>CP092869.1:78578884-79038462 GCA_030710605.1 Cordylochernes scorpioides | reverse complement strand
AAGTCTGCTGGTACCGCGAGGCCCAAGAAGATAGAACTTCGATTAGAAACTGGTCCATCCGCAGCTGAGCTGTACTTGGGAAACATTCCACTGGTCTAGACGAATAACTTCGAATGCTGACAACTAGGCTGAACTTGTCCCGAGTTATATATGGTCTGGTTCTCGTTCTGTCCAGTAGAATAACCTACATGAATAAATGATTAAAATAGTACAAAAACTTTTCTGATATGAACAATTTTACTGCATATAATCACGAGTTTTCAGCTTGGAACCAGTTCAGTAGTTTTCGCGGTCTGTAGTCAGGACATTTGGTGGCATCACTTATTTCGTTTCAACGAGACGTCCTCAAACCTATCAATTGAGCTCTCTGAAACCCTGTCCAAAGAGCTGCTATTGACCAAAATCTTTTTGCTCTTCAGGGTTTAGAGTCGAGGTCTCTCTGCTGCTTCAATGAGGAATTCACAATTGCTTAGTTAATGTCATACATCGTAAAGCATCTACGCATATTGTTGTTGCAGCAAAGGTTGGACACTGAACACAGAAAATCATACGTTTGATTGTACTGAATTGATCGCCCTTGATCATACATATTGAATCTTTAAAGTTAGTGTGACTATATATATAATGTTGAGCCACATGGTGCTGACTGCACGTTTTACACTTAGCCTTCTTTATTTTCAAAATTATTTTAGAACCTCGACAAGATACTATGCGTATTTATCATTATCAAGACTAAGCATTACATGTTATCCTGTATATACTGTAATATCGTCTTTATAATTAAATTCAACTCCATATTTTAAAAAAAGGATAATATTATTTTCTATCTACCCAATATATGGCCAGCGTTCCATTCATCCAGTAGCGAAATCTACATTAGTATGATGGGTAAACAAATGAATAATATCCAAATAATCTTACCTGGAAGATTCCTACGTTTCCAGCTTGGAGTTCTTCAAAGTGAATCCAGTAGGTGCTTAGTTGTAAGACCAACGAGAGGCTTTTGAAATATTTTCATCTCTTCTCAAACTTGTATGACCCATATCATTTCTGCTCTTCATGTTCAGATTCAAGGATTCAGTTATGTCAGTGAAAGCTTCACACATGCTTAGACATGCCGTAGAGAATAGAGCAGCTCATCTCATTGTGTAGTTCAGCAAAGGTTGTGATCTAGACACAGAAACATTTGATATCTCTGAATTGATAACTCTCAGTTAGTTATATTGAGACCGCAACATGGTGCTTCTATTATATATTGTTGAACATACAACATTGAATTTTGCTATTCGTTAAATTATAATTATTTTTATATCATTTTAGGAAATAAAATTCACTCAGAAGGCGTTTCTTATAAAAATAATTTAATTAACTCAAGATTTTTGGTCTTGGAGCCCTTATGCAGGATTAATATACTAATTATAATCTAACAATACCATTAGTCCTATATAAGGGTTCAAGTCATTTAAGCTATGTTTTTATATAAAATTTTCACTGGATAAACATTTCCTAAAATGATTGAATATTTCTGTTTATCACATTTAGATTTGTCAATCCTTTATGAATATAAAGTCCTGGTAATTTTATTATGATTATAATGTAATAGTACCTCTCTTCAATACTATATAAAATTCATTTTATTGAGACTTTTGTAAGTCCTGATATGTGCTCATTTTGCTACGTCTTATTATTTATCATTTCTATGGTCAGATACTAATTGCCTTAGGAATGAATATTTGAAAATTATATAATTCAAATGTTATAAAACTATGCACTTTTCGAGACCGGTTCATGCTAATAACATTTTCCTAAAAGAGATATTAGTGTTCTTCATTTACCTAATATGTGCCTAATATTTACCTAAAAAAACATATTTTAGAAAATTTAAACCACAGTCGCACATCCGATTGGAAGTTTCTAAAATCGATATCTATTTAGCTCCAATAGATTTCACCATTATAGAGGTAGATTATCCCTATTTTACAAGTTTGAGGGAAAAGAAGCCTTATATCAATAAGTTTCACATCTTGAAATGAAATTTATTAAAAAATAATTGCGAATTACTAAAACTGTGACAATTTCAATGTCAACAACACAAAAGATAAATTCTTCGATTTGAACCCATGGAGTCATATCCTAAACAGTACTTCTTTTAACTACTGAGTTGAAATACATTGTATGCTGATTGGTTAATAAATTCAAGGCTTATTGGATAGGATGATATGACAGTAGAGGACCTCTCTTTATCTGTGAGAAATATTGATATAAAGAATTTCAAGATTTATATAAACCCTCAGATATAATCAAGAACCTTAAAGTTTTTCAAACCACTAAGATAACATTCTCGCTTAACTAACCTCAACACTGACTGGCTAGATGAGGCCATATTCCAGTAGAGAACTTATCAACGGAAGTATAACCTGGACACAAAATATTATTGATTATTTGTATGTATATCAGCAAAAGGATTTGGTGTTTACCAAGAAATGTATTGCTCAAACTGCTGATCAAGTTGCAATAATAATCAATTCCTGTTTAAATAAAAGAAGCTTTGAAAGTAGTATAAGTCATTGTTGTTAATGTGTCTGCCCAGTTTATCGATATAGCGCAGTTTATCTACATGGGGTGGTGACGAACAAGTAACTTAGAAGTAAATGTTACAAAGAGATATGCATTTACAATATTATTAAATTTTCACAACATCTTCAAGGTTTTTAAAGCTTTCAATTATTCACGGTTCTATAATCCAGTAGCTTAAAAATTAAAGGAAATGAAAGTTTAAGAGTTGTTAATTAGAGTTCAAAAGATCTATATAATTCTATCATCTATTTTTCATTTTAAGAGAAATTTATAATTTAATTATTTTCTCTTCGTTTCACCTTTGAAAGATCTAAAAAAAAGGATTATAAGCCTAATATTCATTTTAAAAATCCTTCCTAAAGTATAAATTCAGAATTACTGACATTTTAGGATGAGAGAGACGATGTTCGAAAAAGACTGGAATTTTTTATAGACTGTTATCTTGAGGTTCAAAACTATAAAGGTTGAATCTATAACTGACGCATTCCCGGCTGTGAGGTACTTGGGCAATACTTCACTAATCTATAGACGCTATCTCATTTAGTGAGGACTTCAATAGGTTTGTAGGATTGCGTCCATACAGCGTGGAGCACCTTTATAGAGCAAGGATTTGAATCTAGACACAGAAAAATTCATTCTTGACTACACTGAATTTATCATATGAGTTGATCAAATTAAGTTTGAAACATGTTGTGTTTGTATTACTGTTCTGTGAATATACTATGTTGAGCACATAGATTTGATCGAACAGTTTAGTTTATTGAACTTGAAGCAAATTTTAGCCATATACTATTGTAAATTCCATCTGAGTATATTGATTCACACGACCATTAATTCTTATTGCATTTCCTAAATATTATCTAGACCTTGTTACAATTATATTCTAGGATAACCACTGTTTCTTTGGATTTCATTTCCTCTCAAGCATTACTTCTCTTTTTATTGATTCGAAGGTGCTACTTTTTGCTGAAGCAGATGCATGCATAACTTCCGAGACACACAGGCTGAGCATGCATTTTATCCCATATAACACAACTAGGTAGAGGTAAAGGTGTACTTACAGTTTTCTCAAGTGGGGAAAGAGCAGTAGCACAGCAGTAAAGGTCATCAGCAGTGGCATAACATCGCTAGAAATACGACAGGGATTGTGAGGTAGAAAACCTTTGCACAATCTGCCTGTGTGTGTCCTACTAGCAGAGTAAGCCAACTGGTTATTCCAATGTTGCCTTAGACCTACAGCAAAAGAAAAAACGGTATCACACGAGTTCTGTTTAAATTGTCTTAATATATACAAGCAACAAAATATTATGAAACCTCTACATCCCTTATTGATGACAAACGACAAATTAATGTTCAATAAGACATTACATGTTATTTTAGCCCAGTATGAAGTCCTGAAAATATAAATTTAATCATATACAATCTTAATAGGTGCATAGGCGATTATCTATAAACAGTCCTGGTGAAGGGATAGAACTACCATTGCGTATCTTCGAATAATCTTATTTTTCATTGTAAAAAAATGCACAAATTTAACATTAAATTATAATTAGCCAATGAATCGAGAGCCAATTTGGCTTATAATGTTGGTAGCATGTGAAACTGTCAACAGCAATGATTAAGGAAGAGTACAAGATATCCTATCTGGTATTTCATCTCTTTAATGACTATATTCCTAATAGAAGCCTCTCAATATTCTGATTGGTTTTAGGGGGATTTGTTGCAGGAGGATATTTTCAATTTGAAATGAAGGATCATAGAATCAGAAGTCTTCCTTCTAAAATCAAATTGTTGGATGTGAGTGGATAATTCGGTTAGAAGATCTGATTATTTTTGCTTGATCTATATAACTGATATTGTTATTATATTAGGGAATTGAAAAAAAGAAATATTCTCACAATTCTATGAAAAACCTTCAGATTCCAATACCTCACAAATAAAGCGAAGAATTTCAGTTATTACGTTTTTCTTAATATATTTTCAAAGGTGTTACATTCAAATTAAGAGCAACCGATAATTATTACATTTTCGAATATCTTGTAGCAATTTCTTAATGTGACAGTAACCTCAATATTCTCCACTACTTTTAAAAATCTATCAGAATTAGTATCTCTTAAGCTAAATGTATTACTGAGGGTTTGTTATTGCATTAATGGAAACTTATGAGCACATTACAAGTTAATAAGGACGTATGATGATATCAGTATCGAATTTAAAATTCGAAAAAAAACTAACCGCAGCGATTTACAGCTGTGATGCATCAGAATCACTGGTCCAAACGAGGAACTACTCCCCTGAACAGCAACACTTGGTTAAACGGTCTCGAATTCATATATTGCTAGTGATATGTTCTGATCAGTAGATATGTCTAGAGTAATCCAATGATTACTTAAGTTAATGACTTCAATTTTTATGAGCATTCTCATCTGGAAAATATTTATTTCGGTTGTATCATCTTGAAGCCAAATACAAAGTAGTATATCAATCTTTATTGCATATTTAGACCATTGGGTGAGCTCATTCTGTCTGGCAAAATTAGATACTTTTTCGAGTTTCATCCCCTTCAAGCTCATCTCACACTTTCAAACAGAGCAAACAGTGATCAGATCATCTCTCTTTTTCTTGTCCAAATTAAACGCCTTGGCACTTTAGGTGAATATTTAACAAAGTTATTGGAATAGCGTCCATAAATCTTAAGCACCTTATTGGACCAAGTATTGGGACCCAGACACACAAAGCCACACTCTTAATTACACTGAATCAATCATAAGTGTAAAACAATTCGGTTATAAAAGAGTGGTACATGTTATACTAGGTTGAACACATAGCATCGATAAATAAGTTGAGTTATTGAGCTTAAAACATAGTGTTTCCACACAGAAATATGTATTCATTTTGTGCATATCGTTTAGCACGAGCTATTCTTATTGCATTTTTGTTGGTTTGGCAATCGTTCTTGAATAAAATATCGCAAAATAGAAACTAGTCTTTGTGACAATTATGTTCAAGAATAACCAGAATTTTCGAGTTCATTTCCTCTTTGGGATGGGCTTTTCATGCCTTCGATTTGAAGTAGATATTCTTTCGCTGAAACAGGCCATGCCTAATTTCCGGGATATAAAGGATGGACATCTCTTCACTCTCAAGCAACACTACTATGGTATAAGTGAGGATGTACTTACAGTTCCCTCGAGTGAGCAAAGAGCATTAGCACGGCAGTTCTGGTCCTAAACAGCAGCAAAGCTATCGATAGAATGGTGACAGAGCAAGTGGCGTAAAGGAACTTCTGCACAATGTATCTCTTGACTTCTCGAAGTAGCGTGGTGTGTCCATGTAAATATTAGGAAATATTCGAATTCCACCATTCTTCTGGAGTATCGAAGTCAGCTCCAGTCCTTCTGACAGAGCGAAGCAACTGGTTATGCCAACAGTTTCTCCAGACCTACACCAGAAAAAATATGATATTTTCAAAGATATAACAAACAAATTCACGGTCATCTATATAGAAATATTTCATAATTAGACCACAGTAACCTAGATAGACTCTTGCACTTTTCAAAATCTCACAAGAATATTCTGTGAAGCTAAATATATTGCGAAAGGTTTGTTGAATCAGGAATGAAAATTCACAACTAATACAAATTAAGAGAGACCATGTATAAATTCAGAATTTGAGCAAAAACTGGCACCGCAGCTATTCACAGATTTGGGCATTTTATGCACAGTCCTAATCGAGAAACTACGCACCCGAACAAGACTTAGTTCAATTGTTTAATTCACATATGATAATTCACATATCACATTATCATTAGATGTATCTACATCAATCAGATGATCACTGAAATAAATGACTTTTGTAAATAAATAACTAACCTGGAACATTTGCGCTTTAAACCGCACAGGAGTTTGTCGATAGTCGTTTGTCGATAGATCTTCAGTCCGTAATCAGACCATTTGTTGAGCCCACCTTGTCTCGTACAATGATAGGCTTTCGAGATTCTGAACGGAGTCGACACTGAACATCTCATCTTTCTTTTAAAGGTCCAGATTCAACGCATTGGATACTTTAGTGAGGACTTGACAAAGTTGATGTGGTAGCGTCCATACAGCGCCTAGCACGTTATTGGAGCAAGGATTGGAATCTAGGATTTGGATTCCGTGTTATATTATCTTGATCACAAAGATTCCATCAGACAGTTAGACTCATTGAGCTTCAAACACAATGTTTCCACGCTTAAATGTACATTCAGCCTGTGCATATCTTTTGACACGAGCTGTTCTTCTCATTGTCTTCCTCGTTGTGTCGGCCAACGTTCTTGAGCTCTATATTGCAAAGAACCCTTATATTTCAGGTAAACCACTATTTTCCAGTTCATTTGGGCCATTTATTCTTTTGATTCGAAGGTGCCACTTGTTGCTGAAGCAGAAACAGGCCTGATCTCCGCAACAAACAAAGTGAGCATGCCTTTTCAACCAAGTAACATTACTATGGTAGAATTGGAGCACTTTTTGCAGTTAGCTCGAGTGAACAGAGAGCAGTAGCACTGTAATCAGAGTAATCAAAAGTATCACAATCACCACTGGAATGGTGACAGCATATGTATGGTAGAATAACTTCTTTACCAGCAGGGTCTTGGTTTCTTAAAATACCGCAACAGGCACGTGTAACCCTGGAAGATAATGGAACACTCAAGTTCTTGAATTCTTTAGTAGGCCACGATCATACTGCGTGAGCATGGGTTTTGCCCAAAGATGTTCCTGACCTACACGAGAACAAGAAATGACATCGTACAAGTTCTGGCTACATTTCAGGCAAGCAAAAGAAGTATATATATAAATATTATAGAATAAATTATCTATAGGATGATGGGGGGAGGGGGGGGGATACAATCACACAAAAAAATCCTTTTTATCGTTAAGTGATCAGATTTATAAAAGTAAAATGAAGAACAATATAAAGACCTATTACTTAATATTAAAGATATAATTACTCTTCTGAAAAACATTACAATTGGCAAATAGAAATATATAGACGTGTCTAATTTTAACTATTTTAAAATTTAAAACAAATTTTATTTATATTAACTTCATTATAATATATTAGCCAATCAAAAAGATGGAAATTTTTAATCCAGAAAAATTAATTTGTGCGGCAGGGCAAGTTTTTATATTCATAAATCAATATATTAATATTTACACCATATGTAAATTCTCTAAGAGAAGCTAATATTTTGTAAAACAAAAATGCATCAATAAAAGCTATCTACTAAAGAGATGCAGACTCACCAATTTTCTGGATCAGAAAGGCAATGTGTGGATAGATATGGCATCGAGACATTTTCAGTAAGTTACAAGTAGAGAGAACTTGATTTAAAAACTGGCTTGTCTGCAGATATGATGTACTCGGGCCACACTTTCACTGGTCCAGTTTAAATATTGTGCATTCCGAGAGCAACACCTCAGCTTTGTTCCGATTTCATTTAAGGCCAGGAACCAGATTTCTCACACACAGTAGCAGAATCTACCTCAATAAGATTATCAACAAAGTGAATGACCATTTAAGCTGAAAATTCTTACCTGGAAGATTCCTGTGTTCTAGGTTTGCAGCCCGTTCACAGTTGATCGTCTCATTTCCAGTACGACCGTTGAGTGATATCTCCTGGTCAAACACAACGATACTTCATTATTACATCCAGCTTCTATTACACTTTGGACCTGTCACTAACCATATAGTGCAGCTCGGAGCATTTTAGATATTTGTTTTGGGAACAAGGGTGGGGATCTAAACACAGCAAGATTGCTATCTCAATATCTTATTTCACTGGATCAGGCTTGAATTTATATTCATAAATAAACAATTTCTTTACACACTCATAAATAAAATATTAAAGGTTAATATTATTATATGACTAGAAGTAAAAATGAAGGTTTTGTTATTGAAAATGCAGACTCTCCAATACTTATGAATTAGAGGGACAATATTTGGCTAGCTGGATTTTGACACAGTTACCTCGAGGTCTAGGAAGACAAGAAAAATTTGTAAAAATGTGTAGTAATAATGTATTTGTCAAAATTATCCACTGGTATAGAGAGGATAAACTACATTTGGTTTATATTACCTCAGCTGAACTTGATCCATGTTCATGTATGGCCAGGAGTGCTGACCAGTAGCGGAATCTACATCAATAAGAATGTCAACAAAGTGAATATTATCTATA
The DNA here is from genome assembly GCA_030710605.1 of Cordylochernes scorpioides. NCBI lineage: Eukaryota > Metazoa > Arthropoda > Arachnida > Pseudoscorpiones > Chernetidae > Cordylochernes > Cordylochernes scorpioides. The sequence continues at coordinate 79,029,667 of CP092869.1, read as the reverse complement.
CTCGGACCATTTGAGCTCAAATTATCAGGAATTACGAGTCGACATTTTGAAGTATCATCAAGTTTCTTTTAAATTCCTGCACGGAGCTCACAGTGAACAGATCCTTACTGCTCTTCCGGATCCTAAATCAAGGTCTTTTCCACTTCATTGAAGCCTTCTACGTTCTTATATAGCGGCCATATGAACGCGGTAGTTTTCATCGTATTGTTGATGGCGCAATGATTGACTCTGGACACAGAAAAATACACGTTATATAGGAATTCCATAGAGATTAGCTCTATTGACAATTTATTATATTCTCTCTATATATATTTATAAATCTAAATAGAATTCATTGAATAAATTATTTGAAAAGATAAATTTTATTAGGGTGGATTAGGGTATGAATTCGATTTTATAAATCAACATTTTGTTTTATACTAATAAATGAAAATAATATTCTTAATTCAATTACTATATGTGTAGAATGTAATGATGAAGATGTTATTGAAAATGCATATTCTCCAATACTTCTGTATAAGAGGGACAATTTGAGGATAGCTGGGATATTGAGAAAGTTACCTCGAGGTCCATGATGACAGAACACATATCAAAAACTTTAAAATTTCATCAGTAATTTATTTTGAAAAAAAATTTAGCTGGTTCAGAGAGGATAAACTATGCATTTGCTCTGCATCAACTCGGCTGAACTTGATCCAGGTTCATATATGACCAATAGTTCTGACCAGTTGCGGAATCTATATGAATAAGATGATTAACAAATGTAAGCGTTTTTCAGATATAAGTACCTCAGCTGGAATATTTCTGCGTTTTCAGGTTGAAATTCGTTCCGTAATTCCTTGTGTCTCTATTCAGACTTATTGAGCTTCACTGATCTGGTTCAGCGAATCGACATTAAAATCTATACATCCAGATTCTCTCAAACTCCTGCACGGAGATCACAGTGACTAGATCCTAACTGCCCTTCCAGATCCAGAATCAAGACATTATCTACTCATTTAGGCCTTTCAACGTGCTTATATTGTGGACATATAACGTGTTCCTTTCATCGCATTGTTGTTGGTGCAAGGATTGATAACTAGACACAGAAGACCACACGATTGAATACACTGAATTAGATCCCACGGGATTGATCATTTATTGAGATTAAAACGTGGTGTTATCAAACATTCATGGTATTGAATATAGGATGGTGAATAATTCTGTTTATCACAATTAGTTTTGTCATTATCAAGCCCGTTATCAGCCTTGTTTATTATTATCAATGTATGGTGCGCTATGAGTATTTAGGATTATTAAGACCTGGTAACATGTAATATTTCTAATGATTCTGTTTTATTTTTAAAATTAATTTCAAGGCCATACACATACTAAGGAGAACATATTATTTATTTTTATCTCGAAATATCGGAATCTTTTGAAAAACGGACGTATATTATTTTTTTATATAAACGTATTTTGAGCAATGATAAATCAATTATCTGAGTGTCAAAATCCAATTGTGATGAAAAAAAGTTTATATAAATATTTATTGGTTCTACAAATTGTTTTCATGAAATTTATTTGAGAATAAAATAATGTAATATCAAAATATTGAATGATCAACATATTAGCAACAACTTGTAATCTATGAAAATGAAATGTAAAAGTTTTTACTAATTACAGTTTCATAAAGGTAAATGTACTTATCAGAATATTGATTATTTATTTATAATATTTTGTATTAAATAAAAAGGCTGTTATATGGGTGGAAAATTAACAATTTATCTTTAATATACTTTTAGAAAGCTCTAGGGACAATATTATGAAAACATGAATGTAATAATTAGGGGTTTGTTAATTCATAGATGCAAACTCACAAGCATTTTCGGAAGACGTTGTGTGGGTAGCCGTTACATCGAGACGGTTACCCCGATGTCCAAGAAGACAGAAATCGAAAAAAAGGGAAATAAGCAATTTCCAAATGGTTTGTACGCTATTTTCCTGTACCAGGCGAAGAACTATAGATTCTGGCATGAAGACCTTGGATTATCTTGTCTCGAAATCATGTATGGCCTGAGTCTCCAGTTCTAGCCAGTAGAGGAATTAACGAAGTGAAAGGCATTTTATAGATGCTTAACTTACCGGTGAGAATTCTTTGATATTAGTTTGTAGTTCGTCCCGTTCTTACAATCTTCAGTCGTACGATCGAGTAAGCTCATTTGGTCTGTCGAACGAATTCGTTTCCGATAGCTCTTCATCCAGCTTCTCTCAAACTTATACATGGAGCTGGCGCTGCCCAGATCATTATTGTTCCAGCTTCAAAGCCTCTGCTACATCAGTGAGGATTAACAAGTACTTTTAGAACGGTGAAATAGCATGGAAAACATTATTATGTTGTTTTAGTGAAAACATTCAAAACTAGACAGAGAAATATTCAAACCAAACAAATCTAAATGGTCACACGGAATTGATCATAATGAGCGTAAAACACGATGTTGACCATATTGGTATAGACTACTTCTGTTGATCATGAATCATTGGACACTTTTTTCTGTTAAAAAAAATGCTCCAATGGCCCCCCGATTCTTGCAAAAGTCCAACCCCACCAGCGAGTGCAAGTAACCAAACGGGGCTCTGGCACATTTGTAAGTGCAAAGTCGAACTGCTTTCACATGTGTAGACATGTGGTGCGCTTACAGTAAAAAGCAGTCGCTAACTACCTACCATGATTATCATGGCCTGTACCACGTGTACTAGGGATAAAAAAAAAATGAAGAACTTTGCTAACGTTAAAGGCCGTTATTGTATTTTAACATCTTTTATGTTTATCAAGACCTTGCACGTCCTTTTATAGCATGCTTATTTAATAATATCAAATAATGTTTATTTTTATTAAGACTTGTTTATTCTTTCCGAGATTCAAGTGTTTATAAAATATCTGATTCATTAGCGCGCCATCTGTTATGGGTAATTGAAACTATTCTTGAAGCGAATGAATATTTTTAAATTTGAGCCATTTTATACTGCTTTAACTGCAATGATGAATTAATGGGATGGCTTGGCTCATAAGTGGTGAATCTTCCCAACAGTTTCGCTAGTTTAGCCCGTATGAAACTATTTTTTCATTATTTAGATATAAAAACAACACACAACAAACTAACGTCATATAAAATCCACGTGGCATATTAAATTTATTCAGTTATTTACAGTTCAAAAAGTCTAATATAAAATTAGAAACTGAAAACCTTTCACTAGCCTTTTAAATAGAGTCACCAGGTTTGGCACTTCAATTTCTTCTTTTACTTTAAAAATATATCATTAAAAATTTAAATTTATACTATTATTTGTATATGAATCTAAAATGAAGAGGATTAAAAGCCAAAAAAAGATTTAATAAAACGAGTTGCGCCCTTGGAATCAATATCAAATAAATGCGTTAATTTAAATATTTTTACTATATTGGTCAACCAATACAATGTGGCTTTTCCATTTGAGCGGTCATCAAAACGCTCATATGAGTGGCCTTAGAGCATGCTTTATCTCTCATAATTCAATATTTATATATTTTCACCACCTTTTAAAAACTCTTAGAACAATTAGTTTAAAGCTAATTTACCAATGAAGACTTTAATACTGTAATGATGTAGACTCACCAACATTTCAGAATGAGAAGGGCGATGTATGGATAGCTGTGGCATTGTAACATCGCGAGATACAGCTGGACCTGGCTATAGAAATTCTGCTCTTGGTGGTCCAGTTTCTAAGCCTCAGCTACTTCAGTTACTAATTCAGAGGTACTATGGTAGTGCTAATCATTGTAGAATACCTCATGGTATTGGAGTTAGAACAAAGGTTGGGCACTAGACACAAATTTCACACGTTTAGCAACAATTAATTGATAAAATAGAGTTGGCCATATTGAGCTTAAAATATGGTGTTATGAACATATATGTGTAATAAAATATAATATTGTATACTTTTTTTTGATCACAATTATCGTTGTTATATGAATTATTATCGCGCCGTGGTATTTTGTTTCAATGAATAATTTCTGAATATCATTTCCATACACCTTGTACTGTGTCGCTATAATTGATATCATGGTCAGGCACCTCCAAAATGTACCGTTATTCTCTTGGACATTCAATAAATAAATTAAATTAATATAAAAATTATGTTTATAAAAATGTTAACAAAAATAAATTTTGAGTAATATCAAAATTTAAAAGACAATAAATATATTTAACAATATCACTAAATAGTGATATAAGATAACATGATTGTCGGAATTTTTTATGTTTAATATATGAAGCATAACGTTATCTATCAATTAAAATAGACTAGGAAAGTTTAAGCGATTTTATTAAAACGACAGTGTTATTTAGAAAAAAGTTTTTTTTTATCAAGCGAATTTATTTTCAACGCGGAGTTAAAATACATGTTACTTTATATATGTAAATTTATTTTTAAGTAAAATTCTTTAAAAGCAATATCCTTTTCAAGACCACTTCTGGCTGATGAAAACTTCTTCCTTTACATAAAGTTCTTAATAGTGACCTCGCCTCAAATACGATCAGTTGGCACTACATCAAGTTCCCAAATCTAAACAGTTTTAAATCAGCCCACAGAACAACAGAAATTTCAAGAAAATTTAAACTAGCAAGGTTTCTATTTTCATCCAACTAGAATTTACCATTTAAGAATAAAGTGATTAAGCTTGATTTCTATATATTACAAAATTCAAAAAGAAAATATGTTATTTGAACACAAACCTATAATGAAAATATATTCAAAAACTACAAATAGAAATGACAAAATAAAACATTTTAATTGGAAATAATAAAATTAAAAAAGTGGAAAACTTCCCTTATTCTAACCAATGTTGACAAATCTAATATAATCTTTGTTTAGCGCCACCACTGATTAAAAAAAAAAAAACATTGCATGCTGATTAGTGCATGAATTTAAGGTTGTTTGACTAGCTAAGGACATGTGACATTAGAGATCCACTCAGCGAGCAACAAAAATAGAAAGTAAATCCAAGATGGAAACCTCGCTCATCTAATCAGTACCTAGATGTCTGATGCTCTTTCTCTGTTTCTACTCAGCTAAAGTAATATGATAACATCACGAACCTTTATTATCTCGACATATATTTATACTTGTTAGACGTAAATATAATTTCAAATATTATATGTATACAAATATCTGTAGATAATCAGACAACCAAGCGTTACGTTTATACAGATATTTTGGATGGCAAAGCGCCATATTTTGGATTCAATATCAAAATTACACGTTATTCAACTTTTTATCACTATTTGGGACAAACCAAAAAGGATATTTTCCATCTAAAACTTTAATTTTAGCGGCTTAATTTATGGCGTTTTATTCATGAATCTATATAATTCAATTGATATCGCAATATGAGAATATATAAGGAATATTATTTATGTGGAACTTGCATTAGTTATTAAAGACGTCAATGATATATGGATGCAGACTCACCAACATTTTTGGATGACATGGACGATTTGTTTGTTGTTGCGGCATCGGGATGATATCCGCGAGGTACAAGAAGACTGAACCCGAATAAAAAACGGGTTCATCGTTCGTTGCGATGTACATGGGACACACAATTCTCACTGGTCCAAATTGAGAACATGGTCCAACTGAAACTCATCAATCGTTCTTGTCCTAAGTTCATATATGGCCAGCCATCTTTTCTTCTCAGTAGAGGGAAATCTGAAACAATCAAATTATCTAATGAGGTGAATGAATTTTTGAAAATATAAATAATCTTACAGATAAAATTCTCCTGCATTCTCAGCTCAGAACTTGGCCGGTAATTTTCTCTATATGTTTTCGGACCGTAGGATAAGCCCATCGGAACTGTTGAAAGGAGAGGTCATCGAAGGTTATCCAACCAGCTGATTTCATACGCGTACATAGCTGGCCCTGTCCCAGATCATCTCTGTTGTCCGGATTCGGATGTAAATCTTGGCTGATTCAGGGAAGTCACTTCACACGTTTGTATGGAATGATCACACAGCGCGGCGTTCCTCATTATATTGTTGTCTGAGCAAGGGTTGAGAGAACTAGACACAGAAAACCACACGTTTGACTACCACGATTTGAATACACATTTTGACACCATTGAGCTTGAAACATCGTGTTGTCAGACATAAACAGTGTGAATATAGGATATTGATTACTTCTGTTGATCACAAGTATATCTTTTATATTTTAAGGGCTGTAACTTTCTCTAGACACATTAAGTGGTGGTAATTCAACTTTCTTAGAAATATAGTCGAATCGCCTTTTTATATGTATATTCCTTCTATTTCGACTTGTGTTTCAATATTTGATTACTTATTAATATACACGTATTATACCCCGTCTATTTTAGTAATTTCATGGGTAGACGTCCACAAAATTGTATCCCTTATCTCTGAGATCCATTTGAAAACAAAAAAAAAAGACATCTATAATTACTGTATTTTGATAAAATACAAATATGAATAATTGAAATGTCAAATTCTATTAACTCTTTACGCGATTTTGATATAAAATAATCAAGAAAGGAAATATAAAACTTAAAGGGCCGTATATATAGTTCAAGAAAAAAAAAACACCAAAATATCTTATGGTTGAAACATGAACCATTAACGTTCTATCCATAAACAGTAACCGGAAATATTTTGGGAGTTTTATTTTGAAAAGGAATAGAGGAATAAAGTACTTATCAAGCTAATTAGATTTGAATTGTTGTAGAATTTTAATGTTCAATGCACCATTCATAAATGTTTTATATAAAGAAAAATGGCTGTTGTAGACATTTCTCTTTTCAAGACCATTAAAAATTAATCGAAATCATTTCAAAATAAAAATATATTTGATTTTTCATATTGTTCTCAATTCGCGATCTTCCTTCGAATCGGACTTACGTTCCACGAGATTATATTGCTATCATCTCTCTTTTTTTATCATACCACCTGTGAAGAAAATTCTAATTTCTTATAATTTGTATATAAATATCAATATTATAAAAATTTGGATGTTTTAAAAAGCATTAAATGAATGAATCAATATGAACTATAAGGGTCTTGATATTTTAACCCTAATCAACTATATAGGCTAGCCTATAATATCGCCTTTTTATCATCTAAATATCTAATTTTTAATTGATAAATCAGTATTTTCCTTTTGCAACACTTTTAAAAATTTGAAAAATAATTCGTTAATCTCTTATTCATCGATGAAGGCTTCTACTGCCTAGATGCAGACTCACTTTGTGGATGAGAGGGAAGATAGGTGGTTAGCCATGATATCAAGATGGTTACTGGAAGTACAATAAGACCGAACTTGATTCCAAAACCCGGCACATTCACAGCTGTGATATACTTAGACCTCACTCTCACTGTTGTAGGCGATGAACTACACATTCGGACTTTAACACCTTTGCCAAAATTTTACTGTAGTTATATATGACCAGGGTTCAATTCTGCCGTCTTGAAGAATCTAAATCAATAGAAGGTTCGATAAATGGATGACCTTTTCAGATATAAACCATCTCTTACCCATAAAACTTCTTAATTGCTTGCTTGGGGTATCCAGTTCTACCGTTTTGCTGTCAGATCAATGAAAGAGCTCATCTGGTTTGGCACGAAGAGACGTCATTCAAGCAATCTACCAAGATCATCTTAAACTTGATGATGTCAGAGACAATATTATCTCTGTATTTGGAAATCCAGATCTAGGAGCTAGGCTTATTCAGTGAGAAGGACACACGTTCTTAGGGAGTGTTCTTAGAGCGCGAAGCACTTCATCACATTGCTGAAAGCATGGATTGAGATCTAGACACAGACACAATACATTACACACACCGAATTAATTTGACCATTTTTGTCATCTCGGAATCAAAATGATTTAAATGTTATTTTACCGCTATATTGGACAACCTAAAAGGGAGCTTTTCGATCTATAAGGCATAGTTGAGCGGCTCAAAAAAAGGTTTGTATTTATATTCATAAATCAACATTCTTATTTTATTACTTTATTATTTTATAATACCATTTTTTGCAAATATCTATTTTAAATTATTCATGTGACACTAGAATTAATTATTTAGGACTTTAGAGAGAGAGAGAGAGAGAGTAATGCGTGAATGCAGACTTACCAGCATTTTTGGATGACAGGAGCAATTTGTGAGTAGTTGTGGCATCGACACGATTGTCGCAAGGCTCATTAAGACTGAATCTGAATTAAAAACGGATTATCCTCAACTGTACTTAGGATACACATTTCTTGTCCAGGCTAAACGCTATTTATATCAACAGGAACTCTTCAGTAGATCTTGTTCCAAGTTCCTAAATGGTCAGCGTCCCATTCTGCTCGATAGTGGAATCTGCAAAAATTAAATTATCAAATGTTGTGAATGATATTTAAAAAATATAATATAACTTACCCAGAAAATTATCATGCACATTCTCAGCTTATAACTTGAGCAGTAATTCTCTCGATATGTTGTCAGCCCATAAGAGCTCTTCTGATATGTTAGAACGTGGTTATCGGGGATTATCCATCCAGCTGCTTTCATATGCGTGCATATAGCTGGCCCTGTCCCAGATCATCACTGTCTTCGAGTTGCTGATGTAAACCACGGCAACTCAGGTGGTTTCAGACGTTTTCAGGCAAGGAAAATATAGCGCTTCTCTCCTCATCCTTTTGTAGCCTGAGCAGGAGTTGGGAACTAGGCACAGAAAAGCACATATTTGACTACCACTATTTGAACACACGGATCTGACATCTTTGAGCTTAAAACATGATGTTGACAGATATAAACAGAGTAAACCTATGGCATTAGGTACTCAGGTTGGTCATTGTTATTTTTTAATATTAAGGCCTTTAACTTAACTTTCTCTATCAACATTAAGGCCTGGTATATCACTTTTATTGGGAATATAGTTTAATGATCTCTTTATATGTATATATTCCTTCTAGTCCGACCTGTAGTTATAAATGTAAATATTCTGATTACGAGTATTATACTCCGCCTATTTTATTAATATTTTGAGCAAATCCTACCAAGTGTTTCCACAAATTTGAATTCCTCACCTATGTGAACCTTTTAAAAAGAGAAAAAGACATTTATAATTATTGTTTTTCGCTAAATACAAATATGAATCAGTGGAATGTCGAATTCTATTAGGTGTTTTATGCGATTTTGATATAAAATAATCAAGAAATATATATAACTTGAAAACAATTTCTATAGTTAAGAAAAGTGGCCCCAATTCATTTATGTTTAAAGCATCACCATAAGGTACTATCCATAAACATAAATCGAAGGTATTTGATCATTTTTATTTTATATGGACAATTTGCTAAAGTTTGAAGTATATAACAAACTAATTGGAGGTTTATTATTGTAAAATTACTTTTTTCACACAATGCATCATTCATAAATGTTTTTATATTGAGTTAAATAGATGCTATAGACATTTAACTTTTCAAGACCACTTCAGGTTGATAGATAGCAATTTAAAATTAAAAATATATATTTTTTTATTTTTTATATTGTTCTCAATTGCGATCTCCCTTCGAATTTGACCTGCGATCCCCGATATTATACTCCTATCATCTCTTATTTATAACTTCAACTGTGAAAAAAATTCTAGTTTTTATTTTTAGTATATAAATCAATTATATAAAGATTAGGATGTTTTAAAATGCACTAAATGAATGAATTAATATCAACTAATCAACTATATTGCTAACTTATAATATGGCCCTTTTATCATCTAAATAAATCATTTGAGCGGTTCGAGATATGCTCCTTTCATTGATAAATCACTATTTTCCTTTTGCAACACCTTTAAATTCCAGAACAATAGTTCGTTAAACTGGAATTTATCGATAAAGGCTTTTACTTTATATATGAAAACTCACCTTCTGGATGAGAGGGATGATGGATGGTTAGCCATGATATCGAGATGGCTACCCGGAAGTACAAGAAGACCGAAATTGATTTTAAAAGCTGGAAAATCCGCAGTTGCGATATACTTTGACTTCACCTTCGCTGGTCCAGACGATCAACTATTCTTTCGGCCATTAACAACTTGACGAAAATTATACAGTTGTCATATATGGCCAGGGTCCAATTCTGCCGACTTGAGGATCTGAAGCAATAGGAAGTTCAATAAATGAATACATTTTTCTGATATAAATAACCTTACCCGTATATTACCTGCATTTTTAGCTCGGGGGTTATTTAGTTCTTTCGTTTTGTTATCAGAATATTCGATGAGCTCACTTGGTCGACATAGAGAGGCGTTATATAAAGCTAACCATCCAACTCATCTCCAACTTGATGGCACCGACCATATTATTTCTGCATAACGAGATCCAGATCTAGGAGCTCGGCTAATTCAGTTAGAAGAACACATGTTCTTAGGCTTGATCATAGCGCGCGAGGCATTTCATCGCATTCCTGCTGAGAGCATGGGTTGGGAGCTAGACACAGACACAATTCGTTACATTGAATTAAATTCACGGATTTACCACATATAGTTTAAAACATCGTGTTGACAACATATAAAGTTTTGAACATACAGTCTATTGGCTATTTCTCTTATTTACACTTAGCTATAAAATCATGAACTTGGGTTTTTTCAAGAACAAAGTATCCACCAGGTTTCTCTATTGAGTGCTCTAAATGTGTGTATATAAAATATCTATAAACTTCTTAAGTAAAACCTTAGGTGCTATATCCAGATTACTTATCTTAATAGACGTATCGACTTAAATGTGATCAGAAACCACTTCAATAAGCTCAAAAAGCTATAATTTATTTTACAAATATATACATAAATTAGAACAAAATCCTACAGTCATATATGCAACATAATAATTCAAAATAAATAAACCTAAATACCGATTTTTTTGTACCTGGCTAAAATTTTCAAAGCAGAAAAAGGTTATCAAGCTACATAACCACATATTACAAAGTTTGAAAAAAGCCTAATAACTATATGATTCAAAATTAAAATCCTGGAATAAAATATTTTAAGATTCCAATATAGAAAGTTTAAAACTTTTTCTGTGAATTAAAAAAAATACAAATATAGAGGACAAATTGTTCAATTTAGAACACATTCTTATATTAAACATAATACCTTTTTGCTTGAAGTATCCACTGATATAAGGTACATTTGGTGTTAATTTGGTAAGAAATTAATGCTCTGATTGTCTTAATGGAGTGTCTCTGATAGTAGAAAACGGTTGAGAAGGTAAAAAAGGAATTCAAAGATTTGAATCCTCGATCGTTTACTCAGCACTTTGATGTTGGATACACTGAGATAAGATAACATGGCGTTTTTAATAACTTCAACGCTGATTTCATGGTCTTGGTCATATGACAGTATAAAATTAATCAGAGGAATAATAGCACAGACCTATCAATATGCATATAAAATACGATAATATGAGGCTTGAGGTTATGAAAAGAACTCTATACTCAATCTTCTGATTAAATTAAAATAACGATCAAGCTGTGCTTACATAACAGAGAATTGTACATACCATGGTTTTAAAAATAAAACTACAACCTTCCGCAATGAGTTTCTTTTATTTTGATGGTGCAGCCCAAGATGGTCAGCGACTTGGACGTCCAAGAGATTTCCAGAGGAGTATCCGTCCGGTGCTTCCAGGAACCGCACCTAGAGCCCGCAGCTCTTTCTGAAGTTGACAGCCACCTCGGAGGACATGCGGAACACTTCGATGATCAAAATAAAAGAAACTCATTGCGGAAGGTTGTAGTTTTATTTTTAAAATTTGTAGCGCAATTTTTTCGTTTACTTCACATACCATGGTTGTTGATGTGTATATTAAAAGTTCACAATTTCACTTATATTGGAAGAAACCTATATTAACTTTTAATAAAAGTTGAAAGAGAAAACATTTTTTTTATCAATTTAGTTATTTACAAAAACTCCAAACCTCAGTAATATAAACTTTTACTCAGCAGCCTTTTTCAGACATTCATTCAATTATAAAATATCTCATTCTACAAAGTTGCTACAAAGTGAAAAAATATATCTTATATATTTTATGAATTATATTTTTCTGTCATTTTCTCCATAGATATAAATATTTTATATATTTAATTTATATTATTATTTATATGTTAATCCACATTTACCAGAAAATATAACAAAGAAGAGTTTAAACGGTCTGAGAGTTGAATTGAGTTTAAAAAAAATTATGACGATTAAATGAGATAATTTATATTTCAAAATGACATCAATATTAATTGAAAGTTGAATTTCAACTTATTCCACAATATTGACCAACACAGAAAATGGCTCCTTCATCCAAATGCTGATTTGAGCGGCGAGACATCCCTTTTCATTTATGAAACAATATTTTAATTTTCCTATACCTTTTCAAAAATAAACGGTCAAATATTTTATAATTGTGGAATGTATAAAGTAATTCGTTTCTACTTCATAGATACAGACTCACCAACATTGCAGGATGAGAGCGCTGCTGTGTGGTTAGCTGTGCCAACTAGACGTGGTCCAAGAAAACTGAGCTCGAATAAAATATTGGCACATCTCCAGTGCTGATGAACTTGGTCAACATATTGATGGTTCAAAAACAGAAACTTGCATTTTTTCAGCGAAAATTTATCTGAACTTGTCTCAAGTTATATAGTTGACCAAAGTACTGCTACTTTTTGTAGAAGAATCTTCACTATTTAGATAATTCTAATAAAGATAATGATCTTTTCAGAACTGAAACATCCATTCAAGGAATTCCTGGGGCCTCATCTTGAATTCGGCCCATTCTTCTGATCTAGTCAGATCTCATGATGATCTAACCTGGTCAGTACAACGAGGCGCCCTCAGAAGCCATCCATCCAGGTCCTTTCAAACGCGTGGACAGGGTTAGTGCCGACTATATCTCCACGGTACATCGTATACTTAGGTGAGGACTTCACACATGCTCAGGTAGTGCCATATAGGGGGGAACACTTCAATGCATTGCTGTTGGAGCAGGAGTGGTGCTGTGTGCATGTTGATCTAGACACAGAAGTTGCAGATTTAACTGCATTGAATATATTACCTGGAGTTGAACATATTGAGCTATTAATAAAAATGTTGATAATATGATATAGACCATATCTGTTGATCACATTTTGCTATTATCAAGGCCTTGGAATTAGATTATTTATAGGTAACAAAGTCTTCATTATATTTCATCGTGTAGGAAATTGTAGAAGTTATTTCAAAAAATTTATTAATCACGTATTCCACAAAAGCCTTCTTAACTTATTTTTTTTATTCCCGAGCTTTCTAGCCTATATTAATTTTGAAGTAACTAAAGTTATTTTTAAAATCATTGCTCAAGTTCTTATATATTTATGAAATATTTATTTTTATTGAAGATATTATATTTTGAAAATTTGGACAATTTTAATGATTACACATTCATAAATTAGAGAAATCTAGTTGTAGTTATTGCGAAGTTTTTTCGAGAAGCTCTTTTACACATATTTATTGCAGAATCTAATATACACATGAATATATCTTTTTTCAAATATATTAATTATTGAATAAATATTCATATGAAATGGATTTCATTGGATTAAAATGATTTTGTTGTTGTTGTTTTTTTAAACCCCCCTTTAAAAGGATTGCCTTCAGCTAATTCAAATATTGTTGAATAAATTTATTTTTGATATAATAAATGTATTTTATATAAATATACATATAATGTGTAAACTCTCTGTAAAATATACCTAGTTGCAAATCCAATGCAACTTTTGAGAGAACTATTTCCCTTTTTAGGGAATTATAAATAAAAATGATTTTTTTTGGCCATTTGAAAACTTTTTCTTGTATAGAGGTGTCTTCTAGCGAGAATGAACTTTCATGTAGGTTTCACTATTCTGGAAAATATTAAATTAATAAAATGATTTTTACCTAGGTTCCCATCATGAGGCCTCTCGTTTTTTCATCCAGTCTGCATCTGTTGCTTCGTACAGTTGCAGCCGTTCACCAGCTAGCTGCAGTTTACGTTGAAGCGGAGAATCCTCTTGTTTCCCACGTGGTCGTAACCTTGTAGCAGCCGTATTCCAGGGTGGAACATCATTCTCTTCAAGTTCATAGGTGGTACTTCTGTTCTTAGTTATGATTCGGAGGTGATATTATTGTTGAATTGTAGCCATTCCCCCAGTCCTAAACATTTATATCATTTAGTTACCTTTGGAATTCAGATTGATTCTTTATAAAAATAGTATTTATAATATATCCATAATTTACATTATTGTTGTTTCTTTAAGTGTAAAGAGTACGTATCTTGAAAACAATGCACTCCACAGATGAATGTACTTTATAAAAATTTTAATACCTAGGTATATCTTGTAAAAAAGTTGATTATTCATTTATTCTGATTTTATAACTCTCTTTACACACAATACATATATATTTATATTAATATATAGATCCCGTTATTTTATCCATCATAATCTATTCAAGTCGGTTTCCTTATTATCACACACAAATGTAGTGAATATGAGGGTACTGAATCATGTAAATACCTCAGACATAGAAGTATTAGAATATAATTAAACCTTTTAGATAAGCTTTTAATAAATATTATTGCGACCTGGGAGATGCTCACATTTTTAAAATAAACGTTATTTTGGTGAAGCAATAATTATTCACTTTTCCAGACAAATCGATGGAAATTATAAGTTAATTGAAAAGATATTCAGAATATTTTAGATTAAAATTCGAAATTTAATAATATGAACATTTTTCCTGGAGAAATTTCATATTTGAGAATAAAGGTCACCTTTCGCTTTAAAATAGACCCTAAAACTAAGCGCCATCTATTGCCTGTTTCCGTAAACTATTGGTCTAAAGTCATTGACAAAGCCACTGGCAAACTGAGAAGCCTCCACCTAGAGACAATGGTTTCGGGATAATGGCCCTCGTCAGTCTAAGTCAGACTTTATTCCATGAGATCCAAAAGGTATCAAATTAAATATTCACATTCTGCCAAGGTGGTGTTCAGCTTAAAGAGTGTCTGCGCCAAATTTTGGTGAAAGAATATTTATATACGAGTATATATATATATAAATAGTCCAAAATATTAATATATAGAAAAATGTATACATATATACACATCTGTATATCATATGAAATAAATCAATGATCAATTAACTTATTATATCATGTATGATTTTACATGTATTTTATCGTTGGTTTATGAGGGAGATCCTCGAATGCTCGTAACCTATAAATAATTTTCTAAAACCCTATCGTTTATATATATATTGTAGCGGTATTTGTTATATTGTTTTACATAATTATGTTTTAGATTTTGTTTGTGTTTGTTTTGCATATATTGAATTAATGATTGCTATATATATCCGTGTATTCTTTGATTTAGTTAGTCTGCTCGTTGGCAGCAATAAACGTTTATCGTTCGAATTATCTTCGCCTGTTGCTTGCAATTCTTACCGTGACAAGTGGTGGAGAAGCTGGGTACCGATACCATCAAGGATACCTCTGTCAGAAGAAGCCGTCGCCTAGAAGGCTTAGAACCACGCTTTGATTTCGACGAAAAGAATAAGCTAATCAGAAAAATGTCAATATCGGCTGGAGTTAACACGGGTGTTAATACTTGCAAACATTTGACAAGAATCCCAACTGTGTTTAACGGCAATGGAACGGAGGATTGTGGCAAATGGATGAAGAATTACGAACGTATTGCGAGATCGAACTGCTGGGATGCCACGATGAAATTGGCGAACGCACCATTCTTTTTGGAAGGTACCGCTGGCCAATGGTATGATAACAACGAAGAAGGAATGGATTCGTGGGATATGTTCAAGGAGATGTTTAGCCGGGCATTCGACAATAGCGGTGTCCTTCTCAGACGCGCTAAGGAAAACCTTCAGAGTCGAGCTCAGAAGAGTACAGAATCCTGTGAATCCTATATCCAAGACGTTCTGAGCTTGTGTAGGCAGGTGAATCCCGATATGAGTAAAGAAGAGAAAGTGGCACATCTAATGAAAGGTGTGGTAGAAGATGTCTATCAGGTCATCTTGATAAAGGAAATTGATACTGTTGAGGCCTTTGTCGATTGGTGCCGAAAAGTGGAGGCTTGCAAGCAGCGACGCATCGGGAAACCAAGGTTTGAGCGACTCCCTAACGTCGCAAGTATAGAGCAACCAAACTCCTCGTCCCTGGAAGATCTGATTCGACGAATCGTGAGAGATGAAATTAAAAGTGCCCTACATTCCGAGCCTATAGTGCCGGAGGTGAACTCCCTGAAGAAAATTGTTCATGAAGAGGTTGAGAGAAATCTGACCCCAATTGTGGAGCAGGGCCCATACTGCCGAGAACAACGCCGCCAATTTGAAGGACCGGCGAAACCACCCCCGTATTACCAGCAGCAAAGTCCTACAAGGCTGACAACTGCCCGAGGAAAGACTGACGAATGGAGGACGGTGGATAATATTCCCGTTTGTTTCCAATGCGGACGCCCGGGTCACGTCGCCAGGTACTGCCGAGAGCGGCGAGGGATGGTGGATCGACAGCCACCGGGGAGATACCACCCTGTCCAGAACGGCCCGCGAACGATCTATAGTAGCAATGAAACCCCAGGCCGCGCAAGTTACCGAAGCCCGTCGCCCTATCCAGGTCGTGGCCGATCCCCAGCTGAACGTCGCCCCTCGATATCGCCAAGCCGACGATCTGACCGATCACCTTATCGTGAGGAAAACTAGAGCAAGCGCCCTTCGCTGGAGGTAAGGTCGCTGAGGAGATTATAAATCCTCCGCCGCTCATAGCCGCTAAGCTATCACAGAATATAGTTGACATTACTATTGACGATAAAACTTTTCCTGCCCTTGTCGACAGCGGCGCTTCGTTTTCGGTTATTTCGGACCACTTTAGACAACAACACAAAAAGACTATGTTCAGTGACGTTGGCATGACACTTAGAGGTGCCGACGGGAAATGTATCGTTTCCAGGGGCCGATGTACTTTACGTTTAGAAATAAACGGATTAGTACAGCCGTTTGAATTCATCGTTTTACCAAGTTGTAGCCACGACATCATTCTCGGTTGGGACTTCCTGGAGGCGTCAAGGGCTTTAATCGATTGTGGTAGCGCCGAGATTCTGTTAGAAAAAGCGGGACTACCAGGGGGCTCTTCTAGCATGCGAGCTGTGGCCGCCAACGGTAGCCTTATGATTTCTACTGGTTCGACCAGGCTGAATTGAGACCGTCGTCTGCGGAGGGGATCGTCTTCTGGAGAGGTGGCCCGTCTTCTGCGGAGTTGAGACCGTCGTCTGCGGAAATTGCCGTCTGCAGAAATTGCCGCCTGCAGAGAATCGCCGTCTGCAGAGGTCGCGGTCTGCGGAGATGGTAGCGCCGTCTGCAGAGATTGAATCGCCGTCTGCAGATCCGGACGAGCAACAAGCCGACATCGTCTGACAGCGAGGACGCTGTCCTTTTGGAGAGGGGGGCATTGTAGCGGTATTTGTTATATTGTTTTACATAATTATGTTTTAGATTTTGTTTGTGTTTGTTTTGCATATATTGAATTAATGATTGCTATATATATCCGTGTGTTCTTTGATTTAGTTAGTCTGCTCGTTGGCAGCAATAAACGTTTATCGTTCGAATTATCTTCGCCTGTTGCTTGCAATTCTTACCGTGACAATATATATGTACTTTCTGATATGAATTGAGAAGTCAGTGATAGTGTTATGAAAGATGCCTGAGATTCTTTATAAGGCTACTAACTTTACTGTAGGAAAAATAAAAGAGTGCCATGAGACCCTCAATGAAACAAGCAACTACTAAATATTTTTGTTATGGTTCAAAATTCTTTATAGAGAGATATAAAGCCCATTCTTATTTGTATTCCACATTCTTTGATTTCCTATCAAGACAAGATGGAAGTAATGAGAGATTAAGTTTAAACGAAAAAACATTGTGAAGGAAGACGAGTTTCTTTTATTTATGCATAGGTGCAAGCTTTCGGGTAAAACCCTTCAACAGGCGAGAAATGTAGCGCGACTTATAAGGACTATGGTACAAATGGTAGAACGGAATAAATATATATAAAAAGAAAGTTTTTAAACTATTTATATATTTTAATATTAATAGAAGACCGATTTTTGAGAAAGGTAAATATTAAATCTGCAGTCTGCAGTCTGAAACCACGAGACGGCGCATGATTAGGGCTATTGAAATAAACATGTGAGAGGTTTAAATAAAGGACAAGAGAGGATGATAAGCTTCTGGAAGATCTATTTTTCTGTTGATGCTGTTCAGTTTGTGGGATACTATGGATTCTAGAATAAGTCTTTGGTGTAAGATATGTATGTGCCTGTAATGTATGGTGGGGTTATTGATGTTGAAAGTGTAGCCTGTGCTCTGCATATGTTGATAAATGAGGGATTTGGTATCTTGCCTGGTAATATTTCGGGAATGTTCAGTCATTCTGATGGCCACAGATCTACCTGTCTCACCAACGTAAGTGGCAGAACACTGTTCACATGAGACGGAGTAGACTGCGCCCATAGAACGAAGAGGGTCAGGAGGAGCTGAGGACTTAGTATGAGGATGACGGAGGGATGAAAGAAGAATCGGGGAGTTTTTATATATGGTACGGATGCCATAGGATTTAAGTTTTCTGGCTATATCTACTGAGGAGGGGGAGTAAGGAAGAAAGCACAATGATCTGTAAGTCATGGAAGGATTGGAAGAGATATTAAGTATTTGCATATTTACAAATGGCTCAAATCACAAAACTAATTTCAGCATAACTGACTGAACATATTAAATATATCATACCTAAAATGGCCGATATAAGCCACCTTTTTTTTTTCAATTAACCACAATAAATATTCTTAATCTGAATATTCTCTCGCAAATATTAGTAAATAATAAAAAAAAATATGCTTCTTTATGATATTTGTTTTTTTCACTTATAAACCTGACCTCTCATGCTCTGGTGAAATATCAATTAACAAGATAAACAATAAATCCATATACTAAAATTTCACACATTTTGGAATAATTTAATTTCAAAACCTTGTTTACATTTTACTCTTTAAATAGAGAAATTCTAAAGATTACTTGAATAAAGTAACTCACCCCTTATAAACTATTGTTTATCAGTTGAGTATGGATTCGGCTATTGTAGTTATTGGTTGTCCGGTAGCTTTGGTGCTGATATCTTCCACAAGGAACTCAACATATTGGACAGCATAGGTCAGGTCGGAGATGTTCCTTGGGAAGGAAGAGAGGAAGGACTCCTAGAAAAAAGTCAATTAAAATTGGTTAGTTAATAAAAGATTGTTGATATAAATATTTACAAAAAATAATTTCATTGGTATTCAATTTTCTTAAATAATTTTCTAATGGTAAATTTAGGATGTGTAAATTGTTAGATTTTATCATATATACCTGTATTTTAAAGTTTAAAAAATATATAATATTGAAAGGTTTCATCGCATTTTTCATGATCTAATAGTCAAATTGCCTAAAATATATTTTGAATCAGTAATATACAAGGTGCGTTCATTAATTTCCAGGACTGGTTAAAAAATAAAATAAATAAAAAAGCTAAAGAACATTTTTTTATACAGAGTTAAATATTGAACATTCGACCACACCTGACTGAAAGCACGAGTCTCGTGGCGCACGCGCCGATCTAAAAATAGAGCAAAACAACTTCCTTGTAAGGTTCGCATTTCTAATTTTAAAATGACCATTTTCGAAGAGCAGACAATCTGCATTAAGTTTTGTTTTAAATTGGAAAAAAGTGCCTCTGAGACGTATGAATTGATTAAAGAAGCTTTTGGCGATGCAGCTTTATCCCGTTCAAGAACTTTTGAATGGTTTTTTACGCTTCCAAAAAGGTCGGAAAAAGGTAAACGATGATCAGCATACTGGTCGTCCAAGATCATTACGTTGCGAGGAAAACAAACTAAAAATAAAGGAATTAATTAAATCTAACAGAAGAATTTCTATTAAAGACTTATCTTCAGAGACTGGAGAATCTGTAGGACTGTGTCATCAAATAGTAACAAAAGATTTGGACATGATCCGGCAATGGCAAAACAATGACTGGATACTTCACGTCGATAATGCGCGGCCACACACAGCCCATGTTGTTTTGCAGTTCTTGGCCAAGCATTCAACCAAACAGATCCCTCTCTCTCTCATCCACCCTATTCCCCCGACTTAGCCCCCAATGACTTTTTCCTCTATTCTAATTTGAAAATGAAGTTAAAAGGAAGGAAATTTGACAACGTTGATATGATACAAGCTGAATCGAAGGCAACCTTGAGGAACCTCTCAAAAAGTGATTTTAATTCCTGCTTCGACAATTGGAAAAAAAGATGGAACAGGTGTATTGAGGCAGGAGTGGCATATTTTGAAAAATATTAAATTAGTTATTTTATTTGTTTTATTTTTTCAAAGATACAGAGCAGTCCTGGAAATTAATGAACGCACCTTGTACATATATATATATATATATATATATTAAAAAACGAAAGAAAAAATAAAAGATAAAAAGATCAGGTGTTGAAATCAATATTAAAATTGGCATATCCTGACCAGGAGCATATATATATAACCTAAGCAATCAAATGATGGCGGGTTCTCGTTCTATAATACAGGGAAGTATAATGCAGTAATTCCACTTACAGCTTAGTCCTCCTCATCGCTGTCCTCGGTCGGAGGGTTGAGCAGCATGGAGAGCGTGAGGGCCATTCTAGACACAACCTGTGAGTTTTGAAAATTCAGAGTAAATAATCCACTTACTCAAGTTGGGCATCCTCCTCCTCCTTGGTGAGTGGAGCGTCGTCGGCCATAGATCTGGACACCATCACCATGTCAGTATATCTGTGGGGACAATACCAAGTGTGGTAACTTACTCGGCCTTTCCTCCGTTGGGGCTGCGTCAACACATTCCAAGGTTAGAACAACAGGACAACAGAACATGTTCTATATTAATGATGGGGTAGAACACTGATAGAAATATTTCTGGGTTAAAATGGTTAGACATAGGAACAAACTACTTTGAGAACTGTAGTGTAAATTAATTGATATTGTTATATGTGGAAGGAAGGATTTATTTCAGAATGAAAATTGTAGAACGAATTGACATATTACTAAGTTATAATAGCTGAACTAAATAACATATTCCATGTTAAAAGAATTTTAGGCAGATTAAAATATGACAAGTTTAAATTGGCGGGAAAGAGGAATATATTCTAGATTGAGAAGTGTGTTAGAGATAGACATATTTCTGGGTTGAAGTGATGGGAAATAGGAAAATGGTTCAGGTTGAGAACTGTATGACAGATTGATGTATTTCAGGGTTGATATGGTTGGATTTGAAGTCAATTGACGATTCAATAAATTTCATTCACACCCTTAGTTAATTGTTACAAAATTAAAAAACAAAGATAAGTGTAATTAATTACAATTTGGTGATAAAAATATGTAAAAACTGTTCTCAGGAAGGTTGGATTTAGAGAATATATTACATGTTGAAGAAACAGAGGACAGATGGGCATACACATTTGTAATTAAGAGTTAAAAATTCGGGAAATGAAAAAAAATTCCAGATTGAGAATTGTGGTACAGATAGATATAGTTCAGGGTTATAATGGTTGGACTGAAGAACTTATACCTTGTTGAGAACAGTATGGACATATATAGGATTGATTCGTTTTAAAGAACATACATTTTCAAAATAAGAAATATATAACATATTTAAGAGGAATGGTTAAAATATTTAGACTTAAGAATACATTCTAGATTTAGAAATCTGGTGCAGATTAATATATTTCAGGATTGAAATGGTTGGACTAAATAACTTTCCCAAGATTGTAAAATGTAGTATAGATATATATATTACAGGGTTGAAAATTCGAAACTGTATAATATTTCTCTAATGGATGAATATATTTAAGAGTTAAACATGGTGAGAGAAAATAAATGAAATAAATGTTCAATTAACTTACTTTTTGCATGGGTTGTAGCCGCCGCATGGCCGCTTGCAGTGTGCGCAACTGTAAAAACAATTATTAATAAAGTTGTGTCATTTTAATAATATTAACAATCATATATATCATTACCAGGATACGCACGCACACATACACACAAATAACATGGGGGATGTTATAGAAATATCTAATTCAGCCATATGTATGACATGCTGTTAACGTCTACTCAATACTTACGGAAGAAGATAATACGGCGAGAAGCTCGTCATCCAAGAAGGCGTTGGCTGATCAAACGGCGCCCAATATACTTGCCCGTCGTATGTTCTGAAATACCAATAGAGGTTCAGATTCTGTGATGGCATATTTTATACAATAGATAATTCGATAGGTATTTCAGTTCAAATATAAGAGACTCCAGGGTAGATTCTGTAATGTGAAATAGATGCTAACACCTAGTATATGGACATACATTATATAATGAATAAGTTGATAGCTCAGGGCTTTACTATGAGCCTCCAGAATGAGTCCCTAATACCAATTAGAACCTTTATTTTTGTGATTGATTACATTATTAAAAATTATATGAGTGTTTTGCCATAATACTAGTAATACACTGTATTAAAAGTGTTCATGAATAATTCCCAGTTGAAGTGAGATATGATAGAGCCATATCAGGGGACGAATAATAAACAAAGTGACAGTTGGGATAATAAAAAATCTATATTTGATTGTGCTTAAACATGATTACCAATTCTGTTAGTAGTTTTAGAGTTTATTTCTATTTCAAAATACTTACTCGACCAGAGGCTCCTCTTCAACCCTGAAACACACCATTTAATACTTAAAAAGGCAATTTGACAATGTAACAATGTAATCTGACAATGTAAATATTGTAATAAAATTATACGAGGTTAACATTAAGGTATATCTGACAATATATATTCGATAGATAGAACCATTCTATATAGAAAGGTAAAGATATGAGTCGCGAGAGGTCTTGAAATGTAAAATTTAAGTTTTTCCAGTACACATTGTCGTATGCAATTTTTTAGCTTCTTCATCAGAGATCATCACCCAATACTCTCTTTGAGAAGACTATTAAACCCCAAGGATAGATAGATATAGCAAGATTTCTCTGACGTCGTCTTTACATCAGTCATACCTCTGTTGTATCTCTGACTTTCTTTCCCAAACAATATAGGTTCTTTGTGTCTTTCGCCATATTTTACCTACTACGCTTCAAATTACTACATATATAAACAATATAAAATATAAATAACATATTATTTTTTATTCTGTAAGATTCTAAAGCAGGATTATTCTTAAATATACTTACATGGTGGGGGACACCTCCTCAACACTGGAACACACCATTTGAGGTATAGCTCAAGACCATATTAAATATCCAAAATCCATAAAGGATTAAATTTTGATATTATATACTGATTAATGATTCTCCAATAAATAGCCTTTAATCAATCCTAGACAATTAATGTCACAGAAGCTCAAACACCCTGATTGTTATTTCATAAGTGTAATCTGATATATTAGAACTGAATCCTTTATCATAAAAGAAATGAGTAGTATGAGGGTGAAGGTCATTTTATTTTGTATAAATAAATGTATAGCCTCATTGCAAGACTTATATTAATAACAAAGTAAATGGAAAGAAAGTATTTAAATATGTCTTGGGAAATCTAAATCATGCGAATACACATTGTCTGATAAATTATTATCACCTCCTTACAAGAGGATCGGTAAATTGTCTACTCAATTATTGAACTTCGAGGTTCTTCGAGGAACTTATCTGACCTCTCTTTCTACTCTCCTCAATACTTTGCATGTTTTTGTTCTTGAATCCTGTATGTCCTTTACTAACTTCATTTCAGCTACGCTTCAATTTACCACATATAAAATTCCTTCAATTATGCATCCCTCGCGCGCTAAATATAAAATATATGCTTCTATTATAGTAAATAAGTATTTAAATTTCTGTAAGGTTCTAAATTAACTCTATTCCTTAATTTATACTTACATTGTGGGGGTTATTTCCACGGCACTGAAACACACCATATAAGTTAAATTTCACGACCATATAAAATATACAAAGTCTTAACAAGTTTAACATTTGAGGTGATATCCTGAATACTAGCATTCATATATACGTATATAATGTTCAATTAACACTGGACCCAGTGATAGATTTTAAAGTCATAAAACATGAAAAACTAATAGTGACGCTATAATTGTAATGTTAATAGCCTTGGAATAGATTCCCCGACACCGGAGAAGGAAAAACCGTAGGAACTTGGCATAAGATAATTTACTCTGATTCTAAGTCTAGGGTATGTGATATAATAAAAATTGAGATTAAACAATGTAATTTAAAATCAGATTTCCTTATCTTTTGACTCTTTCTTATTGGATTTCACATCTACGCAACAATTTTCAAGCAAAGTTTTTTCTTTATATTAGCGCATCAAAATTTTGACTACAAGTGGGGTGTCTATTATAACGTTACATTATATATATTGTGTATAGATTTTATTTGAGACGGGAGTCTGAGAATATGTTATATACAACAGAATATAACTCCATTATATAAATATAAATATTTGGAATATAATAATCATTTTGTATTTTTATATCTCGTAAAATATAAAAATATGGAATAGAGTATAGATACACACGAAGGGTTTAAGAGGAAGCAAATTTTTAATTTGAGCTTCAATTTTTGCTCAATAGAGATAACCTGAAAATATTTTATAAAACATTTAATTTGTGCCAATGCAAATTGGTTAAGGTCATAAATTCATGGGTAATATATAGGTTTCAATTCAAATTCGAAAACATATTATCATAGACAGGTAAATATAACGAATCTTTTCACTCACTCGATCTTCTTGTCCTTATTTTATTAAGGAAGTTTTGAATATATTTAGGCTATACTTGAAAAAAAAGTTCTTCTTTTTTACACCCTCTCTTAGTTAATGAATACACATTTACCTTCGAATTATATTTTTTTATCGACGCATTAATGAATTTTCCAAAAATGTCTGAAAATAATTTCATAAAAGATCAACTTACCTTTTACCGCAACATGAGGAAAAAAATTGGCCAAATCTGAAACAGAAAAGAAAATTAAATACTCAAGGTTCTTATTGTTACCTGAGACAAACAGAGCATGTACATTTTCTTATTCAAGAATGAAAAAAAAGTGTTCAATTTCCAGAATTGAACCTAAAGTGAAACATTAAAATATTTCAAACTATAATTTTCTTAACCAAAATTTAATTGCATTTATATACAAGTAGATAATGTTTGTATATTCATTTTTAATCAGTAATATAAAATAAGGGTTTTAGTTAAAATTAGATCTCCCTCCATTGAATATAATTATATAAAATGTGGTAGCACTACATCAATATATTTTAGAAAAAGATTGAACAAGGCATATCTAAAGTTGAAACCAGGATGAGTTTGTAGACATGCCTATTATCTACGAATACAAATATCATTGTATTCATATTATATTTCTGTAATAAGGAACAATAAATGCTCGAAAATATATTTTGCAAGCGAAATACACTATACAAGAAACTCTTCATATTACGATTTAGTCTTATTTTGATAATGAATTTCAATATGTTTTTCTTTATTCAACTTCGGCAAGATTTCGAATGGCATATTTCTAAGGCTTGCCGGATTTTAATAAAGAAACAAAGTGCAATTCAAGAATGATCATCTGATTGAGCAACTTGAAGATGTTGATGGCCTGCGCCACCTATTGTATTCTATGAATATTAAAATTCTGTGATTAGTTGATATTTATATCTACAGAAGGTCTAAACCATCAGACAATTTATGTCGCAGACTCAGTGGATGCTTTTTTACTTTAATTTATTAACCTGATCCCCCCAATCACTACATTTTCCCCTGGATGCTACATGAAACTGCAATTTGAGTGGCACTTCCAGGTCCTCTGACCAACAGCAGGTGTACCCCTATTTCCTTCTCCATGATGTCTACATAGTTAAGCTGAGACAATGGAACCTAATGGAGATCGTTTGAACCACTTGAGGAATAAGGAACAACAAGAACAAAACTGTAATTTGTATTTTCAATTTTATTACTAATTTAGAAGTATATTCATGAAGAAAATAGAATGAAGTATTCATGAAAGTATAAAAAGGTCTAAATATACTATTAATAGCCTGGAATGAAATAATATTCAGTTCATATTTACTCCAAAAGATGGCTCTCTCCATATTTAAAATGCTATCTATATTTCAATTACTAGAAAATCTGGAATGTTTACCCTTTCCAATTTTTTCTCGCTGGAAAAAGACGTTTCCAGAAATTTCTACACAAACATTTTCAAATTTGAGTTAGGGTAAATATATATATAATACTTTCATATATATAAATTGAAATGGTTAAAAAAATATGATTAAGACAACACTATATTCCAAATATTATTATACAGACTTCTTGTAAGGGAATCATCTTCAATTTAAATAACCTAGTTTATGCTTGATTTTTCAGATTTCCTTCAGAGCGCGCGGCTTGAGAAAAATATATAACAATATTTATATATTAAAATACATATTTATCATAGGTTGTTCATTTTGTAAGGTGAATAGAGAGAGCTTACTGAATTGCAAGAATTAAAAGTTTTGATTTTAATTTTTCCACCTTAATTACTTTAATTCCCTCTCTCTCTCTCTCTCTCTCTCTCTCTTTCAACATAATATATATTTATTTTTATTATTAAAAAGGCATATATTGGATCAAAAAATAATTTATTTTACCAATATTCCGGCTGGCTGAACGCCAACCTTTATCGAGGCATTTTGTATACACAAACTCAGCGCCGTATTGTATTATAATATAACAGTTGAAATCATTTAAAATACAAAGTAGAGGTGGAGGAAATTTGTGCATGAAATATTTTATAAAATTTGAAATCAAATATGTTAAATATCTTAAAATATTAGAGGAAAAATAATGAGGTCTATTTAGTGAATATATATATGTAATATTTTTGCAAATGATCCTTTCGACGTATGCATAAACTGGCAGTCGTGGACGTGAGGCGAGTGTTGATGTTCTTCCCACACACAGACAACAAGAAGCAGAGGCAGGGCTAGATTTTAGCACCGAGTGTGATCGGAAACAGCTCATGGGACAGAGGTAGAGGCCATGACACAAACTTGGGTGCCTATCACCGAGACATGGAGAGAGAGACAGCGAGAGACACACTGAATACACTGTCAGCTGAAAACTGTCCCCCTGACCCCTTGAGGGGTCGTCTATAAAATCGTTAGCTATTTTCTTCCTCTCTGCCCGCAGCTGTCCCCACTTTTGCGGTTTTTATTTTTCAGTCAGCATTTTGAGTTTAAATACAAATACGGGTGTACAAGTTGCATTAATAATTATATAGCATATATACAAATATGGAGGTGGTAGCAAATAGGAGCAGTTCACATTTTAATAGAAGGGCATGATCCTATAAAGCATCAGCTCTAACCAATTGAAAGATATGTGAAATATATCAAAAGTGTCACTATTATACAGTTTAAAAAATATTATATATATATTATGTGTGTGTGTGTGTGAAAAACAATAAAAATATATGCGTTGGCCAAATATCACGGAACGATTTGAATAAACGTTTAGTGTATTTTTGTACCACTAGATGGCGTTCTTCCATCTAGAAAGGCTCATGTGAGCACGGTCAGGATATGCCTTTTTCAATATTGATATAAACACCTGAAATTATTTATATTTTGAATTTTAATTATTTTTTACCTATATATATATGGGAAGTTAAAGATCACCTTCATTATATTCCTATTAAAACTAATAATAAAATAATTTAAATATTTTATAATAAATAAGAGTGATAAAAAAGTTAAGCTAGAGATTTTTCGTGAGAAAATTGATCTATCAAAGCAAAGGTCGCCTCTCCCGTCAAAAATAGTGACAAAATTTGGCGACATCTATCGGCGGTGATATCAGCTCTGGAAAACTAAGAAGCGTCGACCTGGAGACCATGATTTCGGGCTAATGGCCCTTGCCAGCTTAGGGCGAACTTTATTCCATGAGATCCACACGTAATCTAATGTAATATTCCTAATCCGACAAAGAGGTTTTTATCTGTCATAGTCGCAAGTCAAATTCTATGTCTAAAATATGGATGGAAATTTTAATGGAAGAAAATGTATTTAAAATATTAGTCCGAAACCATGGTCTCCCGAAGGACGCTTCTCAGTTTTCCAAAGCTGTTGTTGTGGCTTTGTCATCGACATGAGGCTGCTAGTTTGAAGTGACGTTCAATAGATGGCTTCCAGTTTTGACATTCATTTTGAGAGAGGCGACTTCTGCTTTTCTATATGATATATTTAATTTTTTTTCTCTACTCTTGAAGAGATTAAATAGGTTGTCAGAATAACTTTCGGGGTGAGGCAGGGTGCATTAATTAATTAAATATAAAGTTTCAATGGGCCACCAGTATATTCAGGAAATGAAGCTATAATAACCTTAAAGAAATCTTTAAACATGTCAGAAATTAAGCATGGTGACCTAATACAATATTAGAGTGGTATGGGGTAGAGTAAACTGGTGCATTCACAAATATGGTTCACCACTGATGAAGAATGTCTTTATAATATTTAACATTACATAAAGGCAGTTGGAATTTGTATTTTCTAAAAAATCAAAAATCGTGTGCTGAATAGTTTTTTTTTTAATAAATGTTAAGAATAACACAATATACCCTTGCAATATACAGGGT
Organism: Cordylochernes scorpioides; assembly: GCA_030710605.1. NCBI lineage: Eukaryota > Metazoa > Arthropoda > Arachnida > Pseudoscorpiones > Chernetidae > Cordylochernes > Cordylochernes scorpioides. The sequence continues at coordinate 79,000,836 of CP092869.1, read as the reverse complement.
GATCCAAAAGTCCCGCACAACTTTAAAAATTAATAACTCCGCGAATATTTGCGCTAGAGCAATGCGGTAAACACCATTGTGTTCAGGATGCAATGGGATTTTTTATGGCAAATAATGAAAAATTCGAAATTGATTTTCGTTACAACTTTATTCGCTAGATGGCGCTCTACCAGAATCAGAGATTCAGCGGCCAAATTGTTTGATAAATTGAAAAATATAACTGAACGACACGAATTTTTCCTTTTTGAATACCAGGAAAGAACCCTAATAATATCAACTGATAAATTAATAAAACACCATTTCGACAAAAGTTTGAAGAATTGGTTGATGATTTTTAAATACAATCTGAGATATGTAAACTAGGTATATGCAAATTAAAACATGTATCAAAAAATATTTATATTTTAGATGGAGTTTTGTGAAATAAATTGAATGTTTGAAAATAACTACTGATATCAATACACGATTTTTAAAATGTTAAAATAGTACCAAAAATTATGATGGCACTACTAATAGGATTTCGTGCTATAAGGAATGTATAGTTTCTTGACTAAATGTCGACACTTGACTATTTAACTGGATATTTGTCATGATCCAAAAATGAAATATAGAGGGGAGTGACAAAATATATTTGTCGTACTTTATTCCAAATATCCTATGGGTTTGTCAAATGTTATCATTGTTTATTATACTGTACATAATTTTGAAAATGTATCCCCTCAAAAAAAAATCATTTTTAAATCGACCTTTTGCGTTGAAAAACGTGGAAGTAAAATCATTTTGTATTATTTTTGCGCAAAATATCTAAAGTTGGGGGGGGGGGGGGGGGGGGATAGAGAGATTATTCCTTATGCTATTTCTTCTAATGAGCGAAAAGCGATAAACTAAACATAAGAGGTAAAATTGTGTATACCAGTGTTATTCGAGAAGTTATAACACTTTGGCCTGCACATCATAATATAAAATGTGGGCAAATGACAAACAAAAAAATACTGTTTACAGAAAAAAAAGAGTCAAGATGTGAGGACAGCATTTATTATTCCCATATCCCAAAACAAAGAGCTGCAAAATATAACACATGAGGTAACTGCCTTCTCTCTTGTATTAGGTCACAATCCTTGCTCAATGTGGCGCCCTTCATTCTCAAACACCGCCTGCAGACGATAGATGACAGTATGGTCACAATTAAATAGTTGAAATTTATAAAACGTGCCATCTGATAGAAGCCTTCAACATGGCCAATTTGGTAGGCCGGCATCGATAAAAACGCGACTTAATGTACCCCCATAACCGAAATTGTAAGGCGTCAAGTCTGGTGATATCTGTTGCCAAAATGAGGCAGTTTTGAATGTTAAATTCTCCCTTTAGATAAAAGTGAGCATCATCTGTTCTTAGAACATTTGACAGCCAGTTTTCATCAATATCAATTTGCCGGAAAACTCATGCAGCGAATTCTTGACGCTTCTCAAAATCGCTGACTTTCAACTCTTTAAAACTTTGAATTTTGTTAGGATATTTTTATAGAAAAATTCTAAATGTGTGTTCTCTCCAAACTGTTCCATACGAAATCCCCGTTTGTCGAGAAACTTGTCTAGCACTTACTTCTCCATAAGGGGATAACGTTTCAATAGCTTCAGCATTCTGCAAAACCGTAACAGCCACTGACTTGCATGTCGATGGTCTTCCACTCCGAGGTATTGCTTCCAGAGATCCAGTTTCCTCAAAACTTTTAATCAATCGCTTTAGAGAGTAGCAACTCATTGGTCCTTTACCGCTTCGAATATCTTTAAAGGAACGAAACGCTGGTAAAGCTTCAGTGGCAGATTCTGAATCACAATTTAAAAATTCACCAAGAGTGCTTTATCCTGTAGTGACGGCATTCAAAGTGGAAGGGATGAAGTTCGACCACATCTCCTTGCGGTCCCCTCTGGACCCTTGGAATATTTGACCAAATTCTGCTTCGTTTCCAAGATGACTAACGTTGCAACGGCACCCATTTTCAAATGAAGAGCAAAACTGATATCTCCAGTAATGCTACCGCGTCCGGGGTAACCGCCGCGTCAGAAGCTGCAGCTCGAGCTCATGATGAGAAATCTACTACGAGGACACAATTCAATCTACTACAACTCAATATAAATGGTACCCAGAGGAAAATAAAGAGCTGACTTGTCTTATCTGTGACAACAATGTACATATTAATTGTCCTCAGGAGACAAAATTGAATCAGAATCTGAGATTCAATATCAAAGATTATACAACACTACGAATGGACAGACCGGGACCGCCTATAATCAGAGTAAGCCTAGAGAAGGCACGACAGAAGCTCAGGCAATAGAAATCTATCTTAAAGATGAAACAATTCCAATCATAAATGTTTATCACCACGATAATACTAGAATCAATACAGGCCTGATAGAGACATTAAGTGAAGCGTCTTCGGATATCGCAATCATACTTGGTGATTTTAACGCCGAAAGACCAACTTGGGGATCACCTGTCCAGGATAACAAAGGTCAGCAGGTTGAGGACATGCTAACCGACCTTGACCTTACGCCGTTAAATAACGAAAAGAACACCTATCTATCCAAGTCCACAGGCACAGAATCCGCAATAGACATCACAGCGATAAATAACAACATCGCACCCACAACACAATGGAAAATTCTGAAAAGTGCAATCAGTGACCACAGACCAATTTTAACAACCCTAAAATTAAAAATTGAGAATTTCCAACAGAATAGAAGAACACTGGGAAAAAAATTACAGAAAAGCTTGAAGAACTGTACAACGAAGAATTAAATCACAGAACGATTGAAAAAAATTGGAAAAATTCTCTTTGAACACATCCAAAGCTGCAAAAGTATCGATACCTAGAGGTAGACGTAAAGACCTGTGAATCCTTTACTGGAAGGACCACAATATCTAGGCAATGATTGCAGAGAGAGACAATATCAATGGACTTCTTAAAACAAATAAATCAGAGGATATCATAAAGGAACTCATTGAAATTAGTCACAAAATAGAACAAGAAATTTGGATATTCAAACAAGAAAAATGGGCAGAATTCTGCGAAAAAATGGATCCAAAAAAAGGAAAGCCATCACTGGAATATAATTAGTGTTATAAAACAATCAAAACAAACACTAATCTTCCAATACTCTAACCGATATGAACAGCGAGAACGAACAAACAGATGGCTGACATAATTGCTGAATATCTTTCAAGCACTTCCAGACTCAGCTATACGAATGAAGGCAGGACTCTAAAAAATAATATAAACAAGTTAGTTAAACAAGCAAGAAATTACCATCAACAAGATATTTATTTACTCGAGAGCTTCACACTGAATGAGCTAAATTCATCAATAGGAAGGTTAAATCCAAGATGTCACCTGGAGATGCTCTAATCTTTGGTCAAATGATTAAACACTTTGGAAACGAAGCTAAAAATCAACTCCTACGAATACTCAACATTTCATGGCAAACTGGTAAACTACCAAAGAATTGGAAGATATTAATTATAGTGCCAATACTGAAACCAAACAAAGATGCTAAGGAATGCAAGAACTATCGGCCAATTGCTCTTACCAGCATACTTTGTAAAATAACAGAATGAATTATCCACTCTAGGCTCATAGTCTGGCTCACTAACAATAATAAAATAAACTTCTACCAAACTGCCTAAAGATCCAGACACTGTACAACTGATAAACTGTTCTACTTCTGTCATTCAATAATAGATTTCTAGGAAAAACCGCCAAAGAAGACAACGGCCGTATTCCTGGATATGACCTCAGCTTTTGATCGAGTGTAGAAATTATTTTAAAGGCTGCACAACATCGGAGTAAGAGGAAAAACCTTAATCTGGATTGCAGACTTCTTAAGGGGAAGAAGGATAAAGGTTCGGGTCAATGGAACATTTTCCAAGGACCGAAGAACATGGACTGGTGTACGTCAGGGATCTGTGCTCAGTCCTCTACTCTTCTCGCTATATATTAACCGTTGTTTTTGTAAATAGATGAATATTATTTGTATTATTTAAGGCCTCATTATGTAAAAATATATGTATATATAAATTGGACATTTGTTGTTGGCCATGGTCAAGTTTGAGCTCTTGTACGTCTAATTACGACACAACAAAAGTGGCGACGAGGATGCGCGATCTACAGAGTCAGTAAAAAGCTAAGGAAAACGGCGTCTATGCAAGTATAACAACTACATCTTTTAAACAAATCTGACTCTCGGATTATGGAGAGAAAAAATAGGAAAATGGGTTAAGATTACATCTTTTAAACTATCTGGATCAAGAAAACAAAGGAGTAGAAAAGATCAGCATGACAAGTTCAAAGTTAATAGTACCATATAGATGCTATAGCCCAGTGGAGGACACTTCGATCTTTTTGTACAAAAATTTGAGGCTTTCTTTTTGGCATCTGAAGGAGGAGATTAAAGTGCTGATTTTTACCTCGCTACCAGATTCTGAAACTTTGAAGCAGGGAAACGACATTTTCTTCCTGGTCTAATGAAAGATCAACCCTATGATACTATCATTCAAAGAATTAAGCTGCATTTGGATCCAAAGAAGAAGGTGATACCACAGCGATGCAGATTTTTAAAGATAATTCAACAGGAAGGAGAATCAATTTCGGAATATCTTAGAGAATTGAAACATTTGGCAATAAATTGTAATTTCGTCGATATGTTAGGAACCATGATGCGAGACCGTTTTGTGGCTGGAATCAAGTCGGAAATCCTGCAAAAGAAGCTACTACAAGAGGACGACGATGTCACCCTGGATAAAGTTTTTGCAGTGGCGATCTCGTTCGAATTGGCGGAGATAAATACAAGAGAATTACAAGATAAATTAGTGGCCAAGATATCCCCTGTGAATTGAAAGGATAAAAAGGGTGAGTACAATAATAGTACGGCGCAGTATAAGCCTTTCAGGCAAAGTGGCAAAGGCAAAATAGTGTGTTATAGATGTGGTGAAAGACATTCACACGTGGCATCTGTTTTACCTCATAGAACAAAGACTTTTTTTTTAAATGTAATAAACTGGGTCATTTAAGTAGGGTCTGCAAAGCTAGTAAAAGAATGTGGGGATGTAAATTTGTACAAGAGGACTCTATATATTCTGTACAGGGCGAAACTGATGCCACAATAAATTTAACAGTAGATGATTATTTTTTGTGCTTTACAATAGATACAGGAAGTCCAGTTACGTTAATACCTAAAGATATTTATAAGAATTATTGGCAAGGTAAAAGATTATTTCCAACAAATTAAGATTAAAATCCTTTTGTTGTAAATCAATAGAGATTATAGATCAAAAAATGTTTTTGTAAAAAAAAGCCAACCAATATTTACGATTAATAGTTGTAAATGAAAATATCCAGGTAATTTTATTAGGAAGAGAATGGCATAAACAGTTAAAACTTGATTATTCTATATTGTTTAGCATTAAAATTTTAAATAATGAATATGATAGAAATATATTTAAATATATAAAAATTTGATGGATAGGTATGCAGATTTGTTTAAAAAAGATTTGGGCTGTCTAAAGGACGTTAGAATAAATTTTAATTTAAAAAAGGATGTGACTCCTGTGTTTCGTAAGGCCAGAATTTTACCTTTCTCTCTAAAAAACAAAGTAGAGAATGAAATTGATCGTTTAGTGAATTTTGCATTTTATAACCTATAGTTCATGCATATTGGACCGCTCCAATAGTACCGGCATCAAAAAAGGATGGTAGTGTAAGGATATGTGGTGATTTTAGATGTACAGCTAATAAAGCAATAAACTGGGTCATTTAAGTAGGGTCTGCAAAGCTAGTAAAAGAATGTGGGGATGTAAATTTGTACAAGAGGACTCTATATATTCTGTACAGGGCGAAACTGATGCCACAATAAATTTAACAGTAGATGATTATTTTTTGTGCTTTACAATAGATACAGGAAGTCCAGTTATGTTAATACCTAAAGATATTTATAAGAATTCCATCGATCGATGAGATCTTTTCAAAATTATCTACAAGCACCGTACTTTCGACTCTAGACCTATCACAGGCTTACTTACAAGTAATGTTAGCTGAAGAAGCCAAAGATGTTGTTGATATAAACACAAAAGTGGTTGTTTTCTTATAAAAGACTACCATATGACGTAGCGGTAGCACCAAATAAATTCCAGAGGATTATGGAAGGCCTATTTTTTCCAACAAATTTAAGATTAAAATCCTTTTGTGGTAAATCAATAGAGATTATAGATCAAAGAAATGTTTTTGTAAAAAAAAGCCAACCAATATTTACGATTAATAGTTGTAATTGAAAAAATCCAGGTAATTTTATTAGGAAGAGAATGGCTTAAACAGTTGAAACTTGATGATGTTGATATAAACACAACAAAGAGGTTGTTTTCTTATAAAAGACTACCATATGACGTAGCGGTAGCACCAAATAAATTCCAGAGGATTATGGAAGGCCTATTTTCTGATTTGCCAGGTGTGGCCTGCTACATAGATGATATTTTGGTTGCAGGAAAAGACTTTGAAGATCATGAACAAAAGTTGGATCTAGTGTTTAGATGATTTCTAGAAAAAGGTTTAAAGTTAAACAAATATAAATGTAAATTTTGAAAAAATCGGTGGAATATTTAGGGTTTCAAATGAATAAATATGGACTGCATCCCTTAGAAAATAAAATTAAAGCAGCGATAGAAGCGCCTGAACCTAAAGAATGTTTCGCAATTGAGATCTTTCATAGGACTCTTAATTTATTATTATAGATTCATAAAGAATATAGCAAACATTTTAGCGCTATTCTATCAACTTTTGAATAAAAATTGTAGATGGAATTGGACGAAAAAATATCGAATGTTATTTTTAAAATGTAAATCATTATTAATAAACTATGGACTAGGCGTAATTCTGAGTCATAGAAATGATAGAAAGGAAGAATGCCCTATAGCTTTTGCTTCTAGAACATTAACTGAAGCGGAAAAAACGTTTCTCTCAACTAGAAAAGAAAGCGTTGAGCATAACTTTTGGCGCTGAGAAATTCAGACAATACTTACTGGGACGAAAATTTGTATTGGTAACAGACAACCTACCCTTAATTCATATATTTTCACCTCATAAACCAATTCCCATATGTGCATCATCCAGAATTAAAAGATGGTCCTTAAAATTAGCTGCAATTAATTATACTGTGGAATTTCGAAAAACTAGTGATAATTCCAATGTTGACGCATTGTCACGTCTTCCTTTAGAATCAAGTGTCAGGGAGTCTCTTGATGAAGACCAGGTACTTCTTCTTAGGAAGTCGAACGAGGTACCGTTCTCTTTTATGGAGGTGGCTAATGAGACGCCCCAAGATAAAATACTGTCTATAGTTTTAAGGAATGTTAGAGAAGGCAACTGGAAATTCACAAGGGTACCGAGAGAAAACCCACTAGCTCATTATAAGATCAATGAGGAATTAAGTTTGGAGTTTGGTTGTCTTCAATGGCGTGAAAGAGTGGTAATTCCCCAAAAATTAAGATCTTTAATTTTAAATGACTTGCATGAAATACACATGGAGATTGTTAAAATGAAGATGATTGCCAGACGGTATTTTCTGGTGGCCAGGCATAGACAGTAACATCGAAGAGTTAACTAGAGATTGTAGAGTATGCCAAGAATCGGCAAGCATGCCCCCGGCTACCATCTCGGAATGGACTTGGCCCGAAAAACCGTGGCATCGGCTTCATCTTGATCTAGCGGGTTCGTTCATGGGAAGAATGTTTTTGGTTCTCGTGGACGCATACTTAAAGTGTGGATAGAAATTTTTATCATCAAAGATATTACCAGAAAAACGATTATAAGTCATCTTAGAGAAATTTGCGAGGTGTTTTTCCGCAACTATGCAACTGGACCTAAACGGTAAAAAGGTACCATTTTGGAATTATTGAGCTACCGTCACTACCTTATAAGTTGCGAGGGCCTCGTGTATAAGAGACATATCAATCAATTGCGACCTGTGAGAAAGAAACAAGTGGAGATAAGAAATTTGATACTTCCTCGAACATCAGGAGAGAAGCCTGTAGGTGGAAGTCAGAAATAAAGTGAAGAGGAGGTTCCAGAGGTTACATCAGGAAACAAGGAGGAGACTGCTTCTGTGCACGTACCCTCTTGCACTCCTATACCAGGGCCTGCTGCTGTGCACGTGCCCTCTTGCACTCCTAAACCGGAGGCTGCCGCTGTGCAGGTGCCCGTCCGCAGTTCTAGACCTCAGAGAGCCAGGAAACCCCTAGACCGACTGGAGTATTATTAAGGGGGGAGATGTGTTGTGTATGTAAATAGATGAAGATTATTTGCATTCTTTAAAGTCTCATTATTTAAGAATATATGTGTATATAAATTGGACATTTTTTGGTGGCCAAACGAAAAGAATCTGAGGCTCTCTATTGGACACGACAAAAACAAAAACGGCATTCCAGAGTAAAATAAATCATCAGAGATAGATAAATATTTTTCAAATGAATTAAAATAAATATAATCGATACTGAGAGAGAGTTGAATTTAAAAAAATAGAAAATTATTATTTTCGAAATATGAATAGCTGAGAGGATTCCAGCAAACCGCATCTAAAATATCAGTTTTTTTTTTTTTGCTACATGTTTTAATTTGCATATACCTATTTTACATATCTCAGATTGTATTAAAAATCGTTAACCATTTCTTCTAACTTTTGGCGAAATGGTGTTTAATTAATTTATCATTTGATATTATTAGGGTTCTTTCCTGGTATTCAAAAAGTAAAAATACGTGTCGTTCAGTTATATTTTTCAATTTATCAAACAATTTGGCCGCTGATTCGCTGATTCTGGTAGGGCGCCATCTAGCGAATAAAGTTGTAATTAAAATCAATTTCGAATTTTTCATTATTTGCCATAAAAAATCCCATTGCATCCTGAACACAATGGTGTTTACCGCATTGCTCTAGCGCAAATATTCGCGGAGTTATTAATTTTTAAAGTTGTGCGGGACTTTTGGATCACCCTGTATATATATGGCTAGCAATTTGGAACACAATGCTTTCAATTAATTAATAATATTCATAAATATAAAATGGGGAAAACACAGAGAAGAAGGAGGTAATTTTTATTTTTATATTGATATGTTTGAACACATTCTTGAATATCAGTTTTTCTCTCTTTCCACAGAGAGTTGTCGAGCCGTGCGACCCCTGCTACGAGAGGTGTTCGCCTCCTGCGAAGTGCCCCTGGATCTGCAGACCTGGCTGTTAGGCGTCGGCCTCCATCCCGAGGCATTGAAGTTGACCAGCGTAGCGAAGGCTACCATCTACAAGTACCCTCTTGGTCTTAAGGAGGGTAACGCCAGCCATAACATCGACCTGCCCACTCTGTGGGAAAGATCTCTCGCAGTCCATCGGTGGAGGAGTCTTTCTCACGGTGGGCGTCATCAATGAAGACCTTGTATATATTTTATATTCATGTATATTTATCAATTATTTTATATTTAACAATTTTTGAATATATTTATCCTTATTTAATACTAGCCGAATGACCCGGGCAACGCCCGGGGTTTACCCGATTAAATGCTTTTATTCAAATAATATTCGTTACAATTATAAATTGGCGCCGTGGATGTCATTCTTGTATAATATATAAATGAGTTTTAAAAATTGTGAAAAAAAAAAAAATGCATCGGCCGGGAATCGAACCCGGGGCGCCCGCGTGGCAGGCGAGCATTCTACCACTGAACCAAAAGCAAACGGTGACAGAATTAATAACGCATGACGATGATAACTGTATATTATCCGTGACAGAGGCCACGACAGACGGTCGTGACTATATATATTAATTATTTTTCATATTTATATTTCGTGTGATGAAGTATTTCCCAGAATTAATCGTTGATGCTAATTTCTAATATTTTTTCAATTTTATTTGAAGAAGTGATCGGGATCATATGTGTCTCCTTGAATATCAGTAAATGGCTATCTTGGTTTCTGACAATTCTCTGATGTTTAGTCAGATACGCGCAACTATGAGTTCACTGTTTCCCCAAAATAAGTATGTGCTGCATTGTGTACAGGAGATTGAGTAAATGGCATAATATTCGTAAAATATATCTGATCAGGCGTTCTTAGGTTATATATATATTCATGTAAAAACAAAGGTCACTTTCCATGTCAAAATAAACGTCAAACTAAACGCCATGAAATCCATGCGGAAAAAGTTCCATCCTTGGCTGAAGAGGTTCATTATCCCGAAACCGGGGTGTCGGGTGGACGCTTCTCAATTTGTCAAAGCTGGTTTTGAGACCCGAGGCCGCTAGTTTGCGGAGACATTTTCTTTTATATAGATGAATTTCCTCTCGGAAATAATCTGCATATATATAAAAATCAAAATCTCGTTTCAATTCAGGGTTTTTTAGACTATGCAAAGGACATCGCCCATATAATGGTGCCAGAAACTAAAATTGATTTGATGTTTAGAATTGATCATTTGATTTGTCTAGACCTGACCAATTAAATTATTACTGTCGTAAGGGTAATTTCCATTAGGTATTTTTGTTTGAATATCTGTGTATCAAAGGAGAATGCATTCATGTTTATGCATACCTCTCTGAGCAGTTCTGCCCTTTGGATGGTATAGTTTCGATATTCAAATTTGTGAGTAAGATTCTGACATTCTCCAATATGAGAGGAGATTTTAGGCTGAGATAGGAAGAGTTGACGTTGAAGGAACACTTTAGATAGTTGGAATATTTTGCCATCAACCCTAATTTGTTGTTTGAGGAGACTGTTGATAGATGGCGCTTAGCTCTATCGTCTATTTTGAAGGTAGAGGCGACCATTATTTCTATAGATCAATATCCCCCCGGCATAACCTCCATCAATGATTATTTGAAGTTATCAAAAGGAAAGAAATGCTCCAAACAGAACAGAATTAGAAATTAGTAGAAAGGACGAAAAGAAATCCAAGGGAGACAGAGAGGGAGCATATATAATGGCTTATATTTTCAAACACAGTAGGTAAATGGAAGTGATCGAGGAACCCAAAAAAGTTCCGAAAATTATTTTGAAATCGTCTTATTAGAACAAGGGAAATGTTTTTTCTACATGAGATGTACAAAAATAAAAAAAAATCACAAGTACAATGGCTAAGTAAAATTTATTATAATGGGGGTGTAGACTTCTTTTGTTTCAAACAGGCTAGGAGGGTTGCTACAAAAAAAGATGAAGAAAGTTTATAAATAATTGTAGTTATAGGAGAGTCTTCAAGTTTCATAATATTTAGTCATAAAAATACAAAAGTAGGTAAACATAAAATTGAAAATAAGCATATTCTAGTTATGAAACTAAACCTTGCTGATAAATCAAATTAATTAATGAATACTTTAGTGTTTTAATATATACAGGATTAGCCATAAATACCTGTCGTATGAAATATTAGGATTATCTAGGACTCTTTTAAAGACGTTGACGCTCAGTCTACATCATGCTGACAAGGGCCAAAAGCCAGAAATACGCGATTGTATTTTTATTCAAATTATTGTTGATATTCAGGATTCTAAAATATTTATCTATTCCGATATATGGTACACACACAAGACAACAACGATATACAATTGAACGGTCAGTAGAGATATATTTTCATATTTTACTCTCAGATTTGTTATTCACATATTCACCTTTTTTATTTTTAATACTTAGAATTAGTCTGATTATTAATTTTAGATTAGTGCTTCCTGTATACAAAAAGCGTTTTATGTATATATTCAAATATATTGAAGTGTCCTTTATAATTATATCAATTTGTTCTCTTTTCGAATTAACTATCTTTAAAAATTTTGAAGGACCAATAATGATAGCCTGCAATCTGATACAAGAGAAAATTGCAAATTAAAATTGAGTTTTATCTCGATAGTGAACCCACCTGTCAATTATCATTAGCACATATATATCACAGTTTTTAATTTATGCTTGCACCATAACATGGCAATTTCAGCAGAACATAGGTTTCAAAATGGAGTTTAATCGTTATATGATACAAATATATTGTATCTAATATTATCACCCAAAGAAATTTCGAATTTACTATAAAGTATTTTATTATAGAGTCTAGGAATCCAAAAGGCAAAAACAAAACAATACTGTGAGTGTATTTATGAATATACAAGTAATTAGTACACAAATTCTAGATGTTGAGGTTCGAAAACGACTGTGCGTATTTTAGGCATATTCCTTTTCCTTTTTATCTTTTTAAATCGATTTTTAAAGAAAACCAGTATTTATTTGGTTTCAAAAATATTGAGACATAATTTCAAAATAAACAGAATTATCACACATCACTGAAAAGATCAAATTTATCAATACCGATTTAATAAACATATTGAAATTTTACGATAGAAAATGAGGGATGCAGTCACCAAGCCACAGTAAATTTATAGGTGAAAAGCAGCTGATATAATTTGTTATTGAGGTAAATTAATAGCTTCGTTTCGATATAGAAAAATAAATGTTTGCATTGCCATTTATAGTTTTGGTCGTGAAATAGGTGAAATAAATACACCTTTATTCCTTGAAAAGATGGAATTTACTTATAACGAAGGAGTGCCAAGAAAACAATATGGTTTGGGTTTAAACACAAAAGGACAATTGAGACATTCTAAATTTCATCAATTTCAGGTTCATTTTGATATCAGCATCTTTAGTTATTTGACTAGATTTGACTTACTTCGAGCTACCAAAGCAGGACATTGTGGGCTATTACTGTTTATCAGGGATGAAATATGGTTTGGAGGTAGAAACGGGTTGTTACAGATTGGTATTAGGAACTTTAGATAGTAGTAGTATTAATATTAGCAGGTGATATCGCAATTCGAAGTTTAGGGGACGTTATGGGCTACAATAATGAATTATGGCTAACTAAGCGACGGAAACAAGGGAACAATAAATAAATGATAAAATTGAAAGGCAATGGAAGGTTTATTGATTCCTCGATGTAAGATCTTATATCATATCATGCTTAAATATCAAAAACAAGAAGAAAAATTTACCAAATATGTATTTTGATAATCATAAAGCTCTGTTAAATAAGTGGATTTCTCTCGACGTTTGCCTATATTCTGGTTCCACATAATTCACATACTTAGTCATGTTTAATGAAAGGTTCTGAAGATAATTTGATGAATCCAATTCAAATAATCCTTATTGCATATAATTTTTAAATGTGAATTTACTATTATTAACCTGAACTATTTTGTTTTATCTTTTCAAAATGCAAATTCCTACACAATTACTAAACTAAAGATTAAAATATTCGAAGTGTCTGGCTAATCATCAATAAGCCTTTTTAGTGCTTCTATTTATTTTGTTTAATAGATGATTACGACCATTATATGGTGTATTTTGATCTAATGGTCTGTATTTAGCTGTTCAAACAGAAAAATGGTGGCAGAGAATTGAATGTGTAATATCCTAGATGGCATGTAGGATTAAGGAAAGGCAAGCTGGTGACACACAAGATGATAGCTCTTTATTTAGTTTCAAATATACAAGTAGATGTTTGAAATGAATAATAGAAAAAATGATAATGAAAAGGGAATTGGTGGATATTAAAAATAAAGAAGGAATAAACAAGGAGCACATGTGCATTTTAGATAAATCAATGACTTGTCTCTATATATCAAGAAATTGTGTTGGCCAAATATCAGGGAACAGGCTATATAAATGTTTAGTTATATATAGTCTGATTATATTTAAATTGAGTATTTGTTGTAGGTGATCTCTGGTTTGGTGTAAGTGGATTCAGGCTTGTTGTACGCTGGTTTGGGCTTGTAGTATGAAGGTTCTGGTTTGTATGAAGGTTCGGGCTTGTTGTATGAAGGTTCGGGCATGTTGTAGGCAGGCTTCAGGTAGCCAGCTACAGGCTTGGCGTACATCTTGACGTCAGCAGGATCTTGTGGGGCAGTTCCAAGCTCGTTGGTCGACACATACGTCCGGTATCCCTGTCCATCAGCGACGTAAGACACATGGCGGTAGATTCCATGGGCGTCGGTGTAGCCGTAGCTCCCCGTCTTGGCCCCGTAGACGTCGTTGTGGTGGTGACGGTTGTAGTAGCCGTCGTCTACGTCTTAGCCGAACTTGTAGGGACTCGGGTAGATGGCCAGGGCTGGGGCGGCCAGGAGGAGACAGAAGGTGACGGTGGAGAGAGGAGACATGGCTGCTGCTGTTGATGTGGTCCTCAGATACCGGGGTTATAAAGACGCCAATCTCTGGGCGGGGAGCCCCTCTCTCCGGTAAATATAGCTGTGGGGGGTAATTCTATCCGTTGTTCAACACTCTTCACACCTGTTTCTTGGTCGATCAGCTGGATTACATTGGATTACAAGTGGTGAAATCTATCAGAGAATATGTGTGGACCCCATTTTAAGTAATTCCATTCATATCGATAAAGATATACAATATCTTGCCCTATAAATTTATGGTGTGGAACTTCAAAGAAATATGAACATTTTAAAAATATTTTGTTCTCTGTGATTTAAAAAAATCATATAATAACTGTGTTAAGGAATCAAAGTTATCAATCCTAATGATATCATACCTAATTATTTAATCACATCATTGGATAGTGTTCTTTAATATAAGAAATTCAGCAATGGTTGCTAGATAAATTATCGCTAACTTATCAGTCATCAGCGAATACATGTTGGTTACATTATAAATACTATTTTTAACGGTTGTTAAAAAATTATTATTTTTATATAAAATAAAATTTGAATATTGAATGCGCAAAAATGATTCCGCGTTTTTACTTAATTCATTATAAATTTTTATCAACAAACTTTATTATATTGCTTTGTTTTGCATCGCTTTCTGCGTCTTAAACGTTAGCTGTTTATATGTAATATTTGATATAAATTTTTATGCGAGTTCAAACAGAAGAGATCCTGCCCAGAACTCCTCTTCTACTTGGCGGGCGGGAGAATCAGCACAAGTAAGGGACTGCCCTGTAGGTTGAAGTACGGTGTCGTGAGCCCCGAGCCGCTACAGTAACCGTGAACAGGGAACTCTGAAATGGGGCTGACTAACAATGGGACCTCACTTTCCATGGAGCAACAAAATCAGAAATATCGACAAGACACCATTACCAACGGAAGATATTAGTACCGAAGAATTAAGCTTTTTGTCTACTTTCATCTTACGACAGCTATTTTCTATCGCGACAATATAAATATATCTAAATAATATGTTTGTACTGTGAATTGAATAAAATATACCAACTACTACAGAATATAGCTCTTCATTCTCATAACGGTTCTCTTTGAAAATAATGTTTATTAATAACATATATATGCAGTCTACTCTCGTTATAGTAGCAAATACTTCTCGTTATAGCGCCGCTCACAACGTCCCTCACCCCCTCGATCGCCTTTTCCTTCTCTGCATTTTTTCCGCCAGCGGCGCCGGACTTTGCCTGCTGTTGACACAACAGATTGTGTGAACAGCCAGCAAACTCTTTTCCTTCTTGTATCTTTAACCTACATGAAATATAGTAATGCAACTTACAAAATTACAAGATGATTTATTTTTTATTGGGTAATTCTCTCTATCATACGCTTTATAAAGCTCATACTCCTTTTTACTGGTGTAAATTGCAAGGAACACAGAAAGGCGTAGTTATATACATTAAATCATTATGACGTATCTTGGTTAACATCCTTTTTCATGTGGCTTTTAATTTCATGGTATTTTCCCCCCTCCTACTATCAACCAAGCCAGTAGCTACGATGTAAGAGGGTTAGAGGACCCAGTTCCAACCCTACCCTAGAATGGTTCCCTTCCCTTGCTCTCTGGAGTGGAACCCAACCCGAAGGCCTGAAATATCTCACAAAACATTGCTGAATACCTAAAGACAACAAAAGGTTGTTGTAATCCTGAAGGATCATAATCTTTATTTCTCCCTGTTTCAGCTACTGGCAGATGCTTGATCAAGGGTGTGAAAATAGGTTATACATAAATAAAATTAATGAAATGAAAATATAATAATTTTATTAAATTTTCCAATGAAAAGATAAAATAAATAAAAAATAATATATATATATATATAATATATATATAATAAAGAGCTATATACAAATAGAGTTTTGGCAAGAACCAGTTCCTGGTGATCTGAAACACATAAATTTGTTTAATATGCAATTGTATCACATTTTTCAAATATTTAGATGATGAATTCCATTCACAGAGAGAGAGAGAGAGAGAGAGAGAGAGAGAGCACACACACAAAACAAAAGGTAAAAAGCAATATAAAAGTTGATAATTGATTCCAAATAATTTTTTCTTATAAATAATTTTAAAGAAGAATTTTCATCAATAAAATGAAGAATAAGATAAAATAACAGAGTAATTGTTTCATTCGGAAAATATAAATACAAATAACGAATAAATCAATAAGAGGTTGGTTCGGATCTGCTTCTTATCCAAGCTGGTATAGTTAGCTAAATATCCTCAGACGGGAATTCTAGGGCAATTCTCTCATATTGTCGCGTTGGATAAAATCCTGAACTGATAAAGAAACCCCTGCCAATAAACTACAATGTATTCAGTTAAAGAGGAATCGAGTTATACTTGATATTCAAAAAATATTAGGCCTCCAAGGAAAATTATATTTTCAAAAACGTTTAATCTTTATCTTTTCGGGGACGAACCTCCTTCTACGGATATAAACACGGTACAATTTCTCCTGTAGAAGGGCGTTCGTACCCGAAAGGTAGAGATTAAAGGTTTTGAAAATATAATTTTCCCTGGAGTGGAAGGGGGGGGGTCTGATATTTTTACTCAATATTGATAAAAAGGAATTATTTTATTGAATCGAAAGTAAATGTACAAGGTGCGTTCATTAATTTCCAGGACTGCTCTATATCTTTGAAAAAATAAAACAAATAAAAAAACTAATTTAATATTTTTCAAAATATGCCCCTCCTGCCTCAAAACACCTGTTCCATCTTTTTTTTCCAATTTTCGAAGCAGGAGATAAAATCACTTTTTGAGAGGTTCCTCAAGGTTGCCTTCGATTCAGCTTGTATCATATCAACGTTGTCAAATTTCCTTCCTTTTAACTTCATTTTCAATTTAGGATAGAGTAAAAAGTCATTGGGGGCTAAGTCGGGGGAATAGGGTGGATGAGGGATCTGTATGGTTGAATGCTTGGCCAAGAACTGCAAAACAACATGGGCTGTGTGCGGCCGCGCATTTTCGACGTGAAGTATCCAGTCATTGTTTTGCCATCTTTCAGGTATTTTAAGGCACACTGCCTCCCTTAAGCGCCTCATTATCCCCAAATAAACATCTTGATTAATTGTACGTCCGAAAGGAATAAATTCATGGTTAACCAAACCATTAATATAAAAAATGTAACAAGCAATGTCTTGACTTTGGATTTTGAAATCTTGCCTTTTTGGGTTTCGGCTCCCCTCTTTCAATCCATTGGCTGGATTGACGTTTGGTTTCCGGGTCATACTGATACACCCATGTCTCATCCCCGGTAATGATTTTTCGCATCCATCCTGGATCGGTCCGAGTCATTTCAACCGTGTTTTTGCAGACATCCATTCTAACCTCCTTTTGATCCTCTGTTAGAATCCGGGGATCAAATTTTGAAGACGTCCGGATCATAATCAAATCTTTTGTTACTATTTGATGACACAGTCCTACAGATAGTCCAGTCTCTGAAGATAAGTCTTTAATAGAAATTCTTCTGATTTATTTAATTAATTCCTTTATTTTGATCTTGTTTTCCTCGCAAAGTAATGATCTTGGACACCCAGTATGCTGATCATCGTTTACCTTTTCCCGACCTTTTAGGAAGCGTGAAACCCATTCAAAAGTTCTTGAACGGGATGAAGCTGCATCGCCAAAAGCTTCTTTAATCAATTCATACGTCTCAGTAGCACTTTTTTTCAATTTAAAACAAAACTTAATGCAGATTCTCTGCTCTCCGAAAATGGCCATTTTAAAATTAGAAATGCGAACCTTACAAGGAAGTTGTTTTGTTCTATTTTTAGATCGGCGCGTGCGCCACGAGACTCGTGCTTTCAGTCAGGTGTGGTCGAATGTCCAATATTTTACTCTGTATAATTTTTTTTTCTTTAGCTTTTTCATTTATTTTATTTTTTTAACCAGTCCTGGAAATTAATGAACGCACCTTGTATGTCAGCATTGCAATAATGATAGTTAATAATTCGAATGGAAAACATAGCTCCTGTGATAGAGATGCATGGGGACATCTGGAGTTCTTCATTGGACACGACAACAACAACAACAACATAGCTCTAGCGCTTTATAGATATCATATTTTAAACTATAAACAACAAAATAAAAAAAAGAATAGAGGAATTCTCTCAAATTATATGAATAATATTATGATGACTCTACTAAAAAGAAGAAGAATAATACTCAATCTTCATCATTTTCAATCTCTGAAGAAGTTTCTAAGATATTTTTGTTTTGACGGGCTTTCTTCATTTCTTACTTCTTGAGCAGCAATATCTTCTTTTGCCGTTGAGCTTTCTGTACATCCTCAAACCTCTTTTCTATCATGTTGAGGCATACCTTTGTGTATAGGGCAGCACCTGGAAGCCTGAAGGTTGGTGAATTCTGAAGGACTAGAAGAACGAGGAAAGTTTTCCCCAGATGGAATAGTATATTTTCCCTGATTGTGTATCCCCGGTTATTCTTTTGAGGGCTATTGGCACTTCATATTGATGGAAGGGCTGTATGAATGTTTCATTTTTGAAGGATACACTCGTCTTTTTTGGATGGTAGTGGCTGATTAAGATGCTGGGCATCATTTTGATAATCGCTTTTCATTTTTTTCCAAGGCCTACTTCCATTTTGCTTATACAAAAACGCTTTATATGAATTCATATCAAAATTGTTATAGACCATTTATTTGTAGAAAATTGGGATATGGTGCTTTTTCTATAATTGGAACGCTGAAACTCTGAAGCCTTTCATATCAAATTTGAAAAATAAAATTCTTTAATGATTGAAATATCGATCACATTTTTGTCAGAATATTGTAGCAAAGTATTTATTATACCTTTAACAGATTATCATATTTGATATTTATAATTTTCTATTCTATAAACTTCACTCATTGCAAATCTTGTATTTTATCAGTTATAATTTGTTCTTGTCTTAAATAAATTACTGTGTCATCCTGAAATTTGTCTTTCCTGATTTTCCACGTGGTAATATTATTGCTGTCTCTTTTGCAATGTTTGTAATATTTTGAAGTATTTGCTCATTAATAATGCATATTGTCAACAGTTTCGCTAATACTCTATATTTCTGTAGCATGACTTTATTCAAGGCTCCTTCAGGTATTATGTAAAATTGCGCTTCCCAAACTTGTTCTAAAGAAAGTTCGAGTTATGTTCTAATCTTTTGTCACACGTTAGCGAATGATGAATAAGTTGAAGAAGTAAACGTGAAGCATATCATCATTAACATGGCGCCATCTATCGATAAAAATTATGAACATATTTTCTACACTACCTTTCTTCTAAAATATATATAATAAAACTGTATTTTTACAGCGCCCTTATCCTACAATAAATGAAATTTGAAAGAGGGAAGGCATGACTCATCAATGGTGAACTCTACTAGTGGTTTCGCCATTTTAATCCCCAGACCGCTTCATTATTGTATTGTTTCCTTCGGTTCCAAAATCACTTTATTAAGTACTGCTCAACAATAGCAACCTATTTTATGATATTTGAAACAATGAATAATATATGAAGGTTATTCACATATTAAGCAAAAGGTTAACGCGGGATTCAATCCCGGTTCATGACTGAGGGAATCGAGGGTGTTACCCACTCATCCATCGACTTCATGTTTTATTGTACTGATTTTTTTATACCCTGAAAATGATATTGAATACAGTTAAATGGTGTTTTGAATAAAACATCAATAAAATTATAATTATAATTTTCAAGCGCTACCTTTCTATTGAAATATATCTAATTAAAATTTACTACCGATGAAAATTATAATTTTTAAACGCTACCTTCTATATATATTATTAATATTTATTTTCATAATCTTTCAATTTTAAGGGGGTTGTTGTAAACATTTTAATTATGAATTTTAGAAGAGAAGTAGCGGTAAAAATATGTTTATAATGATCATAGAAAACATATAAACGTATAAATGTCCGGATAGCCTAGTGGACATGGCATCTGCCCGGTAAGTGTAACACTGTGGGTTCGATTCCCATCCCTGGACACTTTTATTTTTCCGTTTATCATTACTCTTCACCATTCATCCTTTCATAATTCATCCCTAAGGTTGGAAATAATCGTCGTTGAAAGAAACACATGCAGGATAATTTTAAAATGTCGTTTTACAAAACGTATATTGACTTAAATGAGGGTTGAGTTGAGCTGTTAAGTGATACATCTTATTTAGAGATAATATAGGATTGTTAGACCATAATCTTTTCGATTACCTTTGATAGCCTCGGTATTAGGGATAATGGAAATTGATTCGCTATATATTTGGTAGTGCTGAAAATTGGTGGTAATTCTAGCATAGGAGTTATTCAGGATTTGAAATATGGATACAGATAACATAAGCAATGTATATGTATTGGGGAGATATTTATATACATCATTTGATATGCAATCAATATCTGGTGCTTTATAGGATTGTGGCTTGCTAAATAAGAGGCTATAAAGTCCTTACAGATTCAGAGATCATTCCTGGGCTTTATCTATTTGTTCTTAAACAAAGTGATGGTCATCAAAGAAGAGAACTATTCTGCTACAAGAGTCATATTCAGGCTGTTATTGAGAGCTTGATCTTTTCTATATCATGTCCTCTTACAGAAACTGGGCTTTTCTAAGGACTTTGGGTCAAGGTCCACATGGACATCGTGCAACTGAAAATTGCTGATGGCTTGCGCCATTTATTGGAATGATTATCAACTATTCGTTGATTTTTATTTATTTCAGAATTGACCAAACACCCTTTCTTGATTAATCAAGAAAAGCTAACAATGTACTTTCCGTTTTAACGATAAGGAGATGCTTTTTTCTTAATATATTAAACTTATCCCAGTACAATTTAACACATTTGTACTATTCTTTCGAATTATAATATATTCAACACGAACATCTCCATTCATATTCATCCTAGGATCATTATCAATCTTCTTTTTGACAATTCAGAAAACTGTTCTTAGTTTTTACTATGTCCAAAAAAACGAGAGAGCTTTCGTAAGTAGCAAGGTAGGTTGATGACACTAGAAATTTACTGAAAAGTGAAAGTTTAGTGGATTATAAAAATAAAATCCTAATTGAAATTAGATATTTTAGTTAGAATAAAATGACACAGAAAATATAGAGTTGAGAAATTTCAGCGTGAAATAGAACCCGTGTCGCCATCTATATTTTACAAATTGAAACATTTTGAAACAATAAAGCAATATTTTGAAAATGATAATTTGATATTGTTATTAGTTGCAAATAATAAATTGTTCTATAACACAAATATTAAAAAATAAAAGATATGGTTTGAGAGGAAAATATAAAACTATAGCTTTCTTTGTAAAATTATATAATAATTTATGCGATTTATGATATTAAAGGACATAATAAATATAATATTTTAGAACAAACATTCATAAGTTCTGGGTGAAATTATAAGAACACAAATATATTCTTGATTCTACAAAACTTGAGGAATTTGTACCTTCTAGCATGTATATCGAGTTTCAGACAATAACTATAAAAGTTATTTGATACACGGTAACCCATATTGAAAACACGAGATAACTAAGTATGAACAAAATTGTCTCTTTCAAAAGTTGAGATGAACAGCAACATCAAATCTATCGACTTTCTTAAGATATTTATTGCGACAGATGACGCAAGCCATTAGCAACTTTTAATAGCTCAATCAGAATATGTATTTTTCTTAAATTATACACCAGTTCTCCCCCCAGTACAATCTAACTTTTTTACTTTTCAAATGTATAAATACATCTCTATTTTAAACAATATGTGGGGTGAAATTTCAAAACGTCTCTTGTCTGTTTTGTCAAACTTTGTAACTAATGTGTTCTCTTATTCAAGAAATTGTCACACATTAATCATTATAATTTTCTAAATATAATATTATATGATTCCTAGAAAATGTAATTGTTATTTTTTTCCTTATATCTTAGTTAGGTGGAACGATTGGACAATAGAGAAACTTTGGAATTTAATGACACATTATATTTGAGCTATTTACTAAGAGCAATAACTACCTAAATATCATTATTTAGTGGAAGAGGAATGATAAAGGTTCACTCACACTTCATATAATCCATCAAAGCAAATTGATTGTTATTTAATGTATTCAGTGAATCATGGATGTGGCCTCAAGTAGAATGCTTTGTAATAAACCTCTCTCCTACCAGTTTAAATGTATAAAATTTGTGTATGAGAGTTAATTCATGGAGAGGCCAGCTTTTTATATTAGTCTGTTTATTTATATTTCTTTATTCATATAAAAGTAACAAGCATAATAATCAGAAGGCTCATTTCAAATAATATATAGTTTTCTGTACAAACGTTATATAGTAATATTATAACCATATTATTATATGGCAAATAGATATATTTCTGGGTTTTATAAATCAGTATTTGTTATAGTTGATCTCTGGTTTGAGGTAAGCGGGTTCAGGCTTGTTGTACGCTGACTCAGGCTTGTAGTAGGAATGTTCGGGCTTGTTGTAAGCTGTCTCAGGCTTTTAGTATGAAGGTTCGGGCTTGTTGTAAGCTGTCTCAGGCTTTTAGTATGAAGGTTCGGGCTTGTTGTATGAAGGTTCGGGCTTGTTGTAAGCTGTCTCAGGCTTTTAGTATGAAGGTTCGGTTTGTTGTAAGCTGTCTCAGGCTTTTAGTATGAAGGTTCGGGTTTGTTGTAAGCTGTCTCAGGCTTGCAGTATGAAGGTTCGGGCTTGTTGTAGGAAGGTTCGGGCTTGTTGTAGACAGGCTTCAGGTAGCCAGCTACAGGCTTGGCGTATTTTTTGACGTCAGCAGGATCTTGTGGGGCAGTTCCAGGCTCGTTGGTCGACACATACGCCCTTGTCCATCAGCGACGTAAGACACATGGCGGTAGATCCCGTCGGTGTAGCTGTAGCTCCCCGTCTTGGCCCCGTAGACGTCGTTGTGGTGGTGACGGTTGTAGTAGCAGTCGTCTACGTCGTAGCCGAACTTGTAGGGACTCGGGTAGATGGCCAGGGCTATACGCCTATCTACGTCAGGGCCTCTCTTTATTTTTAACCTACATATATATATATTAAAATAAAAAAAGCATATTCTAACCACGTTCACTTGAACCTTTTGTTGGCAGAGCGCCATCTGGTATATCAAATTGTTGCATCATGGCTAATGAACCTATTTTATTTTAATTTGTAATATTATTTTTTCATATATTTTAAATTCAAATTTATATTTATATTCATTTATTTTATTAACCAGAATATATGTATCTGATAATTTTAAAACCCCGTCATTCTACCATGTCCCTGCCTATGTCCATCCACCTTGTACCCTGTACCAACTTACTGTATGACATGATGTACTGCTAAGAGCCAAATAAAATACGGACTGTATGTAAGACAGACAGAGAAAAACAAGGAGATATTACGATTATAGATATTCATAAACGATTTCAGTTAGGCCTAGAGTTAAGAGGAAAGATTTCTATCTCGCATCATTAGCGCTAGGTCAACGCCACTTTTATTCCAGAAAGCTCCAAGACAAAGGACCCCGGAGTTGAATATGCTGAAAACAACTTTATTTAGATCAATGCTCCATCCTCACATTTTCTGCTATAACATCAAATATGGGTTCCCAGTCGTTTGGACCAATCAAGGCGATTTTTCATCTTCAATGATGTAATAAATGACCAATCAGAACCTCAATAGAGTCACGTGACACCACCCGACTGGGGAAGTCTCAGTAGCATCTCCGAGTCTCATCCGCAGTACACGCGTCGCCTGATCCAGCGTAAATCGCGGGGCGTAATCTCACTCTCCTCCATGTTCACTGTCAGCATCGGTTCCCTTGACCAACCAATCCTGAGTCCTCACTCCTGCCATCACGACTGCAAAATTCACCAATCCAATCTAATTTCCAGTTGACAGCACCTTTGCTGTCAAACTACCACAGAGCAAACGGAGAATCGGCAAGATTCTCCACAGAGAAAAGAGAGTCGACACCAATTCACAACGATTCTCAAAGAGAGTCGACAGGATTTCAAATCGATTCTCACATGTATTATAAACAGAATATATGTATTATAGAAACATCATTTGTATATAGGTACACTGTGTGACTTCACTGCTCTCTTTGATGTGAGAAATAAATTAATTATTTTTTTGGAGGCTACTTAAAGTAGAGTTATCTCATTATTCCTTTATATAAATTTTTAGGATGGTTGAAACACGCTCTGGTAAGATACAAGACCCGGCACAGGAGAGAATCAAGGTTGAAGAGTCTGCTAAGCCGCAACCTGTTGCAACAATATATATATGTAATGAGAGGTCCTGTCGACTAACTGTAATGAGTTGAGTTACTGTTGACTCTTGTAGAATCCTGTCGACTAACTTTGTGATGATAAAGTGTTGACTCTCGCTATACTGTGTTGACCAAGAGGAACAGTCAGGATGGGGAGTTTTCCAGTACCTCTCTGCACCTTGTAAGTCCTTTAAAAGTTCTCACAGAGTACAGGCAGTCGTGGTCGAGGCAGAGTAGAAAGCTTGGGAATGTCCACACAAAAAACGAAGACACAGTTGCACTAAGAAAGTTCCGTGAACAGATAAAAGTTGAGCTAGGAGCGAAAGATGGGGATAGAAGATTTCTTACTGACTACATGGTGGATGAGGAGGACCTTGGTGACAACCGACGTGGGCTTCCCCTGATGGTGAACTAACTGTCAAGTGGCTGTGGAGTGACTGTATTTATAGGTTAATTCGGGGGGCCTTATGCGACAGGGGACGTTTCTGAGAAAGGGAGCTTTGCATGTCAACAGATGTGAGAGGGGGCTTTGCATTCCACCGGATGTGAAGAGTGTGGGTGGTCTGGTCCATTTTTAGACCTTGTTGTGGGAATTCTAAATCTATCTCGATTTTCACGTTATGACTTCTATCTCTTGCTTAGCTCAACTCTTAATCTATTACAGATTTTTATTTATTATCCTAAGTTTGTACAAATTACATTACATATGATGATGTAAAGACACATGTCAATAATGCGTATAATCATTTACAAATGTGTTTCTATTATACAACATTAAAATCTTGTTATAAGTTATATACAATATGGGGTTGTTGGTTTAAATTACCATATATATATTTTATATTAAAATTTCATTTTATTTAAAATTATATTTAATAGATTCAAATACTCTATTAAATCGACCGCCAGAGGTCACACTTCCCCTATAAAAACTCATTGTTGTTGTTTCCCGATGGCCGGCTCAAACCTTTTGTACATTATGTAAATAAGTTTTTCTTTTTTTTTATTCTTACGCCTTCAGCCAGGCAGTACTTTTATCAAATTATGTTTTTATATATTCTTAATATTCATTATTTTTATTATTATAGTTTCAAGATTTTGCCACGACTGCAAAACAATATCGTAAAATACTCATGGATACCAAAATCAAGCATCAGGCGGCGTTATATTTTCTTTATATATTGTTTCTCCTGTAGAAGGGCAGACAAGCCCGAAAGCTTGAGAAGATCAAAATAAAGATACTTATCTCCATAAACGTTTTATATTCTGATAACAGATATCCAAAGGAGATTTAAATTGATTCATAAGGATGAATGGTTGAAATAGTCTATTGCAACTATTTGATGTTCGGTAGCTCTGGGTGTTCGGAGGTTTAATGCCTTCCACAAGGAATTCAACATAATGGACGAATATGTCAGACTGAAAAAGTTCCTTGGGAAGGGGGAGGAGTAGGACGTCTAGAGAAATAGACAATTGTGTAAATTTCGGAGAGAAAAATTATGATAAAATAATCATCTCTAATATTCTATAAAAACATTGTTTATTCATTTTTATTTATATTTTTAATCAACCAGACGCGATATTGAATTTTTTGAGCCAGGCACAGAAGAAACAGGCAAAACAACAAACACATCATATTCATATCTCATCACTGAGATAAGAAAATGATGTTGTAATGAATGAAGTTTCTGTAAAGAACGTATAGAAATGTATTGACTCCATGTTTAGCTAATTGACTTTCGATCGTATATGAGTGATTTATAAATATTCTATAAAGACGTCATGTTCGTAATAATGGGTAGAAGATGGTGAAAAATACTCTTTACCATTTCACTGCTAGATATGATGTATATATAAGTTGTGGAATATAATACAAGCCACAGGATCGATAAAAGTGTATTTTGAATTTATTTATTAGGAAAATTTACTCGAAGGAAAATAAAGAACGGTATTTCTAGAGACTAGACATAACCCTTTTCAAACCAACAATTCAAAGAATCAGGCCTAGAAAAATACACCAAAAATCATATTTGTTTCAGTGAAAACACGCCTATTGTATTGATATATTGCGCCTATTGTGTTCTTAATAAGTATTTTTATATTAGATATAATATAGTATTGGCTATAAACATAAGTGATTAAAATTCTCTATGAAGAGGTATATTAAACAAAGGGGACTCCTCAATAGTTGAAATAGGGGTTGAAAACTGGCGCCATCTACCGAATAAATCTGTAATGTTACAGGCTCGGTTTGGCAAAAACACCAGAAGAAATAGGTCTTCTTTTTTTTTTTTGTTAAGATAATATTTAATATTTATCATTATATTTTGTTTTTTTTCAAATCAAATGTATTTTATAGTGGCATTCGTGAATTATTCGTATATTAAAATTTTCAAATATAATTGTATTATGTTCAAATCAATAAGCTTGAGGGATGAGTTTCTTTTGCAAATAAATTTATTTCGAGCTTTCAGGCAACGCCCTTCTACAGGAAAATTAAAAAAATAAAGTAAATTAAATATTATTACATTGAGATTAAGCTAGGCAAATGTATAACGAACTATAGAAAATAAATATCTGAAACAAACACTCGTGAGACTACTCGTGCCTCATGCGTTCATGATACATTGGGGGGTTGGGTGGCTGCAGGGAATATTACATTATAAATTTCCGGTAAATAATTTTTCTATTAAGGCTGTGAAATTTACTTGACAGGAGGGATTCGATGATTAGTCTTTGATGTTTGCTGGAGATATTGGAATAATGCATTTTAGGGGATGTAATGTTGAAGGAATGGCCAGTTTCATTTATATGCTGCACTATTAGGGATCTATGGTCTAGGACCTAGACGTAGGTGAAACTGGGAGACAGGTCAACATTAGAATTCACGAACACAAAAGAAATATCGATAACCTAGAGTCTAGGTTATCGATATTTCTTTTGTGTTCGTGAATTCTAATGTTGACCTGTCTCCCAGTTTCACCTACGTAGATATTTGGGCAATTTGAATATTCTATGGAGTAAATAACGTTTCGTGCCGTGCAATGAGGTTCATTATAATTAAGTTTCATTATCTGGTTTCCCTGCAGCCACCCAACCCCCCCAATGTATCATGAACGCATGAGGCACAAGTAGTCTCACGAGTGTTTGTTTCTGATATTTATTTTCTATAGTTCGTTATACATTTGCCTAGCTTAATCTCAATGTAATATTATTTAATTTACTATATTTTTAATTTTCCTGTAGAAGGGCGTTGCCCGAATGCTCGAAATAAATTTATTTGCAAAAGAAACTCATCCCTCAAGCTTATTGATTTGAACATTCTATTAAGGGATTAGCCTATTAAATATTTGTATTATAATAACATATTTATATATATATACATATTGTGATCAATAAATTCCAGGAATGCTGAATATTTAAAGAAATACAAAAGTATAATAAAGTTTTATTTAAAAATTTCTCAAAATAATCACCGTCACTATCTATACACTAGTTCCATCTTTTTTTCCAGATATCAAAACACCTCTGATAATCCTCATCTTTCAGGCTTTTCAAAATATTCTTCGTATTCTCCTTTATTTCAGGTATTGAGCAAAATCGAAGTCCCTTTAAGACTTTTTTAATTTTAGAGTAAAGGAAAAATTCGTTTGGTGCAAGGACAGGAGAATAGGGTGGCTGGGGTTGTAAAGAAATCCCGTGTTTAGCCAAATAGAGTTGTACAGTGACGGCCGTATGTAGCCGTGCGTTGTCATGATGCAAGAGCCAATTTTTCTCTGATGGCATTTTTCGGGTCTTTTCTGGCGCACAGGGTCTCTTAAACGTCGCAATACATCAATATAGTAATGTTGATTAATGGTCTCGGGCACGAATTCATAGTGTACCAATCCCTTTACATCAAAGAAAGTGATAACAAGACACTTAAGTTTCGATTTGATCATCCTTGTTTCTTGAATCTTTGACATTGTTCGACCAGATTTAAATGGTGAAAACCATTCGAATGTCCTCGATTATGATAGGGCATCTTATTTAAAAGCCTGCTTCAACATTTGAAATGATTCGGAAGCTTTTTCTCTAATTTGAAGAAAACTCTAAGCAGACTCGCTGTTTTTCAAAACGGTCCATTCTGAAGTTAGAAAATGTTCTGATATACTCGAGCTTGGAAATTCGAAAAAACGCGAGCGCGTGCGTCTGTGTGATTAATTATTTTTCTACGTGTTGATAAATGTTTTATCTATAAGGTCCTTATAAAATTATTTCATTATTTTGAATATTTTACGTGATTCAGTCTCATTCCTGGAAATTATTGATCACACGTTGTATCCTATGAGTGTAAAGTTGAATAAGTGTAAATAATTTCATTTCACTATATAGACCTATCTTAAACCTTAATATATACCTGATGTGTGCGATGGAATACTGATTCTGGGACATGGGGTCGGCATTTTCGTAGTTAGTCCCAGGCCATATTTAAAGGAGATCATCAAATAGATTCTGGTCTACTTTCTAGTGCTAATATATATTTACGAATCAGTTCTATACAACCTAAGTAATAAAGTGTTGACGTATTATAATTTAAAACTTCAGAGAATTGAAAATGTTGTGAATGTAGTAGAGATACTTACCTCTTATTCCTCCTCATCGCTGCTCTCCTGTGGTGGGTTGGTCAGCGCCATCGTGGACACAAGTTGTAAGTTTTAAAAATTCAGAGTAAATTAATCCACTTACTCCAACTGGGCATCCTCCTTCTCCTTGGTGAGTGGAGCGTCGTCGGCCATAGATCTGGACACCGTCAGTATATCTGTGGGGGACAATACCAAGTGTTATAACTTACTCTGCTTTGGCTTCATAGGGACTGCGATAACACATTCCAATGTTAGAACAACAGGACAACAGAACATGTTTTATATTAAGAATGATGTAGAACACGGATAGAAATATTTCAGGCTTAAAATGGTTGGACATAGGAACAAACAGTACTTTGAGAATTGCAATATAAATTGGTTAAAATGGTTGTGTCTGGACAGAGGAATATATTTCCGATTGGAAATTGAAGAACAAATGGATATATTACTGAATTAAAATGGTGAATATGAAAAACATATTACATGTTGAGAAAGGTATAATATATTAAAATATTTCAATGCCAATATGGCGGGAAAAAGGAACAAATCTTTTTTTTGAAAACTGTGTTATTGTTAGATTTATTTTTGGACTAAAGAGTTGTGAGAAATAAGAAAATATTTCGGGTTAAGATCTGTCTGATAGATGAATATATTTCAGGTTGAAATGATGGGAAAAACAAACACATTTCAGGATAAAAAGTGTTGTACAGATGGACATATTTTAGGGTTGATATGGCGTGACTGTTGAACATATTCCTAATTGAGATGTACACATTTCCGGGTAAGCATGGTGAGACGAAGGAACTGTTAATTTAACTTACTTGTGTCATGGCATATACCCCCTGTATGGCCGTTTGCAGTGGGAGCAACTGTAAAAATATTTATTAATTAATTTGTAAAATTTGCGGGTTGAGAGGTAGATTGAAGATTTTATACTGACTCTATTTACCTCATGGATATGAATAAATTCATAGATTTTCGAATTATTTATATGCTTATATTTTTGCAATATTATAAATACTGAACTTTATTAGTTTTTTTATATTTATATAAATAAAATAATCTCTTTTTGACAGAATGGATAGTTTTTATCTATCTATTTTATTCTTTACAAATGTAATTTAATTTCATAATAACAACCCTTATGCTAATTTGAAAACCCTTCCTTATATAGTGCTATATTTTTATCAATTTATAATAGTTTCAACACTCATACACAGAAATAAAATGATACCCACGTACGCATACACACAAATATATGCATACAAAACATAGATGTAGGAATATCTGATTCAGCGATATCTGAAGTGATGTTCACCACTACACAATACTTACGGCAGCTATTAGTATGGTGTGAAGCTCGTCATCCAGGAAGGCGTAGGCTGATCAACTGGGACCCAATAGACTTGCCTGTCGTATGTTCTGAAATATCAATAGAGAATCGCATTTTGTGATGACATATGCTAAACAGAGAATATATCATTTAATAGTTATTTTAAATACTACTAGCTACGAGATTAGGTTGTCTAATATTAATATATGTTGAATATATTTGTGAAGAGACATACATTATACAGTGGCTATCCTGATAGGTCTTAGTTCTACTACCAGTCAATAAAGTAGTATAAAAAAATCAATATGATGATAATACCTTTTTGTAGTGTCATACAATATACAGCCAATATCCTGATTCTGAATACCTTGGGCATGATTAAATAGGTTTTTGTCTTCTTTAGTGATAATATATATTTACGAATATTTGTTCTATATAATCTAGGCAAATTAGTGTGTTGACATTTTATAATTTAATACTACAGAGATATATTGTGTAGTAGAGATACTTACCTCTTAATCTTCTTCATCACTGTTCTCCTGTGGAGGGTTGATGAGTTTGGAGATGGATAGCGCCTTCCTGGACACAGATTGTTGTGAAATTCGACAGTTCAGAGTAAAGTAATTCACTTACTCCAGTTGGGCATCCTCCTCCTCCTTGGTGAGTGGAGCGTCGTCGGCCATAGATCTGGACACCATCACCATGTCAGTATATCTGTGGGGACAATACTAAGTGTGGTAACTTACTCGGCCTTGCCTCCGTTGGGGACTAGGTGAACATATCCCAATGTTAGAACAACAGGACAACAGAACATGTTCTATAATAAAGATGAGGTGTAGAGCACAGATTGATATATTTCGGGGTTTAAATGGTTAGACAAAGTAACAAACTGTACTTTATGAACTGTAGTGTAAATTGGTTGAAATGGTTGTGTGTGGATAGAGGAACTTATTCCAGATTGAAAATTGTAGAGAGAATGGAC
Source organism: Cordylochernes scorpioides (assembly GCA_030710605.1). Classification (NCBI taxonomy): domain Eukaryota; kingdom Metazoa; phylum Arthropoda; class Arachnida; order Pseudoscorpiones; family Chernetidae; genus Cordylochernes; species Cordylochernes scorpioides. The sequence goes on along the minus strand of CP092869.1, from coordinate 78,969,313 downwards.
ATATCACTGAGTTAAAATAGTGGAACTTAGATAATATACTCCTTGTTGAGGATTGTATGACATATTAAAATTCATTAAGGTTAAAATGAGGGAAAAGAGGAACAAATATCAGATTGAGAACTGTGTTACAAATGGGGACATATTTATAGGTTAACGTGGTGATAAAAAGGGTAAAGTCTCAAGCTGAGAACTGTATGACAGATAAATAAATTTGATTTTAAAATTGTTGAGACCGAAGAGTGAATTCTTCAGAATTGTATAGTACAGATAGATATAAAATATTGAACAATCAAATTTACTGGCAATGTGTTTCTTTTTAATAATAACCTCAAATATTATCTCTACATACCATACTGCAATAATATAAATTATAATTGACGATTAAAGGTGCAAATTCCAGATATTGGCAATGTAGTACAGATGGTGAGAAAGAGCGAGATTGAGATTGAAACTACCTTATTATAATGTCCAAATAAGGTTATATGAAGGTGAATATAATATATATATGAATGAATGAGATAAATAGAGAGCTATATACATATTTTAGGATTGATATGGCCTGACTGTTAAATATATTCTCAATTGAGATGGATATTTTTCCGAATATAAACATGGCGAGACAAAGTAACAGTTAAAATAACTTACTTGTGGCATGGCATATACCCTCTGCATGGCCGTTTGCAGTGAGAGCATCTGAAAAAAATATGTATTAGTTAAGTTGTATAATTATTGGGTTGAGAGATTGTTTGAAGTTTTCCTTTTTACTCTATAGACCTTATGGATGTGAATAAAATCATAGATATCAACGTGCGCCTTATATGCATACAAAAACATAGATGTTATAGAAATATATAAATCAGAGACATTGCAGCTGAACCTTAAGAAAAATCCAGGAATAGATCATATATCGAATCAGATAATAAAATAATTATATAATCAAATGAAACTTCTTCTTTTAAGGACCCTTAACAGATGCATGAAAATGAGTTATTTCCCACTTCCTTTGAAAAACTCCACAGCACGTATTTTCATCAAACCAAACAATATGAGTTATAAAGCCTATCGCCCTATATGCCTTCTTCCCAACTTAGCCAAAATATTTTACAAATTGATTGCCAGAACAATGATGGATCACTTAACTCCCCTGCTAAACACAGGTCGCTCTTTAAGAAATAACCAGAACCATCATAGAATGAAAACAAGTAGTCGTCCTACTTTCAGTAGATATTACTGCGGCAACTCCTGGCATCCAAGTATAATTCCTTGAACAATTGAATACTTCATTTGATCAAATAAAAACAATAGAATATTACTTTCAAGACCGTAAAGTTTCATTTGAATGCGCTGGATTTATTGTATCAAAACAACTAAACAAAAGATGTCCCCAGGGAGGAGCACTGTCTCCGTTACTTTGGAACGTCATCCTCAACGGACTCCTCGTCCTCCTTATTCAAATATCAAACATTTTTCCTGTAGCATATGCCGATGCTATTTAACAATAGAACACAAAGGAGTAAGCCTGAAAATCACCAATCAAATCAAGATACGGAGTCTCTTTCTCCGATAACAAAATAAACTTTTCAAGTTACATAGAGGATAATTTTACACAAATAAATTTACTGGCAATGCGTTTCTTTTAAATATCATCAAATATTATCTCTACAGACCTTACTGCAATGATATGAGTTATTGAAAGTGAGGGCTAATTTACTAATATATATTTGTTATGAAAACATATTTTGCGGAAGAGCTTTGCTCGATGCAATACCTTGAAATTATATGTATGTACCTCTACAGACCTATAAGCTTATGTCCATAGTTCAATAAACACCATTTAGCTGCCTTCCATAGAAAATGCAGGTTATATAACAAAACCAGTCCAATACAATAGTAGAGCGGTCTAGAGATTAAATTGGCGAAACCGCTGAGAGGGTTCACTACTGATTATCCAAGCCCTCTCATTCAATAACTCATATCATTGCAGTAAGGTCTGTAGAGATAATATTTGATGATATTTAAAAGAAACGCATTGCCAGTAAATTTATTTGTGTAAAATTTTAACGATAGATGGCAATAAAATTTAATTTACTAATAGAGGATAATGTTGCTCAATACAACAAAATAAAGAACATTCTTTTCTCAATTTGTAAAAAATTCTTGGGGGTTTGACTATAAGAAAGGAAGCACAATTGATAAAAATATTCATACTATCAAAAGCTACTTCTGCTAGCGAAATATGGTATCCATAAATATCTATACGTTCTTCAACAAAACCTTCATTCACTTCATTATCTCAGTGGTACATGCCTCGGCAATTCTAATATCTGTGGGTCAGCAATCCGTCGCTGGACCTTTAGACGACACAGGGGTAACGTCCCGAGGCAGGTTGGTCAGAATGAGGTAGTTCACGAAAGGACAACCGAATTGTTATGTCTGTGTCTTCCTCAGAGAAGCAGTTGCGAAACAGGTCGTACTAAGAGATTGAACAGTACACATCCACGGTACCACCGTGACAGTACCGCCCAGCGCGACACCAGATCTTTAACAGGATGTACTTGTAGACATGCTTATTCTCTACGAAAAATATTCTGTATAAAGCACTGAAAGTTTTAATAAGAGTTGTATTCAATAAAAGTGAAATAATCCTTTTTTTAATCCTGTTGAAGAGCAGAAATTCTCGAAAAATCGCGTATATCTTACAGATTTACATTAATCTCTTCACCTTACGTTTAGTTTTAATTTTGTTATTAAATTTCAATATGTTTTTATCTATTAAAATTTGTAAATATTACAAGTGTAATCTATTTATTAGGCTTGCCTGATTTTGATAAATTAAAAGTTTGTCTTTTAAGAAAATGCATCTTCTGATAGTGCAACCTAAAATGGCTGATGGCCTGCGCCACCTGTCGTAATAAATATCAACTAATCGTTGATTTTAAATTATTCCTAAATAAGGATATCTGTCTACAATTATCTGAATATATTAAAAATCAGAGATTAGTTCATATTTATTCTGAACAAAGGGTTAAGGCATCAGCAACTTCTTGTCGCACACTCAGAAGATTATTTTTCTCTTTTTTTATTAACCTGATATTAAAACATTTTAATTTTTGTACCACATTTCATATTGATATTTTTCTCTTTGATTTTATCACTAATATACAAGTAGAACAAAATTTTACAATTATAACGCAAATGCTTCTCACGCAAAAATTCAGATTTTTTGTTCAAAATAAACATTTGCGGTATATTTGTCAAATTTCGTTCTACAATCATAAAGCGCATTATCTTGAATTACTAATATAGAAATATATATTTATAAGGAAAATATAAAGGTATATTAATTGATATGAAAAGGTATGAATGAAATTATACAGAATTAAAAAAAATCATATTTAGTTGATATATATTCAGATAGAAGGCGCACTTCAGTTTTCAAATTATCTTTATATTCTTAATCACAAAGACATTTTAAAAGTTTCATTTGCCAATTCTTCTTTAATAGAAAATATGTTTCTAAAATTTCTACACAACAAATAGTAATTTAGGTTTATATATTATAAGGTTAAATACAATATTTCTATAAATATATGAATTAATGGTTGAAAATATTATTTCCAATGTCTGTAAAAAAGGTCATTTTTTCCAGGCTTTCTAGAAAGTTCTTAAAATTAAAAATACTTCGGCCAGTGAATCTTTTATTCCTGGAATGTATCATTATTGATTTGATCAACCCAGTTCCTTTTTTATTTCAGATTCCTATCCATTAACGTGGTTTGAAAATTAAGATTAAAAATTCAGAATATAAGATATCTTGAGCATAGAGCTCGATCAAATATACACAATCGGTGTGAACTGATAAAGGACAATTTAAATTATAGATTATAGCTACAATAAAATGAATCGATATAATAAACACATTGACAAATTCACAATCGTAAACAAGAAATACAGTTACCACATGAATGGAATAGTTTTGAAAACCTTCTGTTAGATTTTGATACTGAAGTAAACCAATATTTCAAAAGAGGGAATATACTTGAATGGTCAGTTTAAGCTCTGGTCTTATTAGCTAGGTGACTTCAATATGTCCTTCAGTCCTAGATGAAATTTGCTTATAAACGGTGATGTTACTTAAAGACTATATTGTCTGATTTTCACACAAAAGCAAAATTGAGTCATTCGAACATTTTGTCAAGTTCAAATTCATTTCGATATTAGAAATATTGGGTTTGACTTACTTTGTGCTCTCAAAACACGACATTCTGAACGGATTCTTTTGAGGAAGATTGTGAAACTGGTCGGGAGTGAAAACAGGGTTTCACATATTCGTATTCGTAACTTTAAAAAAAGAATAATATATGTAGGAGATCACTCGCAAATCAAATATTTCTAAAACGTGTTGGAGGCTATAATAATTAATTAAAACTACCCAAGCGACGGAAATAAGGAGATATTGATTAAAATTTAAAAATATTCTGAATGGAAAGTATATTAATTATTTGATTGAAGATATATTCATCTTATCATGCATGATTATCAATAAAAAGGAAGTTTTGATTAAGTTATTTTTCAATATAAAGTACTAATAAAGAATGAACTTCTCTATCCTTTGTCTCTTTTCGACTCGGATGATTCACATACTCAACTAAGAATAATTATGATTTCTGAAGACAATGTGATAGCTCCAATTCCAATGTTCAATAATATATGAAATGGGGAAAATGTGAATGTATGATCATTATGAATCCTATAATATCTATATATTATTGAATGGAAAAGTTATTCATTTATACTAAGACAAAGATAAAAATGCTAAATGAGCGTGAGGTTCATCAGTGTCAAACTTTCCAGAGTGTTTCAATTGAATTTATATGATAGATCATCATAACTATTATGTCGTATTTATCGCATATTCAATATTTAAATGATAATTCGTATTTTTCGTAAAAATAGACGCTGAACTAGGCGCTATCTTATGACTGTCTGCACAAACAAGCGGACTCGATTCGATGACAAAGCCACAACACCAACTTTGGAAAACTTAGAAACTGGAGACAATGATTTCGGGCTAATAGATCTCATCAGAACAGGGTGAACTTTTCTTTACGAGATCCACAAGTAAATGTTCATCTATATTCTGACCATAGATGTGACCAAGCCACTTTACCAGCTCAATACATTTTTTTGTGAATTGTAAAGATTTGATCCATTGTGGGTGTCTTGATATCATAGCTATCCTTGGACTGACGAGACCTGATATACAGAAACCGTGGTCTCTAGATGGGCACTTCTCAGTTTTCAAACCTGGTGTTGTGGCTTTATAACCGAACAGAATCCTTTAGGTTAAGGAGATAGTCAATAGATGGCGCCTAGGTTTGACGTTTATTTCAACGGAAGAGGCGACCTTTTTTAAGGATAATTATCTCCCCGGAATATCCTAAAACGATATAATCTGTATTTAGCTGAATATTTGAATAATTAGTAGCTTTTTTCAACTATTTAGACAAACTTTCATATCTTTTGACGTGAAAAGTGATCTTTCAATCGTTAGATATTCTTCTGGCAAAATTTCTATATACTGTATTGGCCTTAAATATTGACACTAAGAAGGCGTATATTTTAAATACCTGAAATTTACACTTATAGAAGGATGCTGTGATGTGGAAATATGAACATATTTCGGCATAAAGGAATAGGTAGTGACACTGATTTATTACATGAAATTTTAAACTATTATAAACGCGCGCGCGCGTATGATTCTTTAAAAATTTAATCAATTTCTACTGCCCTAATTGCAATAGAAAAATTAATGGGAGGGCCTGGCTCAAAATATTTCCGTGTATATACTTAGAAATAAAAATATAATATAAATATTCGCTTGTAATCAATCATATAGAAATAAGTTTGAGTCAAAAAGCGATCCCTCTATTGAATATAATTATAAAAATGAGCAATGAAATATTTTTAAAATATTTCCTTTCACAGAGCTAGGTACGCCTTTTTTACATAGAAATAAGTGAAAAGCGTCACAAACATAAATTAAGATGATACATAGCCCTAAAAAAAAAAATATAGAATTTCCTTAAATTAATATCCAAATACCACAAGACAAACACACGCATACAGCTTTATTAAGACAACCGGTCTTATACAGATTCACCACAGGAAGGAAGCATATATTCAGCGCAGAGCCCAACAGCCTCCAGGTCAGATACATGTCCAGTGGCCACAATATCCACCGTGCATACGTCAAGGTTAGCGTATCACTGAAAGGCGAGTGTGGAATCAGCCGCGTTTTAGTCTTCGCTTTCTTCATCCAAATGGACCATGACATTCGGCGATACTATTAATTTCCCACGAACGGTGACTGCTGCATTGTAGAATTTATATAAACCAAAGAGTAGACCTTGATTAAACATAATTGTTAATATAGACCTAACTGGCCTCGTCTTTATTGTTTGAGGAAGAGCATTGCTCGATGCAAATATTTGAATGTAATTCTATTGTCCTATAAGCTTATGTCCATAGTTGTCTTGAAAACCATTTCTAAGATTCCATCCTTCAGTGCTGCGTTTAAAAGCAGAATCCTCCAATACAGTATTAGAACTCTGAGATGCGATCTGGTGGATTAAATTGGCGAAACCGCTTGGAGTGTTCACCACTGATGAGCCAAGCCCTCCCATTATATTTTTTCATCGCTGTAAGGGCAGGAGAAGTTTGTATTATGTATAAAACAAACACTCGTGCTTTTAAACCCTTTTAATTTATATGTAGATGGCGCGTTATTGCTCTGTGTTAATTTAAACATAATTGTATTCATCCATTTATATATTTGTTGACTTTCAGATACAGTTTGAAATCTTGTTTCTATTAAATAAATCTGACATGCTTCTGTCAAAGATTTCCTCTAGGTTTCGGAAGTTTTTCTCTATTGGCTTTTCGCTTTTTTTTTGCGGCGTGAGAGGCGATTTTTCATCATACCATTTTAAAGGGCCTCCTCATCTTTGAGGAGCGCCTTTAACAGCTTTAAAACGGTGGTTGAATCCTGGTGTCAGTCGCGTAAAATATATTCTCAGCACCGATTTGGGGGCTGATATTTTACATTGCAACCTTAAGATGGGATTTGAAATGATAGCTTCGCCACGGCTTTAGTTTTCTGAGGTTCGAGATGAAAGCGAATGTCGAAATTTCGGGTCTGCAGATCCAGGGGCACCCTGCAGGAGGCGAACACCTCCCGGAGCACGGATCAGGCGGTTCGGAACTCCAATATCTGTGGGTCAGCGATCCGTCGCTGGACCTTTAGACGACACAGGTGGCACGCCTCGAAGGATGTTGGCCAGAATGAGGTAGGTCAAATAAAGACAGCCGTCTCGTGATGTTTGTTTTGTCCCTAGAGAAGCAGTTGGGAAGCAAGTCGACCCAAGAGATTGAACAGTACACATCCACGGTGGTAGCCAGCGCGATACCAGGACTTCAACAGGATGCGCTTGTAGACATGCCTATTCTATACGAAAAATAATCTGAATAAAGGAATGAAAGTTTTTATAAGAGTTGTATTTTTTTTTTTTTTTCAATAAAAGTAAAAATATCTCATTTTCATTTCTGTTGAAGGGCAGAAATGCTCGAAAAATCGCGTGTAGTTATATACTCCTAGAATCTCTTTACCTTACGATTAGTTTTTCTTTTGTTATTTAATTTCAATATGTTTGTATCTATTAAAATTTGCAAACATTACAAGTGTAAGCTATTTATTAGGCTTGCCGGAATTTAATAAATAAACAGTTTGCCTTTTAAGAAAATACATCTTCTGATAATGCAACTTAAAATGCTTTAAAACCTGCGCCATCTGTCGTAATAAATATCACCTAATCGTGGATTTTAATTATTCCTAAATAAGGATATATATGTGTGCCTACAACTATCTAATTATATTATAAATATGAGATTAGTTGAAATATATTTATTCTTAAGAGGGTACTTCTGACATCAGAAGATGCTTTTTCTTTATTTATTAACCTGATCACAAAACATTTTAATTTTTGTACACATTTCAATTTTCATATTTGATTTTGTTACTGATATAGAAATATACTTACAAGAAAAAATATATAAAGGTATATTCATTTGATATGAAAAGGTATGAACGAAATTACACAGAATAAAAATAAAATTGATATTCAGTTGATATTTATTCCGAAAGAAGACGCACTTCAGAGTTCAAATTTTCTTTTATTTTAAATTACAAGAACATTTTGAAAGTTTCCTTTGCCAATTCTTCTCTGATAGAAAAGATGCTTCTAAAATTTCTACACAACAAATAGTAATTCAGGTTTATATATTATAAGGCTAAATACAATATTTTTATAAATATATAAATTAATGTTTAAAAAAATTTTTCAATGTACAGAAAAAAGGAAATGTGTTTTTCTTTTTCCAGACTTCCTTGAAAGTTTTCAAATTAAAGATACTTTGGCCAGTAAATCTTTTATTCCTGGAAAGAGTCTTTATTGGTTCGATCAATCCAATTCCATGGATTTTTTCAGATTCCTATCCATTCACGTAGTTTGAAAATTAAGATAAAATATTTAGAATATAAGATATCTTGACCATAGAGCTCGATCACATATACACAATCGGTGTGAACTGATAAAGGACAATTTAGATTATAGATTATAGCTACAAGAAAAAACGAGACTATATAACAAACACATTGACAAATTCACAATCGTAAACAAGAAATACAGTTACCACATGAATGGAATAGTTTTGACAACCTTCTGTTAGATTTTAATACTGAGGTAAACCAATATTTCAAAAGAGTGAATATACTTGAATAGTCAGTTTAAGCTCTGGTCTTATTAGCTAGGTGACTTCAATATGTCTTTCAGTCCTAGATAAAATTTGCTTATAAACGGAGATGTTCCTTGAAGACTATATTGTCTGGTTTTCAAACAAAAGTAAAATTGAGTCATTCGAACATTTTGTCAAGTTCAAATTCATTTTGATATTAGGAATATTGGGTTTGCCTTACTATGTGCTCTCAAAACACGACATTCTGAACGGATTTTTTTGAGGAAGATTGTGAAACTGGTAGGTAGGGAAAATAGGGTTTCGCAGATTCGTATTCGTAACTTTAAAAAAAGAATAATACAGTGGTACCTCGACATACGAGCGCCCCAACATACGAATTTTTCGAGATACGAGCCGACGAGCAAGTGATTTTTTGCTTTTAGTTACGAGCGAAATTCGAGATACGAGTTCGGTTCGGTAGTAACACGCAGTCGCGCCATCACGCGCACACCCAGGAACCGATGACTGAGGACATACAAGAGTTAGAGTCACAGCAGCATACTGAGGTTATGCAAGTAATTGGTTTTGATGAGTCAGAGGAGGAGGTTATTTCTACAAGTGAGATAAAGGAGATCTTAGGAATGTGGGAGAGAGTTTCACAGTTCGTGGGAAAAAAATACCCAGAAAAAGTTGCAACAGGTCGTGCATCTGACCTTTTTAATGACACTTGCCTAACTCATTTCCGGAACATTCTGAGAGGGGGGAAGAAACAAACCTCCTTGGACATGTTTTTTTCTAAACGGCCTACAGGTGAAAGCGAGAAAAATGTAGCGAAAAAGGCAAAGACCAGTGAGGATATCTAATTTATTTCTTTTCATTCTCTTTTTTGTTTTTGTTCAATAAATATTTGATATTTATAAATACGTTTTTATTATTTAAAACCACGTAACAAAAATAACTGGGGTGACATTTTGGAGGTTGGAATGGATTAATGGTATTTCAATTGTTTTGTATCGGGAAATTTGCTTCGAGATACGAGTAATTCAAGATACGAGCAAGGTTGCGGAACGAATTAAACTCGTATGTCGAGGTACCACTGTATATGTAGGGTATCTCACGCAAATCAAAGTTACCTAGAACGTATTGGAGGCTATAATAATTAATTAAAACTACCCAAGCGACGGAAATAAGGAGATATTGATTAAAATATAAAAATAATTTTAATGGAAAGTTTATTAATAATTTGAATCTTTTTATCTTATCCTGCATGATGATCAATAAAAATAAGTTATAATTAAGTCATTTTTCAATAAAGGGTTCTAAGAAATAATGAACTTCTACTTCTTGTATATATTTTTCCTTCATTTTAGCTCAGATGATTCAAATATTTATTTATGAAAAATTATGGTTTCTAAATATAATGTGATGACACTAATTCCAATGATCAATAATGTATTAAATGAAAAAATGTGAATGTATGATCATTATGAATTCTGTTCTGTATATCTTATTGAGTGAAAAGGTTATTCAAGTACACTAGTGCAACTTAAAGTGACTTAAGGCCCGCGACACCTGTCGTGTCATATATAAACTAATCGCTGATTTTTATTTCTTCAAATAAAAGACAATTCGGCCAGTAATTATTTTTATGTCTCGATGTTTCGATAAAAATATTTTGTCCTCGTTAGGAGCGATCAAAAATTAAAACATTAGGCAAAGCGTTAGAAATTATTCTAAGGATGTAAGGGCGTTTTCTCACGCTTTATTTTAAATTATGTACAACATCTAAAGCACGAGTCAAAAAACAAATATTCAACTCACAAAAGACTATGATCTTTTAAATAAATTATATAAACATATATAATTAAAAATTTTAAAACAAAAATGAATATAAAAAAAATTAATAATATTTTCAAAGATTTCCCAATAGTATAAATAAATTTATTTCTATTATGTACAATTTAGACCTACCATTTTAACTAATCTTTAAATTTAAAAACGAATTGTACACTGTTGCGGAATATCTTCGAATATAATTATAGATATTTTCCCCATTCCCGTGATACTCATCCCTCTAAAAATAATCCTTTCTTTTTAAATTTCATATTCCTGTTAAATAGCTCAATATCATTCCAATCTGGCCTATGTCCTGAATATAATGCATGTTTCCCAATTTTGCTTAACGTTCTTCTCCCCATTAAACACTTTTGTTGTTTTTTAAGCCTGATCTCTTAATTACAGCCGGTTTTTCTTACATATATTTTGTCACATTCTGTTCATTTAATCCCATAAATCACATTATCTGGTTTTTTATGTTAATTCTATCTTTCATTATGTCATTTCTAGTTTAAAATTCCCTTTTTGTCCCCGTGCTATACCAAATATTATATTTACATTTTCTTAAAATTCTAGATATTTCGTTGTCGACATCTCTGAAATATGGAATTATTATATTATTGTAATCGTCTTTATTCCTATTTAAATTTGGCCTATCTATTTCATATCTTCTTATCCATTTGTTTGTAAAACCAATTGGATAATCAGATTGTTCTATTTCTGCTCTAATTTTCATTATAACTTTTTTATAAACATCTCGGTCTGTGCATACCTGTTTGGCTCTTTGTACAAGAGATTTTATCACCTGTCTTTTATGTATTATGGGATTATTGGAATTACAATATACAATATACAATAATATAATAATTCCATATATCAGAGATGTCGACAACGAAATATCTAGAATTTTAAGAAAATTTAAATCTAATATTTGGTATAGCACGGGGACAAAAAGGGAATTTTAAACTAGAAATGACGTAATGAAAGATAGAATTAACATAACAAAACCAGATATTGTGATTTGTGGGATTAAATGCACAGAATGTGACAAAATTTATGTAAAAGAAACCGGCCGTAATTTAGAGACCAGGATTAAAGAACACCAACAGGGTTTTTAATGGGGAGAAGGGCGTTAAGCAAAATTGGGGAACATGCATTATATTCAGGACATAGGCCAGATTGGAATGATATTGAGATATTTCATAGGAATATAAACTTTAAAAAAGAAAGATTATTTTTAGAGGGATGGGTATCACGGGAAATGGGGAAAATATCTATAAATATATTCGAAGATATTCCGCAACAGTACAATTCGATTTTAAATTTAAAGATTAATTAAAATGGTAGGTATAAATTGTACATAATAGAAATATATTTATTTATACTATTGTAAAATATTTGTAAATATTAATATATTTTATATTCATTTTTGTTTTATAATTTCTCATTATAAATATTTAAATAATTTATTTAAAATATCATAGTCTTTTGTGAGTTAAATATTTGTTTTTTGACTCGCGCTTTAGATGTTGTACAAAATTTCGAATATCGCGTGAGAACGCCCTTGCAGCCTTATAATAATTTCTAACGCTTTGCCTAATGTTTTAATTTTTGTTCGCTCCTGACGAGGACAAAGGAATTTTGTCGAAACGTCGAGACAATAAAAATATTTACTGGCCGAAGTGTCTTTTATTTGAAAAAATATGAATGCTGGCCAGGAAGCCTCTAGCTTTACGAAAATAAAGGTTTGTTCCCACGTTTGATGACACTTTAGTTAATGTGTGTCCCCAAGTGATCGAGGCACATGAACACTAAACAATTCAAATAGAATAAAAATATATAGAAGAGATTAATTATGCAGTAATAGAAAGATGGCAATATAATAAAATGGTAAAATAATTTGAAAATAAAAGACAAATTACTCTATGTTTTTTTTTTTAACTAAGATTTAAAAGGTTTTTGACCTTAAATCTTTTATTCTTAGTTCAACAGACCCTTGTAATATTTTTCCAAATTTCAATTTAAAAAAAAGTGGGGGGGGGGGGGGGTGGAAGGATGGTCTAAACCGTTGGTTTTCGACCGCTACGACCTAGGATCGAATCCCTCATTGGGCACTTTTTTCTAAATCAAACAAAATGATTCAATGGCGTCTGAATTTTTCAAAATTACAATCCCAGCAGCGAGTTCAAGTAACAAAACGGAACTCTGGCACATTTGTAAGTGCAAAAACCCACCATGATTATCATGGCCTGTACCATGTATACTAGAGATAATAATAAAATCTAATTTCATAATCATTTACACAAATACAAACGCACATATATAAATAAGAAAATACAATAGAATAAAATAAAAGGTAAGTGGGTCAGGTGTTGATATTGAAAATAAAGAAGGCATATCCTGACCACGAGCACATGTGCTCTTTATATGGGAGAACGCCACATGTGCTCGTGGTCAGGATATATGCCCCTTCTTTATTTTTAATATATTAAAATATGCTAGTGACATATCACATGCTGGTCAAAATAATTAAATATATTAGAAAAAAAATAGATAGCCACTAAGATCTCACACTTTCTTAATTCACCTTAATTCAAACTCTATTAATATATTTCGTTTATAAGCAATGCCAAAGATAAATTCAATAAGGTAACTCACCTGAGATAATATAATGAAGAATGGTTGAAATAGCAATTGCAATTATTTGTTGTCCGGTAGCTCTGGGTGTTTGTAGGTTTGATGTCTTCCACATGGAATTCAACATAATGGAGAATTATGTCAGGCTGGAGAAGTTACTTGGAAGGGGAGAGGAGTAGGACGTCTAGAGAAATAGAAGATTGTGTAAATTTCGGATAGAAAAATTATGATAAAAAATGTATCTCTAATTTTCTATGAAGACATCATTTAATTTGATGTAATAGCGCTATTTGTTATGAAAATTCGAAACTATTATAGACGCGTAAGATTATTTTTTAAAAAATAAACAATTCTACTGCCCTTACTGCAAGGTAAATAAGCCCTCCCACACATTAATTTTTCCATTGAAGTAAGGCTAATAGATTTGTTTAATTTTCAAAAAATAATCTTACACGTCTAAAATAGTTTCTAACATTATTTATTGATTAATTAACCAGGCGTGATATTGAAATATTTACGTCTAATACAGAGGAAACAAACAAAACAACAGATAAATTAGAACTTGGAACTAAATATTCACAAATTTAAAAATGTATTAATCGATAGAGTTCATGAAATTTATATAGATAAAGTGACTGATGTAAGGAAGTTAGATCATCAGATCAGGGAACAATCGATGTCTCACTTCTGTAAAGTTCGAACAGTCGTAGATAAGGTGAAGAGCAGTTTGTTTAGTTTTCCGTAGGAACAATTTGGTGTTTGTGATAGACCACTTTCATGTAAGTATTTCTGGAATATTCCGTGTGAGTTGACAAATTGAGTGACTATAAATTTTGGATGAAATTGCATAGGAATTCCGTTTGGAAAAAATAGTGCGAATTGTATCATTAACATTATAAATGTATTGATACAAATGATTAATAATAATATCTTTTTCTTCGCCAAAAATTGTTGTAAATATTTGACTTGGTTTCGCATTAGCTTTAGTTCGCATTTTATTGATATATAGTTGAGATAGTCTTTTTTGAAAGGTGTATGCGAAAGGAGATGTGAACATTCGTATGATATGGTTCGACATCCATGTACCACTGAGATAAGAATATTATGTTGTAATGTGAATGAAGTTTGAATGAAGAATGAGAAGTGTCTGTAAAGAACGTATAGAAATACATGAAAACCATATTTAGCTAGAATAATTGACTTTCGATCGTATGAGTGATTTATAAATATTATATAAAGACCTCATGTTCGTAATAATGGGTAGAAGATGATGGAAAATACTCTTCACCATTTTACTGCTAGATATGATGTATATATATAAGTTGGGGAATATAATACAAGCCACAAGATCGATAAAACGTGTATTTTGAATTTAAAAGGATATTTTACTCAAGAAAAAAATAAAAAGGCTATTTATAGAGACTGAAGATCTCTCTCTTCAAACCAACAATTCAAAGAATAAAGCCTAGAAAAATCACACATATAAGCGAAAACCATAACCAAATAGTGAAAGAAAAAGAGAGACGTGAAATGATATATTGCGTCTATTGTGTTCTTAATAAGTATTTTCACATCGAATATAATATAGTATTGGCTATACACATAAGTGATTAAAATTCTCTATGGAGGAAAGAGGTATATTAAAAAAGGATTTCTCTATAGTTAAAATAGGCGCAAAACCCTGGCGCCATCTAAAGAACAACTCTGTAATGAGACAGGCTCAGATTGGCAAAAACACTAACAGAAAAACTATTCTTCTTCTTTTTTACCTTATGATAATATTTAATCAAAATTCGAAACTATTATAGAGGTGTATGATTCTTTAAAAATTGAATAATTTCTAGTGCCCTTAACAGGGCAGTAGAAATTGCTTCATAACAGATAGCGCGTTAATACATCATAATATTCAATATTTTCATTTTATTTTTAGTTTTTAAAATCAAATTTATTTTATAGTGGCTTTTATGAATTATTCGGATATTAGGCTTTTTGAATATATCTGTTAAAATTTTACATAAATAAATTTGCTGGCAATGCGTTTCTTTTAAATATCATCAAATATTATCTATACAGACCTTACTGCAATGATATGAGTTATTGAATGAAAGGGCTTGGCTCATCTGTAGAGATAATATTTGATGATATTTAAAAGAAACGCATTGCCAGTAAATTTATTTGTGTAAAATTTTAACGATAGATGGCAATTAAATTAAATTTACTAAAATATATTTGTATTATAATGACATTTTAAGATATTTTCTATAAGTGTGAAGTTGAATAGGTGTAAATGGCTTCATTTCACAATATAGAGCTATTTTAAAGATGAATATATACCTGATGTGTGCGATGGAAAATTGATTCTGTAACATAGGGGCGTCATTTTCCTAGTTAGTCCCATAAACGTTTAAAGGTCATAATCAAATATATTCTTGTCTGTTCTCTTGCGGTAATATATTTATTTATGAATCTGTTTATATAACTTAATTAATTAAGTGTTCACATGTTATAATTTTTTTTTTAAACTACAGAAGTATAATGTAGTAAATCCACTTACCGCTTAGTTCTCCTCATCGCTGTCCTCGGTCGGAGGGTTGAGCAGCATGAAGAGCGTGAGGGCCATTCTAGACACAACCTGTGAGTTTTGAAAATTCAGAGTAAAGTAATCCACTTACTCAAGTTGGGCATCCTACTCCTCCTTGGTGAGTGGAGCGTCGTCGGCCATTGATCTGGACACCATCACCATGTCAGTATATCTGTGGGGACAATACCAAGTGTGGTAACTTACTCTGCTTTGGCTTCATTGGGACTGCGAGAAAACATTCCAAGGTTAGAACAACGGACAACAGACCATGTTTTATATTAAGAATGGTGTAGAGCACAGATAGATATTTTTCAGGGTTAAAATGGTTGGACATAGGAACAAACTGTACTTTAAGAATTGCAATATAAATTGGTTAAATTGGTTGTGTGTGGAAAAAGAGGAATATATTCTCGATTGGAAATTGAAGAACAAATGGATATATTACTGAGTTAAAATGGTGAATCTGAAAAACATATTACATGATGAGAAAGGTATAATATATTAAAATATTTAAATGCCAATATGGCGGGAAAGTGGAACAAATTTTATGTTGAAAACTGCGCTTTTGATCGACTTATTTTTTTGGGGCAAAGAGTGGTGAGAAATAAGAAAATATTTCGGGTTAAGATCTGTCTGATAGATGAATATATTTCATGTTGAAATGATGGGAAAAACAAACAAATTTCAGGATAAAAAGTGTAGTACAGATGGACATATTTTATGGTTGATATGGCGTGACTGTTGAACATATTCCTAATTGAGATGTACACATTTCCGGGTAAGCATGGTGAGACGAAGGAACTGTTAATTTAACTTACTTGTGTCATGGCATATACTCCCTGTATGGCCGTTTGCAGTGGGAGCAACTGTAAAAATATTTATTAATTAATTTGTAAAATTTGCGGGTTGAGAGGTAGATTGAAGATTTTATACTGACTCTATTTACCTCATGGATATGAATAAATTCATAGATTTTCGAATTATTTATATGCTTATATTTTTGCAATATTATAAATACTGAACTTTATTAGTTTTTTTATATTTATATAAATAAAATAATCTCTTTTTGACAGAATGGATAGTTTTTATCTATCTATTTTATTCTTTACAAATGTAATTTAATTTCATAATAACAACCCTTATGCTAATTTGAAAACCCTTCCTTATATAGTGCTATATTTTTATCAATTTATAATAGTTTTAACACTCATACACAGAAATAAAATTATACTCACGTGCGCATACACACAAATATATGCATACAAAACATAGATGTTGTAGGAATATCTGATTCAGCGATATATGAAGTGATGTTCACTTCAACATAATACTTACGGCAGCTAGTAGTATGGTGTGAAGCTCGTCATCCAGGAAGGCGTAGGCTGATCAACTGGGACCCAATAGACTTGCCTGTCGTATGTTCTGAAATATCAATAGAGAATCGCATTTTGTGATGACATATGCTAAACAGAGAATATATCATTTAATAGTTCTTTTAAATACTACTAGCTACGAGATTAGGTTGTCTAATATTAATATATGTTGAATATATTTGTGAAGAGACATACATTATACAGTGGCTATTCTGATAGGTCTTAGTTCTACTACCAGTCAATAAAGTAGTATAAAAAAATCAATATGATGATAATACCTTTTTGTAGTGTCATACAATATACAGCCAATATCCTGATTCTGAATACCTTGGGCATGATTAAATAGGTTTTTGTCTTCTTTAGTGATAATATATATTTACGAATATTTGTTCTATATAATCTAGGCAAATTAGTGTGTTGAAATTTTATAATTTAATACTACAGAGATATATTGTGTAGTAGAGATACTTACCTCTTAATCTTCTTCATCACTGTTCTCCTGTGGAGGGTTGATGAGTTTGGAGATGGATAGCGTCTTCCTGGACACAGATTGTTGTGAGATTCGACAGTTCAGAGTAAAGTAATTCACTTACTCCAGTTGGGCATCCTCCTCCTCCTTCGTGAGTGGAGCGTCGTCGGCCATAGATCTGGACACCATCACCATGTCAGTATATCTGTGGGGACAATACTAAGTGTGGTAACTTACTCGGCCTTGCCTCCATTGGGGACTAGGTGAACATATCCCAATGTTAGAACAACAGGACAACAGAACATGTTCTATAATAAAGATGAGGTGTAGAGCACAGATTGATATATTTCGGGGTTTAAATGGTTAGACAAAGTAACAAACTGTACTTTATGAACTGTAGTGTAAATTGGTTGAAATGGTTGTGTGTGGATAGAGGAACTTATTCCAGATTGAAAATTGTAGAGAGAATGGACATATCACTGAGTTAAAATAGTGGAACTTAGATAATATACTCCTTGTTGAGGATTGTATGACATATTAAAATTCATTAAGGTTAAAATGAGGGAAAAGAGGAACAAATATCAGATTGAGAACTGTGTTACAAATGGGGACATATTTATAGGTTAACGTGGTGATAAAAAGGGTAAAGTCTCAAGCTGAGAACTGTATGACAGATAAATAAATTTGATTTTAAAATTGTTGAGACCGAAGAGTGAATTCTTCAGAATTGTATAGTACAGATAGATATAAAATATTGAACAATCAAATTTACTGGCAATGTGTTTCTTTTCAATAATAACCTCAAAAATTAGCTCTACATACCATACTGCAATAATATAAATTATAATTGACGATTAAAGGTGCAAATTCCAGATATTGGCAATGTAGTACAGATGGTGAGAAAGAGCGAGATTGAGATTGAAACTACCTTATTATAATGTCCAAATAAGGTTATATGAAGGTGAATATAATATATATATGAATGAATGAGATAAATAGAGAGCTACACACATATTTTAGGATTGATATGGCCTGACTGTTAAATATATTCTCAATTGAGATGGATATTTTTCCGAATATAAACATGGCGAAACAAAGTAACAGTTAAAATAACTTACTTGTGGCATGGCATATACCCTCTGCATGGCCGTTTGCAGTGAGAGCATCTGAAAAAAATATGTATTAGTTAAGTTGTATAATTATTGGGTTGAGAGATTGTTTGAAGTTTTCCTTTTTACTCTATAGACCTTATGGATGTGAATAAAATCATAGATATCAACGTGCGCCTTATATGCATACAAAAACATAGATGTTATAGAAATATATAAATCAGAGACATTGCAGCTGAACCTTAAGAAAAATCCAGGAATAGATCATATATCGAATCAGATAATAAAATAATTATATAATCAAATGAAACTTCTTCTTTTAAGGACCCTTAACAGATGCATGAAAATGAGTTATTTCCCACTTCCTTTGAAAAACTCCACAGCACGTATTTTCATCAAACCAAACAATATGAGTTATAAAGCCTATCGCCCTATATGCCTTCTTCCCAACTTAGCCAAAATATTTTACAAATTGATTGCCAGAACAATGATGGATCACTTAACTCCCCTGCTAAACACAGGTCGCTCTTTAAGAAATAACCAGAACCATCATAGAATGAAAACAAGTAGTCGTCCTACTTTCAGTAGGTATTACTGCGGCAACTTCTGGCATCCAAGTATAATTCCTTGAACAATTGAATACTTCATTTGATCAAATAAAAACAATAGAATATTACTTTCAAGACCGTAAAGTTTCATTTGAATGCGCTGGATTTATTGTATCAAAACAACTAAACAAAAGATGTCCCCAGGGAGGAGCACTGTCTCCGTTACTTTGGAACGTCATCCTCAACGGACTCCTCGTCCTCCTTATTCAAATATCAAACATTTTCCCCATTATGCCGATGCTATTTAACAATAGAACACAAAGGAGTAAGCCTGAAAATCACCAATCAAATCAAGATACGGAGTCTCTTTCTCCGATAACAAAATAAACTTTTCAAGTTACATAGAGGATAATTTTACACTAATAAATTTACTGGCAATGCGTTTCTTTTAAATATCATCAAATATTATCTCTACAGACCTTACTGCAATGATATGAGTTATTGAATGAGAGGGCTAATTTACTAATATATATTTGTTATGAAAACATATTTTGCGGAAGAGCTTTGCTCGATGCAATATCTTGAAATTATATGTATGTACCTCTACAGACCTATAAGCTAATGTCATAGTTCCTTAAACACCATTTAGCTGCCTTCCATAGAAAATGCAGGTTATATAACAAAACCAGTCCAATACAATAGTAGAGCGGTCTAGAGATTAAATTGGCGAAACCGCTGAGAGGGTTCACTACTGATTATCCAAGCCCTCTCATTCAATAACTCATATCATTGCAGTAAGGTCTGTAGAGATAATATTTGATGATATTTAAAAGAAACGCATTGCCAGTAAATTTATTTGTGTAAAATTTTAACGATAGATGGCAATAAAATTTAATTTACTAATAGAGGATAATGTTGCTCAATACAACAAAATAAAAAACATTCTTTTCTCAATTTGTAAAAAAATCTTGGGGGTTTGACTATAAGAAAGGAAGCACAATTGATAAAAATATTCATACTATCAAAAGCTACTTCTGCTAGCGAAATATGGTATCCATAAATTTCTATACGTTCTTCAACAAAACCTTCATTCACTTCATTATCTCAGTGGTACATGCCTCGGCAATTCTAATATCTGTGGGTCAGCGATCCGTCGCTGGACCTTTAGACGACACAGGGGTAACGTCCCGAGGCAGGTGGTCAGAATGAGGTAGTTCACGAAAAGACAACCGAATTGTTATGTCTGTGTCTTCCTCAGAGAAGCAGTTGCGAAACAGGTCGTACTAAGAGATTGAACAGTACACATCCACGGTACCACCGTGACAGTACCGCCCAGCGCGACACCAGATCTTCAACAGGATGCGCTTGTAGACATGCTTATTCCCTACGAAGAATATTCTGTATAAAGCACTGAAAGTTTTAATAAGAGTTGTATTCAATAAAAGTAAAATAATCCTTTTTTTAATCCTGTTGAAGAGCAGAAATTCTCGAAAAATCGCGTATATCTTACAGATTTACATTAATCTCTTCACCTTACGTTTAGTTTTAATTTTGTTATTAGATATCAATATGTTTTTATCTATTAAAATTTGTAAATATTACAAGTGTAAGCTATTTATTTGGCTTGCCGGATTTTAATAAAGAAACAGTTTGCCTTTTAAGAAAATACATCTTCTGATAGTGCAACCTAAAATGGCTGATGGCCTGCGCCACCTGTCGTAATAAATATCAACTAATCGTTGATTTTTAATTATTCCGAAATAAGGATATCTGTCTACAATTATCTGAATATATTAAAATTCAGAGATTAGTTTATATTTATTTCTACCAAGGGCTAAGGTTTCAGCAACTTCTTGTCGCACACTCAGAAGATTCTCTTTCTTAATTTATTAACCTGATCCCAGTAAATTTTCCCCTTTGTACCACATTTCAAATATCAATTTTCATCTTTGATTTTATTACTAATATACAAGTAGAACAAAATTTGACAATTATTACGCAAATGCTTCTACCGCAAAAATTCAGATTTTTTGTTCAAAATAAACATTTGCGGTATAATTGTCATATTTCGTTTTACAATCATAAGCCGCATTATATTGTATTACTAATATAAAAAATATATTTCTGAGGAAAAGATAAAGGTATATATAATAAATATGAAAAAGGTATGAACGAAATTATACAGAAAAAAAATAAAATTAATATTTAGTTGATATTTATTCCAAAAGAAGGCGCACTACAGTGTTTAAATCATCTCTATTTTGAATTACAAGGACATTTTAAAAGTTTCCTTTGCCAATTCTTCTTTGATAGAAAAGATGCTTCTGAATTTTCTTCCAAACAAATAGTAATGTAGGTTTATATATTATAAGAACAAATACAATATTTCTATAAATATATGAATTAATGGTTGAAAATATTATTTTCAAAGTTCTTTACAGCTAGACGTGTTTTTATTTCCAGACTTCCTGGAAAGTTCTATAAATTAAAAATACTTCGGCCAGTAAATCCTTTATTCCTGGAAAGTATCATTATTGATCCGATTAACCCAGTTCCTTGGATTATTTCAGATTCCTATCCATGAACGTGGTTTAAAAATTAAGATAAAATATTCAGAATATATAAGATATATTTAGTATAGAGCTCGATCACATATACACAATCGGTGTAAACTGATAATGGACAATTTGGATTATAGATTATAGCTACAATAAAATGAGACTATATAATAAACACATTGACAAATTCACAATCGTAAACAAGAAATACAGTTACCACATGAATGGAATAGTTTTGACAACCTTCTGTTAGATTTTGATACTGAAGTAAACCAATATTTCGAAAGAGGGAATATACTTGAATAGTCAGTTTAAGCTCTAGTCTTATTGAAAAACTAGGTGACTTCAATATGTCTTTCAGTCCTAGATAAAATTTGCTTATAAACGGAGATGTTCCTTGGAGACTATATTTTCTGGTTTTCAAACAAAGTAAAATTGAGTCATTCAAACATTTTGTCAATTTCAAATTCATTTTGATATTAGAAATATTGGGTTTACCTTACTTTCTGCTTCAAAAACACGACATTCTGAACAGATTCTTTTGAGGAAGTTTGTGAAACTGGTCGGTAGTGAAAACAGAGTTTCACAGATTCGTATTCGTAACTTTAAAAATAATAATATATGTAGGAGATCACTCGCAAATAAAAGTTACCTAGAACGTATTGGAGGCTATAATAATTAATTAAAACTACCCAAGCGACGGAAATAAGGAGATATTGAATAAAATTTAAAAATATTTTTATTTTAAATTAATTCTTTGATTAAAGATATTTTCATCTTATCATGCATGATGATCATTAAAAATGAAGTTTTGATTAAGCTATTTTTCAATATTAAGTAGTAGAAAAGAATGAATTTCTCTATCTTTTCCCTCTATTCTGACTCGGATGATTCACATACTCAACTAAGAATAATTATGATATCTGAAGACAAAGTGATAGCTCCAATTCCGATGATCAATAATATATGAAATGAAAAAAATGTGAATGTATGATCATTATGAATCCTATAATATCTATATCTTATTGAATGGAAAAGTTATTCATTTATACAAAGACAAAATTAAAATATTAAATTAGCGTGAGGTTCATCAGTGTCAAACTTTCCAGAGTGTTTCGATTGAATTTATATGATAGATAACCATAACTATTATGTCGTACATATCACCTATTCAATATTTAAATGATAATTCGTATTTTTCGTAAAAATAGACGCTGAACTAGGCGCTATCTTATGACTGTCTCCACAAACAAGCGGATTCGATTCGATGACAAAGCCATTACACCAGCTTTGGAAAACAAAAGCTGGAGACCATTGTTTCAGTCTAATAGATATCATCAGCACAGGGTGGTCTTTTATTAAATGGGATCTACAAGCAAATGCCCCTATATATCAAGCCACTTTACCAGCTCAATACAACTTTGTAAATTGTGAAGATTTGATTCCTTCTAGGTCTTGATATCATAGCTATCCTTGGACTGATGAGACCCAGTATACAGAAACCATGATCTCTAGATGGGCACTTCTCAGTTGCCAAGGTTGGTTTTGTGGCTTTATGACCTTCCCGAGTCCTTATGTTTAAGGATATAGTCAATAGATGGCGTCTAATTTTGGTGCCTATTTCAACGGAAAAGGCGACCTTTTTTATAGATCATTATTATTTCGGATTATAATACGACGATATAATCCGTATTTTGCTAAATTTCCGGCGAAATAGTAGCTTGTTTTAACTATTTAGACAAACTTTCTTATCTTTTGACGTGAAAAGTGATCTTTATTTTGGCAGATCAAATACCCTCCTGGCAAAATTTCTATACACTGTATGGGACTTTGATTTTGAAACTAAGAAGGCGTACTATAAATACCTGACATTTACACAATAGAAGGATGCTGTGATGTGAAAATATGAACATATTTCTGCATAAAGGAATAGGTAGTGACACTAAATTATTTCATGAATTTTGAAATTATTATAAACGCGTATGATTCTTTTAAAAATTAAACAATTTCTACTGCCCTAATTGCAATGGAAAAATTAATGGGAGGGCCTGGCTCAAAATTTTTCCATTGCAGGAAGGGCAATGCATGCCCATGATGCGATAATGCATCATAATACTACAATTTGTGAAAAATAATAGATTTTGCAGCAGGTTTATTATACTAAAATTGCATTTGAAACGTTGCTTAATTGGAAAAGGTTGTCCCCATAACACGTGTAAGAAGGATATAAACTTGTAAACAAGTTTTGAAGTTTGATATAGGTGAAAATATAACTCACTTTTATTTTGGTTTATCGAACCGCAGTATTGATGCTCGGGTTGTTCGAATTTACATGACAGCTATTAGAATATAAAATCGATAGGTTCAGAAAGCCTTACCCGCATGACCTTAATGGATCATACAGCCAGGTCAATATTCTTAGTCAAGAAATGCTGCGTTTCAAGTTTTAAATGCTAAAAAAACTACTTAGAAACATCAACCTAACCAACTTTTTTAAGAATGATTCTTACAACTCAAAAACTGCAATAGCCATTTGAAATATGTTCAAAACAGCTTTTGACTTCTTTCCTACAGCCTTAGTGTGAGTACAATGCAAGGATCATCAAGAGGCGGGAATTTCAACCTCCAACCGGAATAAAAGACAACGAAGAACAAAATTACACTATCCCATCACCAAACCAAATCTACTTCAGCTCTTGCTCATAGGCATAAATAGGTAAAACTAGGGAGTCACTTGAACAAGAAATAAAGCCGCATACACCCGGACTACAAGGCAATATATAGGCCGGTATTATTATTGGTCGAGCACTCTATCAAAAACAATCATATACCAGCCTTGAACAATTCCCACCTTTTCCTGCAGCAGGAGGTGAACATCCGGCCAAATCCGGTCAAATAAATTTATGAATAATCAAGTTCTCTATCGTTACCACAGATATACATAGCACATATATTTTCCTCACTTTTAGATTGGAAAAAAATGCAGGCATAATGAAATATTATCAAATATTTTTCAATTATTATTTTCTTAACCACAAGAATATATAATTTTATTTAGAAATAAAAATAGGATATAAATGTTAGCTTGTAATCAATCGTATGGAATAAATTTGAGTCAATAAGCGATCCCTCTATTGAATATAGTTATAAAAAAAGAGCAATGAAATATTTAAAAAAATATTCCCTTTCACAGAGCTAGGTACGCCTTTTTACATACATATAATCTTTATAAATTTATAAATACTGTATTTGCATTAACTGTATTTATTTTTTTTCAGACAATAATTCCCGATAATACGTAGCCTTAAAACGAAGAAAAATGAAAAAAATCATTTTTTAAAAATATTCATTTACCACAAGACAAACACACACATACAGCTTTATTAAGACCGCCGTTCTTATACAGATTCACCACAAGAAGGAAGCATATATGCATCCTTTAGCATATATCCATTAGTTTTCGCTTTCTTCATACAAATGGACCATGACATTCGGCGATTCTATTAATCTACCCCGAACGGTGACTGCTGCATTGTAGAATTTATATAAACCAAAGAGTAGACCTTTATTAAACATAATTTTTAATTTATGCCTAACTGGCCTCGTCTTTATTGTTTGCGGAAGAGCATTGCTCGATGCAAATATTTGGATGTAATTATGCTGTCCTATAAGCTTATGTCCATAGTTGTCTTGAGAACCATTTCTGAGATTCCATCCTTCAGTGCTGCGTTTATAAGCAGAATCGTTCAATACAGTATTAAAGCTCTGAGATGCGGTCTGATGGATTAAATTGGTGAAACCGCTGGGATGGTAACCACTGATGAGCCAAGCCCTCCCATCATATTTTTTCTTCGCAGTAAGGGCAGTAGAAGTTTGTATTATGTATAAAAGAAGCATTCGTGCTTTTAAATACTTTCATTTTATATGTATAGATGGCGCGTTATTGCTTTGTGTTAATTTAAACATAATTTTATTCATCCAGTTATATATTTGTTGACTTTCAGACACAGTCTGATATTTGTTTCTACTTATATAATCTGACATGCTTCTGTCAAAGATTTACTCTAGGTTTTTGAAGTTTTTCTCTATTGGCTTTTCGTATTTTTATTGCGGCGTGAAAAGCGATTTCTCATCATACCATCTTAAAGGACCTCCTCATCTTTGAGGAGCGCCTTTAACAGCTTTAAAACGGTGGTTGAATCCTGGTGTCAGTCGCGTAAAATATAGTCTACAGCACCGATTTGGGGGCTGATATTTTACATTGCAACCCTAAGATGGAATTTGAAATGAAAGCTTCGCCACAGCTTTAGTTTTCTGAGGTTCGAGATGAAAGCGAAGGTCGAAATTTCGGGTCTGCAGATCCAGGGGCACCCTGTAGGAGGCTAACACCTCCCGGAACACGGATCATGCGGTTCGGAACTCCAATATCTGTGGGTCAGCGATCCGTCGCTGGACCTTTAGACGACACAGGTGGCACGCCTCGAAGGAGGTTGGTCAGAATGAGGTAGGTCAAATAAAGACAGCCGTCTCGTGATGTTTGTGTCGTCCCTAGAGAAGCAGTTGGGAAGCAAGTCGACCCAAGAGATTGAACAGTTCACATTCACGATGGTAGCCAGCGCGATACCAGGACTTCAACAGGATGCGCTTGTAGACATGCCTATTCTCTACGAAAAATAATCTGAATAAAGGAATGAAAGTTTTGATAAAAGTTGTATTTTTTTTCAATAAAAGTAAAAATATCTCATTTCTGTTGAAGGGCAGAAATGCTCGAAAAATAGCGTAGGTTGATATACTCCTAGAATCTCTTTACCTTATGATTAGTTTTTCTTTTGTTATTAAATTTCAATATGTTTGTATCTATTAAAATTTGCAAATATTACAAGTGTAAGCTATTTATTAGGGTTGCCGGAATTTAATAAATAAACAGTTTGCCTTTTAAGAAAATACATCTTCTGATAATGCAACTTAAAATGGCTGATGGTCTGCGCCATCTGTCGTAATAAATATCAACTAATCGTGGATTTTAATTATTCCTAAATAAGGATATCTGTGTGTGCCTACAATTATCTGAATATATTATAAATATGAGATTAGTTGAAATATTTATTCTAAAGAGGGTACTTCTGACATCAGAAGATGCTTTTTCTTAATTTATTGATCTGATCCCAAATCATTTTAATTTTTGTACACATTTCAATTTTCAGCTTTGATTTTGTTACTAATATAGAAATATACTCACAAGAAAAATATATAAAAGTATATTTATTTGATATGAAAAGGTATGAACGAAATTATACAGAATAAAAATAAAATTGATATTTAGTTAATATTTATTCAGATAGAAGGCGCAATTCAGAGTTCAAATTATCTCTATTTTAAATTACAAGAACATTTGAAAAGTTTACTTTGCCAATTCTTCTTTGATGGAAAAAGATGCTTCCAAAATTTTCTACACAAACAAATGGTAATTTAGGTGTATATATTATAAAGTCAAATACAATATTTCTATAAATATATAAATTAATGGTTGAACATAATATTTTCAGTGTTTATAAAATAATCGATCATTTGTTTTTTTCCAGGCTTCCTAGAAAGTTTTTCAAATTAAAGATACCATAGCCAGTGAATCTTTCATTCCTGGAAAGTATCATTATTGATCCGATCTACCCAGCTCCTTGGATTATTTCAGATTCCTGTCCATGAACTTATTTTGTAAATTAAGATCAAATATTCAGAAAAAGATATCTTGAGCATATAGCTAGATCACACATACACAATCGTTAACAACTGATAAAGCACAATTTAGAATATAGATTATAGCTACAAGAAAATAAGACCAATTCCAAAAATATAATTTGGATCAGGTCTTATTTTCTTGTAATCGGTGTAGAATAATAAAACAAAATTTGTATTATGGATTCATTTTTCTATTTGGAACAGGTCTTATTTTCTTGTAATCGGTGTAGAATAATAAAACAAAAATTTGTAACAAGTCTTATTTTTCTATAATCGATATAAAACAATAAAACACAATTTGATTATAGATTATAGCTACAATAAAAAGAGACCTACTCCAAATAAATACAATTGGTAATTTAAACCAACAACCCTATATTGTATAATACTTATAACAAGATTGTCATGTTGTATATAGAAACACATCTATAAATAATTATACGCATGATTGACATGTGTCATTGCATCACCATATGTAATGTACTTTGTACAAACTGAGGATGAATAAATAAAACGATGTAATAGATTAAGAGCTGAGCTAAGAAAGAGATCGAAATAGAAATACAACAACCCTAAAAAGGAATTTGGCAGCCCGTTGCCATCAGGTCTAAAGGGTGTGGAGGATGCCGCACTTTGCACCCGTTCAAAGTCCAAATTCTCGCCTGCCCCCCCCCCCCCCCCCCTCGGCAAAGACAAAAAACATCTGCCCTAGCCGAAATGTTACTTAGAGACTTCACCATCGTGAGCCCTTGTCGGTTGTAGCCAGGTCTACCTCATCGACCATGTAGACAGTAAGAACCCTTCTATCTCCTCTTGCTCTTAGCTTGACTCCTATCTGTTCACGGAACTTTCCTACTACATCTGTGTCTCTTCGTTTTGTGTGTGTGGACATTCCCAAGCTTTCCACTCTGCCTCGACCACTACTGCCTGTACTCTGTGAAAACTGTTAAAGGTCTTCCAAAGTGCAGAGAGGTAGTGGATAACTCTCCACGCCCTGACTGTGCCTCTCGGTCACTACTGGTTTGACCCTCGGTTACCACAGCTATAGCGAGAGTCGACAGGATCTTATCACAGATAAGTCGACAGGACCTTATCACAGAAGAGTCGACAGGATCTTTTCACATACATTTATTTGGATATATCAGGTCTTATTTTCTTATAATCGTTGTAAAATAATCTATTAAAGAAATGAATAACGAATTAGTTGAACGATTAATTTCGATTTTTCCTTTATTATTCTAACTACCTTTAACATAATATTTAAATAAAATTTTAAAGGCCACTTCAATTTATTTTCTATTTAAACTACTAAAAAATAATTTTATCAATATTTTAGAAAGATAGAATGTTAAACTTGATAAAGTATACTTCTACGGCGTTTTATGGTTTCACAAGTCCATATCTCAGAAGAAGGCCAAGTGACACTCACTCCTCACTTTCTTACTGCTACTCTTTTTGTGTTGTTTTTCATGCTTCCCTCTTTCTCTTTCATTTTTTTCTTTTTCATCTGTCTATAACGTTGTTTCCTTTGTCTCACTGCTTTGTTCTTATGCATACCTCTGGTGAATCCTGTATAGGGTCAGTGACCCTAAATAAAGACCTTTTGTTGTTGTTGTGGTTAAAATTGATAATAAAACTACACATGAAATGATATTTCTCTTGCAATAAGTCTAGTTAATCTATAAAAGAGAAAATTTTAAAGATTGAAACTTCCCCATAGAGAGTTAATCATCAAAAGTGTTAGAGTGAGACAATTATATATATAATAAATGATATTTAATACTATAGATATTCTGTTAAAACAACTTTCATTAGGTAAGCTTTCACTCGGTTAAAAAAAACTGGACGAGGAAGGGTGCATTCTCAGTTTGATATAAAGTCGAAGATCCAATCCATTAAGATAAAAGTCTATAAAATAACCTTACCAAGAAATCTTCTAAAATGCCTGATAGATAGGCAAGAGTAGTTCAATACAAGGGTTGTTCGATATGTAAGGTGAAAAATAAATAAAGAAAAATTGTTTTTGGAAAAAAAATGTTTCATTTTCTAACATTTCCTATTTAGTTCCATACAACTGTTCCAATGATGTTCTGATTTTTATTCTCTCGGAATAGTTTGAGGCTTCGAGATCGCGCCTGCGCAGTATTGATTTATTCCAAAATGAATTTCAAGCTGTTATCAAACTTTGTTTTCAAACGTTGGTCGGCTTTCCAAATGATTTAACAAGTGACCCAGTATTTATTCTGCTTCAATATTTTATGACACATTATTTAAATAAACATAAGTGTCAACATCGTTGAAATGACCAAAGTTATCGAGTACGAATTGATAAACACATTGACAAATTTATAATCGTAAACAAGGAAAACAGTTAACACATAAATGGAATATATCGTAATGATAGAGGCTGACTGGCCGGCATTCATGATTCTTCAAATTGAAGATACTTCGGCCATTACATTTTTTTATTATCTCGACGTTTCGACAAAAATATTTTGTCCTCGTCAGGAGCGTACAAAACTTCGCTTTGCTAAATGTTTTGATTTTTGTTCGCTCCTGACGAGGACAAAAGTTTTTGTCGAAACGTCGAGACAATAAAAATATATACTGTCAGAAGTATATTTAATTTAAATAACTATTCAATGGAATAGTTTTGACAACCTTCTGTTAGATTTTGATATTGAAGTAAACCAATATTTAAAAGAGGGAATATACTTAAATAGTCAGTTTAAGCTCTGGTCGTATCAGCTAGGTGACTTCAATATGTCTTTCAGTGCTAGATAAACTTTACTTATAAACGGAGATGTTCCTTGGAACCTATATCATTTGGTTTTCACACAAAAGCAAAATTTAGTCATTCAAACTTATTTTCAAGTCTAATTTTTTTTTATATGAGAAACATTAGGTTGATTTGACTTACTTAGAACTACCAAGGAATAGTGGTATATTTGGTCGGTAGTGAAAACAGGGTTTCCAAGATTCGTATTCGTAACTTTTAAAAATAATACTACAAGTAGAGCATCTCGCAAATCATAATTATTAGAGCGTGTTGGAGGCTATAATAATTAATTATAACTACCAAAGCGACGGAAATATGGAGATATTGAATAAAATTTAAAAATAATTTAATGACAAGTTTTTCAATTATCCGATTAAAAATATTTTTATCTTATCATGCATAATGATTAATAAAAATAAGTTTCTATTAAGTTATTCTTCAATATGAAGTTCTAAGAAAGAATTAACTTCTCAATACCTTTCCTTTTTTTTGGCTGAGATGATCCAAATACCTAACTAAGAATAATTATTATTTCTGAAGCCTAAGTAATGGCCCAGATTCCAATGATCATTAATGTATGGATGTTTCTTTTTTTCACAAATATCAAACTTCTACTTTCCTTACTGCGATGAAAAATATTGGTAGGGTTTGCTATTTGTGAAAAAAGAAACATTCCTGCTTTGAATATTCTTATTTCTTATATATAGATGGCCTGTTATTGCTTAATTTCAATTTATGCTTAAATGGCTTTTTCCTTGTGTTTTAAAAATATATATTCGTAATTCTACCGTCCTATAAACTTATGTTCATAGTTTTCCTGAATACTATTTCTGAAATTCCACCCTTCAGTGTAGCATATATAAGCAGAATCGTCAAATACAATATTAAAGCTCTAAGAAGCGGTTTGGTAGAATTAATTAGCGAAACCGTTGAAAGGATTCATCACTGATGAGCTAAGCCTTCCCAATAAATTTTCATCTCAATAAGGACAGTTGAAGTTTGATATTTGTGAAAAAAGAAACATTTGTGTTTTGAAAACTCTCATCTCTTATATATAGACGGGGTGTTATTGCTTTATTTCAATGATGTATGAGATGTGAAAAATGAGAATGTATGATCATTATGAACCATCAATGAGTATTTCTACATATCTTATTGAATGAAAAGGTTATTCAATCATACTCAGACAAAGATAAAAATTTAATATGAGCATGGTTCATCAGTGCCAAACCTTCTAGAGTGTTTCGATTGAATTGAGCTAATAGATCACCATACCTATTTTGTCGTATTTATCGCCTATACAATATTTAAAATATATTTCGCCTTTATCGTAAAAATATACGCTCAAACTAGACGCCACCTATTGATTGTCTCTGCAAACTAGAGGTCTCGATGATAAAGCCATAACACCAGCTTTCGAAAACATGGAAGATTGATACCGGTTTTCCGTGCTATTAGATCTCATCAATACAGGGTGGACTTTAACTTGATGAGATCCAAAAGCAAATGTCCATCTATATTGTGACCATAGATATGGCCAAGCCACTTTGCCAGCTCTAGTTTGATATTGGTAGAAATATAACTCACTTTTAATGCGGTTTATCTAACCGCAGTATTTCTGCTCGGATTGTTCGAGATTACATGACTGTTAGTAAAATATAAATTCAATAGGTTAAGGAAAGTTATACGGAACGATGAATTGGATATCAGTGGTCTACTATCACTAACAGCCGAGAGGACCGATATGTTACCCACATGGCCTAAATGGATCATACAGCCAGGTCAATATTCTTAGTCAAGAAATGCTGCATTTCAAGTTTAATATGCTAAAAAAACTTCTTAGAAACATCAATCTAACCAACTTTATTAAGAGACATTCTTACAACTCAAACACTGCAATAGCCATTTGACATATGCTCAAAACAGCTGTTGACTTCTTTCCTACAGCCTTAGTGTGAGTAAAATGCAAGGATCATCAAGAGGCTGGAATTTCAACCTCCTACCGAAATAAAAGACAAAGAAGAACAAAATTACACTCTCCCATCACCAAACCAAATCTACTTCAGCTCTTGCTCATAGGCATAAATAGGTAAAACTAGGGAGTTACTTGAAGAAGAATTAAAGCAGCATGAATCCGGACTACGAAGCAATATATAGGCCGGTATTCTTATTGGTCGAGCACTCTATCATAAACAATCATATACCAGTCTTGAACAATTCCCACCTTTTCCTACAGCAGGAGGTGAACATCCGGCTAAATCTGAAACAAAAATAGATTTATGAATAATCAAGTTCGCTATCGTTACCACAGATATACATAGCACATATATTTTCCTCACTTTTGGATTGGAAAAAAATGCATGCATAATGAAATATTATCAAATATTTTTAAACTATAATTTTCTTAACCAAAGAATATATAATTTTATTTAGAAATAAAAAGAGGATATAAATATTCACTTGTAATCAATCATAAAGAAATAGGTTTAAGTCAAAAAGCGATCCCTCTATTGAATATAATTATAAAAAATGAGCAATGAAATATTTTTAAAATATTTCGTTTCACAGATCTAGGTACGCCTTTTTACATAGAAATAAGTGAAAAGCGTTACAAACATAATTTTAAAATATTTATAAATATGTAAAAAAATGTTTTAAAGGTATTTATTTTTTTCAGACGATAATTTCATATGATACGTAGCCCTAAAAAAAAAGAAAAAGAAAGAATTTCCTTTAATTAATATCCACATCCTCAAGACAAAAACACATATACAGCTTTATTAAGACCGCCGTTCTTATACAGATATACCACAAGAAAGAATCATATATTCAGCGCAGAGCCCAACAGCCTCCAGGTCCAACGCATGTCCAGTGGCCACAATATCCATCGTGCATATGTTGCGCGTTTTAGTCTTCGCTTTCTCCATCCAAATGGACCACGACATTCGGCGATTCTATTAATCTTCCCGAACGGTGACTGCTGCATTGTAGAATTTATATAAACCAAAGAGTAGACCTTGATTAAACATAATTGTTAATATATACCGAACTGGTCTCGTCTTTATTGTTTGAGGAAGAGCATTTCTCGATGCAAATATTTGAAGGGAATTCTGCTGTCCTATAAGCTTCTGTCCATAGTCTTCTTGAAAACTATTTCCGAGATTCCATCCCTCAGTGCTGCCTTTATAAGCAGAATCGTCCAATACAGTGTTAGAGCTCTGAGATGCGGTCTGGTGGATTAAATTGGCGAAACCGCTTGGAGGGTTCACCACTGATGAGCCAAGCCCTTCCATTATATTTTTTCTTCGCAGTAAGGGCAGTAGAAGTTTGTATTATCTATAGGAGAAACATTCATGCTTTTAAATACTTTCATTTTATATGTATAGATGGCGCGTTATTGCTTTGTGTTAATTTTAACATAATTGTATTCATCCAGTTATATATTTGTTGACTTTCAGACACAGAGTCTGAAATTTTGTTTCTAATTAAATAAATCTGACATGCTTCTGTCAAAGATTGCCTCTAGGTTTTGAAAGTTTTTGTCTATTGGCTTTTCGCCTTTTATTGCGGCGTGAAAAGCGAATTTTCATAAAACCATCTTAAAGGACCTCTTTATCTTGGAGGAGAATCTTTAACAGCTTTAAAACGGTGGTTGAATCCTGGTGTCAGTCGCGTAAAATATATTCTCAGCACCGATTTCGGGGCTGATATTTTACATTGCAACCTTAAGATGGGATTTGAAATGATAGCTTCGCCACGGCTTTAGTTTTCTGAGGTTCGAGATGAAAGCGAAGGTCGAAATTTCGGGTCTGCAGATCCAGAGGCACCCTGTAGGAGGCGAGCACCTCCCGGAGCACGGATCTTGCGGTTGGGAACTCCAATATCTTTGGGTTTGCGATCCATCGCTGGACCTTTAGACGACAAAGGTGGCACGGCTCGAAGGATGTTGGTCAGAATAAGGTAGGTCAAATAAAGACAGCCGTCTCGTGATGTTTGTGTCGTCCCCAGAGATGAAGTTAGGAAGCTAGTCGACCCAAGAGATTGAACAGTACACATCCACGGTGGTAGTCCAGCGCGACACCAGGATTTCAACAGGATGCGCTTGTAGACATGCCTATTCTCTACGAAAAATAATCTGAATAAAGGAATGAAAGTTTTGATAAAAGTTGTATTTT
Organism: Cordylochernes scorpioides; assembly: GCA_030710605.1. Taxonomy (NCBI): domain Eukaryota; kingdom Metazoa; phylum Arthropoda; class Arachnida; order Pseudoscorpiones; family Chernetidae; genus Cordylochernes; species Cordylochernes scorpioides. Next base: position 78,934,719 of record CP092869.1, on the reverse strand, counting down.
TTTTTTCAACAAAAGTAAAAATATCTCATTTTCATTTCTGTTGAAGGGCAGAAATGCTCGAAAAATCGCGTGTAGTGATATTTTCCTAGAATCTCTTTACCTTACGATTAGTTTTTCTTTTGTTATTAAATTTCAATATGTTTGTATCTATTAAAATTTGCAAATATCACAAGTGTAAGCTATTTATTAGGCTTGCCGGATTTTAATAAATAAACAGTTTGCCTTTTAAGAAAATACATCTTCTGATAGTGCAACTTAAAATGCTTTAAAACCTGCGCCATCTGTCGTAATAAATATCAACTAATCGTGGATTTTAATTATTCCTAAATAAGGATATCTGTGTGTTCCTACAATCATCTAATTATATTATAAATACGTGATTATTTGGAATTTATTTTGAAGAGGGTACCTCTGACATCAGAAGATGCTTTTTCTTAATTTATTAACCTGATCACAAAACATTTTAATTTTTGTACACATTTCATTTTTCATATTTGATTTTGTTACTAATATAGAAATTTACTTACAAGAAAAAATATAAAGGTATATTTATTTGATATGAAAAGGTATGAACGAAATTACACAGAATAAAAATAAAATTGATATTCAGTTGATATTTATTCCGAAAGAAGACGCACATCAGAGTTCAAATTAACTTTTAATTATAAATTACAAGAACATTTTGAAAGTTTACCTTTGCCAATTCTTCTTTGATGGAAAAATATACTCGCAAAAATTCATAAACACACAAATGATAATCTAGGTGCATATATTATAAAGTTAAATACAATATTTCTATAAATATATAAATAATGGTTGAAAATAGTTTTTCAATGTACATAAAATCATGTCATTTGTTTTTGTTTTTTTTTTCAAGACTTCCTGGGAAGTTCTTCAAATTAAAGATACTTCGGCCAGTAAACCTTTTATTCCTGGAAAGTATCATTATTGATTTGATCAACCCAGTTCCTTGAATTTTTTTCAGATTCCTAACCGCGAACGTAGTTTGAAAATACAGATCAAATATTAAGAATTAAATATTATCTTGAGAATAGAACTCGATCACATATACACAATTAGTGTAAATTAATAAAGTACAATTTATATTATAGATTATAGCTACAATAAACTGAGACGATATAATAAACACATTGACAAATTCACAATCGTAAACAAGAGATACAGTTACCATATAAATGGAATAGTTCTGACAACCTTCTGTTAGCTTTTGATACTGAAGTAAACCAATATTTTAGAAGATAGAATATACTTGAATAATCTGTTTAAGCTCTGGTCGTATTAATTTATTAGGATTAGGTCTTATTTTATTGTAATTAGAGTAAAATGATATATTAATAAAATGATTATCAAATTAATTAGAAGTATTAATTTTGTTATTTCTGTATTATTATTCTAATTATCTTTCAGTATGATATATAAGGAATTTTTAAAGGCCATTGCCATCAATTTCCATTTAAACTACAATAAAAAAATAAATATTGTCAATATTTTCGAAAGAGAAAATGTTAATATTGATAATAAACCTACACATAACTTGAAATATATTTTGCAATAGGTTTATTTAATCTATAAAAGGGCGGTATTTCGAATCTAGGTTTTCCCTATAGGGTTGATCATCAATTGTGTTAGAGAGACAATGATATATATAATAAATGATTTTTGATAATGTTGATATTCTGATAAAACGATTTTCATTAACTTTCACTGAAATAAAAATCAGGACGTAGCATTTTCAGTTTAATATAAAGTTAACGACCCAATTTAGAGAAAAAAGTACATATATATATAGGAAAAAACAATAGAAAAAATAAAAGATAAGTGGGTCAGGTGTTGATATTAAAAATAAAGAAGGCATCTCCTGACCACGAGCACATGTGCTTTTTAGATGGCAGAGCGCCATCTAGTGGAGCAAAAATAAACTAAACCTTTATTTAGCTTGCTCCGTGATATTTGGTCAACCCAATTTCTTGATAAATCAAAAAAACTCCACGCTGACGAGCGCCAACAGCGCGAAACGCGTTCGTGGATGACTCTTCTTGATTTATCAAGAAATTGGGTTGACCAAATATCTCGGAGCAATCTAAATAAACGTTTAGTTTATTTTTGCTCCAATAGATGGCGCTCTGCCATCTAAAAAGCACATGTGCTCGTGGTCAGGAGATGCCTTCTTTATATATGGTAATTTAAACCAACAACCCCATACTGTGTATATAACTTATAATAAGATTGTCATGTTGTATATAGAGACACATCTATAAATAATTATGCGCATGATTAATCTGTGTCATTGCATCACCATATGTAATGTACTTTGTACAAAGTGGATAAATAAATAAACTCTGTAATGGATTTAAGAGTTGAGCTAAAGCAGAGATCGAACATATAGTATTGCCAAAACAACAGAGTCTAAAGATGGAAGTCATAAATCAGGTAGATTCACAGTTCCCACGACAGGCCACCCACACTGTCACATGTGGTGGAATGCAGAGACCCCTCTCACACCTGGACAGGTAAAGGCGCCCTTTCTCAAACGCCCCTGTCACATAAGGTCGCCCCGTCTTTAACCTATAAATCATCACCTTACAGTCTCTTGACAGCTCAGTTCAGTTCAGTTGAGTTTAATTCACCCTTAGTGCAAGCCGCGTCGGTCGTATGTTATGTCGATCTCATCCAACATGTAGTTAGGAAGAATTCGTCTATCTCCATCTTGCGCTTCTAGCTCAGCTTTTATCTGTTAACGGAACTTTCTTAGTGCAACTGTGTCTTCGTTTTTTGTGTATGGATATCCCCAGCTTTCCACTCTGCCTCGACCACGAGTGCCTGTATTTTGTGAGAACTTTTAAAGGTCTTCCAAGGTGCAGAGAGGTACTGGAAAACTCTACATCCTGACTGTTCCTCTCGGTCAACACAGTACAACAAGAGCTAGCAGGACTTCAACATTATTTCAGTAGTCGACATCAAACTCAACAAATTATTACAGTTAGTCGACAAGATCACTTATTACATGAGTCGACAGGATCTCTACAAAAGCTACTGGAATTCTCAACTCATTTCAGAAGCCGACAGGATGACCAAAACGAAGGATGACACAACGAAGAGGTAAGAAGACTGTTCAGATAAGAAGCGAGAACGAGCAAAGATGGAGGAACAAGCCCGCCATACCAACGAAACAACCAAGCAATCTCTCCCCCCAACAAGAGACGATATTTACGGAAGAAACGCCGCCCCAACGGACTTCCGCATACCCGCTAACCGATCGCCAACGCCGGGAACAAGCAAGCTGACCGCGCCAACGACAGCCGAACTTCCCACACGACATGGAAACTGAGCAGCGATGTACCCAAACCCTGTGACAAGTTCCACACCTTCGACTTGACATCGTCGAGACAATGCTCAAGGCAACAAGCCACAATCAACTTCACAGAAGCTACAAGCGTCTACAAGCTCTACATGGAGCGTCTTCAACGTCAGCAGGAATACAAGCCAAGACCAAGTTTCCTGACTGAACTTTCACACAACTTTAAGTTTTTAAAAAACCTACCTTAACTTTATCCTCAAGTTCACAACTTGATTCACCATTAATTTTGTATTTATATTTTCACTTTAAGCATTTTAAATCCAATTTTTACCTTTTTTATACCATTTTTAATTCAAATTTTAATTATTTTTACATTATTAATTCAAACTTTAGCTTTTTTATATCATTTTTTAGTCAATTTTTAAAACCTTCACAATCTCATGTATCAAATTTACTTTAATTTTTAATCAGATTAAAATTTCAAGTTATTACTCTCAATTTTACTTAAAAAAAAAATATTATTATAATTATTTTTAAAAAATCTCATTCATCATAATTCTCAACTTATTTTTGTTTTACTTATTAGTTATCTTTATACCAAAAGACCAATATCTTTATCAATTCTTAAAATTTGGTAATGTTCACCATTTTAAGTAAGCGTCCAATTCAAATTATTTGTAACTCTCACGACATTACCCTTTTATAAGAGAATCATTTTAATTATCATAATCAACAATTTAAAAAGTATATTCAAATTTTAAATATAAATTAACATAGGTGAAACGCATTTTTTTTTTAATTGCAAAAATCGGAAGATACAATATCTTCAAAAACACCACTAGGGAAAACAACTATCTTTCCCAAAACAAGTTAGGAATAAAGATTCACTCCACTTCACCGCCAGTAGCTAATTTAAGTCACAGCCTTCCAAAACGATTAAAATCGTTAATATTCGAGGATAAATACACTCCCTCGTCTTTTCCTTTTTACATGCATGATTGGTCATCAACACATTTCTTTCAAAAAACCTTACAACACACTACAAATCACTTTATCCAATTGGCAACAATTTTTAGTGCGCGACTTAACACACAAATCCAAATCTTGAGCCACACAAGCTCCACTTAGCTCTATATCGTCGCCATAATAAAATAATTTCACATTAAGCGTGCAACATCCACTAACAGTCAAATATTCTCTCGATGTGTTTCATACAACAACCACCCATGACTTTATTAAATTTGTTATTCATGGTGAAACAGGTTAGATTTGTACCAAACTAAGACTTCACGTGACACCTTTTTATTCACATTTCTCACTTCGTGTCACAGTGCCACACCACAAAACTTTTTCACTTTTCAGGCCAAAGACGCCCTTCACGCCTGTGACACCACAATTCACCCCAAAACGTGTCCACGTCGAAAGTCGCACTTTCACCACACATCTAAACCTGACATCACCTAATAACATTTTTTCTAAACTAACTTCGAAACACAACAACTACGAACACCGAGAAAATCATATCTTTCAATTATAACAGTAAATTGCCAACTCAACAAAAGGAGAAAGTCAGTTTCAAGTAAGACAGAAAATAAACTCCCCGCACGTGTGACCACCCCACAAATAGAATTTCCGTGAAAAAAAGGAAGTGGACGCCCTTTTTGACGCCACTCCCTTGGTCACTACTATCTTTTGAGAATATCTTTGGACATGCCCTCTCTTCCCCCTCAAGGCAGATCTTCTTGACAGCTAGCTTCATGACGCCATTTTGAACACATGTGTCACACTACTCATTTAGATTTCCTCGAGAATCTCACAAATCTCACCAACGAGATATCACAACACAACATACTTTAAACATTTTACATGTTAATTGATAACACCAATTAAAACAATTTGGTTAAGTCTTATATAGACTTTTTAACGCGAAAGAGAAATCATTCTCTACATACCAGCATTGAGGACAAACGAAAAGATCATTTCACATATTCCCAGTTTCAGAGAGTCATAGAAACACCGATGTTACCAAAGGGATATAATCTAGTCACACACCACAACTGTAACTTTTCGTCAAAAGAGACAATTTTTGTTCCATTTTACACTACTTAAAATTTATCCAATCATTAATAACCTTCAATTATATTATGAATTTTGTATAAAATCTTGATTAATTATTCTTATTCTTACCTTTCAATTATATAAACAAATTTTTTAATCCAACATTTAAAAAAAAAAAAAACCTTTAATCAAATTTACTTTTATTTTTCATGATATTACTTTAGTATTGTAAAACATCTAATTGTTTCAAAAATCATTTTTATTTTATTATTTATTATATATTTTATATATTACAGGTTTAATTTTGTCCACTTACACTTTTTGTACCCGCAATCATATTTCTATATTTCTATTCACTATATTTTATTTGTTTAAATACCTTTATTATCTGACAAAGTTTATCATGCACTATCGGGCATCTACAACAATCGTTTTCAACAATCATATTCTTTAACCAATCCCCTATATTTTTCATCACTATCTTTTCAGTCATTGCGTCACGTCAATGTAGAAAAACGACAGCACTGCTTGACAATTTATTTTTTGATTTCGTAATTCAACAAACGCCTTGGACACAGTTCCCCAGACTTACAAATCCAAACTTCTGGTCTGAACAAGCTTCAAGAGTTTATTTCATTTCATCCGCAGAGCAAATCACCAACGCATACACAAAGCGTTCACTTTTTTCAACTTTCAACTTTTTTTTTCAGCTCTAGCGGACCACATTCAACCTTTGATTTCGAGTCAAGTCAGATCACCTACTGTCGCTACAATTCTACTTATCGCATGGCTCTATTTCACAACTTTCTCAATCATATTAATAAGCAACTTTTCTTCAACAACTTTTAACCCAATAATCCTAAAATTGTGACAAAACACTGTAACCCTTATATAGGATCGCAAGTGAAACATTGCCAAGGAAGACCGCTCAAGTCTATATCCTCGCTTTGCACCTGGATCTGAGTATTTGGTTTACATGAGCACTTCTAACAATTACATATTCTTCAACAACTTTTCAACCCAATAACACTACAATTGTGACAAAGCACTGTTACCCTATACAGGATCACAGGTGAAACATTGCCTAGGAAGACGCTCAAGTCCATATCCTCGCTTTGCACCTGGACCTAAGTATTTGATTGCATGTGTAAATCTCACAATTGCTTATTCTTTAACTACTAACCCTGTCCAACGCCCACCAATATTCTCTTAGAATGTGAATTTTTATGTCATCATTTAATTTTAATCATATTTTTTGTTATTCAAACACAATGTCATTTTTATTTCACTTTTATATATCCAACAAATATCATCTTGTTATAGCCTTTTTAACCCTCACAGTTTAAATTAATTAAAAGAAAATTTAATTACTTACCTGTGTTAGAGAGGCTTTACCCGCCTAAACCCGGATAAACCCTTTCACTCCCGGGGCCCATCTATGGTAATTTAAACCAACAACCCCATACTGTGTATATAACTTATAATAAGATTGTCATGTTGTATATAGAGACACATCTATAAATAATTATGCGCATGATTAATCTGTGTCATTGCATCACCATATGTAATGTACTTTGTACAAAGTGGATAAATAAATAAACTCTGTAATGGATTTAAGAGTTGAGCTAAAGCAGAGATCGAACATATAGTATTGCCAAAACAACAGAGTCTAAAGATGGAAGTCATAATTCAGGTAGATTCACAGTTCCCACGACAGGCCACCCACACTGTCACATGTGTTGGAATGCAGAGACCCCTCTCACACCTGGACAGGTAAAGGCGCCCTTTCTCAAACGCCCCTGTCACATAAGGTCGCCCCGTCTTTAACCTATAAATCATCACCTTACAGTCTCTTGACAGCTCAGTTCAGTACAGTTGAGTTTAGTTCACCCTTAGTGCAAGCCGCGTCGGTCGTATGTTATGTCGAACTCATCCAACATGTAGTTAGGAAGAATTCGTCTATCTCCATCTTGCGCTTCTAGCTCAGCTTTTATCTGTTAACGGAACTTTCTTAGTGCAACTGTGTCTTCGTTTTTTGTGTATGGATATCCCCAGCTTTCCACTCTGCCTCGACCACGACTGCCTGTATTTTGTGAGAACTTTTAAGGGTCTTCCAAGGTGCAGAGAGGTACTGGAAAACTCTACATCCTGACTGTTCCTCTCGGTCAACACAGTACAACAAGAGCTAGCAGGACTTCAACATTATTTCAGTAGTCGACATCAAACTCAACAAATTATTACAGTTAGTCGACAAGATCACTTATTACATGAGTCGACAGGATCTCTACAAAAGCTACTGGAATTCTCAACTCATTTCATATATATATATATATTTTAGAAAACCTACACCTATGTGTAATGACATACATTATACAGTGACTATCCTGATAGGTCTTGGTTCAATTACCACTCATTAGAGTAGTATCTGGAATATCAATATGATGTTAACATCTATGTGTAGAGACAAACATTATACAGTGACTATCCTGATAGGTCTTGGTTCTAATACCCTTCACTAGAGTAGTATCTGGTATATCAATATGATGTTAACACCTATGTGTAGTGACATACATTATACAGTGACTATCCTGATAGGTCTTGGTTCAATTACCACTCACTAGAGTATTATCTGGAATATCAATATGATGTTAACATCTATGTGTAGAGACATACATTATACAGTGATTATCCTGATAGGTCTTGGTTCAATTACCACTCACTAGAGTAGTATCTGGAATATCAATATGATGTTAACATCTATGTGTAGTGACATACATTATACAGTGACTATCCTGATAGGTCTTGGTTCTAATACCCTTCACTAGAGTAGTATCTGGTATATCAATATGATGTTAACACCTATGTGTAATGACATACATTATACAGTGACTATCCTGATAGGTCTTGGTTCAATTACCACTCACTAGAGTAGTATCTGGAATATCAATTTGATGTAACATCTATGTGTAGTGACATACATTATACAGTGACTATCCTGATAGGTCTTGGTTCAATTACCACTCGCTAGAGTAGTATCTGGAATATCAATATGATGTTAACACCTATGTGTAGTGACCTACATTATACAGTGACTATCCTGATAGGTCTTGGTTCAATTACCACTCACTAGAGTAGTATCTGGAATATCAATATGATGTTAACACCTATGTGTAGTGACCTACATTATACAGTGACTATCCTGATAGGTCTTGGTTCAATTACCACTCACTAGAGTAGTATCTGGAATATCAATTTTATGTAACATCCTTGTGTAGTGTCATACATTATACAGTGACTATCCTGATAGGTCATGGTTCTAATACCACTCACTAGAGTAGTATCTGGAATATCAATTTGATGTTAACACCTATGTGTAGTGTCATACATTATACAGTGACTATCCTGATAGGTCTTGGTTCAATTACCACTCACTAGAGTAGTATCTGAAATATCAATTTGATGTTAACACCTATGTGTAGTGACATACATTATACAGTGACTATCCTGATAGGTCTTGGTTCTAATACCACTCACTAGAGTAGTATCTGGAATATGAATATGATGATAACATATATGTGTAGTGACATACATTATACAGTGACTATCCTGATAGGTCTTGGTTCAATTACCACTCACTAGAGTAGTATCTGAAATATCAATTTGATGTTAACACTTATGTGTAGTGACATACATTATAGAGTGACTATTCTGATAGGTCTTGGTTCTAATACCACTCACTAGAGTAGTATCTGGAATATCAATATGATGTTAACACCTATGTGTAGTGACATACATTACACAGTGACTCTCCTGATAGGTCTTGGTTCTAATACCACTCACTAGAGTAGTATCTGGAATATCAATTTGATGTTAACACCTATGTGTAGTGACCTACATTATACAGTGACTATTCTGATAGGTCTTGGTTCTAATACCACTCACTAGAGTAGTATCTGGAATATCAATATGATGTTAACATCTATGTGTAGTGACATACATTATACAGTGACTATCCTGATAGGTCTTGGTTCTAATACCACTCACTAGAGTAGTATCTGGAATATCAATTTGATGTTAACACCTATGTGTAGTGACATACATTATACAGTGACTATCCTGATAGGTCTTGGTTCAATTACCACTCACTAGAGTAGTATCTGGAATATCAATATGATGTTAACACCTATGTGTAGTGTCATACATTATACAGTGACTATTCTGATAGGTCTTGGTTCTAATACCACTCACTAGAGTAGTATCTGGAATATCAAAATGATGTTAACATCTATGTGTAGTGACATACATTATACAGTGACTATCCTGATAGGTCTTGGTTCTAATACCACTCACTAGAGTAGTATCTGGAATATCAATTTGATGTTAACACCTATGTGTAGTGACCTACATTATACAGTGACTATCCTGATAGGTCTTGGTTCAATTACCACTCACTAGAGTAGTATCTGGAATATCAATTTTATGTAACATCCATGTGTAGTGTCATACATTATACAGTGACTATCCTGATAGGTCATGGTTCTAATACCACTCACTAGAGTAGTATCTGGAATATCAATTTGATGTTAACACCTATGTGTAGTGTCATACATTATACAGTGACTATCCTGATAGGTCTTGGTTCAATTACCACTCACTAGAGTAGTATCTGAAATATCAATTTGATGTTAACACCTATGTGTAGTGACATACATTATACAGTGACTATCCTGATAGGTCTTGGTTCTAATACCACTCACTAGAGTAGTATCTGGAATATGAATATGATGATAACATATATGTGTAGTGACATACATTATACAGTGACTATCCTGATAGGTCTTGGTTCAATTACCACTCACTAGAGTAGTATCTGGAATATCAATATGATGTTAACACCTATGTGTAGTGTCATACATTATACAGTGACTATTCTGATAGGTCTTGGTTCTAATACCACTCACTAGAGTAGTATCTGGAATATCAAAATGATGTTAACATCTATGTGTAGTGACATACATTATACAGTGACTATCCTGATAGGTCTTGGTTCAATTACCACTCACTAGAGTAGTATCTGGAATATCAATTTTATGTAACATCCTTGTGTAGTGTCATACATTATACAGTGACTATCCTGATAGGTCTTGGTTCTAATACCACTCACTAGAGTAGTATCTGGAATATCAATTTGATGTTAACACCTATGTGTAGTGACCTACATTATACAGTGACTATTCTGATAGGTCTTGGTTCTAATACCACTCACTAGAGTAGTATCTGGAATATCAATATGATGTTAACATCTATGTGTAGTGACATACATTATACAGTGACTATCCTGATAGGTCTCGGTTCTAATACCACTCACTAGAGTAGTATCTGGAATATCAATTTGATGTTAACACCTATGTGTAGTGACATACATTATACAGTGACTATCCTGATAGGTCTTGGTTCAATTACCACTCACTAGAGTAGTATCTGGAATATCAATATGATGTTAACACCTCCGTGTAGTGTCATACATTATACAGTGACTATCCTGATAGGTCTTGGTTCTAATACCACTCACTAGAGTAGTATCTGGAATATCAATTTGATGTTAACACCTATGTGTAGTGACATACATTATACAGTGACTATCCTGATAGGTCTTGGTTCAATTACCACTCACTAGAGTAGTATCTGGAATATCAATATGATGTTAACACCTATGTGTAGTGTCATACATTATACAGTGACTATTCTGATAGGTCTTGGTTCTAATACCACTCACTAGAGTAGTATCTGGAATATCAAAATGATGTTAACATCTATGTGTAGTGACATACATTATACAGTGACTATCCTGATAGGTCTTGGTTCTAATACCACTCACTAGAGTAGTATCTGGAATATCAATTTGATGTTAACACCTATGTGTAGTGACATACATTATACAGTGACTATCCTGATAGGTCTTGGTTCAATTACCACTCACTAGAGTAGTGTCTGGAATATCAATATGATGTTAACACCTATGTGTAGTGTCATACATTATACAGTGACTATCCTGATAGGTCTTGGTTCTAATACCACTCACTAGAGTAGTATCTGGAATATCAATTGATGTTAACACCTATGTGTAGTGACCTACATTATACAGTGACTATTCTGATAGGTCTTGGTTCTAATACCACTCACTAGAGTAGTATCTGGAATATCAATATGATGTTAACACCTATGTGTAGTGACATACATTATACAGTGACTATCCTGATAGGTCTTGGTTCTAATACCACTCACTAGATTAGTATCTGGAATATCAATTTTATGTTAACACCTATGTGTAGTGACATACATTATACAGTGACTATCCTGATAGGTCTTGGTTCAATTACCACTCACTAGCGTAGTATCTGGAATATCAATATGATGTTAGCACCTATGTGTAGTGTCATACATTATACAGTGACTATCCTGATAGGTCTTGGTTCTAATACCACTCACTAGAGTAGTATCTGGAATATCAATATGATGTTAACATCTATATGTAGTGTCATAAATTATTAAGTGAATATACTGGTATAATATCTTATAATCATTTTGTATTGTTATTTTATTATATAATGCTTTAAAATGGAATAAAGTATGGATTCAAACAAGGAGGTTCAGATAAAGCAAGTTTAAAGATATAAATTTCATTTTTCTCAATTGAGATAACCCTAAACATCTATTTATAAGACACTCCATAAGCATCTTAAATAAGCAAGTTTTTTAGACCATCCACCTATGGGAATAATAACTGCTTCAATATGCTTATTGACCAACAATCTCATAAGAGTGAAAATAACATTACTATTCATCTATAATTTATCTTTGTCCTTTTCTATTGAAAATATTTCTAATAAATATATGTAATACTTGGAAATAAACAGAATGTTGTTCTATTTTATATCTTCATTTACTTAGTACAAATTATGCTTTGTTTTATATTGGTTTATTTCGTAGTATTTGACGAATTTGTTAAAACATCTCTAAAAGATGTAAAGGATTTTCCTACCTTTTCCTGCAACAGGAGATGAACAGCCAGCCAAATCTGAAACAGAAATAAACTTATAAATACTCGAGTTCTTTATCGTTTCTACAGATATGCAGAGAATATAAATTTTGCTCACTTTTTAAATCTTTTTATTTTCACTCTCAAAACAGATGTAAATCTATGAATCTGAACAAGAGTTACCTAGAAAATATTTGAAAAGAAAGAATAAATAAATTTAAGACAAAGGGTTTCTTTCAATTGTGATTTTGAAAGCTTTCGAGCAAAAGTTCTCCTTTCAACGAGCAAATACTTTCATGTACAATATAAAGATCATTTTTATATTGTACATAGAAGTATTCTCTCGTTGAAGAGCATAAATTTATTCGAAAGCTTGCAGAATCAAAATTGAAAGAAACTCTTTACCTTAATTATATTTATTCTATCTTTTCAAATCTGTGAATAAAAGTAAAAGAAGAGAATAAATTTACCTATATATAATATTTTCATGTAGAAAACTAGAAAATATTGACAAACCTTAAAATGTAACGTCATTTTCTTAATGTAAAAATATGACATATAAAAAAGCGTAAGAATGTAACTTTCCAGAAAATAAAATATATATTAAAAATGACAATCTGTCATGGCTTATTATTATGTTACTAATTAGATAAAACTGAAATACTCATGTCACAATGAAATACTCAAGGTCTTACCCTATTAGGTTTTCGTATTTCTATTGCATCTTAAAAATCTATTTTTTTATTATAACATCTAAAGGTAGTCTCATTACCCTGGAGGAGAGTCTTGGCTTTGACACGGTTGTTGAATTCTGGAGTCAGTGGTGAAAAATATAGCCTACAGCACCGATTTGGTGGCTCATATTTTACACTGCGACCCTATGATGGAATTTGATAATGGTAGCTTTAGACCCGGCTGTGGTTTTTTTAGCCTCGGGATGGAGGCCAAGGTCAAAAAGCTAAGCCTTCAGATCCAGGCCTGCAAATCAATGGAGGCAAAACCTCAAGGAGCAGGGAATTAAGCGGCTCAGCAACTTCAATATCTGTGAAACAGGGATTCATTGTTGGGTCTTTTAAGGAAACTGGTATCACGCCTCGAGGCAGGTTGGTCAGAATGAGGTTGATAATGAAAAGACATCCGTATTGTTATGCTTGTATCGTCCTCATAAAACAGTTGTGGAGCAGGTCGACCCAAGAGATTGAACAGTACACATCCACGGTGGTAACCCAGCGAGAACCCAGGTTTTAAATAGGATGAGTTTGTAGATATGCCTATTCTCCACGAAGAATAATCTGTATAAAAGAATGAAAGTTTTGATAAGAGTTGTATTCAATAAAAGTAAAATATTCTTCTTATTTTTAATTCTGTTGAAGGGCAGAAATTCTCGAAAAATAACGTATAGCTAACCAGCCTAAAAGAATCTCTTTACCTTACGTTTAGTTTTTATTTTGTTATTAAATTTAAATATGTTTGTATCTCTATTAAAATTTGTCAATATCACAAGTGTAAGCTATTTATTAGGCTTGCCGGATTTTAATAAAGAAACAGATTGAAATTTAAGAAAATACATCTTCTGATAATTAGTTCATATTTATCCTTAACAAAGGGCTAGGCATCAGCAACTTCTTGTCGCACACTCAGAAGATTCTCTTTCTTAATTTATTAACCTGATCCCAATAAATTTTAACCTTTGTACCACATTTCAAATTTCAATTTTCATCTTTGATTTTATTACTAATATAGAAGTATATTTATAAGGAAAAGATAAAGGTATATTTATTGATATGAAAAGGAATGAATGAAATTATACAGAATAAAAATAAAATTAATATTTAGTTGATATTTATTCCAAAAGAAGGCGCATTTCAGTTTTCAAATTATCTTTATATTTTTAATTACAAGGACATTTTAAAAGTTTCCTTTGTAATTTTCTTCTTTGATAGAAGAGATGCTTCTAAATTTTCTACACAACAAATAGTAATTCAGGTTTATATATTATAAGGTTAAATACAATATTTCTATAAATATATGAATTAATGGTTGAAAATATTATTTTAAACGTTTTTTATTACAAGACAGGTGTTTTTTTTTCCAGACTTCCTGGAAAGTTCTACAAATCAAAAATACTTCGGCCAGTAAATCTTTTATTCCTGGAAAGTATCATTATTGATCCGATTAACCCAGTTCCTTGGATTATTTCAGAATTCTATCCATGAACGTGGTTTGAAAATTAAAATGAAAAAATCAGAATATAAGATATCTTAAGCATAAAGCACGATCACATATAAACAATCGGTGTAAAATTATTTAGGCACAATTTGATTATAGATTAGAGCTACAAGTAAATGAGACGATATAATAAAGACATTGACAAATTCACAATCGTAAACAAGAAATACAGTTATAACATAAATGTAATAGTTTTGACAACCTTCTGTTAGATTTTAATATTGATGTAAACCAATATTTCAAAAGAGGGAATATACTTGAATAGTCAGTTTAGGCTCAGGTCGTATTAATTTATTTGGATTAGGTCTTATTTTATCGGAATCAGTGTAAAATAATCTATTAATGAAATCGATAACAAATTGATTGGAACAATTATAATTCTACATTTAGCATTTTATTCTTCTAACATTACCTTTCAACATAATACCTATATAAAGAAGGTTTAAAGGCCATTTCCATTATTTTCCATAAAAAAAGACATAAGTTTGATATAAAGTAAACGACCCAATGGAGAGAAGTAAATTACATCTATATATATTTTAGACAATAAAATTGTAAAAGGTTGGCGTTCAGTCAACTGAAATATCGGTAAATAAATTATATTTTGATCCAATCTATTAAGGGATTGCTCTATTTTCGAATAATATTAATATATGTTGAAATTTTGTGTAGTGTCATACACATACTATCCTGATTGGTTTTGGTTCAAATACCACTCACTAGAGTAGTATCTGGAATATCAATATGATGTCAACACTTATGTGTAATGACATACATTATACAGTATATATCCTTTATGATATTTAATAAACATTTTGCTTTTTCTATTAAATAGTGCTTTAAAATGGAATAAAGTATGGAGTCACACGAGGAGGTTCAGATAAAGCAAGTTTAAAGATATAAATTTCATTTTTCTCTATTGAGATAACCCTAAAAATCTATTTATAAGACACTCTATAAGCATCTTAAATAAGCAAGTTTTTTTTAGACCATCCACTTATGGAGAAAATAACTGTTTCAATATGCTTATTGACCACCAATCTGTTACTTAGTACAAATTATGCTTGGTTTTATATTGGTTTATATCGTAGTGTTTGACAAATTTGTTAAAACATTTCTAAAAGATGTAAAGGATTTCCCTACCTTTTCCTGCAACAGGAGGTGAACAGCCGGCCAAATATGAAACAGAAATAAATATAAATACTCTAGTTCTTTATTGTTTCTACAGATATGCAGAGAATATATAATTTCCTCACTTTTCAATATTTTTATTTCCACTCTCAAAACAGATGTAAATCTGTGAATCTGAACAAGAGTTACCTAGAAAATATTTGAAAAGGAAGAATAAATAAAATTAAGACAAAGGATTTATTTTATTTTGATTTTGAAAGCTTTCGATCAAAAGTTCTCCTTTCAACGAGCAAATACTTTCATGTACAATATAAATATGATCATTATAAAAATATAATTGAAAAAATTGTATTTTTTTATAAAGATCATCTTTTTATTGTACATATTAGTATTTTCTAGTTGAGAGCAAAATTTTGTTAGAAAGCTTACAAAATCAAAATGGAAAGAAACCTTCTGTCTTTATTTTATTTATTTTTCCTATTTAAAATCTGTGAATAAAAAGAAAAAAAGAGAATAATTTTACCTATATATAATATTTTCACGTAGAAAATTAGAAAAAATAGACAAACCTCAGAATGTAACGTCATTTTCTTAATGTAAAAATATAACTTATATATATGTAGGATTGTTGCGTGATGTGTTGGTGTGGCTTGTGGAAAGGCTGCTGATAAAATTATAATTAAAATTAATTTATTTAAAGCCAGAAATATAAAATAGAAAAGAAGCAACGGTTGAAGTAACGGCCGCCGGAGTTAGCCTAGATGTTTACCGCGTCAGTGGCCAGAGTCTCTGATGACGTCCCGCGCGCATGCGTAGTCAGGTTGACGCCCGCGGTTACCGAGGCCGTCCTAGTTCGGCTCGCTGAAGCAAAGTGTAGTCGCCACACTACTCCCCCTCCAGTAGGATCTTTCAAGCGATCCTATGCAATCTTATTGACTTTCCAAGTTCGGGTCTTGGGAAAACATCGGTCCTTCTGATGTGAAAGCAGGCTTGAGGCGGTCGATTGACACCCACGTGGATCTCATTTTGATTTTCAGTTTGTAGATTTTGGGTTTCCTAAAAAGGACTTCAAAGCTCTCACATACGCCTTTCAACAAAATCTGGACAAGGCCTCACCGCGCCAATGTCCACACCTCGATTTCATCGGGCAGTTCACAACAGACATCCGCCACATCGCGGGCTGTGAAAATATACCTGCAGATTTCCTGTCACGCGTGGAACCCATCTCCCATCACCAACCTTATGACCCGAAATCCGTCGCCGAAGCGCAAGCAGTAGACCAGGAGCTACAAGCTCTCTTGACATCGGAAAACCGCAGCTCACTACAACTGGAAAAAGTACAAATCCCAGAAACCAACATTTCCCTGTACTGTGACGTTTCCACAGCAAAACCCAGACCATTCGTACCCGCATCCTGTCGCCGCATAATTTTTTCTGCATACCACAACTTGTGTCACCCCGGAGTACGAGCTACAACAAGGATGGTCACCGCCCATCACGTCCAGCTCACCAATTTGTAGGATTGTTGCGTGATGTGTTGGTGTGGCTTGTGGAAAGGCTGCTGATAAAATTATAATTAAAAATTATTTATTTGAAGCCAGAAATATAAAATAGAAAAGAATCAACGGTTGAAGTAACGGCCGCCGGAGTTAGCCTAGATGTTTACCGCGTCAGTGGCCAGAGTCTCTGATGACGTCCCGCGCGCATGCGTAGTCAGGTTGACGCCCGCGGTTGCCGAGGCCGTCCTAGTTCGGCTCGCTGAAGCAAAGTGTAGTCGCCACATATATATAAGAATCGTAAAAATGTAACTTTACAGAAAATAAATATAAATATAAAAAATGACAATCTGTCATGGCTTATTATTATGTTTCTAATTAGATAAAACTGACATACTCATGTCAAAGGTTAGCCAAGGCTTTGGAAGTCTTACCCTATTAGTTTTACGTATTTCTATTGCAGCTTAAACATCTTTTTTTTTATATATTATCTAAAGGAATGTCGTTACCCTGGAGGAGAGACTTGGCTTTGACACAGTGGTTAAATCCTGGAGTCAGTCACGGGAAATATAGTCCACAAAACCGATTTTGTGGATGATATTTCACACTGCAATCCTAAGATTGAATTTGAAAATGATAGCGTTAGCATCAGCTGTGGTCTACTTAGCCTCGGAATGGAGGCCGAGGTCAAAAGGCTGGCCCTTCAGATCGCAGGTGGCGAAAAGGCAGCCGTATTTTGATGTTTGTGTCGTCCAAAGAGATTAAACAAGACACATCCACGTGGTAACTCAGCGAGACTCCTGGTCTTCAACAGAATTCGTTTGAAGACATGCCTATTCTCTACAAAGTGTAGGCGCCATCCCGACCAGAGAGCTGCAGATAAAAAGAATATAATGCACAGAAAATAGAATCCGAGATCCTCAGAAGAAGGAATATCTGGATGACGACGGTACTCTCTGATAGATGTGTGTGTGCCTCCCTTTTGTTGTTGTTATTAGCACCTTATTTTATCAATAAATGCATTCAAATTATTATATGGAGTCCTCTCTTTCTTTTTCCCAATAAGAAACGCTTACGGATGCCAACAGAAATTCAGAAGTGGGATTGCCCTGAAGAAAATCAAAGATTCCCTGGAGTAGTTTGGAAACAAAAAGGACGTGGCGCTGTTACCGAACAACTTAAGAGGAGTTGCATGGTATGTGCATAAGTTTAATCACCAATTTTTAAATGTATTATCGCAAAGTATCGCGGTTAAGGTATTATTGCAAGTCATCTCGATAAAAGTATTATCGCAAAGTATCACGGTAAAAGTATTGTCTCAAAATTACTAAAGAAAAGTTTATTTCCTTTAAGGAAATAAACAAAAGCAGTACGTATCTGGTTTAGTTAGTTTTTTTTTTATTCTAATGAAAAATATGACTTATTTAGCGAAAGTAAAAAAATGCGACTTGAGCAAGTTGGCGTATGGTAGTACCGCCAGAGAGCAGGATCGTCGACTTAAAATGCCTTATTCTGAATAGTAAATCTTACGAAGAAGAATTCGCAAAGCAACTGTTGGAGACTCTGATCGAGGATCGGGAGCGAACGGAACGGGAACAAGCAGAACGAATAAAACGAAAAGAGCAAATGGCAATGGAATTCGAGCTTGAGAATCTGAGCATCCAGACTATACGTGGAAACAACGATCCGTCTCGCGGTACCAACAATAACGCACACTGCGAGATACGTAAACTGATGCCCCTGATTTGAGTTTTTATCTAATTCTTTTCGAACGACAGGTAAAGCGACTAGGATTAGATGAATATCAATGGGCGTTCAGTCTTCTAGGATTGTTACCTTAGGAAATGACCATTAATCGCTCGGGAGAGAGAAGAACAAAGCGACGAATATAGGCTCGTGAAAAGGTTGCTCCTAAAACGGTTCAAGTTAAGCCCCGAACAGTTCAGACAAAAATTCGAAAAGCACGAGAAATCTCAAAAGGTTTCCTGGAGAGACTTCGCTTTCGAATTGCGAGGATATTTCAAAGAATGGATCGAAGAAATGAACGTGGAAAATATCGACGCCCTAAAGGATTTGTCCGTCACTAACCAGCTATAGAGAAAGGTTCCAAATGTGCTGCGTAATCATCTCATCGACGATTTTGCTGACGGCCGCGGCGGTTGGCTCGGTAACAATGGAGCTGACGTCACTTCCTGTTGATATAACCTGCTGCGTCGCCACGCCACCTCTTTCTCCATGTTTACTATTTAATCTATATATATTCCCTTTACCTTGTAGTTAATTAAACAATAATTAACGTTGAGCGCTGTGTGTAATCAATTGAAATACAACAAAGATTATGAGACTGAAGAAGCGCAAGGCCTAAAACGTGAAACTGAAGAAGCGCAAGACCTAAAACGCCAGACTGAAGAAGCGCAAGGCCTGAAACGTGAGCAACCAAATTTCCTTTGATTACTTGGAACATCCTTTTTTTTCTACTTACCAAATATTTTGTAAAATGGCAAACACGACGATTACAAAATTAAATGGTGCTAATTACTCCAGCTGGAGCTTCCAGATGAAACTCGTTCTAATCGAAAACGATTTGTGGAGTTTGATCAATCCAGGAGAGGCTAAGCCTGACCCTAGTGACCTTGTTGCAACAAAACTTTTTTGTCGCGGGAGGGTAAGGCGTTTGCAAAAATTTGCCTCGGGATTAATGATGAACAACAATTGCATGTTCAACATTTGAATACTCCGAAAGAGCTCTGGTAGGAACTGTAAAAATTATACGCACCAAAGGATAGTAGATATCGAGCAGTACAACTAAGAAGGCAGTTATATGGCGAAAGGTTGACTCAGCACAGCAATATGGAAGGGTACATGGGGAAGATAAACCACATTGTAAACGAACTGGCCCAAATTGGCGAATAAATTGATGATGGCGATTTGGCTATGGTTCTTTTGGGTGGATTACCAGAGGATTGGGATACCGTTGTCTCAACCATATGTAACTTGCCTGATTCAGACTTCACGACCGCCACAGTTAAAAGACGGCTGTTGGCAGAAGCAGAAAGGCGTTCGTCTAATCTACCAAAAGATGTGGGTGCCATGGTCGTTAATGCCTCTTCGAAGCCCATTGAAACAGAAAAACAATTTAAAGCAAAGGTTGTTTGTTTCAAATGTGGAGGTAAAGGCCATTATGCAAGGGAATGCAGGAAGAAAGGAAAGAATGAACAAAGACCAAAGAGGTTTGACCAAAACAAAGGCGTAAATATATCGGCAATGTGCAACAATTTGTTTGGAGCTACCGCCGAGACCTGGATCATAGATTCTGGAGCGACACACCATATAACTCCCAAGAGAGATTACCTCACATGTCTGAAAGAGTGCACAAGCAATATGAGTTCCATCACTATTGCGAATAGTTCTTCTATAGAAGCATGAGGTATCGGTACTGTGAGTGCCAATATTGTTGGACACAAGGGAGATGGCAGCAATATGGTTGCCCAGAACACCTTGTATGTTCCAGATATGCGTCACAGTGTTCTGTCAGTACTCCAAATGATAGAAAACGGTAGAAAGGTTGTCTTCAACAAGAGTGGTTGCCACATTATGGACATGAAAGGTAAACTCTTGATAGAGGGAAAGAAGTTGGGTAGACTTTACTACGTCCAGACTACTCCATCCTCTCCGATAGATCAGAATGATCGTGTTTCTCTTGCATCTGAATGCAAGGAAGAGCTTACACTGGAACTTTGGCACAAAAGGCTAATGCATGTAAATGCATATACGATAGCAAAGATGGCCAAGAACCAAAGCGTAAGAGGACTTAATTGCAGCCCGGCAAAGCCAGAAAAGTGCGAAGACTGCTTGATCGGCAAGTCTTACCGTCTGACATTCCTTCAACACTCGCACAAGGAGGAAAAAGAAATCATGCCGTTGGACTTGGTTCATGCGAATTTGATGGGTCCACTCGGCGTATTGAGCTGGGGAGGAGCCAAGTACGTCTTAACCATTATTGATGAATCTACGAGATATACAAGTGTATTTTTCCTGAAAAACAAAGGCGAAACCCTGGGAAAAGTCAAATAGTGGATTCAAGAATCTGAGAAACAAACCAGCTGGAAACTAAAATGAATACGTACGGATAATGGCTTGGAATTTTGTTCCAAAGAATGGGACACTTTCTGCACGAGCGTCGGAATAGTTCATGAACACACTATGACGTATAACACCTCAACAGAATGGTGTGGCAGAAAGAATGAATAGGACACTCCTAGATCTTGTCAGGAGCACTATATCTGGAAGTGGTCTGCCAAAGGCTTCCTGGGCGGAGCTGACTTACACCGCAGCCTATGTCAGAAACAGAGTTCTCAACAATCACAATGGTGAAAGCACGCCATATGAACTGTGGACAGGGAACAAGCCTAGTCTTAAACACATAAGAGCTATTGGCTGTCAAGTATTTGTCCATATTTCAAGACAAGTCCGTAAATCCAAACTCGAAAGAAGAGCTGTCAATGGTAACCTTGTGGGATATGCACTCAGAGGACGTGGCTACAGAGTGTGAATTCCTGAGATGAAGAAAGTGGTGGAATCTCGGGACTGTCTTCAAATAGAGTGATGTATCGAGGAACGACAGCAACCGGGAGGTGCTTCCATCAGTTGAACACTACAGCTATGGGACTCAACGGGAGATTGTAGAGTATCCAGTGTCTTTATTAGATCAAGAAGAGGTGACACCTATAGAAGAGGACAGCCATAATGAAGATACTGTAAAGCCTTCTCCTACTCGATCTCATCCAATGATTCTAAGGAACCAGAGAAATGCTCAGAACTCAATTGCACTCCTCAGAACTGAAGTAAATAAGTGGAAGAAACCTAGCGGACATTTTGACCAAGCCACTGGGGAGAAACCTACATGAACTTCATCGTTCGAGACTCTAAAGCGGCGAAGTGATCCATGAATAGGAGGTCACTACGAGGGAGGAGATTGCTGACGGCCGCGGCGGTTGGCTCGGTAACACTGGAGCAGACGTCACTTCCTGTTGATGTAACCTGCTGCGTCGCCACGCCACCTCTTTCTCCATGTTTACTATTTACTCTATATATATTTGCTTTACCTTGTAGTTAATTAAACAATAATTAACGTTGAACGCTGTGTGTAATCAATTGGAATACAACAGATTTGACCAAGAAAAGCAACCCAGATGAGTTGGCGGATAAACTGAACGAGTACGAAAATGTTCGCACCGAGATGGGACCTCCGCATTGGAATTCGAAACACTCCATACCACCGTCGTTTCAGCAGAAATCCGCGAGATTTCTCAACCAAAGAGAAATTAAGGAGACTAAGCAAAGAACGAATGTTTCTAGTCGAGATGCTGCAAGGAACGAAATCAGTGAAAAGTATCCTAACACCTCGAGGAGAATGGTAAACCGTGCAATCAGAAACGACAAGGGAGAACAGAAGTGCTTCAACTGCAATTAGTTTGAACACATTGCCAGAGACTGACCAGTACCCAAGATTACGTTGACATGCCGAGGATGCGGTCAAGCGGGACACAAGGAAAGCAATTGTACAAGACCCAAAGAAGGACTAAAGGTAGCCAACCTAGAAGTCGAAGGACTGAAGACTGTTCCGCCAGATGTATATTTGAAGGACGTCAAGATCGACAACAAGGAAACCGTGAAAGCAATGATAGACTCCGGGAGCAGCAGTTGTCTGTTTAGAGAATCGGTCGCAAGGAGGATCAACGTCGACATCGGACCAGACTCGACTAGTCTGTATGGAATCGGTAACCAGACTGCACCAGCTGCCAGGACCGTTGGGAAGACGACAGTTGACCTGTAGATTGATGGCATCGTCGGAAGGGAAATCTCTGTATTCATTGTTAACGATGATGCCCAACCCTATGACCTATTGATTTGTAGAACATGGACGGATCTTTTCTATGTATCCTTCGCCAGAATCGGTAAAAAACTGCATATTGGCTATTCAACCGAATTTACGTTTGCCAATCTACAAGAAAAAATCAAGTCGCGCCGCGTTGAACTGAGAGCAACCGAGACTGTTCAGTTGGAAAGCGACTTCATTAACTTTGCAAGTGCAATCACAGATGAGGTAAGGGACAAATATGTATTGTTCACAGGAAAAGACGACGCCTGTGTCGATTCCCTATTGGAAGTGGTCGATGGAAAGACGACCGTACCCATCATCTCAACTGGCAAGGGCAATTTGAGAGTAAGGAAGAACTAATGTGTAGATCGAGTTGAACTGCTGGGCCCTGATGACATAGTTGTTAACCTGGAGGTTCCAGAGGATTTGTTTCAGACTAAAAGTGAAAAGAAGAGGGAAGGACAAGGCCAAATGAAATGGAAGCGCCCCATACTGCCTGAGGAGGTCAACATCAATCATTCTCTGACTCTGAAAGAGAGACAAGAAATCCTCGAGGTAGTAAATGAGTATAGAGGCTGTTTCTCTCTTGGCATGGGTGAATTAGGGTGCACCGATGTCACCAAGATGGACATCAAGGAGTTGATGGAAGCAAGCCAGTCTGTCTGAGACCGTACAAAACGACTGCAAGTGAACGCGAAGCAATCAGGGAGATTTTCAAAGAGTGGAAGGACAATGGAATAGTCACGGAGACTAGATCACCCTACGCCAGCCCCGTCCTACTTGTGAGAAAAAAAACTAGAGATCATCGTTTGGTGTTGAATTATAGGAGACTCAATACTCAAACTGTTAAGGACAAGTTCCCTTCACCAAGGATAGACGACTCTCTGGAAGGCCTAAGGAATGCGAAATTCTTCACCACTCTAGATCTAGCGCATGGATATCTACAGATACCACTGAATGATAAGGCAAAACTGAAGACAGCATTCATCAGCCCAGATGATACAGGTCAATTCGAAAGGATAATTTTTGGACTCGCCAACGCACCAGCAGAATTCCAAAGACTGATGCACACTGTTCTAGGTCCGCTGCTGAAGAAGAAAGCATTCTGCTATCTCGACGACGTGATTATCCCGGCAAAGGATTGGCGGGAGATGATCGAAAGGTTGAGGGAAGTACTTGAAAGAATAAGATCAGCGAAGTTGACACTGAAACCCTCTAAATATGAGGTCGGAAGGAGGGAAGTTGAGTTCCTAGTGTATGTCATCAGTACAGGCGGACTTAAGCCAGGCCCAAGAAAGAACAATGCGATAGAAGAATTTGCAGAACTCAGGAATGTATACGACGGGATACTTAGAAGATTAGCCGACGAAGATGTGGACCCATGGACCGAGCCGAAGATAATTCAAAAAGTGTTTAAACCCAAATTGAAAATAAATAAAAAATTATGAAGACGTACTACGAAAAGAAGAAGTGCGGTACACTCCAATTCGAAGTAGGAGAAATTGTAGTGATGAGGCATGTACCCAAAACGACTGGTGAACCAACCAAGGCACAACCCAAATATCGAGGACCTTTGATAATCACCGAGGTTCTGCCAAGCGACACGTACAGAGTGACTCAGTTAAGCGAAAGAACCAGTGGACGGTTCTACACGACAACGGCCAATATCAGTCAACTGAAGTTTTGGCACAGTGAAGAAGATGATTCATGTACAGAAGAAAACCCGGAGGAGCCAGAAGTAGAAGATACCTTCCGACGCAAGCCACGACGTTCCTGCAACGCAAGGTTCAATCGAGGACGATTGAAATCCAGGAATGGCCGCAGATAAACAGAATAGAATGCACAGAATATAGAATCCGAGCTCCCCAGTAGAAGGAATATCCGGATGAAAACGGCACCCTCTGATAGATGTGTGTGTGGGCCTCCCTTTTGTTGTTGTTATTAGTACCTTAAAATATTAATAAATGCTTTAAAATTATTTTATGGAGTCCTCTCTTTCTTTTTCCCAATAAGAAACGCCTACGGAAGCCAACAGAAGAATAATCTGTATAAAAGACTGAAAGTTTTTATAAGAGTTGTATTTAATCAGGGTAAAATAATCTTCTTATTTGTAATCCTGTTGAAGGGCATAAATGCTCGAAAAATCGCGTATGCTGAAGAGCAAAGAAAGAATCTCTTTACCTTACGTTTAGTTTTTATTTTGTTATTAAATATCAATATGTTTGTATCTATTGAAATTTGTAAATATTACAAGTGTAAGCTATTTATTAGACTTGCCGGATTTTAATAAAGAAACAGTTTGCCTTTTAAGAAAATACATATTCTGATAATGCAACCTAAAATGGCTGATTCCCTGCGCCACCTGTCGTAATAAATATCAACTAATCGTTGATTTTAAATTATTCCGAAATAAGGATATCTGTCTACAATTATCTGAATATATTAAAATTCAGAGAATAGTTCATATTTATTTCTACCAAGGGCTAAGGCATCAGCAACTTCTTGTCGCAAACTCAGATGATGCTTTTTCTTAATTTATTAACCTGATATTAAAACATTTTAATTTTTGTACCACATTTTAAATATCAATTGTCATCTTTGATTTTATTACCAATATACAAGTAGAACTAAATTTTACAATTATAACGCAAATGCTTCTACCGCAAAAATTCAGATTTTTTGTTCAAAATAAACATTTGAGATATAATTGTCAAATTTCGTTTTACAATCATAAGCCGCATTATATTGTATTACTAATATAGTAATATTTATTTATAAGGAAAAGATAAAAGTAATATTTAATTGATATGAAAAGGTATGAACGAAATTATAAAGAATAAAAATAATATTAATATTTAGTTGATATATATTCCAAAAGAAGGCGCACTTCAGAGTTCAAATTATCTTTATATTTTTAATTACAAGGACATTTTAAAAGTTTCCTTTGCCAATTCTTCTTTGATAGAAAAAATGCTTCTAAATTTTCTACACAACGAATAGTAATTTATGTTTATATATTATAAGGTTAAATACAATATTTCTATGAATATATGAATTAATGGTTGAAAATATTATTTTCAAAGTTTTTTTTTTAAAACAAGACGTGTGTTTTTTCCAGACTTCCTTGAAAGTTCTACAAAATAAAAATACTTCGGCCAGTAAATCTTTTATTCCTGTAAAGTAGCATTATTCATTCGATCAATCCAGTTATTTGATTTTTTTTTACAGATTCCTATCCATTCACGTGATTTGAAAATTAAGATCAAAAATTCAAAATATGATAAATCTTGAGCATAGAGCACGATCACATATACACAATCGGTGTGAATTGATAAAGGACAATTTATATTATAGATTATAGCTACAAAAAATGAGACGATATAATAAACACATTGACAAATTCACAATCGTAAACAAGAAATACAGTTATAACATAAAAGTAATAGTTTTGACAACCTTCTGTTAGATTTTAATATTGATGTAAACCAATATTTCAAAAGAGGGAATATACTTGAATAGTCAGTTTAGGCTCAGGTCGTATTAATTTATTTGGATCAGCTCTTATTTTATTGAAATCGGTGTAAATGATCTATTAATTAAATGAATAACAAATTGATTAGAACGATTAATTCTACATTTAGCATTTTTTCTTCAAGCATACCTTCCAACATAATACGTATATAAAAAAAGTTTAAATGCCATTTCCATTAATTTCCATTGAAACAAAAAATAATAATATAAATATTATCGATATTTTTCAAAAGAGAGAATGTTAGAATTGATAATAAAATTTCACATAACTTGAAATATCTTTTGCAATAAGTATATTTAATCGATAAAAGGGCGAATTTTCAAATCTGGGTATTCCCCATAGGGTTAATAATCAATTGTGTTAGAGAGAAGGAAACTGATATATATAATAAATGTTTTGATACTATTAATATTCTAATAAAACGATTTTCGTTAGGTAAAATTTCACTAGTGTAAAAACAAGACATGGCAGTGTGCATATTCAGTTCAATATAAATTCAACGAGTCCTTCTCAATTGAGGAAAAGTCTATAAAAATAACCTTACCAATAATTTTTCTAAAATTTACTGATGAATAAGCAAGAGTAACCTAATACGAAGGTTTTTATTATGTAAGGTGAGAATTAAATGAGAAAATTTATTTTTGGAAATAATATTCTATTTTTCAACATAGTTACCATTCAATTCCACACATCTGTTCCAAACATATTATGAATATTTATTCTCTCGGGAAATAGTATGATGTCTCGAGATTGCGCCTGCGCTGTAGCGATTGATTCTAAATGGAATTTTCAGCTTTTATCAAACTTTGTTTTTTAAACATTGTTTGGCTTTTCAAGTGATTTTATAAGTTGCCCAGTATTTATTCTGCTTCAAATTTATTATGGCACAATATTTAAATAATCACAAGTGTCAGACACGTAGAAAAGGCCAAAGTTATGAATGTCGATACAATAAACACATTGAAAATTTTAAATTTGAAAATAAATGATACAGTTACCACATAAATGGAATAGTTTTGACAACCTTCTGTTATATTTTGATACTGAAGTAAACCAATATTTCAAAATAGGGAATATACTTGAATAGTCAGTTTAAGCTCTGGTCTTATTAGCTAGGTGAATTCAATATGTCTTTCAGTCCTAGATAAACTTTACTTATAAACGGAGATGTTCCGTTAAAACTATAACATCTGGTTTTCACGCAAAAGTAAAATTGAATAATTCGAACTTTTCGTTAAGTTTAAATTCGTTTTGATATAAGAAACATTAGGATAGATTTGACTTAATTATAGCTACCAAGGAAGAGTGGAAGATTTGGTCGGTAGTAAAAACAGTGTTTCAAAGAGATTTGTATTCGTAACTTTTTTTGAAAGAATAATATATGTAGGGGATCTCTCGCAAATAAAAGTTAATTAGAACTAATTGGCGGCTATAATTGTTAATTATAAATACCAAAGCGATGGAACCAAGGAAACATTAAATACATTTTTAAAGAAGGAGTTTAAATGGAGAGTTTATTAATTCTTCTATTAAAAATATTATTTAACTTTTCATATATGATGATAAAAAAAGTTTAAATTAAGTTATTCTTCAATATAAAGTTCTAAAAAATAATAAACTTCTCAATACTTTGACTTTATTTGGGCCCAGATTGATTAAAATATTTGATTAAGAATAATTATGGTATTTGAGAAGCACAATGTGATGGCTTCAATTCCAATGATCAATAATGCATAAAATGTGAATGTATGATCATTTCTTAATAATTCTGTTTTATGTATTTTATTGAATGAAATATTTTCCAATTATATTTAGACAAATATAAAAATTTATATGAGCATGGCTCATCAGTGTCAAACTTTCTAGAGTGTTTCGATTTTATTGAACTTAAAGATCACCATAACTATTGTGTCGTATTTATCGCCTATACAATATTTGAAATTATTTTTCTTTAAAATAGTACAGTGCCTATTCTCTAAGAAGAAATTAAGTTCTTAATAATATTTATAAATATCAAAAGTTTGAAAATATCAATTGCAAAAGGTTCTTATTTTTATTCCCGTTGAAGGGGAATTCTCGAATAATCGTGTGTATATAACATACCAAAAAGAATATCTTCACCTTACGTTTAGTTTTTCTTTTGTTATTGAATTTCAATATGTTTGTATCTATTAAAATTTGTCAATATTACGAGTGTAAGCTATTTATTAGGCTTGCCTGATTTTAATAAATAAACAGTTTGTCTTTTAAGAAAATGCATTTTCTGATAGTGCAACCTAAAATGGCTGATGGCCTGCGCCACCTGTCCTAATAAATATCAACTAGTCGTTGATTTTTAATTATTCCTAAATGAGGATATCTGTCTACAATTATCTGAATATATTAAAATTCAGCGATTAGTTCATATTCATTTCTACCAAGAGCTAAGGCATCAGAAACTTCTTGTCGCACACTCAGAAGATTCTCTTTTTTTAATTTATTAACCTGATCCCAGTGAATTTTGACCTTTGTACCACATTTCAAATTTCAATTTTCATCTTTGATTTTATTACTAATATAGAAGTATATTTATAAGGAAAATATAAAGGTATATTTATTGATATGAAAAGGTATGAAAAAATGAAATTAGAGAGAATAAAAAAAATAAAATTAATATTTAATTTATATATTATTCCAAAATAGGCGCACTTCAGAGTTCAAATTATCTCTATTTTAAATTACAAGAACATTTGAAAAGTTTACTTTGCCAATTCTTCTTTGATGGAAAAAGATGCTTTCAAAATTTTCTACACAAACAAATGGTAATTTAGGTGTATATATTATAAAGTCAAATACAATATTTCTATAAATATATGAATTAATGGTTGAAAATAATATTTTCGATGTACAGAACTAGGGAATGTGTTTTCTTTTTTCCAGACTTCCTTGAAAGTTTTGAAATTAAAGATACTTTGGCCAGTAAATCTTTCATGCCTGGAAAGTATCATTATTGATTCAATCAACCCAATTCCACTGCGGTATTGTAGAATTTATATAAACCAAAGAGAAGACCTTGATTAAACATAATTTTATTCATACAGTTATATATTTGTTGACTTTATTACACAGTTTGAACTTTTTTTCCTAATTATATGAATTTGAAATGCTTCTGTCAAAATTTCCCTCAAGGTTTTGGAAGTTTCTCCCTTAAAGCTTTTCGTCTTTTTATTGCGGCATTAAAAGCGATTTTTCATCATACCATCTTAAGGGACTTCTTCATTTTGGAGTAGAGTCTTTAACAGCTTTAAAACGGTGGTTGAATCCTGAAGTCTGTCGCGGAAATTATAGTCTACAGCAAACTTTTGGGAGGCTGATATTTTACATTTCAACCCTAAGATGGAATTTGAAAATGATTTTTTTCGCCAAGACATTGGACTTTTGAGCCTTGAGATGGTAACGGGGGCAAATATTCAGGTTGAAAATCCAGAAGCATCTCGCAGGAGGCGAACAGCTCTCGGAGCACGGACTAAGCGACTAGGCAATTCTAATACAAGGTATGTCCCATAAGTTCCCGGACTGGGTCCATAAAAAAAAAAGGTAAGATTTTTTAATTTTTTTTTTATTAAAACTTTTCAAAGTAATCCCCCCTTGCTTCAACGCACCAGCGCCATCGTTTCTCCCAATTGTCGAAAGAGTTTTTATAAGCCTCTTTTGGAATTATCTTCAATGCTAACGGCGATTTTTCTATTATGTCATCCCTGGTGTCAAAATGTCTTCCTTTTAGAACTGCTTCAAGTTTGGGGATCATTTGGTGCGATGTCTGGGAAATAGGGTGGTTGAAGTAGGATTTGTGTCCCGTTTTTCGCCAAAAAGCTAGTCATCAAGTGCGCTGTGTGAGGGCGAGCATTGTCATGGTGTAGGATCCAGCCACCATTAGTCCATTTTTCTGGCCTTTTTTTTCGAATCGCTTCCCTTAGACGGCGAAGAATGCCCAAATACATTTCTTTAATAACTGTTTGGCCTGCAGGGAGATACTCGTGATGAACAATGCCCTTGTTATCCGAAAAAGCGACCAGCAACACCTTGTTTCTGGATTTTTTGGGTCTAGGCTCACACTAACCTCTCCACTCGGCAGATTGAGGTTTGGTTTCAGGGTCATAGCCATAGACCCATGTCTCGTCGCCTGTGATTATCTTGTCTTTCCATTCTGGATCCGTTCTTGTCATTTCCATCATGTCCTCACAGGTTGCAAGCCGACACAGTTTTTGCCCATTGGTGAGGAATCTTGGGATGAATTTTGCAGGAGTCTTTTTGAGCTTCAAATCTTCGGTTACGATCCTTTCAATCGTTGTTTTAGAGATGCCTGTGTCTTGCTCTAGCTCCAGGAAAGTGGTTCGAGGATTTTCTTTTTTCAAATCGGTGATTTTTTGCACATTTTCATCTGTTCTTTGAAATTTTGGGCGTCCTTGACGGGGATCATCTTCAAAGGAAATTCTGCCAGCTTTAAATCTAGAATGCCATTCAAAAACAGTTGTTCTCTTTGGGAGTCATTGGGGAATGCTTTATTAAGCATTTCAAAAGTTTCGGTTGCTGATATTTGAAGTTTCACACAAAATTCAATGCAAATCCTCTGCTTCAATTTTTGTTCCATCGTAAAATCGCCGCAGCGCTAGGTGTGACCTTTAAATAAATTAGAATAACCTTGGCGCGCGCGCAAGTACCGCCTCGATATTGGTACCACCGTGTAGCCAGATATTTTTTTCTATAATAAACAGTCAAATTCATTTACATTTTTCATTTATTTATTTTTTTATGGACCCAGTCCGGGAACTTATGGGACATACCTTATATCTGTGGGTCAGCGATCCGTCGCTGGACCTTTAGTCCACCCAGGGGTAACGTCCCGAGGCAGGTTGGTCAGAATGAGGTAGGTCCGAAAAGACAACCGAATTGTTATGTTTGTGTCGTCCTCAGAAAAGCAGTTGCGAAAAAGGTCGTACCAAGAGATTGAACAGTACACATCCACGGTGGTAGCCCAGCGATAACCCAGGTCTTGAATAGGAGGGGTTTGTAGACATGCCTATTCCCCACGAAGAATAATCTGTATAAAAGAATGAAAGTTTGAATAAGAGTTGTATTCAATAAAAGTAAAATAATCTTATTTTAAAATCTGTTGAAGGGCAGAAATTCTGGAAAAAATCGCTTATACCTAACCAGCCTTTTTCTTTTGTTATTAAATTTCAATATGTTTGTATCTATTGAAATTTGTAAATATCATAAGTGTAAGCTTTTTATTAGGCTTGCCTGATTTTGATAAGGAAACAGTTTGCCTTTTAAGAAAATACAAATTTTGATAGTGCAACCTAAAATGGCTGATGGCCTGCGCCACCTGTCCTAATAAATATCAACTAATCGTTGATTTTAAATTATTCCTAAACAAGGATATCTGTCTACAATTATCTGAATATATTAAAATTCAGAGATTAGTTCATATTTATTTCTACCAAGGGCTAAGGCATCAGAAACTTCTTGTCGCACACTCAGAATATTCTTTTTCTTAATTTATTAACCTGATCCCATTAAATTTTAACCTTTGTACCACATTTCAAATTTCAATTTTCATCCTTGATTTTATTACTAAAATAGAAGTATTTTTATAAGAAAAAGATAAAGTATATTTAATTGATATAAAAGGTATGAATGAAATAATACAGAATAAAAATAAAATTAATATTTAGTTGATATTTATTCCAAAAGAAGGCGCACTTCAGAGTTCAAATTATCTTCATATATTTAATTACAAGAACGTTTGAAAAGTTTCCTTTGCCAATTATTCTTTGATAGAAAAGATGCTTCTAAAATATCTACACAACAAATAGTAATTTAGGTTTATACATTATAAAGTTAAAGACAATATTTCTATAAATATATGAATTAATGGTTAAAATGTCTATGAAAAAAGATAATTAGTCATTTGTTTTTTTCCAGGCTTCCTAGAAGGTTTTTCAAATTAAAGATTCTTCGGCCAGTAAATCTTTTATTCCTGGAAAGTATCATTATTGATTGATTCAACCCAGTTCCTTGGATTTTTTTAGATTCCTATCCATTCACGTAGTTTGAAAATTAAGATAAAATTACAGAATATAATATTCCATGAACATAGAGCTCGATCACATATACACAATCGGTGTAAACTGATAAAGGACAATTTAAATTATAGATTATAGCTACAAGAAAATGAGACTATATAATAAACACATTGACAAATTCACAATAGTTAACATGAGATACATTTACCATATAAATGGAATAGTTCTGACAACCTTCTGTTAGATATTGATACTGAAGTAAACTAATATTTCAAAAGAGGGAATATACTTGAATAGTCAGTTTAAGCTCTGGTCTTATTAGGTAGGTGACTTTAATATGTCTTTCAATGCTAGATAAACTTTACTTATAAACGGAGAAGTTACTTGAATAATATATTGTCTGGTTTTCACACAAAAGTAAAATTGAGTCATTCGAACATTTTGTCAAGTTCAAATTCATTTTGATATTAGAAATATTGGGTTTGACTTACTTTGTGATTCCAAAACACGACATTCTGAACGGATTCTTTTGAGGAAGATTGTGAAAATGGTCGGTAGTGAAAACAGGGTTTACAGATTCGTATTCGTAACTTTAAAAAAAGAATAATATATGTAGGGTATCTCTCCCAAATCAAAGTTACCTAAAACGTATTGGAGGCTATAATAATTAAATAAAACTACCCAAGCGACGGAAATAAGGAGATATTGATTAAAATATAAAAATAATTCTAATGGAAAGTTTATTAATAATTTGAATCTTTTTATCTTATCATGCATGATGATCAATAAAAATAAGGTATAATTAAGTTATTTTTCAACAAAACGTTCTAAGAAATAATGAACTTCTACTTCTTGTATATATTTTGCCTTCATTTTAGCTAAGATGATTCAAATACTTATCTATGAAAAAGTATGGTTTCTAAATATAATGTGATGGCCCTAATTCCAATGATCAATAATGTATTAAATGAAAGAAATGTGAATGTATGATCATTATGAATTCTGTTCTATGTATCTTATTGAATGAAAAGGTTATTCAAGTATACTAGTGCAACTTAAAGTGACTGAAGGCCCGCGACACCTGTCGTGTCATATATCAACTAATCGTTGATTTTTATTTCTTCAAATAAAAGACAATTCGGCCAGTAATTATTTTTATGTCTCGATGTTTCGACAAAAATATTTTGTCCTCGTCACGAGCGAACAAAAATTAAAACATTTGGCAAAGCGTTAGAATTTATTTTAAGGCTGCAAGGGCGTTTTCTCACGCTTTATTTGAAATTATGTACAACATCTAAAGTACGAGTCAAAAAATAAATATTTAACTCACTAAAGACTATGATATTTTGAATAAATTATATAAACATATATAATGAGAAATTATTAAACAAAAATAAATATAAAAAATCTAATAATATTTACAAATATTTCCCAATAGTATAAATAAATCTATTTCTATTATGTACAATTTAGACCTACCATTTTAACTACTCTTTAAATTTAAAAACGAATTGTACTGTTGCGGAATATCTTCGAATATATTTATAGATCTTTTCCCCATTCCCGTGATACTCATCCCTCTAAAAATAATCTTTCCTTTTTAAATTTCATATTCCTGTTAAATAGCTCAATATCATTCCAATCTGGCCTATGTCCTGAATATAATGGATGTTTCCCAATTTTG
Source organism: Cordylochernes scorpioides (assembly GCA_030710605.1). NCBI lineage: Eukaryota > Metazoa > Arthropoda > Arachnida > Pseudoscorpiones > Chernetidae > Cordylochernes > Cordylochernes scorpioides. The sequence continues at coordinate 78,900,282 of CP092869.1, read as the reverse complement.
CTTAACGCTTTTCTCCCATTAAACACTTTTGTTGTTTTTTAAGCCTGGTCTCTAAATTACGGCCGGTTTCTCTTACATATATTTTGTCACATTCTGTGCATTTAATCCCATAAATCACATTATATGGTTTTGTTATGTTAATTCTATCTTGCATTATGTCATTTCTAGTTTAAAATTCTCTTTTTGTCCCCGTGCTATACCAAATATTATATTTAAATTTTCTTAAAATTCTAGATATTTCGTTGTCGACATCTCTGAAATATGGAATTATTATATTATTGTAATCGTCTTTATTCCTATTTAAATTTGGCCTATCTATTTCATAACTTCTTATCAATTTGTTTGTAAAACCAATTGGATAATCAGATTGTTCTATTTCTGCTCTAATTTTCATTATCTCTTTTTTATAAACATCTCGGTCTGTGCATACCTGTTTGGCTCTTTGTACAAGAGATTTTATCACCTGTCTTTTATGTAATATAGGATTATTGGAATTACAATATACAATATACAATAATATAATAATTCCATATATCAGAGAGGTCGACAACGATATATAGAATTTTAAGAAAATTTAAATCTAATATTTGGTATAGAACGGGGACAAAAAGGGAATTTTAAACTAGAAATGACATAATGAAAGATAGAATTAACATAACAAAACCAGATAATGTGATTTGTGGGATTAAATGCACAGAATGTGACAAAATTTATGTAAAGGAAACCGGCCGTAATTTAGAGACCAGGATTGAAGAACACCAACAGGGTTTAATGGGGAGAAGGGCGTTACGCAAAATTGGGAAACATGCATTATATTCAGGACATAGGCCAGATTGGAATGATATTGAGATATTTCCTAGGAATATAAACTTTAAAAAAGAAAGATTATTTTTAGAGGGATGGGTATCACGGGAAATGGGGAAAAGATCTATAAATATATTCGAAGATATTCCGCAACAGTACAATTCGTTTTTAAATTTAAAGATTAGTTAAAATGGTAGGTATTAATTGTACATAATAGAAATAGTTATAATAACGAATAGATTGAAAAATAGAAATAGATTTATTTATACTATTGTAAAATCTTTGTAAATATTAATATATTTTTATATTCATTTTTGTTTTATAATTTCTCATTATAAATATTTAAATAATTTATTTAAAATATCATAGTGTTTTGTGAGTTAAATATTTGTTTTTTGACTCGTGCTTTAGATGTTGTACAAAATTTCGAATATCGCGTGAGAACGCCCTTGCAGCCTTAGAATAATTTCTAACGCTTTGCCTAATGTTTTAATTTTTGTTCGCTCCTGACGAGGACAAAATAATTTTGTCGAAACGTCGAGACAATAAAAATATTTACTGGCCGAAGTGTCTTTTATTTGAAAAAATATGAATGCTGGCCAGGAAGCCTCTAGCTTTACGAAAATAAAGGTTTGTTCCCACGTTTGATGACACTTTAGTTAATGTGTGTCCTCAAGAGATCGAAGAACATGAACACTAAACAATTCAAATAGAATAAAAATATATAGAAGAGATTAATAATGCAGTAATAGAAAGATGGCGATATAATAAAATGGTAAAATAATTTGAAAATAAAAGACAAATTACTCTATGTTTTTTTTTTTTTTTAAACTAAGATTTAAAAGGTTTTTGACCTTAAATCTTTTATTCTTAGTTCAACAGACGCTTGTAATATTTTTCCAAATTTCAATTTAAAAAAAAGTGGGGGGGGGGGGGTGGAAGGATGGTCTAAACCGTTGGTTTTCGACCGCTACGACCCAGGATCGAATCCCTCATTGGGCACTTTTTTCTAAATCAAACAAAATGATTCAATGGCGTCTGAATTTTTCAAAATTACAATCCCAGCAGCGAGATCAAGTAACTAAACGGAACTCTGGCACATTTGTAAGTGCAAAAGCCCAACATGAATATAATGGCATTACCATGTAAACTAGGGATAATAATAAAATTTAATTTCATAATCATTTACACAAATACACACGCACATATATAAATAAGAAAATACAACAGAATAAAATAAAAGATAAGTGGGTCAGGTGTTGATATTGAAAATAAAGAAGGCATATCCTGACCACGAGCACATGTGCTCTTTATATGGCAGAACGCCACATGTGCTCGTGGTCAGGATATATGCCCCTTCTTTATTTTTAATATATTAAAATATGCTAGTGACATATCACATGCTGGTCAAAATAATTAAATATATTAGAAAAAAAATAGATAGCCACTAAGATCTCACACTTTCTTAATTCACCTTAATTCAAACTCTATTAATATATTTCGTTTATAAGCAATGCCAAAGATAAATTCAATAAGGTAACTCACCTGAGATAATATAATGAAGAATGGTTGAAATAGCAATTGCAAATATTTGTTGTCAGGTAGCTCTGGGTGTTCGTAGGTTTGATGTCTTGCACAAGGAATTCAACATAATGGACAATTATGTCAGGCTGGAGAAGTTCCTTGGGAAGGGGAAGGAGTAGGACGTCTGGAGAAATAAACAATTATGTAAATTTCGGATTGAAAAATTATGATAAAAATTTTTCTCTAATTTTCTATGAAGACATCATTTAATTTGATGTAATAGCGTTATTTGTTATAAGAATTCGAAACTATTATAGACGCGTATGAATCTTTTTTAAAAAATAAACAAAATCTACTGCCCTTACTGTAATGGAAAAACCCCACTCATTAATATTTCCATTGCTGTAAGGGCAGTAGAATTTTTTATTTTTAAAAAAGAATCATACACGTCTCTAAAATAGTTTCGAACATTATTTATTTATTAATCAACCATGTGCGATATTGAAATACTGTATTTACGTCTAATACAGAGGAAACAAACAAAACAACAGACAAATTAGAACTTAGAATTAAATATATACAAATTTACACATGTATTAATTGACAGAATTCATAAAGTATATATAGACAAAGTGACTGATGTGTAAGAGAGTTAGATCATTTAGATCAGGGAATAATCGATGTCTCACTTCTGTAAAGTTCGAACAGTCGTAGATAAGGTGAAGAGCAGTTTGTTCAGTTATCCGCAGGAACACTTTGGTGTTTGTGATAGACCACTTTCATGTAAGTATTTCTGGAATATTCCGTGTGAGTTGACAAATTGAGTGACTATAAATTTTGGATGAAACTGCATAGGAATTCCGTTTGGAAAAAATAGTGCGAATTGTATAATTAACATTATAAATGTATTGATACAAATGATTAATAATAATAGCTTTTTCTTCGCCAAAAATTGTTGTAAATATTTGACTTGGTTTCGCATTAGCTTTAGTTCGCATTTTATTGATATATAGTTGAGATAGTCTTTTTTGAAAGGTGTATGCGAAAGGAGATGTGAACATTCGTATGATATGGTTCGACATCCATGTACCACTGAGATAAGAATATTATGTTGTAATGAGAATGAAGTTTGAATGAAGAATGAGAAGTTTCTGTAAAGAACATATAGAAATACATGAATACCATATTTAGCTAGCATAATTGGCTTTCGATCGTATGTGTGATTTCAAATATTCTATAAAGACATTATGTTCGTAATAATGGGTTGAAGGGGTGGAAATACTTTTCACCATTTTACTGCTAGATATGATGTATATATAAGTTGTGTAATATAATACAAGCCACAGGATCGATAAAAAGTGTATTTTGAATTTAATAGGATATTTTATTCAAGAAAAAATAAAAAGGCTATTTATAGAGACTGAAGATCTCTCTCTTCAAACCAACAATTCAAAGAATAAAGCCTAGAAAAATCACACCTATCAGCGAAACCCAAATCGTGAAAGAAAAAGAGAGACGTAGAATTATATATTGCGCCTATTGTGTTTTTAATAAGTATTTTCATATTGAATATAATATAGTATTGGCTATAAACATAAGTGATTAAAATTCTCTATGGAGGAAAGAGGTATATTAAAAGAAGGACTTCTCTATAGTTAAAATAGGCGCAAAACCCTGGCGCCATCTACAGAACAACTCTGTAATGAGACAGGCTCGGATTGGCAAAAACACCAACAGAAAAACTATTCTTCTTCTTTTCTTAAGATAATATTTAATGAAAATTCGAAACTATTGTAGAGGTGTATGGTTCTTTTAAAAATTGAATAATTTCTACTGCCCTTAACAGGGCAGCAGAAATTGCCTCATAACAGATGGCGCGTTAATACATCATAATATTTAATATTTTCATTCTATTTTTAGTTTTAAAAATCAAATTTATTTTATAGTGGCTTTTATGAATTATTCGGATATTAGGCTTTTTAAATATATCTGTTAAAATTTTACACAAATAAATTTGCTGGCAATGCGTTTCTTTTAAATATCATCGAATATTATCTCTACAGACCTTACTGCAATGATATGAGTTATTGAATGAAAGGGCTTGGCTCATCTGTAGAGATAATATATGATGATATTTAAAAGAAACGCATTGCCAGTGAACATATTTGTGTAAAATATTGACGATAGATGGCAATTAAATTTAATTTACTAAAATATATTTGTATTATAATGATATTTTAAGATATTTTATATAAGTGTAAAGTTGAATAGGTGTAAATGGCTTCATTTCACTATATAGACCTATTTTAAAGATTAATATATACCTGATGTGTGCGATGGAAAACTGATTCTGTAACATAGGGACGTCATTTTCCTAGTTAGTCCCAGGCAACGTTTAGAGGTCATGATCAAATAGATTCTTGTCTGTTCTCTAGCGGTAATATATTTATTTATGAATCTGTTTATATAACCTAATTAATTAAGTGTTGACATGTTATAATTTAAAACTACAGAGAAGTATAATGTAGTAATTCCACTTACTGCTTAGTCCTCCTCATCGCTGTCCTCGGTTGGAAGGTTGAGCAGCATGGAGAGCGTGAGGGCCATTCTAGACACAACCTGTGAGTTTTGAAAATTCAGAGTAAAGTAATCCACTTACTCAAGTTGGGCATCCTCCTCCTCCTTGGTGAGTGGAGCGTCGTCGGCCATTGATCTGGACACCATCACCATGTCAGTATATCTGTGGGGACAATACCAAGTGTGGTAACTTACTCTGCCTTGCCTCCATTGGGGCTGCCTTAACACATTACATGGTTAGAACAACAGGACAACAGAACATGTTCTATATTAAGGATGGGGTAGAGCACAGATAGATATTTTTCAGGATTAAAATGGTTGGACATAGTAACAAACAGTACTTTGAAAATTGCAATATAAATTGGTTAAAATGGTTGTGTGTGGACAGAGGAATATATTCCCGAATGGAAATTGAAGAACAAATGGATATATTACTGAGTTAAAATGGTGAATTTTAAAAACATATTACATGTTGAGAAAGGTATGCTATATTAAAATATTTCAATGCCAATATGGCGGGAAAAAGGAACAAATCCTATGTTGAAACTGTTTTATTGTTAGATTTATTTTTGGACGAAAGAGTTGGGAGAAATAAGAAAATATTTCGGGTTAAGATCTGTCTGATAGATTAATATATTTCAGGTTGAAATGATGGAAAAAATGAATAAATTTCAGTTTAAAAATGTAGTAGAGATGGACCTATTTTAGGGTTGATATGGCGTGACTGTTGAACATATTCCTAATTGAGATGTACACATTTACGGGTAAACATGGTGAGACGAAGGAACTGTTAATTTAACTTACTTGTGGCATGTCATATACCCCCTTCATGGCCGTTTGCAGTGGGAGCAACTGTAAAAACATTTATTAATTAATTTGTATAATTTGCGGGTTGAGAGGTAGATTGAAGATTTTATACTGACTTTATTTACCTCATAGATATGGATAAACTCATAGATTTTCGAATTATTCATATGCTTATATTTTTGCAATATTATAAATATTGATCTTTTTAGTTTTTTTATATTTATATAAATAAAATAACCTCTTTTTGACAGAATGGATAGTTTTTATCTATCTATTTTAATTCCTTACAAATTTAATTTAATTTCATAATAATAAGCCTTGGTTCAAATCACATTAATAGGTACCGCTCAGCAAGAGCAACCTAGTTCATGATAATTGAAAATAGAATAATATGTGAAGGTAATTCACTTATTAAACAAAATTTTAACGCGAGATTCAATCCCGGTTCATGACTGTCGAGAATCGAGCGTGTTACCCTCTCATAACAAGCCTTAGGCTAATTTGAAAAACCTTCATTATATAATGCTATATTTTTTATCAATTTATAATAGTTTTAACACTCATACACAGAAATAAAATGCTACTCACGTACGTATACACACAAATATATGCATACAAAACATAGATGTTGTAGGAATATCTGATTCAGCTATATATGAAGTGATGTTCACTTCAACACAATACTTACGGTAGCAAGTAGTTTGGAGTGAAGGTCGTCATCCAGGAAGGCGTGGGCTGATCAACTGGGGCCCAATAGACTTGCCTGTCATATGTTCTGAAATACCAATAGAGAATCACATTTTGTGATGACATATGCTAAACAGAGAATACAATTTAATAGTTTTTATTAATAGTACTAGCTCCCAGGATAAGTTCTTTAATATGTTGAATATATTTGTGTTGAAATATACATTATACAATGAATATCCTGATAGACCTTGGTTCTACTACCAGTCACTATAGTAGTTAAAGAATATCAATATGATGTTAATACCTTTGTGCAGTGACATACATTATACATTGACTATCCTGATAGATCTTAGTTCAATTACCAGTCACTAGAGTAGTATCAAAAAATTAATATGATGAGGATACCTTTTTGTAGTGTCATACAATATACAGCCAATATCCTGATTCTGAATACCCTGGGCATGATTAAAGAGATTTTTGTCTGCTTTAGTGATAATATATATTTACGAATATTTGTTCTATATAATATTGGCAATTAAGTGTTGACATTTTATAAATCAATACTACAGAGATATATTGTGTAGTAGAGATACTTACCTCTTAATCTTTCTCATCACTGTCCTCCTGTGGAGGGTTGGTCAGCTTGGAGAGGGTCAGTGCCAACCTGAACACAGGTTGTGAGGTTCAGCAGTTCAGAGTAATATAATCCACTTACTCTAGTTGAGCATCTTCTTCAGCCTTCGTTCGTGGAGCGTTGTCAGCCATAGATCTGAACACCATCACCATGTCAGTATATCTGTGGAGACAATACCAAGTGTGGTAACTTACTCTGCCTTGGCTCCGAAGGGACTGTGTGAACACATTTCAAGGTCAGAACAACAGGGCAACAGGACAATGTTCTATAATATAGATGAGGTGTAGAGCACAGATTGATATATTTCAGGGTTAAAATGGTTAGACAGAGTAACAAACTATACAACAAGAACTGTCGTGTAAATTGTTTAAAATGGTTGTGTGTGGACAGAGGAACTTATTACAGATTGAAAATTGTAGAAAGAATGGACATATCACTGAGTTAAAATGGTGGAACTGAGATAATATATTCCGTGTTGAGGATTGTATAAAATATTAAAATTCATTAAGGTTAAAATGAGGGAAAAGAGGAACAAATATCAGATTGAGAACTGTGTTACAAATGGGGTCATATTTATAGGTTAAAGTGGTGATAAAAAGGATAAAATCTCAGCATGAGAATTGTATTACAGATGGATGAATTTTAGGGTTGAAAGGTTGGAACTGAAGAGGCCATTCCTGATTGAGAATTTCAGTACAGTTAGATAAAAAATTCAAAACAATTACATTTATTGGCAATTTTTTTTTCTTAACAATATCCTCGAATATTGTCTCTACAGATCTTACTGCATTGATAAAAATTATAATTTGATTTACTATATAACAGTTGGATATACAAGGCATTGTATTATAAGGTTAAAATGGCGGGGAAAGGAACAATTTCCAAATATTGAAAATGTAGTACACAAACACACACACGATATATTTCTAGGTAAACATGGAGACACAAAGGAACTGTTAATTTAACTTACTTGTGGCATGGCATATACCCCCTGCATGGCTGTTTGCAGTGGGAGCATCTGTAAAAATATTTATTAATTAATAAAGTTAAAATTAATGTGTTGAGAGAGAGTTGGAAGTTTTCATATTAACTCTATTGACCTATTTGTCTCTTTTAGCCAACTTTTTTTCCTAATAATCGCAGTTAACTTCATTTGTTTCTATGAATCATATGAAATACTGCATTACTGTTTTTACTAATCCTTCAATTTTCATATATTTTATTATTATTATTATATTCAATTTTAATTTTTATTGTATTATTACCATTAACTATTTTTTCACCAATGGCAAAGTTATTTTCATATGATATACAAGAATTTGTAAATTAAGTTTACTGTGCAATAAATTGGATAAAAGGGAGCAATCTCTCGAAATATTTTGAGAAAGAAATGTTTTTGTTTCTTTATAGATCCAGGTACGCCTTTTTAATATAAAATATCTTTATCAACCAAAAAAAAAACAACCTTAACTTATTTTCATATTCAGGATTACTTCTTTGTGTTCTATTTAACAATAGAACACAAAAGAGTAAGCCTAAAAATTACTGATAAAATCAATATATTCGAGTCTCTTTCTCCGATAACACAAAAAAAAAAACAAGATCAACTTTTCAAGTCACATAGAGTATATTGTACCTCAATGCAACAAAATAAAGAACATTCTTTTCTCAATTTCCAAATATTTCGTAGGGGTTTGACTATAGGAAAAGAAGCACAATTGCATCACTATACGATCAAAAGCTACTTCTGCTAGCAAAATATGGTATCCATATATTTGTATACGTTCTTCAACAAAATCTTCATTCACTTCATTATCTCAGTGGTACATGGATATCGAACCATATCATACGAATGTTCACACCTCTTTTCACATACACCTTTCTTAAAAGGCTATCTAAACTATGAATTAATAAAGTACGAACTGAAAAAAAAAACAGAATTTAACAAGGTAAATATTTTCAACAATAATTGTAGAAGAAAAAGCTATTATTATGAATCTATTGTATCAATCTATTGATAATGCTAATTTACAATTCTCACTATTTTTTCCAAACGGAATTCCTACACAGTTTCACCCAAATTTTATAATGACTCAATTTGCCACATCACACTTAAAATTCCAGAAATACTTACATAAAAGAGGTCAAGAGGTCTATCAGAAAGCCAAATTGTTCTTGTGGAGCAACTGAACAAAACTGCTCTTCACCTAATCTACGACTGTCCGAACTTTACAGAAGTGAGACATCGTTTGTTCCCTGATTAAATGATCTAACTCTTTACCTCAGCCACTTTGTCTATATATATTTTATGATCTCTGTCTAATAATACATTATGATGTATTAGCGCGCCATCTGCTATGAAAATTCGAAATTATTATAGACGCGTAAGATTCTTTTGAAAATTAAAGACTTTCCACAGAATCGATTAAAGGGCCTGGCACATCAGTGGTGAACCCTCTCAGCGGTTTGGTAAGTTTAACATGTAAATTTGTAAATATTCAATGCTAAGTTCCAATTAGTTTGTTGTTTTGTTTCCTCTATATCAGGCGCAGATATTCCAATATCGCGCCTAGTTGATTGATAAATAAATAAATAAATAAAATCAACGATATCTTTAACGCTGTTCACGTCTACACAATACTTACGGCAGAAGATAGTATAGTGAGAATGTTGTCATCCTTGAAGGTGTCGGCTGATCTTCTGGAGCCCAATAGATCTGGCCGTCGTATGTTCTGCAATGCCAATAGAAATTCACAATTTGTAATGACATATACTAAACAGTGAATAATTCGATAGATTTATTTACTAATAGCTACCAGAATAGGTTCTCCAATATTAATAAATGTTGAATATATTTGTGTTTTTTTTTAGATATACATTATACAGTGAATATCCTCTGATAGGTCTTGGTTCTACTATAAGTTATTAGAGTAGTATTAAGAAAATCAATATAATGATAATACCTTTGTTGTAATATTATAAACTCAAAATCATACATCTAGTAGTCTTACAATATAGTTATTGTAATCGAAATTTGATGCCTACATCTTAATACCTTTGTGTAGTGACATACGAGTACATTATGCAGCTAATATCCTGATAGATTTTGATTCTTCTACCAGCCACTAGAATTGAATAGGCCCAAATGGAAGCCTGGCACCTACAGCTCCAGAACACATTTTGGCTTGCATTAGATGTACTAAACAGTCCTTTTAGAGAGGCCGCTGCTTATCATAAAATAACTCGAGAAGCATGAACTCATGGAATTCGTGTAATTTTTACACAATGGGATAAGAAACAATAACAACAGAATACTCTATAGAATATCAAAATGATGTTAACACCTATAGGTAGTGACATATATTATACAGTGAATATACTGGTATGATATTTTATAATAATTTTGTATATTTTATTATATAATGCTTAAAAATATAGTATAAAGTTGGGATCCACAAAAGGAGGATTATATGAAGCAAGTTTAAAGTAATAGCTTTCATTTTTACACAATTGAGATAACCCTGAAACCTATTTATAAGACATTTATTTTTGGAATTTGGGACCAAGACTTCTATCCAGCTTAATTGAACATGTTTTTTAAAACATCCACTAATAGGAAAATTATCTGTTTGAATATAAATATTGACCCACAATCTCGTAAAAAAAGTAAAAATAACAAAACTTTTTACCCATAATTTATCTTTGTCCTTTTTAGTTAAAATATTTATATTTAATATATGCTATACTTGAAATTTAAAAGAAAATATTCTCCTATTTCATAGCCTCTCTTTGCCCTTTTTTATTGAATATAATTTTGATAAATTTATGCTATACTAGAAAATAAAAAATATTCAACTTTTTTATAGTTATATTTACTTAGTATACACTTTCCTCGGTTTTATATTGGTTTATACCGAAGTGTATTTGACGAATTTGTTAAAAAACTTCTCCAAAAGTTATAAACGATTTGCCTATCTCTTTCTGCAGCCAGAGGTGAAGAGTCGGCCAAACCTGAAACAGAGATAAACTTATGAATAATCAAGTTCTCTATTGTTACCACAGATATACAGAGCATATATATTTCCCTCAATTTTTGATTGGAAAAAATTGAAATATTCGAAATACATACCTGAATGAAATATTTTCAATTATTTTTAAAATATAATATACTTGTTGTAAATATAATCCATTCGGTATAATTATTAATAAAAGACAATTCGCTGAGGGAATTCTTTTTTTTTCTAAAATAAACTTTTCCCTCGGCGAAATTTATTTTATTATGATTTTCTTGACCACAAAAATGTATAATTTTATACATCGAACTGCTTTTCACATGTGTAGACATGTGGTACGCTTACAGTAAAAACAGTCGCTAATTACCCACAATGATTATCATGGCCTGTACCACGTGTTCAAGAGATAAGCAAAAAAAAAAATAGTTTGTAATCAATCATTAATATTTATAGTCACGACCGTCTTTCCTCATCGGCCGCCTCTGTCACGGATGCGCGCGCACAGGGAGGTCACGTGCTCGCCAGCAGCCAACGGGCGCGCGCCGCCGGCATTACGTCATCTCTATATATATAAAAATGAATGTTTGTATGTTTGTATGTTTGTTTGTCTTTGTCTTTGTTTGTATGACTCCTATACAAATTCGCAGTAGATCACTAATTCAAACCAAAATTTCCATACATAGGTAAAAAATAACGGGGAAGACGATAGGCTATTTCAAAAAATATATAAATCAATTATTAAAACTATATATTCAAATTATTCAACTTAGCTCACAAACAGCGCCCTCTAGAACGCGTGGGCATCTGACGGCGGCGCGCGCCCATTGGCTGTTTTATACTCTTTACTTTTGTTTAGCTTTTAAATAACATATTTTCTTCTCTACTTTGCCTATTTTTATCACTATTTTATACTCTTTTCTTTTGTTTAGCCTTTAGAGATCTGAGATGCCTCCCAAGAAACGCAAACCTATTGGAAAAGTCCTACCAAAAGTGAGTAAAAAAAGAAATGTGCGAAGTGCTGAGACTGCTGTGCAACGTGAGCATCGTCTTAGGATTAATCGAGAAAGGGCCAGTACTTCGAGAGCGGCGGAATCCGTGGGACAGCGTGAGAACAGGCTTCAACAAGAGAGAGACAGGGCCAGTACCTCAAGAGCGGCGGAATCCTTGGAACAGCGTGAGAACAGGCTTCAACAAGAGAGAGACAGGGCCAGTACCTCAAGAGCGGCGGAATCCGTGGGACAGCGTGAGAACAGGCTTCGGCAAAAAAGAAACAGGGCCAGTACCTCAAGAGCGGCGGAATCCATGGGACAGCGCGAGAACAGGCTTCAACAAGATAGAGACAGGGCCAGTACCTCAAGAGCGGCGGAATCCTTGGGACAGCGTGAGAACAGGCTTCAACAAGATAGAGACAGGGCCAGTACCTCAAGAGCGGCTGAATCCTTGGAACAGCGTGAGAACAGGCTTCAACAAGAGAGAGACAGGGCCAGTACCTCAAGAGCGGCGGAATCCGTGGGACAGCGTGAGAACAGGCTTCGGCAAAATAGAAACAGGGCCAGTACCTCAAGAGCGGCGGAATCCTTGGAACAGTGTGAGAACAGGCTTCAACAAGAGAGAGACAGGGCCAGTACCTCAAGAGCGGCGGAATCCGTGGGACAGCGTGAGAACAGGCTTCGGCAAAATAGAAACAGGGTCAGTACTTCGAGAGCGGCAGAAACCCCACAAGAACATACGGCCAGGATTCTGCATGTCAGGGAAAGAACTTTGGCCTCACGAAACTCGCGTGATAGACTTTCCAATTTACTTTTAGAAGGTTTTAATTATGATTCGTGCAAAAATTACGAACAACACCCAAGTATTACTATCGGCCAAATGTCTATAGTATGTAACTACTGTAAAGCAAAGAAATTTAAAGATGAGCCTCCTGGCTTCTGCTGTAAAATGGAAAAGTTTATCTTTCACCTCCGCAATTACCACCAGATGAGCTTTTTTCTTTGATGTCTGGCAATTCATCCGAATCCAATCATTTTTTAAGGAATATAAGAAAATACAATTCATGTTTCCAAATGACTTCGTTTGGTGCCACATCATTTTCAGAAGAAAGTGTTTTTCCAACAACTTTCAGGGTTCAAGGTCAGGTGTACCATAGAGCAGGTTCATTATTACCCTCACTTGATCAGCCTCCCCAATTTTTACAAATATTCTTCGTGGAAGATGCTCAGCTAGAGGTGAACCAAAGATGCCATTTCAGTTCTGCCTTGCGACATGGTACAGTATTGTGCCTACAGCGTATGTTTCATCGATGCAATCAACTTATAAAAATATTTAAAACAGCATTGGAGAATATGCCATCAGATGAATACAAGTTAGTAATAAGGGCTGATAAAACACCATCAGGTGAACACGAACGCCGTTTCAATGCTCCTCAAAGTAATGACGTTGCTGTAGTTCTATCAGCGGATGAGTTTAATCAACGTGACATCATTATACAACGCCGCAGCAATGCACTGAAACGCATTTCTGAAACACATAGATCTTATGATCCACTTCAATATCCTATAATATTTTGGGACGGCGAGGATGGCTACCATTTTAACTATAGACAGATAGACCAAAATACAGGTGTACCAACTAATAGAAAAGTTTCAGCTATGAGCTTTTATTCATATAGAATAATGGCCAGGGATAATGTTTATAATCACATTTTAAATTGCAGGCAATTATTCAGTCAATATATTGTAGATATGTATGCAAAAATTGAGAGCGAGCGTCTTCTTTACATCCGTCTTAATCAAAAAGAGCTCAGAGTGGAAGAATACATTCACTTGAGGGATGCTGTTGCCAATGATGGGATGGTTGCTAATTTTGGAAAATTGGTGATACTGCCAGCTACTTTCACAGGAAGTCCTCGACACATGCACGAGTACACACAAGATGCCATGGTCTTTGTTAGAACTTATGGACGCCCCGATCTTTTTATAACATTTACATGTAACCCTTCATGGCCTGAAATTAATGCCGAACTCTTTAATGGACAGAAACCGATGGACCGCCATGACCTGACAGCCAGAGTGTTTCAAATTAAAGTTGAATAAATTAATTGCTCTAATAACAAAGCAATGCATATTTGGGGAGACTCGATGTTGGATGTTCACAATTGAATGGCAAAAAACGCGGACTACCACATTCACATATTTTAATCTGGCTTAAAGACAAAATTCATCCTATTCAAATTGATAATGTTATTTCCGCTGAGATACCAAACCCAGAGGAAGACCCCAATCTCTATGAAGTGGTGATAAAAAATATGATCCATGGACCATGTGGCACTTTTAATATAAATGCACCATGTATGAAAAATGGCAAGTGCAGCAAAAATTACCCAAGAGACCTGATTAGTGATACACAAACTGGGTTTGATGGTTATCCTCGCTATAGGAGACGAGCCCCAGAAAATGGAGGTTTCAAAGGCAAGCTGAAGGGCCGAGGAAACACTGAAATTGAAGTTGACAACAAATGGGTTGTTCCATACTCCCCACTTCTTTCTAGAATGTTCAAGGCCCACATAAATGTTGAATATTGTCATTCAGTTAAGTCTATCAAGTATATTTGCAAATATGTGAATAAGGGCAATGATATGGCCATTTTTGGACTTTCCAAAGAAAACACTAATGATGAAATATCTCAGTACCTGTTGGGTAGATATATCAGTAGCAATGAAGCAGTTTGGCGGATATTGAGTTTTCCTATTCATGAACGTCATCCAAACGTTGTTCACCTTAGTGTTCATTTGGAGAATGGCCAAAGGGTGTATTTCACCAATGCTAATGCCCGGACAGTTGCGGCAGCACCACCAAACACTACTTTAACGGCTTTCTTTCAATTGTGTCAACAGGACCCGTTCGCAAAAAATTTGCTCTATCCTGAGGTTCCACGATATTACACTTGGAATGCTTCAAGAAAGAGTTTCTGCAGAAGGAAGCAAGGAACATCAGTTCCCGAACATGAAGGCATATTTGCCAGTGAAGCTCTCGGTCGAGTATATACTGTTCACCCTAACAATGCGGAATGTTTTTTTCTCAGAATGCTGCTTCATACAGTCCGAGGACCAACTTCATTTTCATCTTTAAAATGTGTTAATGGTGAAGAATGTCGCACATTCAGAGAAGCTTGCCAAAAGCTTGGCTTACTTGAGGATGATCAACACTGGGATAATGTATTATCAGAAGCAGCAAGTCAGTCTTTTCCTGAACAAATCAGAGAACTCTTTGCCATTCTACTGACCACCTGCAACCCATCCAATCCTCAAAATTTGTGGGAGAAATATCGTGAGAGCATGAGTGAAGATGTACTTATCAAAGCCAGAAGAGCTAACCCTACTCTTGACATAAACTTCTCATCCGATATTTTCAATGAAGCTCTTTTATTGTTACAAAATAAGTGTCTGGCCATCAATGATAGGACATTATCACAGCTAGGCTTGCAATCCCCGGAGCGATGTCAGCCGACAATATTAAATAGAGAACTTATGAGAGAAAAGAACTACAATATTGAACAACTTCGCAGGTTTGTTGATTCCAAGAAGCCTCTCTTGGTTGAAGATCAAAGAGAGGCATATAATAGCATTATGGACTGCATCAATAAACAACAGGGTGGCATTATTTTCCTTGATGCACCCGGAGGAACTGGGAAAACATTTTTAATTAATTTATTACTTGCTGAAGTCCGATCAAAGAATGCAATTGCACTTGCTATTGCCTCATCAGGGATAGCTGCCACACTCATTGCTGGAGGCCGTACAGCGCATTCAATGCTTAAATTACCATTAAACATTGCTAACGAACAATATCCCACATGTAACATTAGCAGTACATCTGGTCAGGCCCAAGTACTCAAAAGTTGTATAATCATTGTATGGGATGAATGCACTATGGCTCATAAGCATTCTCTTGAAGCCCCTCGATAGAACTTTGCGAGACTTAAAGGGAAATAATAAACTAATGGGAGGAATTCTACTACTTCTAGCCGGTGACTTTCGTCAAACTCTCCCAGTCATACCGAGGTCAACTCCTGCTGATGAAATCAATGCTTGCCTTAAAGCTTCAGTTCTTTGGAAGCACATTAAAAATATTACATTAAGAACCAATTTGAGAGTACAAGTTTTAGGGGAACACTCTGCACAGAATTTCGCTCGCAAGCTTTTACAGATTGGTGAAGGTACATTCCCAAATGGATCCCCAATGTGTGATGTATCTTTTCCTCTTGATTTTGGAAATATAGTTTCATCTGTTGGGGAACTTATAGATAAAGTTTTTCCAAATATAGCAGAAAATTTCAGAAATCACGGATGGTTGTGTGAGCGAACAATTCTTGCTCCTAGAAACGACGCTGTTGATGAAATAAACAACTGCATCCAGGATATGCTTCCTGGCTCCGTAACTGAATACAATTCAATTAATACAATGGTTGATGTTGATGACACTGTGAATTATCCGTCTGAGTTTCTCAACTCTCTCAACCCATCTGGATTGCCACCACATCATCTACGGCTTAAGATTGGCTCGCCCATCATGCTCCTCCGAAATCTTGACCCTCCTAAGCTTTGTAACGGTACAAGACTTTGCGTAAAAAGACTGTTGCCTAATGTCATTGAGGCAACAATTTTAACTGGGAAGGAGAATGGAAAAGATGTGTTGATTCCTCGCATTCCATTGATACCGAATGACTTTCCTTTTCTTTTTAAACGCATGCAATTCCCTGTACGGTTGGCATTTGCCATCACCATCAACAAGGCCCAGGGGCAATCCCTCAAGTGTTGTGGTGTCAATCTTGAATCTCCATGTTTTTCCCATGGGCAGTTATATGTAGCATGCTCAAGAGTTGGCTCACCAAATCATTTGTACATATATTGTAAAGATGGAAAAACTAAAAATATTGTTCATAGACAGGTTTTATAAAATTGCAGAAGCCATTGCTTAAATTTTAGCATGCGCAGTAATATATACCAAGTAATGCTTACATATAAATTTATAATGCTGATATATATCTTAATAAATATTGTTGCAATGTTCTGTCCGCTTTACCTTTTTTTCGGTGTTCGCTTTCCCCATATTATATACTAGCAGAGTGACCCAGGCAATGCCCGAGGAATGCTCTAACCAAATATATATTCACTAGGGCAGATAAGCACTCGGGTAAATCCCGGGCGTACCCCGGGTCACTCTGCTATTATGTCTAAAAGTGAATGTATGTCCGGTATACAAATTTGTAGGAGTTCACTAATTCGAACCAATATTTTAATACATATGTACAAAAAATACAAGGAAAACGATAGGCTAATTCAAATTATATAAAAGTGGATATTCTGATTTCAGTACAATTTTGATTAAATTATGCTGATGCAAACAAATAGATTATGCTAATAACAAACAATTATAAAAAAAATTCTTATCTAAATATATATCACTCGGGTAGATATGCACACGGGTAAACCCCGGGCGAAGCCGGGTACATCCGCTAGTAGATTATAAACACAAGGTAATAAGGCCAAATAAAAAATAGTGTGTGATAAGGCACAATTTGGATTATAGATTATAAACACAAGGTAATAAGACCTAATCCAAATAAATAAATAGTGTGTGATAAGGCACAATTTGGATTATATTTAATACAGTTATCAGCGTCATGCACAATTCTGTCACGTTAAGTCACGTGTCAAGTTACGGTAAGTAGAAATTTAAAAATTAAAAAAAGATGCCGAAACCCGGGATCGAACCAGGGACCTTTAGATATTCAGTCTAACGCTCTCCTAACTGAGGTATTTCGGCTTATTTTATTTATTTCTTTAGAAGCTTCTATCTTTATAATTATGTATATTTTCAAAAAGTCAATTCGCTCGCGCCTCTAGCGGTGAATATGAGGGGTAATACCAGCTGACCTAATGTACATGTAAAGTTTGGAGCGGGACGTTTCACAAGAGTGACATCCACGGCTCCAATTTATAATTGTAAAAAATAGTATTTGAATAAAAACATTCAATCGGGTAAAACACGGGCGTTGCCCGGGTCATTCGGCTAGTATAGAAATATGTTTGAGTTAAAAAGCGATCCATCCATTGAATATAATTATAAAAAAAGGAGCTATGAAATATTTTGGAAAATATTACCTTTCACCAAGCTAGATACGTCTTTTTATATAGAAGTAAGTGAAAAGCGTTACAAGCATAATTTTAAAATCTTCATAAATATATAAAAAATTGTTTGAAATATATTTATTTTTTCAGACGATAACTTCGGATGAAACGTAGCCCAAAAAGAAAAAAAAAGAAGTAATTTACTTTTTAAAAATATCCAAATACTACTAGACAAACACACGCATACAGTTTATTAATACCACCGGTCCTATACAGAATATACCAAAGGAAGGAAGCATATATCCAGCGCAGAGCCCAACAGCCTCCAGGTCCGACGCATGTCCAGTGGCCACAATATCCACCGTGCATACGTCAAGGTTAGCGAATCACTGAAAAGTGAGTGTGGAATCAGCCGCGTTTTAGTCTTCGCTTTCCTCATCCAAATGGACCACGACATTCGGCGATACTATTAATCTACCCTGAACGGTGACTGCGGCCTTGTAGAATTTATACAAATCAAAGAGAAGACCTTGATTAAACATAATTGTATTCATCCAGTTATATATTTGTGTACTTTCAGACACAGTTTGAAATTTTGTTTCTAATCATTTGAATCTGACATGCTTCTATCAAAGATTCTTTCGAGGTTTTGGAAGTTTTTCCCTTAACGCTTTTCGTCTTTTTATTGCGGCGTGAATAGCGATTTTTAATCAATCTATCTTAAGGGACGTATCATCTTGGAGTAAAGTCTTTAACAGCTTTAAAAAGTGGTTGATTCCTGAGTACAGTTGCGGAAATTATAGTCTACTGCACCGATTTGGGGGCTGATATTTTACATTGCAACCCTAAGATTGAATTTGAAAATGGAAGCTTTCACCTCAGTTTTGGTTTTCTGAGATACTAAATGGGAGCGGAGGTGAAAAAATCCAGGTCTATAGATCCAGGGACATCTCGCAAGAGGCGAACACCTTCCGGAGCACGGATCGTGCGGCTCGGAACTCCAATATCTGTGGGTCAGCGATCCGTCGCTGGAAATTTAAACGACACAGATGGCATGCCTCGAAGCGGGTTGGTCAGAATGATGCGAGTCTTGAAGGGACAGCCATATTGTGTTATTTGAGTCGAGAATTATTTGCAACGCAGGTCTTCCCAAGAGATTGAACAGGGCACATCCACAGTGGTAGCTCAGCGTTACTCCAGGTCTTCAACAATATGCGCTTGTATACATGCCTTTTATCTACGGAAAATAAGCTGTTTTCGAAAGTTGTCGAAAAATCGCGTGTTTCAAGCCCACCTACAAGAATCTCTTAACCTTACGTTTAGTTTTTCTTTTGTTATAAAATTTCAATATGTTTCTCTCTATTAAAATTTGTAAATATTACAAGTGTAAGCTATTTATTAGGCTTGGCTGATTTTAATAGAGAAACAGTTTGCCTTTTAAGAAAATACATCTTCTGATAGTGCAACCTAAAATGGCTGATGGCCTGCGCCACCTGTCGTAATAAATATCAACTAATCGTTGATTTTAAATTATTCCTAAATAAGGATATCTATCTACAATTATCTGAATATATTAAAATTCAGAGATTACTTCATATTTATTTCTACCAAGGGCTAAGGCATCAGCAACTTCTTGTCGCACACTCAGAAGATTATTTTTCTTAATTTATAAACCTGATCCCAGTACATTTTAACCTTTGTACCACATTTCAAATTTCAATTTTCATCTTAGATTTTATTACTAATATAAAAATATATTTATAAGGAAAATATAAAAGTATATTTATTGATATGAAAAGGTTTGAATTAAATTTTACAGAATAAAAATAAAATTATTATTTAGTTGATATTTATTCAGATAGAAGGCGCACTTTAGAGTTAAAATTATATTTATATTTTTAATTACAAGAGCGTTTGAAAAGTTTCCTTTGCCAATTCTTCTTTGATGGAAAAATATGCTTAAAAATTTCTCTACACAAACAAATGGTAATTTAGGGGTATATATTATAAAGTCAAATACAATATTTCTATAAATATATAAATTAATGGTTGAACATAATATTTTCAGTGTGTAAAAATACGTCATTTTTTTTCCAGGCTTCCTGAAATGCTCTTCAAATTTAAGATACCTTAGCCAGTAAATATTTTATTCCTGGAAAGTAGCATTAGTCATTCAATCAATCCAGTTTTTTTAATATTTATTTTTTTCAGATTCCTGTCTATTCACGTGGTTTGAAAATTAAGATAAAAAATTCATAATATAATATATCTTGAACATAGAGACCGATCACACATACAAAATCGGTGTAAAATGATAAAGGACAATTTGTATTATGTATTATAACTACATGAAAATAAGACCTAATCTATTTTTTTTAATTGGGTCAAGTCTTATTTACTTGTAATCGGTGTAAATTGATAAAGCAAGATTTATATTATGGATTATAGCTACAAGAAAATAGGACCTAATCCATTTTTTATTTGGAACAGGTCTTATTTTCTTGTGATCGATATAAAATAATAAAACACAATTTTATCATAGATTATAGCTACAATAAAAAGAGACCTAATCCAAATAAATACATTTATTTGAATCAGGTCTTATTTTATTGTAATCGTTGTAAAATGATCTATTAAAGAAATGAATAACAAATTAGTTAGAACGATTAATTTTGATTTTGCATTTATTCTTCTAACTACCTTTAACATAATATATTTATATAAAATTTTAAAGGCCACTTCAATTTATTTTCTATTTAAACTACTAAAATATTATATTATCAATATTTTAAAAAGATAGAATGTTAAAAGTGATAAAGTATATTTCTACGGCGTTTTATGGTTTCTACAAGTCCATATCTCAGAAGAAGGCCAAGTGACACTCACTCCTCACTTTCTTACTGCTACTCTTTTTGTGTTGTTTTTCTTGCTTCCCTCTTTCTCTTTCTTGTTTTTTTTTCTTTTTTTTTCTTTTTCTTCTGTTTATAACGTTGTTTCCTTTGTCTCACTGCTTTGTTCTTATGCATACCTCTGGTGAATCCTGTATAGGGTCAGTGACCCTAAATAAAGGCCTTTTGTTGTTGTTGTGGTTAAAATTGATAATAAAACTACACATGAAATGATATTTATCTTGCAATTAGTCTAGTTAATCTATAAAAGAGAAAATTTTAAAGGTTGAAAAACTTCCCCATAGAGTTAATCATCAATTGTGTTGGAGAGAGACAATGATATATATAATAAATTATATTTAATACTATAGATATTCTGTTGAAACAACTTTCATTAGGTAAACTTTCACTCTGTTAAAAAATTGGACGAGGAAGTGTGCATTCTCAGTTTGATATAAAGTCGAAGATCCAATCCATTAAGAAAAAGTCTATAAAATAACCTTACCAAGAAATCATCTAAAATGCCTGATAGCTAGGCAAGAGTAGTTCAATACAAGGGTTGTTCGATATGTAAGGTGAAAAATTATTAAAGAAAATTTGTTTTTCTCTCGGAATAGTTTGATGCTTCTAGATCGCGCCTGCGCATTAGTGATTTATTCCAAAATGAATTTCCAGCTGTTATCAAACTTTGTTTTCAAACGTTGGTCGGCTTTCCAAATGATTTAACAAGTGACCCAGTATTAATTCTGCTTCAATATTTTATAACACATAATTTGAATAAACATAAGTGTCAACATCGTTGAAATTACCAAAGTTATCGAGTACGAATTAATAAACACATTGACATATTTACAATCGTAAACAAGGAATACAGTTACCACATGAATGGAATAGTTGTGACAACCTTTTGTTAGATTTTGATACTGAAGTAAACCAATATTTCAAAAGAGGGAATATACTTGAATAGTCAGATTAAGCTTTGGTCTTATTATCTAGGTGACTTCAGTCCTAGATAAACTTAGCTTATAAACGGAGAAGTTCCTTAAATAATATAGTGTCTGGTTTTCACACAAAATGAAAATCGAGACATTTGAACTTTATTTCAAATTAAAATTAGTTTTGATATCTGAAATATTGAGTTTGTGTGTGTGTGTGTGTGTGTGTGCCTCACTTTGTGCTTCCAAAACATGACATTCTGAACGCATTCTTTTGATGAAGTTTGTGAAATTGGTCGATAGATGAAAAAAGGTTTTACAGAGATTCGTATCCGTAACCTTTTTGAAAGAATAATATATATAGGGAATCTCTCGCAAATCAAAGTTAACTAGAACGTATTGGAAGCTATAATAATTAATCATAATTACCAAAGCGACGAAAATATGGAGCTATTGAATAAAATTTAAAAATAATTTGAATGAAAAAAGTTTTTCAATTATCCGATTAAAAATATTTTTATCTTATCATGCATAATGATTAATAAAAAATAAGTTTTTATTAAGTTATTCCTTAATATGAAGTTCTAAGAAAGAATGAATTTCTCAATACCTTTCCTTTTTTTTTGTCTGAGATGATCCAAATACCTAACTAAGAATAATTATTATTTCTGAAGCCAAAGTAATGGCCCAGATTCCAATGATCATTAATGTATGAATCTTTCTTTTTTTCACAAATATCAAACTTCTACTGTCCTTACTGCGATGTAAAATATTGGTATGGTTTGATATTTGTGAAAAAATGAATGTGAATACTCTCAATTTTTATATATAGACGGCGCGTTATTGCTTAATTTCAATTTATGCTTAACTGGCTTTTTCCTTGTGTTTTAAAAATATATTTACGTAATTCTACCGTCCTATAAACTTATGTTCATAGTTTTCCTGAATACTATTTCTGAAATTCCACCCTTCAGTGTAGCATATATAATCAGAATTGTCCAATACAATATTAAAGCTCTAAGAAGCGGTTTGGTAGATTTAATTGGCGAAACCGTTGAAAGGATTCACCACTGATGAGCTAAGCCCTCCCAATAATTTTTCATCTCAATAAGGACAGTTGAAGTTTCATATTTGTGAAAAATGAAACATTTGTGCTTTGAATACTCTCATATCTTATATATAGACGGCGCGTTATTGCTTTATTTCAGTGATGTATGAGATGTGAAAAATGCGAAAGTATGATCATTATGAACCATCAATAAGTATTTCTACATATCTTATTGAATGAAAAGGTTATTCAATTATACTTAGACAAATATAAAATTTTAATATGAGCATGACTCATCAGTGCCAAACCTTCTAGAGAGTTTCGATTGAATTGAGCTAATAGACCACCATACCTTTTGTGTCGTTATTATCGTCTATACAATATTTAAAATATATTTCGCCTTTATCTTAAAAATCGACGCTCAAACTAGACGCCACCTATTGAATGTCTCTGCAAACTAGAGGTCTCGATGACAAAGCCATAACACCAGCTTTCGAAAACATAGAAGATTGATACCGTTTTATCGGGCTAATAGATCTCATCAGTACAGGGTGGACTTTAACTTAATGAGATCCAAAAGCATATGTCCATCTATATTGTGACCATAGATATGGCCAAGCCACTTTGTTAGCTCAAGTTTGATATAGGTAGAAATATAACTCACTTTTAATGTGATTTATCTAACCGCAGTATTTCTCCTCGGGTTGTTCGAGATTACATGACTGTTGGCAAAATATAAATTCGATAGGTTTAGGAAAGTCATACGGAACGATGTATTGGATATCAGCTGTCTAATATCACAAACAGCCGAGAGGACCGACATGTTTCCCGCATGGCCTTAATGGATCATACAGCCAGGTCAATATTCTTAGTCAAGAAATGCTGCGCTTCAAGTTTATAATGCTAAAAAACTACTTAGAAACATCAACCTAACCAACTTTATTAAGAATCATTCTTACAACTCAAACACTGCAATAGCCATTTGACATATGCTCAAAACAGCTTTTGACTTCTTTCCTACAGCCTTAGTGTGTTGTACATTGCAAGGATCATCAAGAGGCTGGAATTTCAACCTCCTACCGAAATAGCAGACAACGAAGAACAAAATTACACTATCCCATCACCAAACCAAATCTTCTTTAGCTCTTGCTCATAAGCATACATAGGTAAAACTAGGGAGTCACTTGAAGAAGAATTAAAGCAGCATAAACCCGGATAAAGAAGCAATATATAGGCCGGTATTCTTATTGGTCGAGCACTCTATTATAAACAATCATATACCAGTCTTGAACAATTCCCACCTTTTTCTGCAGCAGGAGGTGAACATCCGGCCAAATCTGAAACAGAAATAAATTTGTGAATAATCAAGTTCTCTATCGTTACCACAGATATACATAGCACATACATTTTCCTCACTTTTTGATTGGAAATAAATGAATGCATAATGAAATATTATCAAATATTTTTAAACAATAATTTTCTTGACCACAATAATGTATAAATATATTTAGAAATGAAAATAGAATATAAATATTCGCTTGTAATCAATCGTATGAAATAAGTTTGAGTCAAAAAGCGATCCCTCTATTGAATATAATTATAAAAAAGGAGCAATGAAATATTTTTAAAAATATTTCCTTTCACAGAGCTAGGTACACCTTTTTACATAGAGGTAGGTGGAAAGCGTTAAAAACATAATTTTATATTCTTTATAAATTTATAAATACATATTTGCATTAACTGTATTTATTTTTTCAGACAATAACTCCCGATGATATGTAGCCCTAAAACGAAGAAAAAGGAAGAAATTATTTTAAAAGATATCCATATACCACAAGACAAACACACACATACAGCTTTATTAAGACCACCGGTCTTATACAGATTCACTCAGGAAGGAAGCATATATGCAGGCAAAGCCCAACAGCCTCCAGGTCCGACGCATGTCCAGTAGCCACAATATCCATCGTGCATACGTCAAGGTTAGCGTATCACTGAAAGGCGAGGGTGGAATCAGCCGCGTTTTAGTCTTCGCTTTCTTCATACAAATGGACCATCACATTCGGCGATTCTATTAATCTCCCCCGTACGGTGACTGCGGTATTGTAGAATTTATATAAACCAAAGAGAAGACCTTGAATAAACATAATTGTTAATTTATGCCAAACTGGCCTCGTCTTTATTGTTTGAGGAAGAGCATTGCTCGATGCAAATATTTGAATGTAATTCTGCTGTCCTATAAGCTTATGTCCATAGTTGTCTTGAAAACCATTTCTGAGATTCCATCCTTCAGTGCTGCGTTTATAAGCAGAATCGTCCAATACAGTATTAGAGCTCTGAGATGCGGTCTGGTGGATTAAATTGGCGAAACCACTTGGAGGGTTCACCACTGATGAGCCAAGCCCTTCCATTATATTTTTTCAACGCAGTAAGGGCAGTAGAAGATTGTATTAAGTAAAAAAAAAATTAATGCTTTTAAATCCTTTCATTTTATATGTATAGATGGCGGGTTATTGCTTTGTGTTAATTCAAACATAATTTTATTCATCCAGTTATATATTTGTTGACCTTCAGACACAGTCTGAAATTTTGTTTCTAATTATATGAATCTGACATGCTTCTGTCAAAATTTCCCTCGAGGTTTTGGAAGTTTCTCCCTTAAAGCTTTTCTTCTTTTTATTGCAAGTGAATAGCGATTTTTCATCATACTATCTTAAGGGACGTCTTCATCTTGGAGTAAATTCTTTAACAGCTTTGAAACGGTGGTTGAATCCTGAAGTCTGTCGCGGAAATTATAGTCTACAACAACGATTTGGGGGCTGGTATTTTACATTGCAACACTAAGATGGAATTTGAAAATGATAACTTTCGCCACGACATTGGACTTTTGGGCCTCAAGATGGTAACGGAGGTAAATATTCAGGCTGAAAATCCAGAAGAATCTCGCAGGAGGCGAACAGCTCTCGGAGAACGGACCAAGCGACTCGGCAATTCTAATATCTGTGGGTCAGCGATCCGTCGCTGGACCTTTAGACGACACAGGGGTAACGTCCCGAGGCAGGTTGGTCAGAATGAGGTAGTTCACGAAAGGACAACCGAATTGTTATGTCTGTCGTCCTCAGAGAAGCAGTTGCGAAACAGGTCGTACTAAGAGATTGAACAGTACACATCCACGGTGGTAGCCCAGCGCGACACCAGGTCTTCAACAGGATGCGCTTGTAGACATGCTTATTCTCTACGAAGAATATTCTGTATAAAGGACTGGAAGTTTTAATAAGAGTTGTATTCAATAAAAGTAAAATAATCCTTTTTTTAATCCTGTTGAAGAGCAGAAATTCTCGAAAAATCGCGTATATCTTACAGATCTACATTAATCTCTTCACCTTACGTTTAGTTTTAATTTTGTTATTAAATTTCAATATGTTTTTATCTATTAAAATTTGTAGATATTACAAGTGTAATCTATTTATTAGGCTTGCCTGATTTTAATAAATTAAAAGTTTGCCTTTTAAGAAAATACATCTTCTGATAGTGCAACCTAAAATGGCTGATGGCCTGCGCCACCTGTTGTAATAAATATAAACTAATCGTTGATTTTAAATTATTCCTAAATAAGGATATTTGTCTACAATTATCTGAATATATTACAATTCAGAGATTAGTTCATATTTATTTTAACAAAGGGCTAAAGCATCAGCAACTTCTTGTCGCACACTCAGAAGATTCTCTTCTCTTTTTTATTAACATGATATTAAAACATTTTAATTTTTGTACCACATTTCATATTGAAAATTTTATCTTTGATTTTATTATTAATATACAAGTAGAACAAAATTTGACAATTATAACGCAAATGCTTCTACCGCAAAAATTCAGATTTTTCGTTCAAAATAAACATTTGCGTTATAATTGTCAAATTTCGTTTTACAATCATAAAGCGCATTACCTTGAATTACTAATATAGAAGTATATTTATAAGGAAATATAAAGGTATATATAATTGATATGAAAATGTATCAATTGAATTATAGAGAATAAAAATAAAATTGATATTTAGTTTATATTTATTCAGATAGAAGGCGCACTTCAGAGTTCAAATTATCTCTATTTTAAATTACAAGGACATTTTTAAATTTCCTTTGTCAATTCTTCTTTAATATAAAAATAGGTTTACAAAAATATCTACACAAATAAATGGTAATTTATGTTTATATATTATAAAGTTAAATACAATATTTCTATAAATATATGAATTAATGGTTGAAAATATTATTTGCAATGTCTATGTAAAAAAGGTCACTTTTTCCAGGCTTTCTAGAAAGTTCTTAAAATTAAAAATACTTTGGCCAGTAAATATTTTATTCCTGGAATGTATCAATATTGATTCGATCAACCCAGTTCCTTTTTTATTTCAAATTCCTATCCATGAACGTGGTTTGAAAATTAAGATTAAAAATTCAGAATATAAGATATCTTGAGCATAGAGCTCGATCAAATATACACAATCGGTGTGAACTGATAAAGGACATTTAGATTATAGATTATAGCTACAAGAAAAAATGAGACTATATAATAAACACATTGACAAATTCACAATCGTAAACAAGAAATACAGTTACCACATAAATGGAATAGTTCTGACAACCTTCTGTTAGATTTTAATACT
Organism: Cordylochernes scorpioides; assembly: GCA_030710605.1. Lineage (NCBI taxonomy): Eukaryota > Metazoa > Arthropoda > Arachnida > Pseudoscorpiones > Chernetidae > Cordylochernes > Cordylochernes scorpioides. The sequence goes on along the minus strand of CP092869.1, from coordinate 78,872,567 downwards.
GAAGTAAACCAATATTTCAAAAGAGTGAATATACTTGAATAGTCAGTTTAAGCTCTGGTCTTATTAGCTAGGTGACTTCAATATGTCTTTCAGTCCTAGATAAAATTTGCTTATAAACGGAGATGTTCCTTGAAGATTATATTGTCTGGTTTTCACACAAAAGTAAAATTGAGTCATTCGAACATTTTGTCAAGTTCAAATTTATTTTGATATTAGATATATTGGGTTTGATTTACTTTGTGCTTTCAAAACACGACATTATGAACGGATTATTTTGAGGAAGATTGTGAAACTGGTCGTTAGTGAAAACAGGGTTTCACAGATTCGTATTCGTAACTTTAAAAAAAGAATAATATATGTATGTTATCACTGGCAAATAAAAGTTACCTAGAACGTATTGGAGGCTATAATAATTAATTAAAACTACCCAAGCGACGGAAATAAGGAGATATTGAATTAAATTTAAAAATATTTTGAATGAAATGTTTATTAATTCTTTGATTAAAGATATTTTCATCTTATCATGCATGATGATCAATAGAAAGGAAGTTTTGATTAAGATACTTTTCAATATAAAGTACTAATAAAGAATGAACTTCTCTATCCTTTGTCTCTATTTTGACTCAGATGATTCACATACTCAACTAAGAATAATTATGATATCTGAAGACAAAGTGATAGCTCCAATTCCGATGATCAATAATATATGAAATGCGAAAAATGTGAATGTATGATCATTATGAATCCTATAATATCTATGTCTTATTGAATGGAAAGGTTATTCATTTATACTAAGACAAATATAAAATTGTTAAATGAGCGTGAGCTTCATCAGTGTCAAACTTTCCAGAGTGTTTCGATTGAATTTATATGATAGATCACCATAACTATTATGTCGTATTTATCGCCTATTCAATATTCAAATGATAATTCGTATTTTTCGTAAAAATAGACGCTGAACTAGGCGCTATCTTATGACTGTCTCCACAAACAAGCGGACTCGATTCGATGACAAAGCCATTACACCAGCTTTGGAAAACATAGAAGCTTGATACCGTGGTTTCAGACTAATAGATATCATCAGCACTGGGTGATCTTTGATTAAATGGCATCTACAAGCAAATGCCCCTATATATTCTGACCAAAGATATGGTCAAGACACTTTACCAGCTCAATACAACTTTGTAAATTGTGAAGATTTGATTTCTTGTAGGTCTTGAAATCATAGCTATCTTCGGACTGATGAGACCCAGTATACAGAAACCACGATCTCTAGATGGGCACTTCTCAGTTGCCAAGGTTGGTTTTGTGGCTTTATGACCGAACATAATCCTTTATTTTAAGGAGATAGTCAATAGATGGCGCTTAGGTTTGGTGTTTATTTAAACGGAAGAGGCGACCTTTTTTTATAGATCATTATCCTCGCGAAATATCTCAAAACGATATAATCTGTATTTAGCTGATTATTTGGAAATTTAGTAGCTTATTTTAACTATTTAGACAAACTTTCATATATTTTGACGTGAAAAGTGATCTTTATTTCGGTATATCAAATATCCTCCTGGCAAAATTTCTATATACTGTATTGGCCTTTAATATTGAAACTAAGAAGGCGTATTCTAAATACCTGAAATTTACACAATAGAAGAATATTGTAATTTGATAATATGAACATATTCCTGCATAAAGGAATAGGTAGTGACATTAAATTATTTCATGAATTTTGAAACTATTATAAACGCGTATAATTCTTTTAAAAATTAAATAATTTCTACTGCCCTTACTGTAATGGAAAAATTAATCCTGGTGAATCCTGGTGTCAGTCGCGTAAAATATAGTCTACAGCACCGATTTGGGGGCTGATATTCTACATTGCAAACTTAAGATGGGATTTGAAATGATAGCTTTCGCAACGGCTTTAGTTTTCTGAGGTTCGAGATGAAAGCTAATGTCAAAATTTCGGGCCTGCAGATCCAGGGGCACCCTGCAGGAAGCGAGCACCTCCCGGAGCACGGATCATGCGGTTCGGAACTCCAATATCTGTGGGTCAGCGATCCGTCGCTGGATCTTTATACGACACAGGTGGCACGCCTCGAAGGAGGTTGGCCAGAATGAGGTAGGTCAAATAAAGACAGCCGTCTCGTGATGTTTGTGTCGTCCCCTGAGAAGCAGTTGGGAAGCAAGTCGACCCAAGAGATTGAACAGTACACATCCACGGTGGTAGCCAGCGCGACACCAGGTCTTCAACAGGATGCGCTTGTAGACATGCCAATTCTCTACGAAGAATAATCTGAATAAAGGAATGAAAATTTGATAAGAGTTGATTTCAATAAAGGTGAAAATATCTTATTTTCATTTCTGTTGGAGGGCAGAATCTACGATTAGTTTTTCTTTTGTTATTAAATTTCAATATGTTTGTATCTATTAAAATTTGCAAATATCACAAGTGTAAGCTATTTATTAGGCTTGCCGTATTTCAATAAGGAAACAGTTTGCCTTTTAAGAAAATACATCTTCTGATAGTGCAACCTAAAATGGCTGAAGGCCTGCGCCACCTGTCGTAATAAATATCAACTAATCGTTGATTTTAAATTATTCCTAAATAAGGATATCTGTCTACTATTATCTGAATATATTAAAAATTAGAGATTAGTTTATATTTACTATTAACAAAGGGCTAAGGCATCAGCAACTTCTTGTCGCACACTTCTTAATTTATTAACCTAATCCCAGTAAATTTTGACCTTTGTACCACATTTCAAATTTCGATTTTCATCTTTGATTTTATTACAAATATAAAAATATATGTATAAGGAAAATATAAAGGTATACTTATTGATATGAAAAGGTATGAATGAAATTATAAAGAATAAAAATAAAATTAATATTTAGTTGATATTTATTCAGATAGAAGGCGCACTTCAGAGTTCAAATTATCTTTATATTTTTAATTACAAGGACATTTTAAAAGTTTACCTTTGCCAATTCTTCTTTAGTTGAAAAAGATGCTTCCGAAATTTTTGCACAAAAAATGGTAATTTAGGTGTATATATTATAAAGTTAAATATAATGTTTCTATGAATATATAAATTAATGGTTGAAAATGATATTTTCAATAGCTATTGAAAAATTACATTTGTTTTTTTTCCAGGCTTCCTGGAAAGTTTTTCAAATTAAAGATACTTAGGTCAGTAAATCTTTTATTCCTGGAAAGTATCATTATTGATCCGATTAACACAGTTCCTTGGAATATTTGGATAATCTGTATTCAGCTGATTATTTGGAAAATTAGTAGCTTATTCTAACTACTTAGACAAACTTTCATATCTTTTGACTTGAAAAGTGATCTTTATTTTGGTAGATCAAATACCATCCTGGCAAAATCTCTATATACTGTATTGGCCTTTAATATTGAAACTAAGAAGGCGTATTCTAAATACCTGAAATTTACACAATAGAAGGATGCTGTGATGTGAAAATATGAACATATTTCGGCATAAAGGAATAGGTAGTGACACTGATTTATTTCATGAAATTTGAAACTATTATAAACGCATATGATTCTTTTAAAAATTAAACAATTCTACTGCCCTAATTGCAATGGAAAAATTAATGGGAGGGCCTGGCTCAAAATTTTTCTATTGCAGTAAGGGCAATGCATGTGCATGATGCGCTAATGCATCATAATACTACAATTTGTGAAAAACTAAAATTGCATATTAAACGTTGCTTAGTTGGGAAAGGTTGTCACCATAACACGTTTAAGAAGGATATATACTTGTAAATAAATTTTGAAGTTTGATATAGGTAGAAATATAACTCACTTTTTTGCGGTTAACCGAACCGCAGTATTGATGCTCGGGTTGTTCGAGTTACATGACTGTTAGCAAAATATAAATTCGATCGGTTTAGGTAAGTCATACGGAACGATTTATTGGATATCAGCGGTCTACTATCACTAACAGCCGAGAGGACCGACATGTTACCCGCATGGCCTTAATGGATCATACAGCCAGGTCAATATCCTCGAGTCAAGAAAGAACAAAGTTACACCATCCCATCATAAAATCAAATCCCTTTTAGCTCTTGCTCATAGACATACATAGGTTAAACTGGGGATTAACTTGAAGAAGAATGGAAGCAGCCTAAACCCGGACTCTGAAGCAATATAGAGGCCAGTATTCTTATTGGCCGAACACTCTATCATGAACAATAATTCTTACAAAAGAATAAAAATTACCTTTTAAAAGAGTTGAGACTCAATAAAAGATAGAAATAGTATCAATAGAAAGATAGAAATGACCCGAACTTTATTTAATTTAAAAAGAAATCCGACCCCAGAAAAACTCAACAGTCCATCTTAGCAGCACTATTCACATCTTCATCAACACATGATTATTTTCCGTGAATACATTAGAAATAAATTTACGTTCATCTTTTAAAACTATATCTTCAAGATAAAGGTTACCTGGCAGGCATTCATATTTCTCTAAAAATAAGGCACTTCGGCCAGTTAAAGTCTTATTTTTTCAACGTTTCGACAAAAATAATTTTCTTCGTTGGGATATATATATATATAAATAAAGCATTTGGCAAGGCGTTAAAAATTGTTCTTAGGTTACAAGGGCGTTCTCACGCGCTGTTTCGAATATAGTACAAAATTCCATCTCAAATTTATTTTTATGAAAGGTTCAATAATCTAACTGATTGAGAGAAAATGTGAAATATTGACCAAGAGATAGGATTACATCTCCCTCCACAGATATATTTACCGTAGGGAGGGGCACCCCGCCCAGAAGTATATAACCCCGGTATCTGAGGACAACAGCCATGTCTCCACCGTCACCTTCTGTCTCCTCCTGGCCGCCCCAGCCCTGGCCATCTACCCGAGTCCCTACAAGTTCGGCTACGACGTAGACGACAGCTACTACAACCGTCACCACCACAACGACGTCTACGGGGCCAAGACGGGGAGCTACGGCTACACCCATGGGATCTACCGCCATGTGTCTTACGTCGCTGATGGACAAGGATACCGGGCGTATGTGTCGACCAACGAGCCTGGAACTGCCCCACAAGATCCTGCTGACGTCAAGATGTACGCCAAGCCGGTAGCTGGCTACCAGAAGCCTGCCTACAACAAACCCGAACCTCCATACTACCCCAAGCAAGAGTACAACAAGCCCGAACCTTCATACTTCAAGCCCGAACCTTCATACTTCAAGCCCGAACCTTCATACTACAAGCCCGAACCTTCATACTACAAGCCCGAACCTTCATACTACAAGTCCAAACCAGCTTACAACAAGCCCGAACCTTCATACTACAAGCCTGAACCTTCATACAACAAGCACGAACCTTCCTACAACAAGCCCGAACCTTCATACAAGCCCGAACCTTCATACTACAAGCCCGAACCTTCATACTACAAGCCCGAACCTTCATACTACAAGCCCAAACCAGCTTACAACAAGCCCGAACCTTCATACTACAAGCCTGAACCTTCATACAACAAGCACGAACCTTCCTACAACAAGCCCGAACCTTCATACAAGCCCGAACCTTCATACTACAAGCCCGAACCTTCTTACAAGCCCGAACCTGATAACTACAAACCCGAGCCTTCATACTACAAGCTCAAACCAGCGTACAACCCTGAACCCACTTACCCCAAACCAGAGATTACCTATAACAAATACTGAATTTATATACTCAGAACTATATATATATATGCCATATAATATTATAATTATAATATAAATACATAAAATTTGTACAGAAAAATGTATATTATTTGAAATAAGCCTTCTAATCATTGTGCTTGTTATTTTATATGAATAAAGAAATATAAATACAGAACAATATAAAAATCTGGCCTCTCCATGAATTAACTCACATACAAAAATTGTAGATAATTACACTGGTATGAGAGAGGTTTAATACAAAGCTATTTACTTGAGGCCATATCCATGATTCACTGGCTACATTAACTGACAATCAATTTGGTTTGATGGTTTATTTGAAGTGTGAGTAAACGTTTATCATTCCTTTTCCACTAAATAATGATATTGAGGTTGATATTTCTATTTTTTAATAGCTCATATATAAGGTAACATCGATTTCCAAAATGTCTCTTTCTCTTTTCCATTAGTTCATTTTAATTGATAATGTAAAATAAATTAGTATAACATTTTATCTATATAAATAAAGGTTGCTTCTCCCGTTAAAATATGTAGACGCTTAAACTAATTTTGTTTTAGAAAATCTTCATATGTCATAATTTGATTCGTTAAATTTGATTAAATATTTATGTAGAACCTAGATACTGCATTTTTTCATCTTTAATTTATAGATTTATGGCAACTAAAATTGTCGAATTAAGAAGTATAATCTATAACTTTATCCACATATAAATGGAAATGCGAGTTTAATTATACAAAATACACATAAGTTAGTAAATGATAATCATGTAACGACTCCATATGTTTATACATATTGAAAGCAGTTCGAAATTTGCATTTACACCGCTCGATGCAAAAAAAAAAAAACTGTATAATTTGTAAAATATATCATTAAGGTAAACGCTCAATACATTCTCAATTCATTCTATTGTATAATGACAACAGAGTATTGTCGTTGTTACGACTACTAGAGTAGTCAACTTTATTTTTATGTAAATATATTTGTAACTTAAAAACTAAGAGAAAAGTATGTAAATTTCTTTTAATGTATGATTTAGTATGTAAATTTCTTTTAATGTATAAATTGAGCGTGTTTGTTCAATAAAAATAAGTTCTGGATAAGATTTTGGACGTTTGGTAGTCGTCCTTGAAAGCCTTTTCCTTTGGAATTGCGGAGCTGGTCAAGTAGCTGGACTAAAACACTAGGTTGTCTCTCAAGGTAAGGAGAGACAGCAAACTATATTTAGAAGAAGACCTCAATAGTCGTTGACAATGTTACTTACCATCCTCATACATGTATATTATAAATAATGAAGGCATATCCTAACCAGGAACACATGTGCTTTTTAGATGGCAGAGTGCCATCTAGTGGAACATTAATTAACTAAACATTGATATAGCCTGTTCCCTGATATTTGGCCAACCCATTTTCTTGATAAAGTAAAGCCATTAATTTATCTAAAAAGCACATGTGCTCCTGGTCAGGATATGCCTTCTTTATTTTAATATCAACACATGACCTTTGTATTATTTTTCTATTATTTTTTAAAACATCTACTTGTATATGTCAGATTAAATAAAGAGCCATCATATTGTGTCACCTGCTTGCTTCTTCATAACCACACCTTCTATAGAGGATATAACACATTCAATTCCCTGACACCATTTTTCTGATTAAACAGCAAAATACAGACCATAAGATCAAAATAAACTATATAATGATCGTAATCATCAATCAGACAAAATTAATATAAACACTGGAATGTTTTAACACTGTTGAGCCAGGCACTTCTAATATTTTTCATTTTCAGTTTAGTAATTTTGTTGAAGATTGCCTTTTGAAAAGATATAGAACAAATTATTTCGCGTTGGTAAAAATGATAAATTCATATTTCAACATTCTATGCATTAAGGATTATAGGAATTTTAGCCATCACATATCTTCAGAAACCTTTATTAAACTAAACTGAGTATGCGAATCATGTGGAAGCAAAATATAGGTAAACGATGAGAGATATCCACATTTTTAACAGAGCTTTAGGATTATTAAAAATAAAATTGGCGAATCTTCCTTCTTGTTATTGATAATTAAGTTTGATAGGATATAAGATCTTTCATCAAGAAGCTCTACACTTTCCATTGACTTTCATTCTAATAATTTATTCAATAATTATTGTTTCCGTCGCTTAGATAGCCATAATTCATTATTGTAGCCCATTACGTTCCCCTAAACTTCGAATTGCAATATCACCTGCTAATATTACTGATATTATCTAAAGTTCCGATTACCAATCTTTAACAACCCGTTTCAACTTCCGACCATATCCCATCACTGAATAATAGCAAGAGCTCACAATGTCCTGCTTTGGTAGCTCGAAGGAAGTCAAATATAACCAAAAACTGAAGATGCTGATATCAAAATGATTCTGAAATTGACAAAATATCGATGTCTCAATTATCCTTTTGTGTTCAGATCCAGACCTTATTTTTTTCTTGGCACTTCTTCGTTATAAGTAAATTCCATCTCTCTCTAGAAATGAAATATGTATATCTAGTTCTCTTACCTACTGACCAGAACTATAACTGGCAATTCAAACATTTTGTCTCATTTGAAACGGAGCTATTGATTAACTTCGGTAACAAATTCTAACAGCAGGATGTTAACTATAGAATTTATGTGGCTCAGTTAATTCCATCCCTTATTTTAAATTGTAAAATTTTAAATATTTTTATAGAATATTTATTGATAACTTTGATCTTTTGCACGATGTGTGACAATTCTGTTCATTCAAAAATATATCTCACTATTTTTGGAAGCAAAATAAATGCTTGTTTATTTGGCAAATCGATTTGAAAAAAAAAAAGAAAGATAATATGGATAAAAGACTTGTATATTCATAAATACACTCACACTATTGTTTTTATTTTTTCTCTTGGATTCCGGGCTGACTATATAAATACATACGGGCTCAATATAAATACATTATTGTTCATTCGAAATTTCTTTGGGTGATAAGATTAGATACAATATATCAGATTATAATCTAACTCCATTTTGAAACCTATGTTCTGCTGAAATTGGCATGTTATGTTGCAAACATAAATTGAAAAAATGGTCTATAAGTGACAATGATAATTGACATGAGGTTCATTATCGAGGTAAAACCCCAAAAAAGATTGTGTAAAATTTCAAATTTGCAATGTGCTTGTAAACCTGTATATTAAAACACTGAATTATTTTTTTAATTGGTTTACTTTATTAGCATGGCTTAGTTTCATAACCAGAATAAGTTTATTTTCAATTTTATTTTTACCCACTTTGAATAATTATGACTAAATTTTCTAAAGCTCAATAACTTTGTCCTATAAGTACAATTATTTATAAACTCTCTTTATATTTTTATAGCAATCCTCCTAGCCTGTCTGAAACAAAAGAAATCTTCACCCCCATTATAATAAATTTTACTTAGCCATTTATATTTTCTTGTGAAATTTTTTGCTTTTTTTTGTACATCTCATGTAGAAAAACACTGCCCTTGTTCTTATAAGAGTGTCTAGAAATAGGTGGCGGACCTTTCAGAATCTTTGTCACTTATATTTACATATTATGCTTTAAAAGATATAAGAAATGATATATACTCCTTCTCAGTCTACCTTGGAATTCTTGCCTTCCTTTATACTAATTTCTAATTCTGGTCTGTTTGTAGCATATCTTACCTTCTGATATATTTAATAAATATTGAAGAAGGTTATGTTGGGAGGATGTTGATCTATAAAATTGAAGGTGCCTATCCCTATGCACCATCTTCGACAGTCTTCTCATGGACTCGGGTTGGTGACAAAATAGTCCAGATTGCAACTGTTCATGTGTTCTTTCGACGTCAACTCCTACCTCAGCTTTAAAACATCCTCTCATATTGTAGAATGTCGAAATCTTACTCCTAGTAGTGGCAAAGCTACAAAACTAGCTTTGCAAAACTGAGAAGTGTCCACCTGGAAACATGGTTTTCGGAATAATGACTTCTTTAGCCCCGGATGTATTTTATTCCAAGGAGATATTATGGCATCTAGTCTGACACTTATTTTGACGGATAGGCTGTGATTTTACATGCAGATGTATAAAACCTAAGAACGCCTGATCAGATCCCTTTCATAAATCCATTGCCATCTAATCAATCTCGTGTTCACAATGCAGTGCTACCTATGATGGGGAGACTGTAAACTCATAGGTGCGTGAGTCTGACTGAACATCAGAGATGTGTCAGAAACCAAGATAGCTCTTCACTGTTATTCGATCAAATACATACATTATGACCATATTCATATCTTCAACTAAAATCAAACAATATTAAAAATTAGCATCAACGATTAATCCTGAATAATACGATATTACACAAAACCTAACACAAGAGTACGAAAATATCTGCTTTAAACTTAAACTGCCTTAAAGTTTCATATTCTACATCGCCCCCTGTAGATTAGGTGCATACATTCTTAAGTTGAAAAAAATATTTTTTTAAATATATGTCAATTATACATATATATATTAAAAATAAAGAAGGCATCTCCTGAACACAAGCACATGTGCTTTTTAGATGGCAGAGCGCCATCTAGTGGAGTAAAAATAAACTAAACGTTTATTTAGCTTACTCCGAGATATTTGGCCAACCCAATTTCTTGATAAATCAAGAAAAGCCGTCCATGAACGCGTTTCGCGCTGTTGGCGCTCGTCAGCGTGGAGGAGGCTGTAACCATTGCGACTAAAATGATTTTTTGGACCCAATGGCTCCCGAGAAATCAAGAAATGGTTATTTAAGGCCAAATTTGCGTAAAGACGCTTAAAACATGAAAAAACAATAGAAAAAATAAAAGATAAGTGGGTCAGGTGTTGATATTAAAAATAAAATGTAATATAAAATGTAATGAAAAAAAAAAATTCTTTGAATGTTCATTAGAGCTACACGTGTAGAGATTGAGATTGAAACTACTTTATAACATCTCGTTCAAGTTGAAAATAAAAATATATAAATATGAAAAATAACATTAAATAAGGATAACTAGTTAATATTTTACACAAATAAATTTACTGGCAATGCGTTTCTTTTAAATATCATCAAATATTATCTTTACAGACCTTACTGCAATGGTATGAGTTATTGAATGAGAGGGCTTGGCTCATCAGTAGTGAACCCTCTCAGCGGTTTCGCCAAATTAATCTCTAGACCGCTCTACTATTGTATTGGACTGGTTTTGTTATATACCCTGCATTTTCTATGGAAGGCAGCTTAGGGGTGTTTAGTGAACTATGGACATAAGCTTATAGGTCTGTAGAGGTACATACATATAATTTCAAGGTATTGCATCGAGCAAAGCTCTTCCGCAAAATATGTTTCCATAACCAATATATATTAGTAAGTAAATTAAATTTTATTGCCATCTATCGTTAATATTTTACACAAATAAATTTACTGGCAATGCGTTTCTTTTAAATATCATCAAATATTATCTCTACAGACCTTACTGCAATGGTATGAGTTATTGAATGAGAGGGCTTGGCTCATCAGTAGTGAAACCCCTCAGCGGTTTCGCCAAATTAATCTCTAGACCGCTCTACTATTGTATTGGACTGGTTTTGTTATATACCCTGCATTTTCTATGGAAGGCAGCTTAGGGGTGTTTAGTGAACTATGGACATAAGCATATAGGTCTGTAAAAACCAGTCCAATACAATAGTAGAGCGGTCTAGAGATTAATTTGGCGAAACCGCTGAGAGGGTTCACTACTGATGAGCCAAGCCCTCTCATTCAATAACTCATACCATTGCAGTGAGGTCTGTAGAGATAATATTTGATGATATTTAAAAGAAACGCATTGCCAGTAAATTTATTTGTGTAAAATATTAACGATAGATGGCAATAAAATTTAATTTACTTACTAAAGGATAACTAGATAAAAAATGCGAAATATAAAATAATTGATAAATATACATCTATATAAAATATATACAAAGTCTTCTTTGGTGGTGCCTCCGCGGGAAAGACTCCGCCACCGATGGACTGCGAGAGTTCTTTCCCACAGAGTGGGCAGATCGTTGTTATGGCTGGCGTTCCTCAACTCAAGACCAAGATAGTACTTGTATATGGTAGCTTTCGCCACATTTGTGGGTTTCATTTTCTCGGGATGGAGGCCGACATCGAAGAGAAGGACTGCAGTTTCAGGAGCACTTCGCAGGAGGAGAACACCTCTCGTAGCAGGGGTCGCACGGCTCGACAACTCTCTGTGGAAAGATAAAATATTGATATTAAAAAATGTGTTCAAAAATATCAATTTGAAAATAAAATGTACCGCCTCCTTCTATGTGTTGCCCTATTTTATATTTATGAAGATTATTAATTAGTTGAATGCATTTTGTTCCAAATTGCTAGCCATTGCAATGGTATATTGTGTTATTCTTAACATTTATTTGAAAAAAACCTATTCAGCACACGATTTTTGATTTTTTAGAAAATACAAATTCCAACTGCCCTTCTGTAATGTAAAATATTATAAAGACCTTTTTCATCAGTTGTGAACCATCTTTCTGAGTGCACGAATTTACTCTACCTCATACAGCTCTAATATTGTATTGGGTTACCATGATTGATTACCGGCATATTTGAAGATTTCTTGATATGATTTTTATAGGGTTTTTCCTGAATATTCAGGTGGTTCATTTACACTTTATATTTAATTAATTAATGCACCCTGCCTCACCCCGAAAGTTATTTTGACAACCTACTTATCTCTTTCATAGTAGAGAAAAAATAAAATATTGAATATATCATATAGAAAAGCTGAAGTCGCCTCTCTCAAAATTAATGTCAAAACTAGAAGCCATCTATTGCCCTTCGCTGCAAACTAGCGGCCTCATGTCGATGAAAATGCCACAACACCAGCTTTAAAAAATTGAGAAGGGTCCATCGGGAGAACATGGTTTCCCGCTAATATTTTAAGTCAATTTCCTTCCGGTAAAGTTTACATCAATATTTTAACCATAGGTTTGGACTTGCGACTTTGACAGATACAAACCTCTTTGTCGGATTGTGAAGATTACATTAGATCTCGTGTGGATCTCATGGAATAAAGTTCGCCATAAGCTGACAAGGGCCATTAGCCCAAAACATAGTCTCCAGGTGGTCTCTTCTTAGTTTTCCAAAGCTGATGTCACAGCGAATAGATGGCGCCAAATTGTGTCACTACTTTTGACGGGAGAAGTGACCTTTGCTTCTATAGATCAATTTTCTCACGAAAAAAATCTCCAACTTCTTAAATTATTATCACTTTTATTTATCATGAAATATTTAAATTATTCTATTATTAGCTTTAATGGGAATATAATCAAATTTACCTTTAACTTTCCATATATATAAGTAAAAATAATTAAAAATCGAATATATAAATAAATTCAGTTGTTTATATAAAAATAAAAAAGGCATATCCTGACCGTGCTCACATGAGCCTTTCTAGATGGCAGAACGCCATCTAGTGGTACAAAAATACACTAAATATTTATTTAACTTGGTCCGTGATATTTGGTCAACGCATTTTTATATTATTTTATTTTTTTCATATATATATATATAGATGGAAAATTTGCCGGGAGGAAATTAATCCATAGAAGCAAAGGGCGCCTCTCCCGTCAAAATGAACGTCAAAAACTGACGCCATCTATTGACCGTCGCCGCAACTAGCGGCCTCGGGTCGGTGACAAAGCCACAACACCGCCTTTGGCAAATTGAGAAGCGTCCACCTAGAGACCATGGTTTCGGGCTAATGGCCCTCGTCGGTCTAGGGCGGACTTTATTCCATGAGATCCACACGGGATCTAATGGAATCTTCACAATCTACCAAAGAGGTGTTTTTGCTGGCAAGGTGGCTGGGCCAAATCTATGGCTAGAATATAGATGGAAAATTTGCCGGGAGGAAATTAATCCATAGAAGCAAAGGGCGCCTCTCCCGTCAAAACACCTCTTTGGTAGATTGTGAAGATTCCATTATATCCCGTGTGGATCTCATGGAATAAAGTCCGCCCTAGACTGACGAGGGCCATTAGCCCGAAACCATGGTCTCTAGGTGGACGCTTCTCAATTTGCCAAAGCTGGTGTTGTGGCTTTGTCACCGACACGAGGCCGCTAGTTGCGGCGACGGTCAATAGATGGCGTCAGTTTTTGACGTTCATTTTGACGGGAGAGGCGCCCTTTGCTTCTATGGATTAATTTCCTCCCGGCAAATTTTCCATCTATATTCTAGCCATAGATTTGGCCCAGCCACCTTGCCAGCAAAAACACCTCTTTGGTAGATTGTGAAGATTCCATTAGATCCCGTGTGGATCTCATGGAATAAAGTCCGCCCTAGACTGACGAGGGCCATTAGTCCGAAACCATGGTCTCTAGGTGGACGCTTCTCAATTTGCCAAAGCTAGTGTTGTGGCTTTGTCACCGACCCGAGGCCGCTAGTTGCGGCGACGGTCAATAGATGGCGTCAGTTTTTGACGTTCATTTTGACGGGAGAGGCGCCCTTTGCTTCTATGGATATATATATGTATATATATATATATAATACCGTTAAAAAATATATTTAAAATTTATAATAAAGCATCAGCGGTTAAACGTCATAGACTGGGTGAAAAAAGGAATAAGCGTAGGGAAAGTTATATAGAAAATAGTAAAGAGAGAACCATGATAATAATTTTGCCAACGCATATATATATATATATGTTTTTTCACATACACATATATAGTATATTTTAAACTGTATAATTGTGACGATTTTGGTAAATTCCACATATCTTCCAATTGGTTAGAGCCGATGCTTTATAAAATCATGCCCTTCTTTCAAAATGTGAACTGCTCCTATTTGCTACAACCCTATATTTTGAATATATGCTAAATCTTTATTAATACAACCTGTACACCCGTATTTGTATTTAAAATCAAAATGCTGACGTAAAAATATAAACCGCAAAAGTGGTCAGTTGGGGACAGCTGCAGGAAGAGGGGAAGAAAATAGCTGACGATTTTATAGACAACCCCTCCAGGGGTCAGAGGGACAGTTTTTAGCTGACAGTGTATCCAGTGTGTCTCTTTTTGTCTCTCTCTCCATGTCTCGGGGATAAACATCCAAATTTGCGTCATGGCCTCTACCTTTGTCCCGTGGGCTGTTTCCGATCACACTCGGTGCTAACATCTAGCCCTACCTCTCCTTCTTGTTGTCCGCGTGTGGGAAGAACATCAACACTCACCTCACGTACATGACTGCCAGTTTATCCATACGTCGACAGGATCATTTCCAAAAATATTACATATATATATATTAAGAAAAGGGCATCTTCTTATCGTGCAACTGAAAGTTGCTAATGGCTTGCGCCATCTATCGGAATAAATATCAACTATTCTCGTTGATTTTTAATTATTCCAGAATTGGCCAAATACCCATTCTTGATTAATCAAGAAGCGCGAACGACGGACGCGTTTCGGGCTGTTGGCCCTCATCAGCGTGGTGCAAGCTGTACCTCAACGACCAAAAAAAAATTGGTCATTAAGGCATCCTGAAAAATCATGAAACGGGTAGTTAAGGCCAGAATTGCGTTAGAACGCTACACAATGTGAAAAAATAGTACAAATGTAATATTGTACTGGGATAAGGTGCATAAATTAAGAAAAGGGCATCTTCTTATCGTGCAACTGAAATTTGCTAATGGCTTGCGCCATCTATCGGAATAAATATCAACTATTCTCGTTGATTTTTAATTATTCCAGATATATATATATATTTATATATATCAACGAGATAGACCTCATTATTTTTCCTCTAATATTTTAAGATATTTAACATATTTGATTGTAATTTTCATAATATTTTTTTCATGCACAAATTTTCCCCCACCTACTTTGTATTTTAAATGATTTCAACTGTTATATTATAACACTATGCGGCGCTAGATTTGTGTATACAAAATGCCTCAATAAAGGTTGGCGTTCAGCCAGCCGAAATATCGGTAAAATAAATTATTTTTTGATCAAATATATACCTTTTAAATAATATATATATATATATATTGACGAGCGCCAAAAGCGCGAAACGCGTTCGTGGATGGCTTTTCTTGATTTATCAAGAAATTGGGTTGGCCAAATATCAGGGAACAGGCTAAATCAATGTTTAGTTGATTTCTGTTCCACCAGATGGCGCTCTGCCTTCTGTAAAGCACATGTGCTCCTGGTCAGGATATGCCATTTTTAATATATATATATATATATGTTATATAAAAGTATTATTTAAAATGTTATATTAATATATTATTTTAAATGTTAAGATATTGATTTATTTAAAAATATATTTCATAGATAGAAATATTCTGTTAAATCGACCGCCAGAGGTCACACTTTGCATATAAAAACTCGTTGTTGTTCTTCCCCGTTGGTCGGCTCAAAACTTTGTACATTATGTAAATAAGCTTTTGTTTTTTTTTGTTATTCTTACGCCTTACGCCAGGCATTACTTTTTACCAAATTATGTTTTTATATATTCCTTTAGCACAATAAAAGCAATTACTTTTATCAAAACCATTTTTATTATTATTCTATCAAGAATTTAACCACGACTGCATCACCATTACAATAATCCTCAACATGATCTCAGGAAATCTCTACTCTTTTTTTTTATATAAGATATATATATATATATATAAATTATGTTGAAAGAAGGATAGGGAATTAGAGGAATTATAATGCAATAGTTAAAATCTGAACTCTTAATTCTTGTATATTCAGTAAGCTCGCTCTATTCACCTTACAAAATGAACAACCTATGATAAAGATGTATTTTCATATATAATAATTGATCAAAATATTCTCAATCCGCGCGCTCGGAAGGAAATCTGAAAAATCAAGCATAAACTGGGTTATTAAAATTAAAAATGATACCCTACAAGAAGTCTGGAAAATATTTTTTGTGATATAGTGTTGTGTTAATAATATTATTCTCAAACATTTCAATTTAAAAATATGAAAATATTCACCTTAACTCAAATTTGAATTTTTTCGTTTAGAAATTTCTGGAAGCGACTTTTTCCAGCGAGGAAGAATTGGAAACGGTAAACATTACAAATTTGCTAGTAATTGAAATATAGAGAGAATTTTAAATATGGAGAGGTCATTTTTCGGAGTAAATATAAACTGAATATTAATTTCATTCCTGGCTCTATATAGTTTATTTATACCTGTTTATACCTTCATAAATACACCATTCTACTTCCTTCATGAATATATTTCTAAATTAATTATAAAATTAAAAATACAAATTGCATTTTGTTTTTGCTTATTCCTCAAGTCGTTCAAACGATCTCCATTAGGTTCCATTGTTTCAGATTTTCTATGTAGACATCATGGAGAAGGAAAGAGGAGTTCACCTGTTGTTGGTCTGAAGACCTGGAGGTACCATACGAATTGCAGTTTTAAATGTAGCATCAAAGGGAAAACGTAGTGATAGAGGAGGGGAGGAACAGGTTAATAAATTAAAGTAAAAAAGTATCTACTGACCTGTGACATAAAGTGTCTGATGTGTCAGACCATCTGTAGATGAAAATTCCACTCCTAACAGATTATATAGAATCCAGAATAATCAAATTTGATCTAGCTCAAATGTCCATTGAAGATCTAACTACTTACGAACCCCATGCTCCAAGTATAGTCAAATCATTCTTACACGCAAAAATGAATGAAAATTTTGAGAACACTAATGAAATTTTCAGAAGCTTTTTCGTATTAGGAATTCCAAGATTTTTCCGTCCAAATTTTTATAATATCCAATTCATTACAGATCATGGCAATTTTGGGAAATTTTTGACAACTATCGGCGCCGTGAAGGAACCAGGATGCTTCTGCGGAGGTGAAATTCAAGACGCGAGACATCTACTTCTGGAGTGCCCAATTTTCCGGGATTTTAGGGAAAATAGATTTGGTCGTATTGGACAGCTTGATGAATTTGTAGACAAAAAAGAAAAGTATAAAAATTTTGATCAATTTTGTAAATACATATACAACTTTCTCTTGAATTGGAAAAAAGAGAAGGAATCTTAGAAAAAAAAAGAACTGCGATGCTTGCTCTGTGTGTTTTGCTTTGTTGTTTGTTTTTCTCTTTGGACAATTTTCTTTAGTTAATTTATGTAAAATAATGAATTGAACAGGATTGTATATAGCCGAATTGCTGTAATGCAGTGAAATGTATTGGCGCAAATATCCCTGAGTTTGGGATATCGCGTTTCATGATGTTAATAAAGTTAATTAATCTGTAGATATAAATATCAATTATCACAGAATTTTAATATTCATAGAATACATTAGGTGGCGCTACTCAGCAATATCTTTAAGTTGCATAATAAGATGATTATTCTTTAATCGTACTTTATTTCTTTATCAAAATATGGAAAGCCTTAGAAAGATGATATTCGAAATTCTGCGGAAGTTGAATAAAGAAAAACATATTGAAATTCAATATCAAAATAAGACTAAATCTTAAGATGAATATTTTTTTGTATAATTATTACCTTAGAAGAAAAATTAATTTTTCGAGCAATTTTGCCCTTTATAACAGAAATATAACTTATATAATATGAATACAATGATCATTGTCTTCTTAGACGACCTGGAGTCGAGCTGTGTTACTACCGTAGATATGTTTTGCTCATTCATTTTCCAAAATATTTCGATGTATTGCTACTTCATTTTTATATAATTATATTTAATAGAGGGAGATCGACATTAACTCAAACTTTCTTCTATATTACTGATGACAAATTATTATATTTACATTCCCTACTCTTTTATATAAATAAAACTATACTTTCGGTTGAGAAAATTGTAGTTTAAAAAAATTTCATGTTTTATATTAGGTTTTATTCTGATAATTGAACACTTCTTTTTTCATTTTAAATGCAGGAAAGATTCGCATACTCTGTCTGTAGTAACAATAAGGAACTTGAGTATTTAATTTTTCTTTCTGTTTCAGATTTGGCCAATTTTTTTCTTCCTGTTGCGAAAAAAAGTAAGCTGATTTTTTATAACATCATTTTTAGAGACATTTTTCTTTTGACAAATTCCTTAAATACTACGATAAATGAAAATTGGAAGAAAATGTGTACTCATTAAATAAGAGAAATTATAAAATAGAAGACAATTTTCTTTTCAAGTATAGCCTAAATATATTTGAAACTTCCTTACTAAAATAATGACATAAATTTCGAATGGGTGAACTATTCGTTAAATTTACCCGTCGATGATAATAGTGTTAGAAATTTATATTGAACAGAAATTCTGCCTATAAATGAATGGTCTGAAACAATTCGCTTTGGCACAAATTAAAAATTAAATGGCTTATAAAAAGGTTTTTAGGTTACCTCTATTGAGTAAAAATGAAAGCTAAAAATATAAACTTGCCTCCTTCTTAAACCCTTAGTGTGTATGCATACTTTATTCCATATTTTTATATTTTACGAGTAATAAAATTACAAAATGATTATTAAATTCCAAATAAATATATAGGTAGAGTTATATTCTGTTGTATATAACATATTCTCAGACTCCCGTCTCAAATAAAATCTATACGCGATCTATATAATGTAGCGTTATAATAAAGACATCCCTTTTAGACACAAATTTTGATGCACTAATATGGGAGAAAACATTGCTTCGCAATTAATGCGTAGATGTGAAATCCAATTGGGAAGAGTCAAGAGATAAGGAAATCTCTGCTTTCAAAATTATATTTTTTAACCTCAATTTTTATTCTATCGCATACCCAAATCTTAGAATCAGAGTTATATTTTTTATACCAATTACCTTCAGGCTTTTTCCTTCTCCAGTGTCGGAGAATCAATTCCTAGGCTATTAACATTACAATTATTGCGTTATTTTTAATATTTTATGACTTTTAATGTCTAGCATTGAGTCCAGTGTTAATTAAACATTATCTGTGTGAATACTAGTATTCAGGATATCACCTTCAATGTTAAACTTGTGTAGAGTTTGTATATTCTATATGGTCGTAAAATTTAACTTATATGGGGTGTTTCAGTGCCGTGGAAATAAGCCCCACAATGTAAGTATAAATTAAGGTATAGAGTCAAATTAGAACCTTACAGAATTTTAAATTGTAATTTACTATAAGTGAAGCAGATCTTTTCCTATTTAACGCAAAAGAAACACAATTGAAGGAATGGTATATATATGGGTCGAGTTAAAGCGTAGCTGTAATGAAGTTAGTAAAGGACATACAGGAGTCAAGTACAATAACATGCAAAGTGTTAAGGAGAGTAGATAGTTCAGAAAGTTTCCTCAAGGAACCTCGAAGATCACTAATGAGTAGGCAGTTCACCGATCCTCTTGTAAGAAGGTGATAATAATTTATCAGACAATGTGTATTCGCATGATTTAGATTTTTTCACGGGATATTTTTGAATGCTTCTTCTTAATTCACTTTGTTATTAATATGAGTCCTGCACTGAGTCTATTACTTTATTTTTACAAAATAAAATGACACTTACCCTCATAATATTTCTTCCTATTATGCTGAAGGATTCAGCTCTAATTTAATAAGATTACACTTATGAAATAACAATTAAGGTGTTTAAGCTTCTGTGACATTAATTGTCTAGGATTGATTGAAAGTCATTTATAGAAGAGTCATAAATCAGTATATATTTTCAAATATTATTCCCGTGTGGATTTTGAATATTTAATAGGGTCTTGAGCTTTATCTTACATGGTGTGTTCCAGTGTCGAGGAGGTGCCCTCCACAATGTAAGTAAATTTAGGGATTAATTCTGCTTTAGAATCTTACAGAATTGTGAATGATTATTTTTATAAAGCAGATATATTTAAAGGAATTGTTTATATATGTAGTAATTTGAACGGTATTCAAGGTAAAAATGGCGAAGGATGCACAGGAATCATTATCTTGCAATGTTTTGAAGAGGGGTAAAGGAGATCATAGATACAGCAGAGGTACAACTGAGGTAGACACGGCGTCAGAGAAATCTGGATATTTCGATCTATCCTTGGGATTTATTAGCCTTCTTTAAGAGAGTACTGGGTAATGATCTCTGGTAAAAATGCTGAAATTTTGCATCAGAAAACATGGACTCGAAGGTCTTGAATTTTACATTTTGAGACCTCTCTCGATTCATACCTTCATCTTTTTATATAGAACAGTTCTATCTATCTATTATATATTGTTTTCATATCTCAATGGTAACCTCATCTAATTTATTACATTTTCTACATCGTCAGATTTCAAAATAGCATCTTTACTGTTGAAAAATGTTTGTGTTGTCTTTTTAAGTATTAAATAGTGTGTTTCAGTTCTGAAGAGGAGCCTTTGGTCGAGTAAGTAAATTGAAATAGAAATACACTCTAAAACCACTAATATTACTGAAGTTATTGTTTAAGCCCAATGAAATATATATTTTTTATGATCCAACTGTCACTTTGTTTACTATTCCCCCAATATGGTTCTATCATATCTCACTTCAACTGCGATTTATTTTGAACATTTTTTATACAGTGCATGATTATGGCAGAACACTTATATAATTATTTCATAATGTCTTTAACCACGAAAATACAAAATCTGATTGGTTTTAACAGAACCTACCATGGAAGCATTCAGTTGATCCATGAGCTATCAACTCATTCATTGTATAATGCATGTCCCAAAACTAGGTGTTAGCATCTCTTTGATATTACAGAATCTACTCTGGGGAATCTTGTATTAGAACTAAAAGAACTATCATCTTATCTATTCTATAAAATATGTCATCACAGAATGTGAACCACTATTGGTATTTCATAACTTACGACGGGCAAGTCTATTGGGCCCCAGCTGATCAGCCAACGCCTTCTTGGATGACGAGCTTCTCGCCGTATTATCTTCTTCCGTAAGTATTGAGTAGACGTTAACAGCATGTCATATATATGGCTGAATTAGATATTTCTATATCATCCCACATGTTATTTGTGTGTATGTGTGCGTTATTATCCTGGTAATGATGTACATAAGTGTTAAAATTATTAAATATAAAACTACTTACTCTCTAAACGTTTTTGAAATTAGCATGATATTCCTGAAAATTTCAGAGTGTATAATTGTGCTATAATTAGCATATTAATGACTGATTAATATATAGATAAAGAATATGATCATTAAAGACAATATATAAAATTTCTTTCTACTTCTTTACAACAATTACACAACTTTATTAATAATTGTTTTTACAGTTGCGCGCACTGCAAGCGGCCATGCGGAGGCTATAATCCATGCAAAAGGTAAGTATATTTAACAGTTCCTTTGTCTCACCATGTTTAACTCGGAAATATATTTATCCATTAGAGTAATATTATACAGTTCCGAAATTTCAACCCTACAATATATCCATCTATACTACATTTCATAATCTTGGGAAAGTTCTTCAGTCCAACCATATCAACTTGGAAATATATTAATCTGTACCACATTTCTAAATCGAGAATGAATTCTTAAGTCTTAATAATTTAACCTTTCCTCTTAAATCTGTTCTAGATTTCTTATTTTGAAAATATATGTTCTTTTATCCCATTCTTCTTCTAATTATGCCTATACAGTTCTTACCAAGGTATAAGTTCTTCAGTCCAACCATCATAACCCTGTTTTATTCTCAATACCTCAATTCTACCTCAATTCTCACTATCGAATTTGTTCTCATTTACCCCAATTTTAACTCTAAATTACACGCGTGTATGCGAAATGACCTCTAGCTCTCAACCGGGAATATATTGTTCAAATCCAACCATTTCAACCCTGAAATACATCCATCTGCTATACAGTTCTCAATCTAGAATATCTACCTCTTTTTCGCCGATTTAAATTTCTCATATTTTAGTCTGTTATACAATTCTCAACATGGGTATATTTTATATCAGTAATATGTCCATTCGTGAAACAATTTTCAATCTGGAATGAGTTCCTCAGTCCACAAACAACAATTTCAACCAATTTACACTAAGTTCTCTAAGTAAAGTTTGTTACTTTGTCTAACCATTTTAATCCTGTAATATTTCTATCTCTCTGTGTTCTACCCTATCTATATAATACATTATGTTCTGTTGTCCCGCTGTTCTAACCATGTAATGTGTTGACGCAGCCCCAATGGAGGCAAAGCCGAGTAAGTTACCACAGTTGGTATTGTCCCCACAGATATACTGACATGGTGATGGTTTCCAGATCAATGGCTGACGACGCTCCACTCACCAAGGAGGAGGAGGATTCCCAACTTTTTAAGTGGATTACTACACTCTGAATTTTCAAAACTCACATGGGTGTCTAGAATGGCCCTCACGCTCTCCATGCTGCTCAACCCTCCGAAGGGGACAGCGATGAGGAGGACTAGGCAGTAAGTGGAATTACTACATTATACTTCCCTGTAGTATAGAACGGCTAACATCATTTAATTGCTTAGGTTATATATATACATGTGAAAAAACAATAGAAAATAAAATAAAAGATAAGTGGGTCAGGTGTTGATATTAAAAATAAAGAAGGCATCTCCTAACCACGAGCACATGTGCTTTTTAGATGGCAGGGCCTTATCTTTTTTTTTCTATTGTTTTTTTCATGTGCTAAGCGTATTTACGCAAATTTGGCCTTAAATACCCATTTCTTGATTTTTCGGGAAGCCATTGGGACCAAAAATCTATTTGGTCGCAGTGGTTACAGCCTTCTCCACGCTGACGAGCGCCAACAGCGCGAAACGCGTTCCTGGATGGCTTTTCTTGATTTATCAAGAAATTGGGTTGGCCAAATATAACGGAGCAAGCTAAATAAACGTTTAGTTTATTTTGCTCCACTAGATGGCGCTCTGCCATCTAAAAAGCACATGTGCTCGTGGTCAGGAGATGCCTCCTTTATTTTTAATATCAACACCTGACCCACTTATCTTTTTTTTTCTCTTGATTTTCATGTGTTAAGCGTCTTTACGCAAAATTGGCCTTAAATACCCATTTTTTGATTTTTCGGGAAGCCATTGGGGCCAAAAATCCTTTTGGTCGCAGTGGTTACAGCCTTCTCCACGCTGACGAGCGCCAACAGCGCGAAACGCGTTCGTGGATGGCTTTTCTTGATTTATCAAGAAATTGGGTTAGCCAAATATAACGGAGCAAGCTAAATAAACGTTTAGTTTATTTTTGCTCCACTAGATGGCGCTCTGCCATCTAAAAATCACATGTGCTCGTGGTCAGGAGATGCCTTCTTTATTTTTAATATATACATGTATATTACTGTTTCATAAATATATATTTTAAAACACACGGCTATAAGGCTATGAAAAATACGATGAAAACTTTCAATATAATAAATAGAACTTTGAAATATACACAGATATATTCAAATCAAACAATTTACACACCCTAAATTTACGATTTGAAAAAAAATAAAAAAAATTGAACACTTATAATTATAATATTAGAAATTTATATATAAATTTAATTATTATATAAAATTATGGAATTTGTTTGAAAAATCACCTTGAATGACAAATTTTAAACATTTTCTGTGTCACACACAAAAAAATAAAACATATTCCAGCTGGTGTTGTGACTTTGTAACCGACCTGAGTCTATTCGTTTGCAGGGATAGTTAGTAGAGGGCATGAAGAGTTTTTGAACATCAAATTTGTCTTTGCAAGGAGCTTTTATCGCTTATATACCAACAATAATTTTGGACGCAGTGGTATAGCCTGTTCCACGCCAACGAGCGCCAACAGCGTGAAACGCGTTCTTGATTTATCAAGAAAATGGGTTGAGCAAATATCAGGGAACAGGCCAAATCAATGTTTAGTTGATTTCTGCTCCACTAGATGGCGCCTCTGCCATCTAAAAAGTACATGTGCTTCTGGTCGAGATATGCCTTCTTTATTTTGATTACTTAATTATATGTACCTGAAGTCGCTCTTCACCCATTAAATATATACATTGCAATATAGCTGGCAAACATTTTTTGCATATATGCTATTTTTATTGAATATAAGAAATGATTATTTTTTTTTTGTCATTTTTTATAGCAAAAAAAAAAAAATATTAATTGAAAGTCTTTTATTGACTTTTTCTAGGAGTCCTTCCTCTCTTCCTTCCCAAGGAACATCTCCGACCTGATCTATGCTGTCCAATATGTTGAATTCCTTGTCGAAGCTATCAGTACCAAAGCTACCGGACAAACAATAACTGCAATAGCCGAATCCATACTCAACCATTCAACAATAGTACTGTATATAAGGAGTGAGTTACTTTATTCAATTAATCTTTAGAATTTCTCTATTTAAAGAGTAAGATGTAATTGAAATTTAAAATTTCCAAAATGTGTGACATCTTAGTATACGAATTCATTATTTATCTGTCAAATTGATCTTAAACATGGCATGTGAGGTCACGTTCATAAGTTAAAATATCAAATTTCAAAAGTGACCTATATTAATTAGGTCTTAATTGCTAATTATAACGAGAATATTTAGATTAATAATATATATTGTTTTTTAGTTAGTAAAAGAGAGATGGCTATTCTTAATCTTGTAAGATGTGATAAATCTAATATTTTCAGTCAATTATGTTGAAGTTAGTTTTGTAATTTGAGTTATTTGTAAATATGCAAATACTTAATATATCATTAGTTCCATCTTATCTTGATAGGAAATAAAAAGAAGATGGAATACAAAGAAATATTTCCCTTATTTCTCTTTAATGTATCTTTAACTGCAAGCCCTCTATGAGTCATTGTAGTTACTATTCCATGAAAATGTTTATGTTATGTAGTAAACGCATGTAGAATGTACTGATGATATTCATTTTTAAAT
The DNA here is from genome assembly GCA_030710605.1 of Cordylochernes scorpioides. Classification (NCBI taxonomy): domain Eukaryota; kingdom Metazoa; phylum Arthropoda; class Arachnida; order Pseudoscorpiones; family Chernetidae; genus Cordylochernes; species Cordylochernes scorpioides. The sequence continues at coordinate 78,846,974 of CP092869.1, read as the reverse complement.
ATTTATATTATTTAATATTGATTGGAAATAAATCAGAGTTACCCTCTCTCTTGTGTATAACAAAACACACACTATTCAGTACTTCCTGGTTTCATTAAGTTTCTCAAGGCACTCTTTTATTCTTCCCATTGTAAAGTTAGAAGCCTAATAAAATATCTCAGATATCTTTCATTACAATATCACTGGACTTATATCACAAAATACATTTATGTAAACGATAATTTTTATAAAAATATATTTTTAGGTTATGAGCATTCGGAAATCTCCTTTATAAACCAACGATAAAAAAATCACGTAAAATCATGCAAGATATTATAAGTTAATTGAACTTTGATTTATTTTATATGAAAAACGGATGTTTATATATGTATATATTTGTCTATATATTAAGGGTTGTAAACTAAAAGCATATATACTTGTATATTAAAAAAAAGAAGCGCCAGAGCGCCATCTAGCGGAGCAAAACTAAGCTAAAGGTTTATTTAGCTTGCTCCGAGATATTTGGCCAACCCAATTTCTTGATAAAACAAGAAAAGCCATCCACGAACGCATTTGGCGCTTTTGGCGCTCGTCAGCGTGGAGTAGGCTGTAACCACTGAGACCAAAAATATTTTTGGTCCCAGAGGCTTCTTGAGAAATCAAGAAATAGGTATTTAAGGCCAAATTTGCGTAAATACGCTTAACACATGAAAAAAAAACAATAGAAAAAAAAGAATAAAAGATAAGTGGGTCAGGTGTTGATATTAAAAATAAAAAAGGCATATCCTGACCAGGATTGATGATGAAAACAGCACAACGCAGTAGGGAACCGACATCCTGAACTCCTTCTATGGTTTGGCGGCTTTACTTGATTGGTCGGATAATTAACCAATAATATTTATATATATATATATATATATATATATATATATATATATATAAATTTGATTTCTGTTCCACCAGATCGCGCTCTGCCTTCTAAAAAGCACATGTGCTCCTGGTTAGGATATGCCTTTTTAAAAATATATACTATATATAATATATACCATATAATAATATGTAATATGTGTTTGTTACAGTTAGAAAATCAGAATAAATGAATAATCAACTATTTTACAAGATAAACCTAAATATTACGCAATTTCATAAAGTATATTTATCTGTCGAGTGTTTTATTTTTAAATCTACATACTATTTAAACTTAAAGAAAGAATAATCATGTAAATTATCAATTATGAATACTGTTTATATAAAGATACAATGTGAATGCTGAAGGTAACTAAATGACATAAATGTTTAGGACTGGGGGAATGGCTACACTTCAACAATATTATTATCTCCGAATCACAACTATGAAGAACAGCAGCACAACCTGTGAACCTGAATAGAATGATGTTCAACCCTGGAATATGGCTGCTACAAGGTTACGACCACGTGGGAAACAAAAGGATTCACAGCTCCACCATGAAATGCAGCTGGTGAACGGCTCTTACGGAGCGACAGACGCAGGCTGAATGGATAAACAAGGGCCTTATGTTGGAAAGCTAGGTAAGAAACCTTGATTTCAATTTAAAATAGATGGATTAATTAGAGAGTAAAACCTTCATCAAAGTTCACTCTCGCTAAAAGACATCTTTCTACAAAGGACAGTTTTCATGGCCCAAAGAAAAACATTATTATTTATTTCTTCCTAGAGGTGGACATAGCTCCCTTGAAGGAAGCATTGACTCTACATCCAGGTGTCCTTTAGAAAGAGGTTACGCAATATATGTATGCACATACATATATTGGATCATAATTAATTCATTTATCAATATTTAAATTGGCTGAACCCAAACCTTGTTCGGGGGGCATGGCGTAAAACAATTAATTATTCTCAAACTACAAAAAATGAATTTTAATCCAATAAATTTTTCATATGAATAGGTATTGAAGAATAAATATTTTTGAAAAACGAAACATTCATGTGTATATTATATTATACAATAAATATGTGTAAAAGAGCTTTTTGAAATAACTTCTACTAGATTTCCCAAATTTATGAGTGTGTAATCATTAAAACTGTAAAAATTTAAAAATATATATCTTCAATATATTTAAATAATCCAAAAATATATAAGACCTTCATAATTTTAAAAATATCTTAATTCATCTCAAAATTAATATAGGTTAGAAAGCTAGGTATAATAAAAAATAGTTAAGAAGGCTTTTGCGGAGTACGTTAATAATAATTTCAGAACAAATTCTGAAATTCCCTACAGGATGGAATATAATGAAGACTTTGATGATATAGTTAAATGTGTCGCTTCTGTGTCTAGATAAAAACGCTCACAGCACAACTCCTGCTCCAACAGGAATGCAGAAAAGTGTTCCCCGCTGTATGGTACTACCTGAGCACGTGTGAAGTCCTCACTGAAATATACGATGGGCCGTTAAAATAAAGTCAGCGCTAACCCTGTACACACGTTTGAAGTGACCTGGATGGATGGCTTCTGAAGGCGCGCCTCGTTATGAGAGACCAAGTAATCATCATATGATCTGACTACATATCAGAAAACGGAACGAATTCAAGCTGAAGACGCAGGAATCAAGTGGACTGGATGTTTAGATCTGAAAAGGAAAGTCACTTTGTTGAAATCATTCAATTAATGAAGACTATTCTAAAATAAGTAACATTACTTCGGCTCCCTATATAACTTGAAACAAGTTCAGCAAACATTTCGCTGAAAAAAAGCCTGATTATTCTTCTGAACCATCAATATGTCGCCAAAGTACATCATGACTGCACATGTGCCAATACTTTATTCGAACTCTGTCTTCTTGGGCTTCGTCACGTTGGCCCAGTTATCCACACAGTGTCGCTCTCATCCTGCAATGTTGGTGAGTCTGCATCTATTCAGTATAGGAACTATAATTACTCTATACATTCTATATTCATAAAATATTATACTCTAATTTTTAAAAAAATGGAAAATATTGTTTTATGAATGAAAAAAGATGTCTTCCGTTTGCTTAAATGAGCATTTAGGAAGAGGAGACATTTTCTTGTTGGCCAATATAGTGAAATAAATTTTAACATATACTTCAGCTGATATTGATTCAGAAATATGCCATTTTACACTCTAAAATATCTCTTTTTAACATCTTATGAATTAATTTTCCCTCAATTTAACTTTCAGACCTTTCAAACTCTCTTTATTATTTTATTGCGATATTTATTTATATGCAAATGATAACAAACATTTAATATATAAAATATCTATAACTCTTAGAATAAGAAAGAAACGTTAATTGAGATAAAATATGTAATTTTGTTACTTCATAATAACTTTGAAGAACTGAAATATTTGAAAATTGAAAAAATGTGATAAAAGACTGTTAAGAGATGTTTGTTCATCTATAGGTTGCAGTGTTGGTAGATATCTAAAATAATAAAAATATTTTATTACTTTCTAACTTTTGAATCAAAGTTAATATCGGTGTCTCACAATATAAGTGAACATTGTAAACCATTATATACACATTAACAGCCATGGTATGTACTATGTTCTACTTTTCTGTTACTTTACACAGCATGATCTTATATTTTTTTTGTTTGATCAGCAGACTGAACTATGAAGTTCTTGCCGTACCTTCAAGCTTATGGTATTGTGCTGAATATGCATATCCGAGGTATTCTTCCTCTGTTTAGTTTTATACTGTCCTATGATCATTAGCATACAATCAGCTTTGAGTTTATTGAAGTGGCCATGTTAACTCATTGGTAACCAACATCGAAGTGCTGATTAAACGATCAAGATTTCAAATTTTGAAGTGATTTTTTTCCTCCTTAACAGTTACCTACTATCAAGGGAAATTTAAATAAAAATGCATTTTCTGGTGAAACCAATTTAGAACTTCCCAAATTTCAATTGCCCACCTTTAGTGGTGATATTTCAGATTGGCTGAGTTTTAAGGAAATTTTTATTAGATCTATTGATCAAAATCCAACACTGGGAAATTCTCAAAAACTTCAATATTTAAATTCTGCACTAAAAGGAAATGCCGCTAGACTTATTAGGGCGTTCAATATTTCTGATGAAAATTATCCTATTGTCTGGCAAACCTTGCTCAATAGATTCGTCAAAAAAAGTGAATTGGCTTTTAAACAAATTCAAAATTTGTATGATCTAAAAAATGTAAAACAAGAATCGACTAAAGATTTACTTGATCTCCTGGACACTTGTAACGAAAGCATTCAGAATCTCTCTATACTCGGATTGGAACGTAATAATTTATCAGATATGATTTTAATTCATATAATTCAATCAAAACTTGATCGTTCAATAAGAAAGGAATGGGATATGAGTTTGCTCGAGAAAGAATATCCATCATATGAAAAGATTTTTTGTAGGGGGTCGGTGGAAGGCTGGTTAAACCGTTTGGTTTTCGACCACTACGACCCGGGTTCGATCCTCGCATTGGACACTTTTCTGTTTAAAAAAAATATATATATATATTTTAATATATATATGTCATAATATATGCTCTTCCAGGATTAATAAAACAAACCAACAGCCAACGAGAGAGAGATGAGCAGCTAAAGCGAGACACTTTAGACAACTAACTCACGACCATTTTGACCACATTCCTGAGGGGGGGCCGTCACCACCTGGCGACTTTCCTGGTTATTCCCCGGTTGTGTACACAGGGAAAACAGTCGTTCAGCTGATAACGTCGCACTCGCTCTCTCGGCTGGCTGGCTGGATGATTGCTCTAACAACTCGTCGTGTGATTATTTCTCTCCTCAACACATTTACCACTATATTGCCACATTGAAAAGTCGACAGGATAAGACCTGGCCGGGAAGCAAATCCCTCATATACCGGAATATGAAGAAACAAGAAGCCAAGCCGCGATGATCGACCAAACCCAACTCAACTGTAACCACTCCTCTTCGAGCCCTCAACCCCTTCTTCGCCAACCTTTGAACCGTGATCCCGAAGAAGTATTCACCTACGACGGAGATGGAGCTGTCACACACTTCTTCCAGCACTAGATCTACCCAAGAACGACCACCGTGCCAGGGCAGGACACCTTCCTCCATCATGGACAAGACTCCGCCATATCCCTGCCGCTACTGTGATGTACAACACTGGTACGCTCAGTGTCACAGACAGAACTCTCCTGAATCTCAATGAACTTACCTGCTCTCTAAACCAGCATAACCTGTAAGTGAAATTGTTTTACCCCTTCCATTCATTCTTTAAATAAGTCATTCCTTGTAAATTGTCCCATTATTTACATAATTAGCTCCATTTATTCTCTCCATGACTATTAACAATGGTTTTATGCTCCATATTATTTATCTAGATATTTGTAACTCATTTAATTAGTTACCTCACCAGTAGAATTTAACAATCGTTATTTTAATTAAATAATTTCCATTTTTAACGTAACTCTTTAAAAAAAAAAAAAACTCTTAAAAAAAAAAATTGGAATTCTACCTATTAATGCTTTACGATTTTTACTTATTCATTTTATTTATAAAAATATGCCTCCGGCACCTAAACTTTTGTATAGACCTCTCCTACTTGTAAGCACGGCTCACGAAAAATAATTTCTTTCCCTAATCGATTCAAAATTCACCCTGTAATTCAGGCGTCGAAGAATTCCAACCACCACGTGAGCCTTGCTTACAATCAACCCTTGGTGACTCTTATCTATCTTCCCCTTAATGCCCCTCTCATTCTTACAACTTTGTTAACTTTATACCAGCTCAGGACCTTTATAGAGATTTATTGATTAATCAATTATTGAACTTCTATATTGTCATTTCAAAATCCTAACCTTCGCCCTTCATTTATGATAATTTATTTCGTAGTTCATCTCTAGCCTATCCACCGACCCACACCATCTAGCCAATGGTGTGTTCGTCACAGGGTGCAGATTGACTAACTGCTAGATATTTATCAACCCCTTTTTGTTTGCACTTGAACAATCTGCATCGAGCGACACAGTTCGCTTCTTCTTCTCGCGCCACACGTTCGCCACACGGACCCTGTCTTCAAATCTATGTTTGTCCATTGTCCAAACCAGCACGATATAGCCTACCTCCGATATTTCCCACGGAGGTACGTTAAACATCGTCGCTGATTCTGTCCGGTCCGTCATCATTTCGCGCAGACATGGGTCTTAATTTTAACCCACCGCAAAATCATCGCCTTGCACAAGCTCCCACGACGGTTCAAACACCTCGTGTCCGAGCAGCTTGTCACTTGTAACGGACAACGCAGTCCTCGTCCCAATTTTTGGCACTGTGCGCGCAGACTTTCCGCAAATTAAATATAAGACCGTTCGACTTCCTCACCTACACACGGGACTTTTCCCCTCGGACTCGCTACACAAGTAACTGCATAGATAAGTTAGATTGGCCCAAAGCAAGTTTCCCCTCGCTCTGTTCGCCGAAATTCTAACATTGTATGTAGTTTTATATTTACCTCAGTCCTGAGCTCACACAATTGTCAACCTCAATCTCATTTCTCGTACTCTACACTTATAGCATAGAAAGCCCATGACAAGTTTCCCCTTGCCATGTCCGCCTGAAAAATATCTTAAAGTGTAGAGTTCCCCAGTCTTAATGATCTTCAGAATTTCACCATATGTATGTGACTCTTCTTCTCGTTGTTCACACTCCTCCATATCACTTCCCTTATAGTACATTAGATTTTGTTGTATATAGCCTTTTATAACCTTGATATTTTCAAAGATTTCCTTAAATGTCAAACTCCCCGGTGTTGTAAAACTGCTTGTAAATAATATTTACTTGTGTACTATACGATATTTTATTTACATAAAACTATGTCACCATTACCTTAACTAATTTTAACTGTAAAATTATTTTCTCTATTCCTGGCTTCTCCAGCTTTAAATATACTTAAACCATGTTCAGCCTTCTTCAACGGGGGCCATATTACATAATATATGCTCTTCCAGGATTAATAAAACAAACCAACAGCCAACGAGAGAGAGATGAGCAGCTAAAGCGAGACACTTTAGACAACTAACTCACGACCATTTTGACTACATTCCTGAGGGGGGGGGGCCGTCACCACCTGGCGACTTTCCTGGTTATCCATCGGTTGTGTACACAGGGAAAACAGTCGTTCAGCTGATAACGTCGCACTCGCTCTCTCGGCTGGCTGGCTGCATGATTGCTCTAACAACTCGTCGTGTGATTATTTCTCTCCTCAACACATTTACCACTATATTGCCACATATATATATATATATATGTCATAAAAAAGATGTATTTTAGGTACGTTACCAATTCATTCATGCAGTCGTGGATTGAAGTGAAAATGATAACTTTTATATTCAAAATTGTATTTTTTTTAATGATTATATTTTAAGAACAAAACGTTTGCATACATATATTTTATAAATATAATCTAAGTATATACAAAAAACATCTTGGGTTGAACTCCTTTTGTTAAGGATTTTAAAGAATTAACTCTGTGTTAATTCTATGATTATTTAAATTATAATTATATTAATGAATAATAAAAATCATATTTTTATTATGTCATTTCTTCCCTCCAAGGATAAAAATTAGGGAGTAATTTTCAAAGTAAAAAAAAAGTATCATTATTATTTACATAGATTATCAATTAAGATGGAGGATACCAATTGAAACTATATCAATGATGCTCTTTATTCCTTCTACATATTCCTATTGGTACCTTTTTTCTTGACAGTAGCTGAAAATTATCCAATCTTATTTGAATTTATAGGTGTCTCCTTCCTATAATTCATAAGGGGATTTACCTCATGAATTGAGTAGGCCTTCTCAGGTCTCAAGATTCAAAAGGTATTTTGCCACATGCCAAAAAATATATTTTTGAAAATCACAAATTTATTTCTCATAATGACGAGTGGTATCCAACATCTTGTTTCACATTTATTTGGTTTGATCAGAATAAAAACATAAAATAATGGGTTATTTACTTCCACATAATGAAAAATATTTACACATGAAGTTTTACTATTTACATTAAAAAAAAAAAAAGAATGTTCGAATATGAAATGTTCCATATAAAGTTTGTGAGGGAAAAATATATAGAATCATATGAGTGAATTTCTCAACAAATAAAATCAAAATGTAAAATATTTACAACAATTGAAAATAAAAGTGTCAAGTTATATCTTATGTGTGCACAAAAATTATATTCTCAAGGCTTAATTTTTAGGCGTAGTTATTTTTGGTATTGTCTTATTTATATTAAGATTTCCCTACCATTATTTAGTAATAAGAGGGATTCTACTTTTCACTACCTTAGGTGCCACTTGTTGGTTTGTTTTTTTTATCTAAAGTGGGTATTTTACTTTTTGTCAGTTTTAACTCAAATCCTTCTTTTGAGTAGTATGGCCTCAATTTGGATGAATGAATTACCATGGTAGTTTTTCCTAAATTAGATTGGGGTTTATCAATTTCATAATTGACTGGGGATATCTGTTTTAGGATTGTAAATGGCCCAGACATTGGAGGCATTAATTTTCGGTTATCTGGATGGTAAAAGGTTTGTAACCAAACTTTATCGCCTACTTTAAAGGTGGAAGGTTGATAATGTTGATCATATCTAATTTTATTTATCTGATGAAATTTTAATGTATTATTATAGGCATTTGTTCTGGCAGTGTCTATAGGGGGGTAAAATTCTGATTCTTTTAAGGGGGGATCATAAGGGAGCTTACCATACAAAAGGTAAGTAGGAGTATAGCCTGTTATGGAATGGGGAGTATTATTATATTCATTTAGTACTGAATCTAACAATTTCGTCCATGGTATTGATTTTCCTTTCAAGTTATTGAATTTACATCTTAACCTGGTTATTATAGTTTGGTTAAGTCGTTCATTTAACCCATTACACTGAGGTCTTGATGATGAAGTCAATAATTGTTTAATGTTATTGTTAATCAAAAATTTTCTAAATCTTGGTGAAGTAAATGATGGTGCCCTGTCACTTAAAAATTGTTTGGGTTTTTGTATTTGAAAAATTTTGTTTAGGCAATTTATATATGAGTCAGTATTTTGACTTTTTGAGGGGAAAGCCCAAATGTATCTAGTAGCATGATCTACGATGATGTGAAGGAATTTCTTTGTGGAATTATAGTAATTTAGTCCACCTACTGTGTCTATAGACACAAGATCAAAAGGATCCTTAGCTGGGGGAAGACTTTCCAACAGACCAAATTTCTTCTGGTGAGATATTTTATTGAGTTGACACACCACACAGTGTTTTACATAATTAGAAATATCTTGAATTAGGTAGGGCCAATAATAGATAGGAGAAATTAGATTTAACATTTTAGATACTCCTATATGGCCGTAATCTTGATGAGCTCTTATTAATACTTTTTCTCTTAATGATGGTGGAACAACACTTTTGATTAATCCTTTTTTCTTGATTGTTAAAAGTCCATTAAATTTAGTATATTTCCTATCATTGATGTTATCATCAAATTGAGCTTGTTTTAGTTCTGGGTCAGAAACAAAATGAGCTATGGGGTATCTGCTGAGAAAATCAGCTTCTTTATTTTCAGTTCCTCTTATGTGTTTTATCTCAAAGTCAAACATTGAGAGCTTTAAGCTCCATCTAAATAATCGTCCTTTTGGGTTCTTTATGTTCTTCAAATACTTTAGACAAGCATGGTCTGTATGGATGGTGAAATGCACGCCATCTAAGTAGGGTAAAAAGAAATCCACAGCATCAATAATAGCAAGGCATTCTTGCTCAGTTACACAATAGTTTGATTCATAAGATGTCATTCTACGGCTTCTATACGCTATTGGCTTTAAAAGACCATCGGGTTGTTCTTGTTTTAGGATAGATCCGATCTGTTCTTGGCTAGCATCCGTGTAAAGGTGTATAGGATATTTGGGATTATAGATAGCTAATATAGGTTTTGAGGTTATCATATTTTTTTAATTTAGAAAATGCGGTTTCGCATTCTTCATCCCATTTCCATTTTACATCTTTTTTCAACAAATTATTCAAAGGGAGTCTGAGTTTAGCATAATTAGGGATAAATTTCGAGTAAATGTTAATAGATCCTAAAACTCGTTGTAAATCCTTTTTATTCCTTGGGGAATTCAATTTTCTAATCGTTTCTATATTATTAGTGCTGGGTGAAAATTGATGGTTTGATATTTCATATCTTAGAAAAGAAATCAGATAAGTAGCGAATTTACATTTACTTAGTTTTAGCTTAATATTTTCCTTTATGCAAATATCTAAAATTACTTTTAAATGGGTCAAATGTTCCTGAAAATTATTTGAAAATATAATGAAGTCATCGAAGTAATTCATGCAAAAATCAACATCATATTTATTTAAAATTTGCCTTAAAACTCTTTGGAATTGACTTGGACTATTTTTTAATCCAAAAGATAATTTATTAAATTCGTAAAGTCCGTGAGTGGTAGTAAAAGCTGTGTATTCTTTATCATCTGGGTGTATATCTAAATGGTGATAACCTGATAAAAGATCTAGTGTAGTGAAGATATTAGCTTCTGAAAGCTTATCTAATATAGAATCTATTCTTGGTATGGGCTCAGAATCTCTTTTTATTATATCATTTAATTTTCTGTAGTCTATTACTAGTCGAATTTTACCTTCATTTCGCTTATTCACCAACATAGCAGGGGATGCATAGGAGGAATAAGATGGTCTGATGACATTATATTTCAAAAGTTCTTCAATCTGTCTTTTAATTTCAATGTTGTCCGAGAAGGAAGGTCTAAAAGGCTTTAATGAAATAGGTGTTTGTGAGGTAAGTTTAATTCTAATTGGATCTGCTTTAATATGTCCTATATCCATTTTATGGGCAGCAAACGCTTCCTTATTTTCCTTAATTAATTTAATTAAATCAGATTTTTCATATGGTGAAAGTTTTTCATCAAATTCTACACTATTAAAATTTCTAAAATCATTTTCATTAGAAGGAATAATAGATTTAAATAAAGGATTTACATTATGATGTGTATAATTATTATTATTAGGGTTATGGTAATTAACATTAAGAATTCTACCAAATTGAGTAATTGTAAAACTTTGAAAATCAATGTCTAATTTAAATAATCTTATATGGTGTAAAGAAAGCAAAACATATGGCAAATTAATATCAGAGGAATAAAAATCAATATCTCTAGTAATAAATCCTATAGTTGTATTAACATTAATTTTTGAATTTATATTTAGCATACCGGATGTCTGTTTAATAAGAGGTAAATTATTAAAAACAACATAGTTTGGTTGAATCTTATCTATCATATGTTGAGGAATTATAGAGAAGGTACAGCCAGTATCCATGAGAGCTACAATACTGTTATTATTCACATTTAGATTTATATACAGACCTTGGCGTCAGGAGTGTTGAGGCGGAGCTGGTCGGCATTCGCTCGAAGGGGCTGTTGTCTGCGTCAAGGTGTCCATGGATCGAGACGGCACGGACATGAAGCTTGCAGCGGGGGGGGGGGGGGGGGCTTGCACGGCCCTCTCGCGAAACCAGCACCTATTCTCAGGATGGAAGCGTCCGGCATGTCCCCGGTTCAGGCAAATTCGGCAAGGACGTCTTTTAGAACTATAGTCCATAGGGCTTCTACCTGGATGTCCCCATTGCTTTTGTTGTACTTCCATTCTTGGGGCTGTTTCCCTTTTAATAGATGACTCCTCCATTTCCTTATGTGATTCCCTTCTTATTGAATGTTTCTCCACATTTGCATCTTTATTTGGCAAATTCTGCAGGCTTTTTGCGCGAATTTCTAGAAATTCCATTAAATCCTTAATTGAAGGCACAACCCTTGGGTTGTTCTGCAATTCCCACTGTTTTCTTGTGGTTTTATCAAGCTTATCTTGTATGATCTCGACGAAAAACACATCAGATAAACTATCGATTTGGTAACCTAAAACCTTCACTGTTCTTACTATCTCGTTGCAACTATCTAGAAGTTTAAACATTGACTTATGGTTGTCATCGGCTAACTTTGGTAATCTTAATGCATTATCTATTTGGGTGAAAATCAGATCCTTTGGATTATCATATCTTGTTAATAAGGTTTGCCAAACCTCAACATAATTGTCGGCTGTAATTGGAAATGCGTTGACCAGTCTTAGGGCTTCGCCTCTCAGTTGGCCTTTCAAATATTGTAACTTTTCAATTTCCGGTATTTGTGAATTAGAACCAATTGCAGAATAAAATAAATCCTTAAATGAAAGCCATGATTCTAATCCACCATCGAAAGTTGGCAATTCAAGTTTAGGCATTTTAACATGTAAATTTACTTTTTTTTCAGATGTTTTTTGCCCATTATGCCTTAAATCCAATTCACACTTTAATCTTATACACTTATCTATGCAATTTTCCACTTCGTCATTCAAATCCTCATCTTCAAGTTTCTGCAAGAAAATATCACTCATTTTCATCAAATCATTATTTGCATACTCTAGTTTGCATTTCGTTGCATTTACATCTACCATTGACACAATGGATTCGATATTTTCTTCAATGCCTTTTATACTTTTTTTTATCCTTTTTAATTTCTTAGTTAAAGTTTCGACTTCCATAATTGCTATTCTTTTATCTATATCTTTTCCCAAATATCTTAGTTGCGATATATGGCTTGGAAATCTATTGGAATTCTTCTCGTACAGGGTTAAAATACATCCTGTCGACTATTAAAAAGATGTCATAAAAAAGATGTATTTTAGGTACATTACCAATTCATTCATGAAGTCGTGGATTGAAGTGAAAATGATAACTTTTATATTCAAAATTGTATTTTTTTTAATGATTATATTTTAAGAACAAAAAGTTTGCATACATATATTTTATAAATATAATATAAGTATATACAAAAAACATCTTGGGTTGAACTCCTTTTGTTAAGGATTTTAAAGAATTAACTCTGTGTTAATTCTATGATTATTTAAATTATAATTATATTAATGAATAATAAAAATCATATTTTTATTATGTCATTTATATATATATATATATATATATATATATATATATATATATATATATATATATTATATTAATTTTAAAATAAGTTTTTTGAGTTTCTGCTTGATATTGAATCATCTTGATTTTGGTTATCTTGAGGATTAAGCTATGGTGGTGCAGTCGTGGTTAAAATATTTTAAGTAAAATAATAAAAATAGTCTTGATCAGATAATGTTTTAATTGTGAACCCATGGAATATATATAAAACAATTTGATAAAAGTAATGCCTGTCTTAAGGCGTATAAATAAATAAAACAAAAGATTATTTACATAATTACAAAAACTTTGGGTCGGCCAACGGGGAAGAACAACAATCAGTTTATATAGTAGAAGCGTGACCTCTGGCGGTCGATTGAAACAGAGTATTTATATCTATGAAATTATAACTTTAAATAAAATAACACTTTAACATATAACATTTTTAAATAAAATATTTCAATATAACATTTCCCTCCTGTGAAGAGAATAATATGGGGTAATTAAGAGTAAAGTGGTAAAAAATATAGCTTTAAAAAAGATAAAATGATTAATGGAAAGAAAATAATGTGAGAGGCGATATTCACTTATCATATTGGTTTTTGTATGGTAACCAATAGACAGGAAAGTACAAAATTATATAAATGATAAAAATGTGAATAATAACAAAACAATTGGGAGCAAGTGAAAATAAAAATGTGATAATCCATAATCATATTGGTTTATTGTTAACCAATAGATTGGAAATTACAAAGTATGAATGATGATAACAAAAATATGGGTAAGAGTAAAAATGTGATATTCCATAATCATATTGGTTTGTTATTAACCAACAGATTGGAAATAGCAAGAAAAAATACACATATATAACATCAAAAATGAGGAAGGAAAATTTAAAGAAAAGATAACATTAAAAACAAAATAATTGCAAAAGTATGTGAATGAAAAATAAAGAAGAAAAACATAGAAAACAATATAAAAAAATAATTGGCAAAGATATATGGAAATGCTAAAAACATTTGATGATTATAAGAAAAAGGCATTTATGAGAAAAGGCAATAAGTTGAGACAAAATTTTATGTACAAAAAGCAAATGTGAAAACAAGGAATGAACATAAAGATAAATGATTATAATGTTAAAGATAAATGAATTAATGGCAAGAATTGAGAATGGTCATTTGAAAAAAAAGATTCAAGGTGAACAAAACAAAAGTTGAAATTTACATATGTTTACCACGGTAAATTTACATATTTGTAAGGCGAAATGAGAAACAAAATTATGGCATTTAAAAAAATTTAAAAGGGGGTAAAAATAAAAAAATTTGTAAAACATATTTTGATACAAGATTAAATAAGAAAATAACATATCAAAAGTTAGGGAATTTTAAATATAAATGTGAAGCTTAGGGTATTTTGGTCATATGATAAGCAATAGGAAATTCGGGACATATTGTAAAAGGAAAATATGATAAAAATTAAAGTTTAGCTAATTTTCAATAAAGATTAATGATGCGAGGAAGTAATATTAATTTGTTGTTGTTGTTTTCCTGGCCGACTGTTTTACATATAGAATTATAAAAAAAATGATATGGTGAAAAGGTTTAACTTAAATGCAAATGTTTAAAGGGTATATGGAATGGGAAATATATTCAGGAAAGATATAGAACTAATTATTTGAAGAAAATATGGCATTTTAAAATGATTCAAAGTAGTGGCACTATTTAAATGGAAAAAATATTTAAGAATGACATAAAAGGAATATATGTAACTATAAGCAAATAAGCTATTGTAAACTATTGTAAACATGAGTGAGGATTGAAAAGTTAAAATAAACTGCGAAAAATGGTTGATACAGAGTACCTTGAAAAGGATGATGCTGGCTGGAGTTGGCTGTAGATGGAGGTGACTGGTGTTGCAGTGGATGGGTGGAGTCGATTTTCGAATATGGCTGTTTGCTTGTGGAGAATATGCTTTCTTGAATTGCAGCTATGTCTTTTTTTATAGTAGGTTATTTTTGGTTTAAAATGAGTTATTTATGATTGAAATGAGCTATTTTTTGATTGAAATGATCTATTTTTGATTGAAAAAAAGTTATTTTTGGTTAGAAGATTTGCATATTTGAATTTGACAAATTTTGCTTTTGGCATATTGAACACACAGGTAATTATCCTGTCGACTTATATTATATTAATTTTAAAATAAGTTTTTTGAGTTTCTGCTTGATATTGAATCATCTTGATTTTGGTTATCTTGAGGATTAAGCTATGGTGGTGCAGTCGTGGTTAAAATCTTGTAAGTAAAATAATAAAAATAGTCTTGATCAGATATTGTTTTAATTGTGAACCCATGGAATATATATAAAACAATTTGATAAAAGTAATACCTGTCTTAAGGCGTATAAATAAATAAAACGAAAGATTATTTACATAATTACAAAAACTTTGGGTCGGCCAACGTGGAAGAACAACAATCAGTTTATATAGTAGAAGCGTGTAGACATGTGGTGCGCTTACAGTAAAAAAGCAGTCGCTAACTACCCACCATGATTATCATGGCCTGTACCAAGAAAGATGATTTCTTTCCTGGAAAGATTTGCTGGAAGTCTCGGGAGTTTTCAGAATAAAGAAAATTCAAAACAATTCTACAAAATGAATAAATCCACTCATTCTCATTCAGCAACATTTGCCTCTGGCTCTAGTATAGATAGCAGAGTCAAGTCATGCGTCTTATGTAAAGGTGAACATATTTTGCTAAAATGTCCTAGGTTTAATGGTATGATGTTACCTGAAAGATGGACATTTGTAAAAGATAATCGTCTATGTTACAACTGCCTAAGATCTAACCATAGAGTATCGTCATGCGTCTTCACGCAAAATTGCAAATCATGTAATAAGAGACATCATACTCTTTTGCATAAGTTCAAACCAGAAATGTTAAGTCCTGTTGCGGACATATCTCCATTGACCCATGCCAGTGTCTCATGTTTTGCAGACAACAAAAGTAATGATCGGATATTACTCTCTACGGCTTTAATAAAGGTAAAATCGGAAAACGGGGTTCTTCAAACATGTAGAGCCCTCATAGATACAGGCTCTCAAAGGTGTCTTATAACAAATAGTTGTCGAAAAAAATTAAATCTTCCTCTTGCTGAATGTAAAACTACAGTTTTTGGTTTGGGAAACAAACTTGTAGAACAATCAATGGGTGAGGTCTCTCTCCAATTTAGCCCACATTTCTCAAACTTAATATTCAACGCCAATCATATAGTCATTGATAAGATCACATCCGAATTGCCCAATTTCTTTATAGAAAAGGATAATTGGCCTTATTTGAAAAATCTTCTGTTGGCTGACCCAAATTTTGACAAATCTAGCCAGATTGATTTAGTGATAGGAGCAGAGCTTGCTCCATGCTTATTTAACGGGAGGGTTAGATTCCAAAATTTATCTGGACCCACTACGTGCGGATCCAAATTGGGATGGTTACTTACAGGTAAAATATTACTGTCAGGTGAAAATTCCAATCATGATATAACTAGGTTCGCGTCGGAGGAACAAGATGATTTTCTCAAAAAATTCTGGGAGCTGGAGTCAGTACCCTCTGCCAAATCTTTAACCAGAGAAGAAATTTTGTGTGAAGAAATATATATTAATAACCTCAAAATTCTGGAAGATGGAAGGTACTCTGTTGGGCTGCCATATATCTAAATGAGAGGTTTATGTCGTTTCTTGATAATTAATCATTGTATATTATTTATAAATATTTTCGTGTCTTGCTTTTCATTATGATAATGCAAACAGCACTTGTTTGATATTATTTCTGATTGTCGTGCAGGCCTGGAGCATCCTTGGGCAGACCAAGTTAACTTGTTAAGCCTCAATGATGGAAACTGACTACAGAAGAATGGTGAGATACAAATCCCTGCCAGGATTAACGTGGATTCACTGTGCTATCGTGAGAAGCCTGTGGTCTCATTATGATTAGGTTCTTCGTCTCCACGTGCTTTGTCACCATTCAAGAGGTGATTGTGCAACTGCTGATTATAATGAGTCATACCGTTGCTCTCGGTTATCAAAAATACTTGTAAAAACAGCCCAAATTATAGCATTTTATTGTGATGAGTTTTCAAAGTCGGAAAAAAAAATTATATTTATATTTTAAGCTCTCTAACAAAAGTAATAATTATATTTGTGTAGGAATAGTACAATATCTTGTTACCTTTGTTTCTCTTCGAGATTCAAAAATGTACTGATTATACTGCGTAACAGTTGTTACTTGTCTATTAATGTGACATTAATCATCTTCTGTGATGCAGACCTCCCAGACTTAGACTCATGATGTCCCATCGTGCTGTAAAACCTGTGGAATTCTTTAAAGGCCCATGTTACTCACCTCTCATCCCTACCACCATTACCTCTAGTGTCATGTCCCAACCTCCAACGATAAGTGAGGCACCCATGATAAATCCTATATTGTAAATTGAATATTATATTAATCATATTTTTAGATTTTGGAGAAGCATCACATACCTGTTGAAAGAGCAAAGTCATAATGAAACAAATCGTCCCTATAAAAAGGTTTAATTGTATTTCTACACATTACAGAATAAAAGTCAAATATGATTACAATTTTAAGTATGATGATCAGATCCAATCTTAACAAAGCATCAATAAACGATTGCTAATACTTTGGGGTGAAATGTTTCTCTAAATACCTGTATATACAAGCTAAGAAATTTTAAGGTTGGAGTGACAAACTGTATATATATATTTTTCTTTTTTCAAATTCTTACTCTCAAAAGCAATATTGTGGCGAAAATATAATTTATTAATTAATTTTAATTTAATTATTCAGTGAAAGTTTTAACAGATTATTAATTTGTATTTGTGAAATCATAATATATGTCGATAGCTTTCTTGCTTAATATTCTCTAGCTGTAGATATAGTTTTTGTTGATAATTGACGACAGAACTCTCTTGCTGACATCATCAATAAATACTTGATAATCTTAACATATTCCAATACTTGATTTATACGCTAAACTATGATCATTTATAGTCTCTAATTGTGATTATATTACAGCAATGATTCATAATCTAATGACACTTTCAAAATTCGAGATAAATTCAAATAAAAATATATTATGCAATATGATTTTTCCATTTTTAAAATCTAGTTTTCAATTGTTAACTTTTCAACAGACAGTACAATGTAGGAGCTCTAGCTTGTTTATTTGTGGTCATCGATCTTCTTCTGTGGTGCAGACCACCCAGACATCGCTCCCTGTGTCCCTCTGTACTGAACAAGGCGAATTCTGAATGACCGACATGCCCAACTGCTTAAATCACGTGACATTCGTCATTCCCAGCTTTGCCTGAACAACCCCCATAACCACCCCCAGCCATTCCTCCAACCTCCCCACAGTTAATCCTCCCAACCCGACCCCTGTTAATCCCACCAATGAAATATCCCCCAACTCCCCTACAGCTATTCCCACCTTCCTGTCAATCTTCTAACACCACCCCCAGCCAACCCCTCTTACCTTCACCCAACTTCCCAAACCCCCTAACAATCTCCTCCGGTTAATCTTCCCAACCCACCCCCTGCCAATTCCACCAAGCCAATCCCTCCAACTCCCCTACAACTTATACCACCTTCATTCCCACCTCGCAGTCAATCTTCCACCTCCCCCAGCCAACCTCCTAACCCCCTTCGCTCCAGCCAACCTTCCCAAACCCCTAAACCTCTAACCCCCCCCCCCTCCTTATCGCCCCCCCTTTTTTTTCCTTTTTTTACTTTTACTTATATAATCTTAGAATAGATAACTATATAACCCAATATATATTAAAGGGTATGATAAAAATGCGCGCTTTGTGTTTATTCAATATTAAAGATCTAGGGATCTCCATAAATTCTCTCTCTCTCGATAAACATTCAAAGAGTATAAATTTAATTTGTCTATACATATATAGCAGGCTGCTCAAGTTTCTTTTACAACCACAGAAAATATACACCAGAATAAGATTTATATGAATCCACCACAATATTAATATTGAAAATGACACCCAAAAAGAAGAATATTTATGAGATTAATATTTAGAAACTTTATCTAAATATAATTTTTATTTCATCTACATTTTACAAAAAACATTTGATCTTGTCAGAATATTGAAAGAAAATATATATGCTGCAAGTGTTTTTCATATAGAATCTGTTTCATTATTTGGTTGTTGTTGTTAATTTGAATCACCGCGACGTTAAAACGCAAAAAATATCAATAATGACATTCTAACGCCTTCTGCATTTTTTACTTATATTTTGTTGCTGACAGGGGATAAGGAATTCTATGGAAACGTGAATGTAATGAAATATTTTATAGAAAAAAAAACAGGGCAGAAATAACCTTACCACGAAGAGGTAGAAGGGTTATTTTCGTTTAAGTAGTTGGAAAACAGAGGAACATGCTTGATTTTTTTTTTGGAGGAAGATAATGAAAACATATTTACATGTGAGCATTAGTTACATAGAAATTATTTGATAAAATAACTATAAAATTCAGGTAAAGAGTTTCTTTCAATTTTGGTTTTTACAAGATTTCGAGAAATGTTTTTGTCCTTCAGTGGTCAGATACTTTTATGTAGAATATCAAGATGATTATTATATAAAAATAATTGAAATATGTGTTATTGGCAAGTTCTCTCGTGGGCGTGCAGCAAAAATAATAGATATTATAATGGAAACAATCATTACTTCATAGAAAATTTGTCAGGGATATTGCCTTATTGGGTTGGGAGGTCAATGTTTCTATTGATTTCATTAAATTTAGATGATACCAGTGCTTCCAGAAATAATCGTTCTTGTTTGCTTTTTATGTAGTGTTAATGGGCTATTACTTTTAGGAGATTGAATGTGTGTCCAGTGGTACAGATTTGTTGATAAATTAAGGATATATTGCATTTGTATCTTATGTTTCTCTCGTGTTCTCTCAGTCTGGTCTCTATTGTCCTACTGGTTTCTTCTACATATGTGGCATTGAATTGATTACATTTGACAGATTATTTTGCATTTGATTTAGATAGGAAATTGGAAGTTAAATTTTTGGTAATTTGGTTTATCATCGAAGAACCAAGATTGGCATGGGTGCTCAAAAAGGTAACTATACCATATTTACCTAACTTATGAGCTATTACAATATTGGCTTTAGAAAAAGGGATGGTTCAATGTGTTCGGTATGTCTGGGTCTGGTGGGATAAGTTTGGATTAAAGGAATGTTTAATTATGAATGATATCAGGTAACCTAACACTGTTAATTGGTTGGTAATGTTGGTCCGTTCTATTGTTTTAAAGCATGATCGTGAGCAATGAGTGAAAATACGTTTAGTGAGAGTTTTTATTACAGTGATTTTGTGGGTAATAGGACAGAATGCGGTGTAGTGGGCATAGACACAAACAATTGTGGAGAGGAATTTCCTTTTGAAAAATAATATATTTCAAACTTTATATTTTGTGTTTTCCATATAGTATTCCTTATATTTTACTAAGGAAATTGTCATTTTATAAGATTTTCAAACGAGTCTAAATATGTATGTTATAAATAATAAATTTCGAAGTATCACAAAGTCTCTCGAATATTTAAAACCATCTCCTCGAATTACTGAAACTGGTGATTCACAAACTGAACAGAATGTGTGCCCATGTTTCTGATATATTTTGTTTCAGAAAGTCTTCATATGTCATAATGTCAAATGAAGAGGTAAAATATATATGTCTCTCCCTCCCACATATAATTGGAAATATGAGTTTGATAATACAAAGTACACGTTAGTCAGTCCATGATATGTCATTTAACGATTACAATTGTTTATACATGTAGAAAACAGTTCTAATTGTGCCTTCACAGGGGTCAAAGCCAAAAATAAAACGGTATAATTTATAGAATATAAAATGAAGGTAAACGTTGAATAAATTCTCAAAATCATTCTTTTGTGTATTGGCAAAATATTATTGTCATTGACAATGTTACTTATCATCATCATACATATACAAGTCAGACCAAATAAAGAACTATCAGCTTGTGTCACCTCCTTGCCTTTCCTTAATCCCACATGCCATCGAGGATAAAGCGCATTCAATTCTCCGACACCATTTTTCTGATTGAACAGCGAAATACAGACCATAAGATCAAACTAGTCTATATATTGGTCGTATTGATATATTAGATAAAATTAATAGAAACATTGGAAATTTGCATCAATGATGAGGCAGGCACTTCTAATATTTTCCATCTTCAGTGTTTAGTAATTGTGTAAAAATCTTCCTTTTTAAAATGATATAGAAAAAAAAAAGAGTTGCTAAATTCACATTTGAACATTCTATTAATTAATGATTATTTTAATGAATTCATCACATTATCTTCAGAAATCTTCATTAACCTCCACTGAGTATGTGACTCATATAGAACAAAAATATAGGCAAACGATGAGCGATATCCATCTTTTCAACAAAACTTTAGGATTATCAAAAGACAACTTTTGTAAATCTTTTTTTTTTCTTCTTGATATTGATAATTAAATATTAGAGGATATAATATATTTCATCGAGAACACAATAAACCGTCCATTGATTTTCTATTTCATCATTTATTTATTGTTCCCTTGTTTCCGTCGCTTAGTTAGTCATAATTCATTATTGTAGCCCATAACGTCCCCTATACTTCGAATTGCGATATCTCCTGCCAATATTACTACTATTATCTAAAGTTTCGAATACTAATCTGTAAAAACCCGTTTAATCTTCCAAACCATTTCATATCTCTAAATAACAGTAATAGCCCATAATGTCCTGCTTTGGTAGCACGAAGTAAGTCAAATCTAACCAAAAACTAAAGATGCTGATATCAAAATGAACCTTAAATTGAAAAAAAAATCGAATTCCTCAATTTTGTGTTCGAACCCAGACTATATATTTTTCCTGGCCGTTCCTCGTCATAAGTAAATTCCATCACTCTAGCAATGAAAGATGTATTTAATTCACTTAGCTATTGACTATAACTATAACTGGCAATTAAGACATTTTGTCTCTTTTCAAAAATATCTATTGGTTAACTAAGTAACACATTCTAACATCAGGTTTTCAACTTTACAATTTCTATGGCTTAGTTAACTGCATCCCTTATTTTCGTTAGTAAAATTTGCAATGTTTAATTATATCGTCATCGATAACTTGGGTTGTGTGTGTAGGGGGGGGGGACAATTCTCTTCATATAAAATAATTCCTCCATTTATTTGTAACTAAATAAATACTGGTAACTTAGAAAATTGATTTAAAAAAGGAAATATGCCTAGAAAATACTCAATGATTGATAGGCCTCAATATATAGATATTGTGTAGCTAATTGCCTTTATCTCTTTGGACTCAGGGGAGGGGGGTGAATCTATATAAGACGAGACGAAACAAGCACCACTGGTTAATACTGGAAGAGCCTTTATTACACAAACGCTTAGTATGAATAACAGAAATGTGACAGAAAATTGAATTTTTTTCCGTTTTTTTCATAAATGATTTTACAAAATATTATTCTGAATCGCTTCACGCTGCTCAGTATTATTATCTACTTATAAAACCATTCACACACTATGATATTATAATATATTTGTTATTGAACCAGATTCCTTAGGCCTTCAAATATTCTCTCTAGACATTCAATCTGTCAGCCAGACTTAAGTATTTTTGTTTTTTTTTACAATAACTGTTGAATTCCAAGATATTAATAGTGTCATGCAGATTCATTTCTAGGGATATTTTACATTGATACAAGGTTGATATTTATAATTCATAGGTGAGTGACCGTTTTATTTCTATGTTATCAGAAATCTGAGCAAATAAAGATTAGATGACCCACCTTTCGGTATTTATTCAGCAATTTGGGTGAATAGATCTTCTTTAAAATTATCGAGGAGTATAATTGTGCTTGGCCAGTTAGGATAGTTGTTGAGGTGCACTCAGGTTAGATTCTTGGAAGCATAGAGATAAAAATTCTTGGCAAATATTTTCTGAGATTGCTGTTTGTATAATCCACAAATGTATAGATCTATTGATAAATTTTGTGTAATCGGAGTTCTTTTATTGTTGGCAACACTTTAGTCGCTAAAAGAATCAGAGTTTCTTCTTGGAATGTTGAATACTCATGATATCAGCCGCGTATTGCGCAACTTAAAACTCTCCAGCTCCTATTTTCTCCATTTTAAAGGGAAAATGAAAATTCAATTCTAGGTCTCATACCCGGCCACCACAGTCAGCTAAAAGTTTGATATTTATAGCTTTTGCTTTGTAAGCTATTTTAAGCCAGTATACCCAATTTAACACTTATATGTTTTCTGGGATAATATCGAAAATCGATCACAAAAATTGAAAAGAAGCATGAAAATTAGTCCATTCCCGAATACAATTTAATATAATGCTGACCGCTCTTCACACCACAAAAACAGCTTCATTTGAAAGGAACTATACAATTTCTATTCTTTAATCTATTCCATGCCACACACGACGGTCACCTAGATGTCTTATATTTTGTAAACTTGCATTGTTAGCAGTCATGAAATAGCCTTTAAAATACCAGACTTATATATGCTATATATGTGTATTAAGAACTAGATCATTATTTCATTTTCTACGAACGGGTCCAGAAGGGTAGTCATTTCTGAACCTCCTTTATAAAGTTTCACCCTTATATATATTTATATATAAACGTTGTGACCCCTATATAAAGGTATATTTAATATAGACGTGTGCATGTGATGATATTGGAAACACATTTCTCAATTATAACAGTTAAATATTTTATCTATAACATTTTTTTGCTTTTAATTATAGGGCTTTCAGATAAGAGCCTAAATATTTTGATTTCTTCCTTCTTTCAGGTCTTGAAAAATCACTGAAGAATTTAAGTCGCTTCTTCCAACAGTTTCCTCGACTAGCCAGATGTCTGAAAATGTGTACACCTGCAACCGTAGTTGGACTGAGTGATTGTACAAATTTCAAGACTTCCATGTGGTCTGGAAGCATATTAGAATTAAATTAAAAAATTGAAAAGCTATTCGGAATTCAGTCCGTCCCCGACCATTCTGACTATCCAGAAGTCTGAAAATTTGACAACTTGAATTATCATCAGGTTCCAATAAGTGTTCAAAATTTATGCGTGTTAATTGGTTACGAAATATTTGGACAGAAAGAAATTAAGCAAGTCAAATGAAATATTTTTCAAAAATCCATGGGATTAGTCCTTAAATAGACGGAAGTCTGCTTGCGGCGGATGGTCAATTCCTCGTACGAGGAATAGTATACTATATCAGCTCTGATAGCTACAATAGTGTTGTGCGAAGGACTATTGAAGTCCCTCTAAACTACGTCCCACCGTAATAGTCCAGCGGATTGATATCTGCTGAGATGGGGGCAAACGTTAGGTGTCACATGGTCGTGAAGACTCTCATCCATTCATTCTTGGGTTGTTCTGGTTGTATTAGATGGCGTTGAGTCTTGTTGAGAACATACGGATTTCCACGTGCTACAATAGCAATCTAAGGCTTGACAACTGTGGCTAACACCTCGGTGTAAGCAACGACAGTTACTATGACAGCTGGAGTAAATAAATGTGGAGGCATTACGTCACGTTCACTATTAACAACACTAAGAACCATCAATGATGCTGGATATTTGGTATGCATGACCGTAGGTACCTCACACGGCTTTTACATAGCCAAATATCATTTTTGCGGTTCACCTTCTGGTGCTGAACAAAGTTCTTCTCAACTGTGAATAAGCAGATCATTCCTGGCTTCTTGGGATGTTTGAGTTTGTTCAGAAGGCGCTCGGCTCTGGTCAAGCGGTTCACCTTGGTTCTTTCGAGCATAAATTGTACTCTCCGCATCACATATGAATTGTAACGGAGGTCCTCATGAACCAAATGTCGGATGGTAGCCTCATCAAACTGAAGCTCTAGCGAGTGCCCTCATCGACTTCCCAGTATCCTCATGGATGGCAGCTTGGACACGGCTTATAAATTCTGGCGTCCTGATACTATCAGAACGTCAACAATGGCGTTTTCTTTGGGAAATATTCTCCAAATCACCTTTTGCATCTTCTAATTATCTTCAAACATTGAAAACAAATGATCGGGGGACTTGAAAAAAGAAGCAGTTTCTGAATTGGTGCGTCCTGCATTAAAGTGGAAAATAACTACATGCCTCTTCATTTCTTGCGTAAAAGTAGGTTATGCCATGTCTACTTGCAACATAACAAAAAACCTATGTTAACCATAAAACAGGAAAATGTGGTACCTATATTTTATCTTCTCAAATAGCTGTCACACTCTGCATATAAAATTTATCACGTTATCACTTTTCTTTACCACAGAATATGTATATTTTAATTAAAATAATGAAAGTTATCTCTTTGAAATTTCCTTATGTATATTATGTTAAAAGACAGTTGAAGGGATTATAATATAGAAATTAAAATCGATTTTTTAAATTGATTTGTTTATAATCATTTTAAGAGTAGGCTATTGCCCTCACTAATTTATTAAACTATATTAAATTTTAAATTTTATACTAAATGTTAATCATATTTCTCATACCGCGCGAGCAGTTGGAAAGCAGGAAACCCCAATAATTGAGTTAATCTTATAAAAGATAATACTTTCTAGGAAATCTGGAAAAGTTATTGCGAGAAGTTAAAAACCATGTTCTAACAATACTATTCTCAACAATTTAATATATATATATATGAAAATAATATATTTAACCATATAATTATACATCCAAGTTTGCATCTGTATGTGTAGAAAATTTTGGAAACGCCTATTCCCAGCGAAGATAAAAATTGGCAAAGGTAAACATTTTATATTTTTAGTAATTGAAATATAGATAGAATTTGAACTATGGAAACCGCCATCTTTTGGAATCAATATAAACTAAATAATATATTTAAATATTTTCCAGACTAGTTGACACCTTTTTATACTGATAAATCCACCTTTACCTTATAAATATTCATCTAAATTAGTGATAAAATTTAAGTTTCAAATTTAGAATAAAAGTGAAAATGTAATGGGATCAGGTTAATAAACTCAAAATACTAATAACAAACTATTATTATCATATTCTCTACATTTCTAAATCAAATTATATAAATTCTTGAGGGATTTTTAAGAAAATTATAGCAAAAATATTTTTATAGTTTACCCACAAACAAACATTAGGTTTTTATCTCCAAAATTGAAAACCATTTTCCCAATATAAAGAGTGAGGAAAATTACATGTTCAGTGTGATTTCTATGACGAACTTGATTATTTATAAGTTTATTCCTGTTTTTTTCAGATTTGGCCGATTTTATACTTCCTGCTGCAGCAAAAAGTAAGTTTATCCTTTACAATATCATTTTTTAGGGATATTTTTCTTTTACCAAATACAGGGCTTTAAGTCAGCGTGATTATTTTGGTTATTACCTTCTCTGGTATGAGAGGTTTAATTCTTTATATTTTATTGACCTTGATTATACTTTATTGAGTCCAGGGTTAATTAAGCATTCATATATATGAATTCCAGAATTCTCAGAATATCAACTTCAATGTTATATTTGTGTGAACTTCTCACATTTTATATGGCCGTGAAATTTACCTTACATTGTGTGTTTCAGTGCCGTAGAAGTCACTCCTTCAATGTAAGTAAATTGAAGAATAGTTTTATTTTATAACCTTACGGACTTTCAAATTGTAATTTATTATAAGAGAGTGAGGTACTTTATACTTAGCGCAAAAGATACAGTATTGAAGGAATTGTATATGTGGTGAGTTGAAGCGTAGTTGAAATGAAGTACACATAGGAATCAACAATATTTACATGCAAAGTTTTGAGGAGAGTAGAAAGAGTTCAGAGACGTTCCTCGAAAAACCTCGAAATTCAAGTATTGAGTAAACAATTCACCGATCCTCTTGTAAGGAGGTAATAATAATTTATCAGACAATATGAACTCGCAATATTTAGATTTTTAACAAGATACTTTCAAATGCTTATTTTCAATTTACTTTGTCATTAATATAAGTCATGCATTGACTCTATAACTTTATAAAAAATAAAATGACACTTACCCTCATGATTTTTCTTTCTCTTATGATAGAAGATTCAGTTCTAATCTATTAAGATTACACTTATGGAATAACAATTAGGGTGTTTGAGCTTCTTTGACATTAATTGTCTAGAATTGATTAAAAGTCATTTATAGGAGAGTCATAAATTAGTATATCATCTCAAATTTTAATCCTGTTTGGAATTTGGATATTTAATAAGGTATTGAGCCTTACTTTACATGGTGTGTTCCAGTGCCGTGGAGGAGACCCCCGCCATGTAAGTAAATTTGGGAATAATTCTGCTTTAAAATCTTACAGAATTGAAAATCATTATTATTATTATCATTTTGGAAAGCAGATATATTTGAATGGATTGTTTATTTAGGTAGTAATTTGAAGCGTAGTCAAGGTAAAAAGTGGCAGAGGATACACAGAAGTCATCAACTTGCATTGTTTTGTCGAGGGGATAGGGAGATCGGAGATACATCAGGGATAAGATGGACATAGAAAGCCGTCAGAGGAATATGCATATTTCAATGTATACTTGGGATTTATTTGCCTTCTTAAAGAGAGTACTTTGTAATGATTTCTGGTAAAAATACTAAAAATTCTCATCAGACAACATAGACTCGCAAATCTTAAATTTTATATTTTGACACCTTTTTCGATTCATACTTTCCCTTTTTAAAAATAAATAACAGTTCTATTTATCAATTATATATTGCCTGATATTTCTTAATGTTAACCTTTTATTACAATTGTTACATTGTCAGATTTCAAAATATTATCTTTACTGTTTAAAAATGTCTGTGTTGTCTTTAAAGTATTAAATGGGGTGTTTTAGCGCTGAAGAGGAGCCTTTGGTCGAGTAAGTATTTAAAAATAGAAATAAACTCTAAAACAACTAACAGAATTGCAAATCTTGTTTGAGCCCAATGAAATATATATTTTTTATGATCCATCAGTCACTTAGTTTACTATTTGTCACCCAATATATGTGTATCATATCTCACTTCAACTGCGATTTATTTATGAACACTTTTAATACAGTATGGCATAATTCTTATATAATTTTATCATAATGTATTTAACCACAAAAATGCAGGTTCTAATTGGTATTAAGGACCTATCCTGGAGGCTCCTAGTAAAACCATGAGCTTCAACTTATTCATTGTATAATGTCTGTCCCAATACTAGGTGTTAGCTTCTATTTGACATTACAGAATATTTGGAACTATAATAGACGCGTATGATTCTTTTGAAAATTAAACAATTTATACTGCCCTTACTGCAATGCCCTTTAATTTTCCATTGCAGTAAGGGCAGTAGGAATTGTTTAATTTTCAAATGAATCATGTTCGTCTATAATAATTTCAAATATTCATAACAGATGGCGCGCTGATGCATCATATTACAACAGAATCTATCCTGGGAATTTTTGTATTAAAAATAAAAGAACTATCAAATTATCGTTGACTAGGAATCGATACACTAATGCAATTGATAAAGCAAAGAAAATTAACTGGCGATATCTTATAGAAGAAAATTATACAAACAATCCATTTGGTAACGCATATAAATTTTTTAATAAATTAAGAACACCAGATAAACAAAGGGGAATACCTTTAATTGACAATGCCCCAGAACACCTAAAAGAACGATCAATGAGCAATTTGTTAAATGAGTTGGTACCAGATGATAATTTCGATACGGATGATTCTTACCATCAACTAATTAGAAATTACAAACTAAAAATGATTAACAAGAATAAGGTCTGTGTTGAGGGAGGGGAAATAGTGAACCTAATATCTAACATAGACATTAAAAAAGCTCCTGGGGTAGACAGTATAAGTAATAACATGATCAAAAATGCCCTTCCAAAAATTTTACCATTATTATGCGATTTATTTAATAAATGCATTCACTTCGGATACTATTCAGATAGATGGAAAGAGGCAGCTCTCAGAATAATTCCAAAACCTCACAAAACGAATTTAGAATTAGTAAAGAGTTATCGACCTATTTCATTAATTTCTAACTTATCAAAAATATTTGAAAAAATTTTGAAAAATAAAATATACGAATACTATGAAAATAATGATCTCCTTAGCCCCAGACAACATGGGTTCTTAAGAATAAGTCAACAATTACCTGTTTGAAAGAAATCACAAAGATCATAATGGAACATAGACAGAAACAACTAGTTACGCTGATTGCAATTGATATACAAGGAGCATTTGATAATACATGGTGGCCAGCCTTGTTTAAAAAATTAGACGAAGACAATTTACCAGTTGAATTGATCAAAATTTTACGTTCTTTTTTGAAAAATAGAAAAACGATTTTCAAGTATAATAATATGAAAGTTTCAAAAATATTAACAAAGGGCTGTCCTCAGGGTGGACCATTGTGTCCGTTGTTATGGCTGATATATTTAAATGATCTGCTAATTAATTTGCAATCACCAAACTCTGAAATCATTTGCTATGCTGATGATGTAACAGTTATATGTTGGGATAATGAGCTAACAAATCTAAAAAAGTCGATTGAGTTTAATTTGGAAAAGATAGATCAATGGTGTAATGATAATAAGCAAAATATCAATCTTGATAAAACTAGTATTTTACACTTGCACAATAAAGACAAAATATCAATTAATTTTAGAGGCAATATTATTGTGCCCATAGAAGAAATTAAAATTCTTGGAATTGCGATTGCGAATCACAGAAGGAAAAACAAATTGAATTTTGGCCCTCACCTTAACATTATACTAAACAAAACTCAAAGATTAAAAAATCTTCTTTTTTCAATTTGTGGAAAATCTTGGGGTCTTAGCATCCAAAAAAGGCTTACACTTTATAAATCTATAATAAGACCAACGTTAACTTACGGAACAGAAATATGGTTTGAATTTATTAGCAAAAAATATATGTACAAACTGAACTCAATGCAATATCAAATTCTGCCATGGTGTACCCAAACATATAAAACAACCAGTTATAACTGTGTTCACACCTTAGCCAATATTCCTTTGATCACTGATTATATGGAATCTAGAATTATAGGTTATGAGTTGAATAATTTATCAACAGAAGATAAACAATTTTATGATTTGTATATTCCAGGTATACTCAAAGATTTCATTATATCAAGGATTAATTTACTGAAAAAGAATACTAATCAAACATTTCAAAGTTTCTTTCCTTATGATATTCCTAAATATTTTCGACCAAACTATTATAATTCACAATTTATCACAGATCATGTAAATTTCAGGTTTTTTCTTAAGAAAATTCAGGCTGTGCAAGATTCGACATGTTTCTGCGGATTGGGGGAACAAACTTCAATACATCTCTTGATGGAGTGCCCTGTCTTTCAAGAGTACAGAGTCAACAACGGTTTAATTGCTTTAGGCCCTAGTGAATTAATTTCAAGTAAGGACACATATATAAAATTTAATTTCCTTTGTAAATATATTTTGGACTTCATTAAGAAAAATGGTCTTTGATGTAACGATCTCATGGAAATATTGGACATATTATATGGTTGTAAACAATATATGGGTGTATGCGTGTATATGTGTGCACATATGTATATGTTTTTTTGTTTTTTTTTTTAATTTAATGATGTAACTGTAAATAAAATTCAAGAAATATCTCTATATGTAAATAACATTTTTGAATCTTTCTAAGTCGCTTTCTGTGTATCTTTCCATGTTGAATATTTTCTTTGTTATATATATTTGTATGTACATTTAGCGCAAGTGTCCCTAGGGGGACATACCGTTTTGAATTGAAATAAAATAAATAAATCAAATTATCTATTGCATAAAATATGTCATCACAGAATGAGAACCTCTATTGGTATTTCAGGACTTACGACGGGCAAGTCTATTGGGCCCCGGTTGATCAACCAACGCCTTCCTGGATGACTAGCTTCTCGTCGTATTATCTTCTTCCGTAAGTATTGAGTAGACGTCAACAGCATGTCATACATATGGCTGAATTAGATATTTCTATACCATCCCCCATGTTATTTGTGTGAATGTGTGCCTGCGTATCCTGGTGATGATGTACATGAGTGTTAAAATTATTAAATATAGAACTACATACTCTCTTAACGTTTTGAAGTTAGCAAGAGGTTTTTTCTGAGGAACCGATATACACCTCAACGAATAATTATAGATAAATGAAAACTAGCCATCCTGTCAATAACAATTATTTTATTCATTTATAATAATAAATTTCAGTGTATAATATTGTGCTATAATTAGCATATAAATGACTAAATGATATATCGATAAAGATCAATAAAAAACGTTATTCTACTTCTCAAATAAAAAGTACACAAATTTATTAATAATTGTTTTCACAGTTGCGCACACTGCAAGCGGCCATGCGGAGGTTACGACACATCCAAAAAGTAAGCTAATTTAAAATTTCCTTTGTCTCACCATGTTCAACTCTTAAATATATCCATTCATCCATTAGAGAAATACTATACAGTTCCGAAATTTACACCTCACATAAAATACGTCTATACTACATTTCAAATCTAGTGAAATTTCTTCAGTCTAACCATTTAAACCCGGAAATATATTAATCAGCACCACATTTATAAATCTAGAATGTATTCTTACGTCTCAATATTTAAACCATTTCCAATAAATCTATTAAATATTTCTTATTTTGAGAATATATGTTATTTCAAACCATTTTATTTCTCAATATGTCTATACAGTTCTCAACAAGGAATGAGTACTTCAGTCCAACCATTATAACCCTGTACTACATCCACCTGTACCACAATTCTCAATCTGGAATTTGTTCTCATTTCCCGAAATTTCAACTCTGAATTACAAATGTGTAGGCCCATCTGTCCATTAGTTATTTACCTGTAATATATTCCTCAAATCCAACCATTTAACCCTGAAACATAATATTGTCATACAGTTCCCAACCTGAATCTTATTCCTATTTTCACCACTTTAAACAGAAAAATGTCTATCTATAACACATTTCTCAATTTGGAACCGCCAATTTGAACTTGTCATATTTTAATCTGTCTACAATTATCAACATTGAATATGTTATATAGTTCAGCTATTTTATATCAGTAATATGTCAATTCGTTCCACAATTTTCAATCTGGAATAAGTTCCTCCATCCAAAACAAAAATTTCAATCAATTTACAGTAAATTCTCAAAGTACAGTTCTCTCCTATGTCCCACCATTTTAACATAGAAATATTTCTATCTGTGCTCTACCCTATTCTTAATATAGAACATGGTTTGTTGTTCTGTAGTTCTAACCTTGGAATGTGTTGACGCAGCCCCAACGGAGGCAAGGTGGAGTAAGTTACCACACTTGGTATTGTCCCCACAGATATACTGACATGGTGATGGTGTCCAGATCAATGGCCGACGACGCTCCACTCACAAAGAAGGAGGAGGATTCCCAACTTGAGTAAGTGGATTACTTTACTCTGAATTTTCAAAATTCACAGGTTGTGTCTAGAATGGCCCTCACCCCCTCCATGCTGCTCAACCCTCCGACCGAGGACAGCGATGAGGAGGACTAAGCAGTAAGTGGCATTACTACATTATACTTCTCTGTAGTATAGAACGAGTACCATCATTTAATTGCTTGGGTTATTTATATACATTCATATCACCAATATATTTTAGGCAATTAGACATTTAGATCATTACAAATGCGATGAAACCTTTCATCATTATAAATACACCTTTAAAATATACACTTTGTGACATTGAAAATGGAACACCAAGAAATAGTGGCCAGAAAGTGATGAAACTCGGCAGACAGAGAGAGACAGGGACGAACAATAAGTGATCTATATTTCAAAATGATAGTCATAATACAGAGCGAGAACGGCCTCGGCTTAGTAGCAAGTAGGACCACCGCGGACGGCGATGCACGCAGCAACACGTCTAGGTAGAGAGTCAATCAGAGTACGGATGGCGTCCTGAGGGATGGCTCTCCATTCCCTCTCAACCATTTGCCACAGCTCGTCTTCTGAACGCGGCTGTGGCAAGGCATGCAAACGGCGTCCAATGATGTCCCAGACGTGCTCGATTGGTGAGAGATTAGGATGTACGGTGGCCAGGGAAGCATCTGTACATCTTGCAGAGCTTGTTGGCTAATGCGAGCAGTGTGCGGTCGGGCGTTATCCTGCTGATAAAGGGCATTGGGTACCCCCTGAAGGTAGGGGAGTGTCACCGGTCGCAGCACATCATCAACGTATCGTTGGGCCGTCATAGTGCCCTGAATACGAAGTAAAGGTGATCTGGAATCATACGCGATTGCGCCCCAAACCATGATTCCACGTTGTCGCACGGTGGGGCGTTCCACAATTGCTGCCGGATTGGACCTTTCTCCACGTCGACGCCACACGCGTACACGGCGACTATCTCTGGACAAGCAGAAACGCGACTCATCTGAGAACACGACCCTGTGCCATTCCGTCATCCACGTCGATCTAGCCCGGCACCATTCGGTGGGGTCAATGGCAGTCTTCTTAGCGGACGGCATGAGTGCAAGCCATTAGCAACCAATCGACGGGAAATGGTTCTGGTCGAGATGGAATGATCTAGGGTGTCTTGCACATGTTGCAGGATGGCGGTACAAGTGGCTTGTGGGGCCGCCACTGCTTGTCGAAGGATACGCCGATCCACACGTGCTGACGTCACTCTGGTTGCACCGACATTCCTATAAATTGCCACATTTCCTTGTTCCAATCATCTTCTCCACAGTCGGTGCACCGTGGACGCACCAAGGTGTGTATCAGCTGTGATTTGACCTATGGACCAACCTGCCCTTTTCAGTCCGATCACCATGCCCCTCGTAAAAGCGCCTGTCTGCTTGAACTGCCTCCGTTTACGATGACCTGGCATTCTCTGTTATTACACGTGTCTTTTGACACAAGAACAAAATTTCTACAATGATTTTCCTTGAAGAAATAACGACACGAATACTGTCCTTTCTGCAAGTTCCTTCCCTTATATCTTACTCCATGTGCGCACGAGAGCTGCGCATTTTACATCATTTGCATAACTCGGTTAGGCGCGTCTACCCTGAAATTTGCATAATTTTCTGGCCACTATTTCTTGGTGTTCCATTTTCAATGTCACGCAGTGTACGTATATATAATAAAACGAACAATTTACACACACTAAATTTACCAATAGAAATAAATTCAATAAAATTGAATACTTATAATTCTAACATTATAAATCCTAATATCGATTCAATTCCTAAGTGAAATTATGGAATTTATTTGATAAAGCACATTGAATGACAAATTCAACCATTTTCAGTGTCACAAAAAAAATATATATATTTCAGCTGGTGTCGTTATTTTCTAAAAGAACTGAGTGTCTTTGTTTTCAGGGATGGTCGATAGATGGCATAAACTGTTTTTAAAGGTCAAATTTGTCTCTACAAGGAGTTTTTATTGCTTATATTTTATTTATTCATATCCAAACTTAATTCATAATTTGAATTTGATATAAACTGTTCATTCAGATAAAATGAATGGAATATTTCGAAATAATAATCGTCTTTCAGTTTTTTAAATTATTTCCCTGAGTTTTATGTGCGTTTTCACTGTGGAGAGTGACATTGGGTCTGTTTTACTTGGTTCCAGAAAAGAGACGTTCGGCTCTCAATATGCTGTGTTCATTTTGTTCTGAATTGATATTTCTACCAAATATCATGCCTTGTTATTGATCATATTTGATTTATAGATTACACTATATGTCACAAGTTCTAAATATATTCAAGGTTTTATCTGAATATGCCGAAAATAGTGTTATGACTCATTTTTCATCATCATTAGTAATGATATTTACTAGGGTGATGAACCGTGCATGGTTCTGATGCATAATTAAAGGTAGAGATACCTCTTTAATACATACTTAAATAAGTAAACGAATAAAATAAAGCATCAAGGGCTGCGCATCTTCATTAAAACGACGATATTACGAGCTTTCGGGCACATACGCCCTTCTACAGGAATTAATAATATAATAAAGTAATATAATATAATAATTCACTTAAATAAGTGAAAAAATAATAGAAAAATAAAAATTGAATAGGCCAGGTGTTGATATTAAAAATAAAGGCATATCCTGATAAATCAAGAAAATTGGTTGGCCAAATATCAGGTAACAGGCAAAATCAATGTTTAGTTGATTTCTGTTCCACTAGATGGCGCCTCTGCCATTTAAAAAGCACATGTGCTTTTGGTCAGATATGCCTTCTTTTTTTTTAATACTTGAATATATATGTGCCTAAAGTGACTCTTCACCCATTTATATATATATAGAAGTGCAGATGACAGGCATTTATTGTCTATATGATATATTTATTAAATACAAGAAATTATTATTTTTTGTCATTTTTATTTCAACAATAAATAAATACAAAACTGAATTGACTTTTTTCTAGGAGTCCTTCCTTTCTTCCTTCCCAAGGAACATCTCCGACCTGACACAAGCTGTCCACTATGTTGAGTTCCTTGTGGAAGCTATCAGTACCAAAGCTAATGTACAAACAATAACTTCAATAGCTGAATCCAAACTCAATCATTCAACAAAAGTTTATAAGCGGTGAGTAACCTTATTTAATTAATATTTAGAAATTATCTATCATCAATGAAAGATGTACATACATAGTTCAAAGTAAAATCTTTCAAAATGTGTGAGATTTTAGTATATGTATTTATTGTTTATCTTTGTGTATTTGATTTTGACTATATATAACTTGAGAGTTGACGATCATAAGTAAAAAGACTGAATATCAAGAAGGTAAAAAAACATATGTTAATCTGTTTTTAATCACTGGTTTTCGAGAATATTCAGATTAATAGTAACTATTGTTGGTTAAAGTTAGTAAAGAGAGGTAACTGGTAATGTTAGGTGTGATATATCCAGTACATTCAGTCATTTAAGTTGACGTTGTGATGTTTATGTTGTCTTTTAAGTCATTTGTAAGTTATCAAATACTTTCATCTCATCACCTTTCTCTTATCTTGATGATAGCAAATGAAAGGACGTGGAATACAAATAATGCTCTTTATTTCTATATAATTAATCTTATTAACTATTACAAAACTATTTAGTACTTGATGTTACATAACGGTTCTCAAGGCATTATTTTATTCTTCACATAGTAAAGTTAGTATTCTAATAAACCTTCTCAGGTATATTTCATAAAACTATCAATAACCTTCAAATACATATATTGAAAAGTACATATATATATATATATATATATAAATATAGGTTTTCAAGAAATATTTTAGGTTACAAGATTTTAGGGATCCCATTTATCAAGAAACGTTATAAATACGAAAAATAATTTAAAATATTTCAAGTTTAATGGATTTTGATAATCCATCTTTATTATCATGTTTATAAGGACTGCTTGTGAAATAAGCAGTATATTTATATATTTATCATGTTTTTTGAATGTATTTACATGAAAATTATATGTGGATTATATTTGAATAATAGGCTATTGATATATCTCTTATTAATATTAATTTTAGATAGTTATATCAAAATGTTTTATAATGTTCCGCTTATTTATATGTTTATTGATGCTAAATAGCCTGTTTGAAGATTTCATGGCTTCAAGAGTCATTAGTGTCTACAAAGTGTTTTGGAGTGCAGGAAATTTGACGAATTAAAATCTGGTTAAAGGCCCAATTTTGCATATGCCGATAGTTTATATATATTGTTTTTAATGAACTGTTGCGGTATTCATGTTTTTTAAGCTGATCTGAAGGGTTCAGGATCTTTCATCTATGTATAAAGTCAGACATTCTCTGCATGGAATTAAGCATATCTTTTTTTTTGTATCCTGTGGTTTTGATATAGGACTCCTTAGAATATAAGAGTGGTGGGACATTTAAAATATGTATGTTCTTTTGTCATGCCTATTTACGAGCTTTTTATATATATTAATATATAAATAAGTAATTTTCGAATAACTTAATATATGTTATAGAAATATATATTTTAGAAAATATATGGATATATGCAGCCCACATCAACATATATAAGCATCTTTCCAGATCGAAATCATTTTCAAATGCTTATCTAAAAATTTGATTATGTTCTGATAGTTTTACGTCTAAATCGCGGGAAGATAATAATTACTGTTAATGATAAAATACCAAAATACTCACTACATTGGTGATATAATTGAAAAATACAAATTAATAAAATTGCGATGAAAGTATAAACCGAAATTTTATATTAGAAAAAATATATATTTAAAGTCTTTAGAGAGTTATAAAATCATATATTTAAAAATATATAATTATTCACACACACACACAGAATTTACCAAGATATCAGAATTTTTATAAATTAATTTTTAGGCTAACCTTCAACTGTAGTGAATTTTAAGGTATATAAATTTCGAACTAAAAGAATGTAGAATCATGTAATTTATTAATTTATTATTATGGATACTATTTAAAAAAAAACAATGTATATGCGGAAGGTATCTAAATAACATATATGTTTAGGACTAGGGGAATGGCTACACTTAATCAAAAATATCATTTCCGATTTACAACTATGAAGAACAGCAGCACAACCTATGAACCTGAATAGAATAATGTTCCACCCTGGAATAAGGCTGCTACAAGGTTGCGACCACGTGGGAAACAAGAGGATTCTCTGCTTCAACGTGAACTGCAGCTGGTGAACGGCTGCAACTGTACGGAGCAACAATTGCAGACTGGATGGAAACACGAGGGGCCTTATGATGGGAGCCAAGGTATAAAACCATTTTATTAATTTAATATTCTACAGAATAGTAAAACCTTCATGGAAGTTCATTATCACAATAAGACACCTCTCTACAAGGGAAAGTTTTCGTATGGCCAAAATAACCGTTTTTATTTATAATTCTCTAATGGAGGAAATATCTCTCTTAAAGGATGCATTGGCTCTGAAACTAGGTGTTTTTTACAGAGAGATTACACCTTATACGTATAAATACTATAGAATAAAGCGTTAGGAGAAAATAATTTTTAATTTTTAAAAGTGTAGTCGATTATTAAAAATTATTTTCTCCTAACGCTTTATTCTATAGTATTTATAATCCAAGGAGAAAGTTTCCATGTTTAAAAAAACCTTATACGTATGTTTATACAAGGGGGGATCAATAAATAAGGTGAATTATCTTATTTCTCAAAAATTAAAAAAGCAAAAATAATTTAAACCACAGAATATTAAAATATAACATCGAGAGACTATTTAAGGTGTTCTGTTCTTTTTTTCCCACGCGCGGCGCGAGACTTATAAATAAACTAAAATGGAATCTCCCTTGAAGGATTGCACCACGCTTGAACAAGTGCATTTATTCGTTTATTGAATGCAGAAGGTATTCAAACATCTCAAATATGCCAAAGAATGAAAAATATCTATGGTGAGTCTTGTTTGTCTCAAAAAACATTTATAAATGGGTTAACGAGGCGAAATGGAATGGAAACGAGGCGACTCTCCAAGACCAAAAAAAAAATCAGGTCTAAACGTTCGGCCGGTAAAGTTTTGTTAACAATTTTTTGGGATGTTCATGGACCAATCTGTCTTGATTTTTTTTTTCCTCAAGGCAACGTATGAGCAGCGACCTTTATTGTGGCATTCTTGTAAATAAGCTAAAGCCCGGTATAAGAAACAAAAGAAGAGGGAAGCTTAGTAAAGGTGTTTTCTTCCTTCATGATAATGAAAGGCCGCATACATCATGTAAAACTGTATCTACAATCATTAAATTAGGTTTTGAAGTTTTAGAACATCCTGCATATAGTCCAGACCTAGCCCCCTCTGACTATTTCCTTTTTGGGTTACTAAAGAAGGAGTTAAAGGGAAAGCGATTTGACTCGGATGAAGATGTCCAGAAAGTGGTGCAATATTTTTTCCACACGCTTCCTAAGAGTGCCTATAAAGAGGGTATTTACAAGTTGCCAGAACGATGGAGACGATGTATAGTAAGCCAAGGTGATTATTTTGAATGATTCAAGTCCTAATTTTTAATATCGTTCTTTTTTTTTTAATAAATTATATTTCACCTTATTTATTGATCCCACCTTGTATATAAAAACTTATATCAAAAATCAATATATTTACCAATATTTAAATTGGCTGAACGCAAAACCTTTCCAAGGGGGCGGTGGGCGGGGGTACAATAATTAATTAGTTAAACAACAAAAAAAAATCATTTTAATCCAATAAAAACTTTTTCAGATCCTATAATAAATATGTGTAAAAGAGCTCCTCGAAAAAACCTTTACAATAACTACTACTAGTTTCCTAAATTTATGAGTATGTAATCCTTAGAAATGTCCAATAATATCTTCAATTTATATAAATATTTCAAAAATATATAAGAACCTTATCAATGATTTAAAAATTAGCTCTATTTACATCAAAAAATTAATATAAGTTAGAAAGCTTGTGAATAATAATAAAAATAGTTGAGAAGTCTTTTGCGGAGTACGTGATTAATTATTCTAATATAAATTGGGACAAGATGAATAATAATGAAGACTTTGATACCTATAAAGAATCTAAGTCCAAGGCCATGATAATAGCAAAATGTAAGCAACAGATATGTTCTATATCATATTATCAAAATTTCTATTATTAGCTCAATATGTTCAACTCCACGTGATAAATTCAATGTATTTAAATGTGTAACTTCTGTGTCTAGATAAAAACGCACAAAGCACAACTACTGCTCCAACAAGACTGAATTAAAGTGTTTCACGCTGTATGGTACTACCTGAGCACCTGTGAAGTCCCCAGTGAAGTATACGATGGGCCATGAAGATAAAGTCAGCACTAACTCCGTGGATACGTTTGAAAAGACATAAATGGATGGCTTCTGAAGGCGCCTCGTTGTGTCAAACCAGGTTAGATCATCATAAGATCTGACTATAGATCAGAAGAACGGAACGAATTCAAGCTGAGGCCCCCAGGAATCCCTTGAATGGATGTTTTAGATTTGGAAAAAGTCATTCAATTGCTGAAATCATATAATTAATGAAGATTACTCTACTGGCCGTAACAATATTTTGGCAACCTATATAACTTGAGACAAGTTAAGCTAATATTTCGCTGAAAAAATGCATAGTTCTTCCTCTGAACTATCAATATGTTGCCGAAGTACATCAGCATTTCAGATATGCTACTATTTTATTCGAGTTCTGTCTTCTTGGACCTCGTGTCTTTGGCCCAGTTATCCACATAGCGTCGCTCTCATCCTGCAATGTTGGTGAGTCTGAATCTATGTATTAGCGTTTAATTACTCTTTACTTTGTATATTTCTAAAATATTATTCTGTGAATTCTTTAAAGAGTAATAAAAATATAAAATATTGTTTATGAATGAAAAAATATGTACCCTGTTTGCTTAAATGAGCATTTAGGGGGAGGAGCCATTTTCTAAGTTGGCCAATATAATGGAATAAATTTAAAGAAAAAGAAAAATATTTGATAAAAGATATATATAGAAGTTTTTATTTTACTTTACAGCGATTTTGTAGAACTGTATATCTTTTAAATCTAAACAGGTTTTTCAAATATCTGCTCAGAGATGTTGATATGTCTGGGGGTTGTAGTGTTGGAATATATATAAACTAATTAAAATAATATTTCCCTTTCTAACTTTTGCATCAAAATTAATATAGGTTTCTCAAAATAAAGGTGAACAGTGTAAGCTATATACACACTTACAACCATGATTCGTACAATGTTCGACTTTTCTGTTATTTAAGTATGACTTGATAATTTTTTTCGCCATGTTACCTTAGTTCAGTGATATCCAACGTCGATGATCGAACATCGCTGATTAAACAATCAAGGATTCAAATGTTGAAATGAAATTTTTGCCACATTGAAAAAACAGTTATCTGCTATCAGAGAAACTTTTAATCAGACTATCATCGTTCATTTCTTAACAAATTAACATACCATGTATCTCAGATCAGTGGGTACTTCAAGAAACAGGGTACTATATTAAATATAAGAATGTGTTCTAAATCGAAATTTTTTCTCTATATTTATTATTTAAAGAAAAATGTTGTATTATTATTTTTTTATATATTTTTTTAAATATTGTATTCCAGGGTTGGATTTATAAACATAAAATTATTAGGCTTTTTTTTCTCAATCTTATATAGCTTGAGAGATATCCTTTTTCTACATTGAAGCTTTTATAGAGGTATTGAAAGATCGATTTTTAGGTTTATTTATTTTGAAATATTATGCTTCATATGTGACTTGAGGCTGATGATCTAATTCATGAATGTTTGGAAAATAAATTTTAGCTTTTAAAATTATTGGAGTGTTTTCTTATCACTTGAGTCGAGGTATCAATTAAGATAAGTAATTTAGATAACAAAAATGGTCAATATTAAGAATTTTATAAATATTTTAGATGCATTGTGGGCACTTGATTAAGAAGCCTGCTGAGTATTTTTCTCGGTAGAAAATACACGTTCATGAATTTAAATCTAAGTATAATCAAGATCACTAGCCAATATGCTGTATGTTCAAAATTGCATATGTTTGAAAACACCATGTTTTGCGCTCAATGTAGTCAACCCGACGAAATTAATTCAGTGTAATGAATTGTGTATGTGTCTAGGTCCATGCTCTCAGAAATGCGATGAAGTTCCTCGCTCTCTATGATCACTACCAAAGAAAAGATGTCTTCCTCACTGAATGAGCCGAGGTCATTAATCCGGATCTCTAAATGAAGAGGTAATATGGTCTGTACCATCAACAAGTTCGAGATGATGCGAATAGATTGTTTGAATGCCGTCTCTAGTACCAAACCAAATGAGCTAATCCAATGTTCTGACAAAGGATCGGTAGAACTGGACAATCTCAAGATGAGAATGCAGAAATTTACAGGTAACAAGTAGTTTATACCTGAAAAAGTCATTCATTTGTTGAAAATTGATTTATATTCCTCAAGTCGGCGGAATTGGACCCTGGCCATATATGACAATTATACAAATTTGGCCAAGTTGTTAATGGCCGAATGAATAGTTGATCTTGTGGACCAGTGAAAAGGAAGTCAAAATTTATCGAAGCTGCGGATATACCAGGTTTTGGATTCAAGTTCGATCTTCTTGTACTTCCCGGTAACCATATAGATATCATGGCTATCCACCCATCCTCTCTCTCATCTAGAAGGTGAGTCTGCATCTATGCAGCCTTAACTAATAAATCATATTCTAACAAAATTATTTCGCTATTATGAGAGTGTTGGAAAAGAAAAATTATTGATTTTTCAATGAAAAGGCATATCTCGAGCCGTTCAAATGATTTATTCAAATGACAAAGAGCCACATTAGCTGATATAGTTTATTAAGGTTAAAATTATAACACTTAATTGGTATTGTTTCATAGATTTCGTGCATTTCAAAACATCTTAATATTTTCTGATATTATTTTTATATATTCTAAATAAATAATAATTTATATTTTTATTTCAGTGTGAATGAGAAAAAAAGGAGATGATAGAAGTATAACTTTTGTGATCTCAGGTCAGAATTGGCAAAGAAAGATCGAAATTGAGAACAATAGGTAAAAAAAAACCAGTTTCTTATTCTGAGTGTTATTGTTAACCTGAAGTAGTCATGAAAAGTGAAATGCTTCCAACAGTCATATAGTTAATTATAAAAATATGTATTATTAATGCAATGAATAATATTCTACAACAATTTACCTTTAATTAGCTTGATATATACTTTAATCCTTAGTTAATGGTCCATTTAAAATAAAACTCCTAAAACATTTCTGATATATTTTTATTCATAGAACGTTATGGCTCATACTTTAAATAAAAGATAAATTGGGACAACTTCTTTAACTATAGAATAGACTTTAAGTTATATATTTGCTTTCTTGATTATTTTATATCAGAATCACGTAAAATATGTAATAGAATTTGAAATTCCAATGATTCATATTTGTATTTAGCAATGAAAAATAATTATAAATGTATTATTTGTTTTAAAAAGGTTCTCAGAGATAAAGAATACAAATTTGTTGAAACACTTTGTAGTATTTGCTCAAAATATTACTAAAATAAACTGAGTATAATATTTTAATGACAATCAGTATTTACATGTAAAACTAAGTCGGAATAAAGGAATATACATATAAAGAGACGATTACACTATATTCCTAAAAAAGTTGAATTACCATCACTTGAGGTTTATAAAGAAAGTTAAGTTACAAGCCTTAACCAATAATAAGATGAATGTGATCAACAGAAGTAATCAATATCTTAATACTGTTTAGGTATGGCAACATTATGTTTTAAGATAAAAAGTGTCAAACCTGTGTATTCAAATCGTGGTATTCAAACGTGTGTTTTTCTGTGTTTAGTTCCCAACCCTTGCTCAGGCCACAATAGAATGAGGATTGCCACGCTGTATAATCCTCGCCTACAAACGTCTTAAGTCACTTTTTGGTACTGCCTTAGCACCTTTCAATTAGTAACTGAAGTAGCCGAGGCCCATTTTCTAGACCATGAAGATCAGATATGAAATGGTCAGGTCCAGCTGTGCCTTGCGGTAGCCGTCACGATGCCACATCTATCCATACATCGCCCTTCTTATTCTTATATGTTGGTTAGTTCACATCT
The DNA here is from genome assembly GCA_030710605.1 of Cordylochernes scorpioides. Lineage (NCBI taxonomy): Eukaryota > Metazoa > Arthropoda > Arachnida > Pseudoscorpiones > Chernetidae > Cordylochernes > Cordylochernes scorpioides. The sequence continues at coordinate 78,803,149 of CP092869.1, read as the reverse complement.
ATGTAGTATCGAAATCTTCAATGGTGAATTCTAGAGCCTCAAAAATATTGTTCTGATATTTTTCTGAAGTAGAAGCATTAACATATATACGATGAAAGATAATGCATTTCCTAAGTCAATTATGAGCTTTCATATGTCAAACACTATCGTCTGGGTTGGCAAATATAGTAAAAATAAATTAAACAAATTTATTTTATTTGACATATGGAAATATCGCATTTGATGCCTTATGGACATTTATCTTTTATGCATGAACTATAATTATATTTATATTTTACCGTTTTTCTTTCCATAATATTGATTTTATAAAAAAGGATCTCTCCAAAAGTTTTTACAATCAATATTAAATAATAAAAATATTAAAAAATAAATTATACCATTGATATCTACATACATTTTTTACTTAGAATAAACATTTTCTTAAAATAGTAACAACAATGACTCATAGAGGGCGCGACTTTGTTTACAGCGGCAGCGGTAATTTATAAACATTGCATCAGACACAATAAATTTGACTAGATAAAGTTTACGCGCCATGATCTTTTATGATTATAAAAGTAATTAAACTTCTAAAGAATCCCATGAAAGATTAATGAAAGCTTTAGTATATAAAGCTCATTTTATTAGAACAGTTTTCAATTGGTTTAATGAATTTAAATTTGGAAAACCCAACCTTGAAGATGAACCTCGTTCAGGTCGACCACCAACAGCAATGACCCAAGAAAATATAGAGCTGGTGAGATATATACTTAGAGAATATCGAAAAATTACGTATCAGCATTTAGAGAAAAGTGTGGGCATTGGATCGGCAGCAATCAACACCATCATTAATGACCATTTAAAATACCGAAAACTTGTTAGTAGATGGGTACCTCACAGCTTGACTGAATACAAAAACTTGGTCTAACTAAATGGTGTAATTTCATGTTGAAAAAAATTGAAGAAGGCATATCAAAGGCTGTTTTTAATATTATTCCAGGTGACGAAACTTGGATTTAGAATTTTGATCCAGAAACAAAACGGCAATCAATTCTTTGGAGCTTTAAGTTTCGGAAAACAAATGGTCGCTTGAATTTTTTAGAAAAAGTGGTTTCATTGATATTGTGAAGTTATAAGACCGAAAGACAGTTAATAGTGAATGGTATACAATAAAATGCTTTCTAGCAGTATTTGAAAAAATCAAGCAAAACAGACCAATAGCTCAACTTAGAGGAGTCCTTATTTACCATGACAATGCAAGACCGCACACTTCAGCCCAAAAATTAAACTTTTTGCCAACTCTGTTACCTTATGACTTTTTATTTCAAAAGGTTAGGATATTGTTGAAAGGGATAAAATTTGACACTGATGATGAAGCACTGCAAGCCTTTATCAATGCCGTAAATTTCATCCCCGAAGATGAATGGTGTAAGTGCTTTGATAATTACTTTTCACGGATTACCTTGCATAGGTGCTTAGGTTGAATACTTGAGAAATATTGAACTAACTACTCTGAAAATTTGAAATTTGCAGCTTTAATAAAAATAAGTGATTTCAAAAACATTTGGAGCGACCCTTGAAAAGGGATGAATAATATCGCAATAGTATAATATAAAAATAGGTTCAAGGTCTTGGTAATCAAAAGGAACCTGTGAAAATAACAGAGCGGCCTTTGACATTTACAAATATCTTTATGATCAACATAAGTAGTCTATACCAATATTGCGGTTAACTCCATGTGATCAGTTCAATGTATATAAGTGTGATTTTTTCTGTTTCTAGATATAAACCTTTGCACCAACAACAATATTATTAGGTTTTCAATGCTGTGTCGCCATTGTCAAAGCATTTGTTAATCTTCACTCATGTAGCAGAGGCTCGGAACCTGAACCACAAAAAGCAATGATGATCTGGACAGCTCCAGCTCCATGCACAAATTCGACGGAAGCTGGATGGCTATCGAAACAATTAGAAGAATTCCAAAACGTCTTCTTTTGAAAGATCGAATGAACTCACTCTATGATCTAACTACAGAGTGGAAGAACTGGACGAAATACAAATTAACATAGCAGGATTCTTACAGGTAATATATACAGTTAAACCTGTCTATAGCGCCCCCTCTTGGGACTCACCAAAATAGGATGCTATAGACAGGTCATTTTTGATGTAAATCGCATCGTACTACCTATTTAAAATCGGGCGCTATAGAGAGGGAGGCGCTATTTAGAGGGGGCGCAATAGACAGGATTAACTGTACAATATAGGCATCTTGAGAGGTTACTATGTAGATTCCTATATATGGCCATTAATAAATTCGAGACAAGTTAGGCAAAATTTTGACACCAGGATCTATAGTTTTTCGTCTGGAACAGGAAAGGTTTGGACAAACCATAACGCAGTTGTGGATTCGCTAGTTTTTTTTCGATTTATGTTTTCTTGTCCTCGTGGTAACTATATCGATGTCAGAGCTACCCAAATATTGCCTCTCTAATATAAAATTATGTGTGAGTTCACATCTATGAAATGACAAAGACTCCATTATTACATTGTAGTTTTACATAATATTGTCTTTTTTTTTTAAGGTAGTGTAAAGAGAAGCTGTTTTAATTTGCCACCCTAATAACCGCATTTTATTTAATACGAATAATAAAATCTTTATTCTGAAAAGTGCTTTTATTTTTAGAAAAATGTCGTTAGTAGAATTATTTATATTCAGTAATCGCGTATATTGAAAATCGTGGCTATTATTTTCATTTTTAAATATTTCACAACCACGTTCTTTTCCTTTGGAATGGCCTTCATGCGAAATTTGTGAATTCAGTATCATTTTTATTGAACCTTTTTATACCAATTGGATTTCAACATTCAGATAAATATTTTACAACAGAAAGTAGTCATTTACAAATTGTAATTTCATAGAAGTTTATTCAAGCATTTATCTTTGTGCATTTAGATGCAAACTTTACTCCGAAACAATTGGCCAAAATGCACCGAGCCGTATGGTCAATTCAGTTTTTTTAAAACTTGTTCTCTTCTGACTTCTCTCTATTTTGCACTGTTCATGTCGGTCAAAGATGGCATGCCGTTTGATCAAATTGTGGTAGTCAAATTTGTGCTTTTCTGTGTCTAGTTTCCCAGCCTTGATCAGGCAACGATAGAATGAGGAAAGCCGCTCTGTATGATCCTCGTCTAGAAAGGTCTGAAGTAACTGAAGCACCCGAGGTTTAAAACCGGATCCCGAACACAGTGATCTGGAACTGGCCCAGCTGGATGCACACGTATGGAGGAGCCGGATGAATAGCTTACGATATCCTTTCGTTCTGACAGATCTGATGAGATCATTTGATAGTCTGACAACATATAGAGAGAGAATTACTGGTCAAGTTCTGAGCTGAAGCTGGGTTAGATATATTTTCGAAATATTCTACAACCTTTTTGGTAATTTTATTTTGCAGATTCTTCACCTGACATAATTGGAACCTGGCCATATATAGGACAAGATCAACCGAGGAGTTCCTGTGAGAATGAATAGTTCTTAGCTTGGACCAGTGAGAGTGTGTCGCAGGTACATCACAGCTGAGGATGAACCTGTTTTTAATAAGGTTCAGTCCTCTTGTACCTCGCGGTATTCATTTCGATGCCGCAATACTTACAAATCGCTACTGTCATCCAAAAATGTTGGTAAATATGTATCCATACATTAATAAAGGTCCAGTGACAGATCGCTGACCCACAGATATTGAAGTTGCTTTGCCGTTTCATTTTCTGCTCCTTGAGGTTTCGCCTCCAGCGATCTGCAGGCCTGGATCTGAAAGCCTAGCCTTTTGACCTCGGCCTCAATCCCGAGGGTAAAAAGACCACAAATAGGGCTAAAGCTACAATTTTAAAATTCTTGTGTAAAATATCAGCCACCAAATCGGTGCTGTGGACTATATTTCCCGCGACAGACTCCAGAATTCAACCACCGTGTCAAAGCCAAGACTCTCCTTCAGGGTTACGACATTCCTTTAGATGATATAATTAGGCTTGCCTGATTTTAATAAGGAAACAGTTTGCCTTTTAAGAAAATACATCTTCTGATAGTGCAACCTAAAATGACTGATGGCCTGCGCCACCTGTCGTAATAAATATCAACTAATCGTTGATTTTAAATTATTCGGAAACAAGGATATCCGTCTACAATTATCTGAATATATTAAAATTCAAAGATTAGTTCATATTTATTTTAACAAAGGGCTAAGGCATTAGCAACTTCTTGTCGCACACTAAGAAGATTCTCTTTCTTAATTTGTTAACCTGATCCCAGTAAATTTTAACCTTTGTACCACATTTCAAATCTCAATTTTTATCTTTGATTTTATTACTAATATAGAAATATATTTATAAGAAAAAGATAAAAGTATATTTATTGATATAAAAAGGTATGAATGAAATTATACAGAATAAAAATAAAATTAATATTTAGTTGATATTTATTCAGATAGAAGGCGCACTTCAGAGTTCAAATTATCTTTATATTTTTAATTACAAGGACATTTTAAAAGTTTCCTTTGCCAATTATTCTTTGATGGAAAAGATGCTTCTAAATTTTCTGCACAACAAATAGTAATTTAGGTTTATATATTATAAGGTTAAATACAATATTTCTATGAATATATGAATTAATGATTGAAAATATTATTTCAAATCTTCAAAATAAGTCTTGTGTTTTTTTTTCAGACTTCCTGGAAAGTTCTACAAATTAAAAATACTTCGGCCAGTAAATCCTTTATTCCTGGAAAGTATCATTATTGATCCGATTAACCCAGTACCTTGGATTATTTCAGATTCCTATTCATGAACGGGGTTTGAAAATTAAGATAAAATATTCAGAATATAAGATATTTTGAGCATAGAGCTCGATCACATATACACAATCGGTGTAAACTGATAAAGTACAATTTATATTATAGATTATAGCTACAAGTAAATGAGACGATATAATAAACACATTGACAAATTCACAATCGTAAACAAGAAATACAGTTATAACATAAATTGAATAGTTTTGACAACCTTCTGTTAGATTTTAATATTGAAGTGAACCAATATTTCAAAAGAGGGAATATACTTAAATAGTCAATTTAGGCTCTGGTAGTATTAAACAAATTATTTGGATCAGCTCTTATTTTATTGAAATCGGTGTAAATGATCTATTAATGAAATGAATAACAAATTGATTAGAACGATTAATTCTACATTCAGCATTTATTCTTCTAGCATACCTTCCAACATAATACGTATATAAAGAAAGTTTAAATGCCATTTCCATTAATTTCCATTGAAACAAAAAATAATAATATAAATATTATCGATATTTTCAAAAGAGAGAATGTTAGAATTGATAATAAAACTACACATAACTTGAAATATCTTTTGCCATAAGTCTATTTAATCGATAAAAGGGCGAAATTTCAAGTCTGGGTATTCCATATAGGGTTAATAATCAATTGTGTTAGAGAGAAGGAAACTGATATATATAATAAATGTTTTGATACTATTAATATTCTAATAAAACGACTTTCGTTAGGTAAAATTTCACTCGTGTAAAAACAAGACATGGTAGTGTGCAAATTCAGTTCAATATAAATTCAACGAGTCCTTCTCAATTGAAGAAAAAGTCTATTAAAAATAACCTTACCAATAATTTTTCTAAAATTTACTGATGAATAAGCAAGAGTAACCTAATATGAAGGTTTTTATTATGTAAGGTGATAATTAAATGAGAAAATTTATTTTTGGAAATAATATTCTATTATTCAACATAGTTACCATTCAGTTCCACACATCTGTTCCAAACATATTATGATTATTTATTCTCTCGGGAAATAATATGATGCCTCGAGATCGCGCCTGCGCCGTAGCGATTGATTCTAAAATGAATTTCCAGCTGTTATCAAACTTTGTTTTTTAAACATTGTTTGGCTTTTCAAGTGATTTTACAAGTGGCCCAGTATTTATTCTGCTTCAAATTTATTATGGCACAATATTTAAATAATCACAAGTGTCAGACACGTAGAAAAGTCCAAAGTTATGAATGTCGATACAATAAACACATTGAAAATTTCAAATTTGAAAATAAAAGATACAGTTACCACATAAATGGAATAGTTTTGACAACCTTCTGTTATATTTTGATACTGAAGTAAACCAATATTTCAAAATAGGGAATATACTTGAATAGTCAGTTTAAGCTCTGGTCTTATTAGCTAGGTGACTTCAATATGTCTTTCAGTCCTAGATAAACTTTACTTATAAACGGAGATGTTCCGTTAAAACTATATCATCTGGTTTTCACGCAAAAGTAAAATTGAATAATTCGAACTTTTCTTTAAGTTTAAATTCGTTTTGATATAAAAAACATTAGGATAGATTTGACTTAATTATAGCTACCAAGGAAGAGTGGAAGAGTGGTCGGTAGTAAAAACAGTGTTTCAAAGAGATTTGTATTCGTAACTTTTTTTAAAAGAATAATATATGTAGGAGATCTCTCGCAAATAAAAGTTAATTTGAACGTATTGGAGGCTATAATAATTGGTTATAAATACCAAAGCGACGGAACCAAGGAAACATTAAATAAATATTTAAAGAAGGAGTTTAAATATAGAGTTTATTAATTCTTCTATTAAAAATATTATTTAACTTTTCATATATGATGATAAAAAAGTTTAAATTAAGTTATTCTTCAATATAAAGTTCTATAAAAGAATGAACTTCTCAATACTTTGCCTTCATTTGGGCCCAGATGATTAAAATATTTGATTAAGAATAATTATGGTATTTGAGAAGCACAATGTGATGGCTTCAATTCCAATGATCAATAAGGCATAAAATGTGAATGTATGATCATTATGAATATTAATGTTTCTGTTCTATGTATTTTATTGAATGAAATATTTTTCAATTATATTTAGGGAAATATAAAAATTTATATGAGCATGGCTCATCAGTGTCAAACTTTCTAGAGTGTTTCGATTTAATTGAGCTTTAAGATCACCATAACTATTGTGTCGTATTTATCGCCTATACAATATTTAAAATTATTTTTTTTATCGTTGAAATAGTACAGTGCCTATTCTCTTAGAAGAAATGAAGTTCTTAATAATATTTATATATATCAAAAGTGTTAAAATATCAATTGCAAAAGGTTCTTATTTTTATTCCCTTTGAAAGGCAGAAATTCTCGAAAAATCGCGTATTCCTAAAAATAGCTTCAAGAATCTCTTCACCTTACGCTTAGTTTTCATTTTGTTATTAGATATCAATAGGTTTTTCTTTATTAAAATTTGTCAAGATTACGAGTGTACGCTATTTATTATGCTTTCCGTATTTTAATAAAGAAACAGTTTGCCATTTAAAAAAATACATCTTCTGATAATGCAACCTAAAATGGCTGATGGCCTGCGCCACCTGTCGTAATAAATATCAACTAATCGTTGATTTTTAATTATTCCTAAATAAGGATATCTGTCTACAATTATCTGAATATATTGAAAATCAAAGATCAGTTTATATTTATTTTAACAAAGGGCTAAAGCATCAGCAACTTCTTGTCGCACACTCAGATGATTCTTTTTTCTTTTTTTTATTAACCCGATTTTAAAACATTTTAATTTTTGTACCACATTTCATATTGAAAATTTTATCTTTGATTTCATAACTAATATACAAGTAGAACAAAATTTGACAATTATAAGGCAAATGCTTCTTACCGCAAAAATTCAGATTTTTTGTTCAAAATAAACATTTGCAGTATAATTGTCAAATTTCGTTTTACAATCACAAGACGCATTATATTGTATTACTTATATAGAGGTATATTTATAAGGAAAATATAAAGGTATATTTATTGATATGAAAATGTATCAATTGAATTATAGAGAATAAAAATAAAATTGATATTTAGTTGATATTTATTCAGATAGAAGGCGCACTTCAGAGTTCAAATTATCTTCATAGTTTTAATTACAAGGACTTTTTAAAAGTTTCCTTTGCCAATACTTCTTTGATGGAAAAATATGCTTACAAATTTCTCTACACAAACAAATGGTAATTTAGGGGTATATATTATAAAGTTAAATACAATATTTCTATAAATATATAAATTAATCGTTGAACATAATATTTTCAGTGCGCAAAAACACGTAATTTGTTTTTTTTCCAGGCTTCCTGAAATGCTCTTCCAATTTAAGATACCTTAGCCAGTAAATATTTTATTCCTGGAAAGTAGCATTAGTCATTCAATCAATCCAGTTTTTTTAATATTTATTTTTTTCAGATTCCTGTCTATTCACGTGGTTTGAAAATTAAGATCAAAAATTCATAATATAATATATCTTGAACATAGAGACCGATCACACATACAAAATCGGTGTAAAATGATAAAGGACAATTTGTATTATGTATTATAGCTACAAGAAAATAGGACCTAATCTATTCTTTTTAATTGGGTCAAGTCTTATTTACTTGTAATCGGTGTAAATTGATAAAGCAAGATTTATATTATGGATTATAGCTACAAGAAAATAGGACCTAATCCATTTTATTTTATTTGGAACAGGTCTTATTTTCTTGTGATCGATATAAAATAATAAAACACAATTTGATCATAGATTATAGCTAAAATAAAAAGAGACCTAATCCAAATAAATACTTTTATTTGAATCAGGTCTTATTTTATTGTAATCGTTGTAAAATTATCTATTAAAGAAATGAATAACAAATTAGTTAGAACGATTAATTTCGATTTTTCCTTTATTCTTCTAACTACCTTCAACATAATACAGGGTGATCCAAAAGTCCCGCACTATTTTAAAAATTAATAACTCCGCGAATATTTGCGCTAGAGCAATGCGGTAAACACCATTGTATTCAGGATGCAATGGGATTTTTTATGGCAAATAATGAAAAATTCGAAATTGATTTTAGTTACAATTTTATTCGCCAGATGGCGCTCTACCAGAATCAGAGATTCAGCGGCCAAATTGTTTGATAAATTGAAAAATATAACTGATCGACACGTATTTTTCCTTTTTGAATGCCAGGAAAGAGCCCTAATAATATCAAATAACAAATTAATAAAACACCACTTCGCCAAAAGTATGAAGAATTGGTTAACGATTTTCAAATACAATCAGAGATATGTAAAATAGGTAAATGCAAATTAAAACATGTAGCAAAAATATTTATATTTTATATGGGGTTTTGTGAAATAGATTGAATGTTTGAAAAACACTGCTGATATCAATACTTTGTATAGTACCAAAAATTATGATGGCAATATAAATATGATTTCTTGCTATAAGAAATGTGTAGTTTCTTGACTGATTGGCGACCCTTGAAAAGCGTTGAAAAACGTGGTAATAAAATCTTTTTTTTTTTTTCACAAAATTTATAAAGTTATTGGTGTACAGAAAATATTCCTTATGCTATTTCTTCTATTGAGCGAAAAGCGATAGACTAAACATAAGGGGAAAAATTGTGTGTACCAGTGTTATTCGAGAAGTTATAACACTCTGGTTTGCACGACATAATATGTGAGCAAATGACAAACAAAATATTACTGTTCACAAAAAAAAAGAGTCAAGATGTGAGGACAGCATTTATTATCCCCATATCCCGAGCTGCAAAATATTGGTAGATAATATAATACATGGCGGCTTATATAACACTTGAGGTAACTGCCTTCTCTCTTGTATTAGGTCACAATCCTTGCTCAATGTGGCACCCTTCATTCTCAATCACCGCCTGCAGACGATAAATGACAGTAATGGACAGCATTAAATAACATATCTGTTGAAATTGATAAACGTGCCATATGAAAGAAGCCTTCAACATGGCCAATGTGGTAGGCCAGCATCGATAAACACACGATTTAATGTACCCTTATAAACAAAAATCGCGAGGCGTCAAGTCTGGTGATCTTGGAGGCCACTGGTATATAAAGTGGCGACTTATCACACGATTTTCACCGAACGTATCCTTCAGCAATTGTTTGGCACCTCGGGAGATATGAGGAGGTTCTCCATCTTTCATGAATGTTATTTCGCTTAGTGCTTTTGCCCTGCAATATGGGAATTCCCTTTTCTCTCAAAAGTTGAACATAACGTTCACCAGTTACAAAAACGGTTTTAAAAGTTCTTTCATTGATTTTTCAAAGAAAAATGGCCCAATAATAAAAGAAGTGAACCCACACAAAACTGTAACTCTAGGCTGGTAAAGTGGGATTTCTGTAAAAATCCTAGGGTTTTCTGTTGCCCAAATGCGGCTGTTTTGAATGATAAATTCTCCGTTTAGAGAAAAGTGAGCATCATCTGTCCACAGAACATTCGACAGCCAGTTTTCATCAATATCAATTTGCCGGAAAACCCATGCAGCGAATTCTTGACGCATCTCAAAATCGCCAACTTTCAGCTCGTGAAATCTTTGAATTTTGTATGGGTACACACAATAGAGACATTAAGTGAAGCGTCTTCGGATATCACAATCATATTCGGCGATTTAACGCCAAAAGTTCAATTTGGGGATCACCTGTCCAGGATAACAAAAGTCAGCAGGTTGAGGACATGCTAACCGTCCTCGACCTTACACCGTTAAATAACGGAGAGAACACCTATCTATCTGAGTCTACAGGCACAGAATCCGCAATAGACATCACAGCGATAAATTACAACATCGCACCCACAACACAATGAAAAATCCTGAAAGGTGCTATCAGTGACCACAGACCAATTTTAACAACCCTAAACTTCAAAATTGAGAATGTCCATTAGAATAAAAGAACATGGAACTTTAGGAAAGCCGACTTGAAAAATTCACAGAAAAGCTTGAAGGACTGTGCAACGAAAAATTGAATTACAGAACGCTTGACAAAAACTTGGACAAATTCTCTTCGAACATATCCAAAGCTGCAAAAGCATCGATACCTAGAGGCGGACGTAAAGACCTGTGGATATCTTTCTGGAAGGAGCACAACATCGAGGCAATGATTGCAGAGAGAGACAATATCAATGAACTTCTTAAAACAAATAAAACTGAAGAAAACAGAAAGAAACTCATTGAAATTAGTCACAAAATAGAACAAGAAATTTGGATATGCAAACAAGAAAAATGGCAGAATTCTGCGAAAAATGGATCCAAGAAAGGACAGCCAACACTGGAATATGATTAGAGTGTTAGAGAACAATCAAAACCAACATCAATCCTCCAATACTCTAACCGATATGAATAGAACAGCGAGAACGAGAACAAACAGATGACCGATATAATTGCTGAATATCTTTCAAGCACTTCCATACTCAACTATACGAATGAAGACAGGACTCTAAGAATAATATAAACCAGTTAGTTAAACAAGCAAGAAACTTCCATCAACAAGATATTTTCTAGAGAGACTTCACACTGAATGAGCTAATCTCATCAATAAAAAAACCCAAGAGGTCACCAAGAGATAATCTAATCTTTGGTCAAATGATTAAACACTTTGAAGACAAAGCTAATAATCAACTCCTACGAATACTGAACATTTCATGGAAAACTGGTAAACTACCAAAGAAATGGAAGATATCAATTATAGTGCCAATACTGAAACCAAACAAAGATGCCAAGGAATACAAGAACTATCGGCCAATTGCTCTCACCAGCATACTTTGTAAAATACCTGAACGAATTATCCAATCTAGGCTCATAGTCTGGCTCCCTAAAAATAATAAAGTAAACCTCTACCAAACTGCCTATAGATCCCAGCACTGTACGACTGATCAACTGTTCTACTTCTGTCAATCAATAATAGATTCTTTCCAGGAAAAACCGCCAAAGAAGACCACGGCTATATTCCTTGATATGACCTCAGCTTTTGATCGTGTGTGGAGGGAGAAATTACGTGAAAAGCTGCACAACATCGGAGTAAGAGGAAAAACCTTAATCTGGATTGCAGACTTCTTAAGGGGAAGAAGGGTAAAGGTTCGGGTCAATGGAGAATTTTCCAAGGAAGGAAGAACATGGGCTGGTGTAACTCAGGAATCTGTGCGACATCCATCCTTACCCCACTGAAGACACAAAGGTTGCCTGTTATGCAGATGATATAGCCATATGGCACACAAGTAGCAGCATAGAAAAATCGTAAAAAATACTGAACACATCAATGCGAGGACTGGAGATGTGGACAATGGAACTCCAAATGACCATAAACCCAATAAAACCAAACCTATGCGTCTTCTCCACTCACAGGGAAAAAGGCATAAATATAACCACAAAATAAGCATAAACAAACAAATAATTGATAAAATTAGAAATCCATAATACCTAGGTGTCTGGATCTTTCCAGTTGGTCTCGAGGACCACGCCATCACCATCTCCTAAGCGGCGAAATACGCGATCTAGTACGTATTCATCGTAGATCGCAAAAAGCGTGGTGTCGCTGGAGACCCACTGGCGATTCTCCACCAAACTCTGCAGCGCTGGCAGAGGCACCATATTCATTGTACATAGTGTATATAATGCATATTATCTTTTTTTTAATAGTGAAGACTGTGCATGTATTGACTAGATGTCAACAAAATTATTTTAATTATTATTGATGAGGAATTGGAATTTTCAGAACACATAATTAGCACCTCAAATAGAGCTATCAGAAAACTAAACATTCTGAGAAGGCTATGTGGAACAAATTGGGGCGCAAAACCCAGAATTCTCAGAACAACATATACCACCTTAAAAAGGACGATAATGGAATATGCAACACCGGTCTGGGCTCCCTCAAGCTCATCACTAAAAGTAAGACTAGACAGTGTTCAAGCAAAAGCGGCCAAAATAATCACTGGTGCTGTTTCATTCACCAACAATGAGAAAATTAAGAGAGAATGTGTTCTAGACCTACTCGCTCGAAAGCAGAAGACACAATAGAAACAACTTGGATCGGCACTTCGGAAACGAGGAACCAGAGGACGAGATCTCTCTGACCACTTGTGGTTTGGTGGATCCGCCCTTTTCTGAGAATGAGGTGAAACTTACGGCTTTCAAGTTCGGGAAAAGGAAATCTCTTGGTCCCGAAGGGATCGATAACACGGTCGTGAAAACCCTGGTAAGGATGCACCCATCGCTTCTTTCCAGGTTATTCAATAGGTACCTGGACACTGGTACATTTCCTGAGGCATGGAAGGTTGCCCGAGTAGTGCTTCTCGAAAAGTCTGGTAGAAAGGGTAATTCTCCTAATGATTATTGTCCGCTTTCTTTACTAGTGTGTCTAGGTATGGTCCTGGATAGCCTACTAGCTCAGCGACTGAAGCACTGGCTAGAGAGTAATGAGCTCCTTTCCTCTTTCCAACATGGTTTTAGGGAAGGGAAGTCCACAACCACAGCTCTGAACAAGGTGTTAGAGGGGGTTGAGATGGGCTTAAATAAGGATGCTTGGGTTCTTTTCGTGGCCCTGGACATTGATGGCGCGTTCAACTCCATGAGCCCCTCCAGGGCTCTTGCTGCGGACCTATTCTGTGGAATATCCTGGTAAACACCGTTTTCCAGGAGGAGCTCCCCGAGGGAGCCAGGCTGGTTCTCTATGCTGACGACCAGTTCCTCATTGTTGAGGCTGCTTCGAGAGCGAAGGCTGAGAAGTGTGTTGAAACTTCTCTCCAAATTTTTTCGATCTGGGCCCATGACTCTGGCCTTAAATTCAATGTCTCCAAAACTAAAGCCCTCAGCTTTAAGCCTAGGGACATAAGAACTAAAAGGAAATGGATCAAATGGGAACACAAGCCGGCTATCCGGATGGAAGAACGGAGGGTAGCGTTGGTCAATAGGATGACCATCCTGGGGGTGGTCATTGATGACAAGATGGGTTGGCAATACCAGGTGGGGGAGATGGTGGCGAGAGGCAGGGAGGCGTTGTGCAGGCCTGTCCTGGTTGGCTCTCAACAGGGGGGGGGGGGGGGAGAAGGAGGATACTATTTTTAGGAACCTCTGCCTCTCCTGTGTCGAGCCAATCTTGCTATATGCTTCCAGGGCTTGGAGGCGCCGAAACAGGGATCAGAAGGTGGCAACAACTGTAGAGAGCGTGAAGAGGACAGCGGCACTCAGAATCACAGGGGGATATCGCACTACCAGCAGTGAGGCCTTTTTGGTCCTCGCTGGGCTTATTCCCTTGGGATTGAAACTAGAGGAGGAGGCCATCAGACAGAAGATCTGGGAGAACAGGGAAGATGCCCTGGGACTTGAAGCGGGGGCCCTGGAATCGAAGAGGGACCCAAGGAAGCCTCCGCAGAGGTTGCCAAAGTGGAATTAGAGTCCTGGAGGGCCGACAGGGATTGTAACGGAGGTTTTCACTGAGGGTAGTAAGTCTGGAACCAATACTGGAGCTGGGGTAGTGATATTCACTAATGGAGAGCTGATCTTCCAAGAAATTTTAACACTCAGAGTGGACGAATTGGTCTTTTCAGCCGAGCTGGTTGCGATCAGGGTAGCCCTCAGAGTGTGTGCCGAGAAGAACTTCAGCCCGGACCGCCTCTATTCAGATTGTATGTCGGCCCTCGTCGCCATCAATCTGGAGAAAGGGCAACTCGCCCATCAAATAATCCAGGAGCTGGAGATGATGTCGCGGGCTCCGGAGCTCCCTTGGTTTAGGAGACACAGCCTCATCGAAGGTAATGAGTTCGCAGACAGGATCGCTAAGGCAGGATGCTTTAGAGGTAGATCACTGAGGACCCCAGTGACCAAGAAAGAAGTTTATAGGAGGATCAGGGGGCACGTCCAGGACTTATGGTTGGACAAATGGAGGAACAGTGTGAAGGGGAGAGAGGTATTCAATGGGGTAACAACACCCAAGTACCTCTGTAAGGTAATGTCCCACAAACTCATTAGGGTAGTTCGGGACATGGGCTCTTCCCCAAGTCTCCACAGATTTAAAATTGAGAGAAACCCTGATTGCGTCTATAGAGAAAGGAATGTGAATGCACGCCACTACGTCTTGGATTGTCCAAGGGTAGTGGGTGTGCAGGAAGAGAGAAGGAGGGCGAGGGGGGCGATCGAGAGTAAGCTGCTGAGAAATCACAGCAAGCTTCTTGAGAAAGCCCACAACGTGGCAGCTGAGCTTTTCCTCAGCTGTGAGTGAACAGAGTCGACCGGCGGCTGCCTCCCCGCGGTCCCTGCTGGACACAGTAGATAGTTTCCTATTTTGCTGTGATTAAAGGCCACCGGTATAGAAATCCTTCCAGACACGTTGTCTGGGAGGTGGTGTTTCCAGGTACAATGTCCAAGCACTATCTTGGATACCGTTACTTGGCTAATGAGTTGAACTGAATAGCAGCGAAGGGCTTGCTTCGCATGCCGGCTTGTGGACCGAAAGGTCTGGGTGGCATCTGCTTCTAGGGTGTACCAACTGTGCTTAGGTGGGATCCTCCAGTTCTTGTTTATTTTGGCTACTGTTTCTATTTCTTTAAAAGTAAATTTATTTTTCTTTAGCAAGGGTTCTTTTGTGCCTTTTTTTCTCTAGCGCATCGGCAGCTTCATTGCCTTCAATGCTAACATGTAAGGGTATCCATTGAAGGTGAATTTTTGAGGTATTGAGAGTTTTTGGAGATAACCAATTATGTTCCTGCTTACTTTGTCTCTAAGTTCCCCTGTGTGACTCAAGTGTTGTATGGCACTTCTACTATCAGTAAGAATCCATATATCGTGATGTTTAGTGTTTCTGATGGATTTTAAGACGTCCTAGATGGCTATAATTTCTGATCTGAAGACTGAGCAAAATTCTGGGTTTCTTCCGTTTATTTTCTCATTGCCATTTGTGGTTTTAATGAGAGAGCCACTGCCAGTGTGTCCCAACTCGTCTCTGCTACCATCGGTATAGATAGTTATTGCATTTTTAGGAATTTTATTAATTATTTCTAATGATAATTGCTTAAGTATTCTGTAGTATGTAGTGTGTATTAAGTATTCTGGATTTTGGTATTGTTTTTGGTGGGTTCATTTAAAGTGGCATTAAAAATAACATTCTGTTAGTGGTTCGCATGGAGATATTTTTTTAGCTAAATAATATTTTTCTACTTTATATTTTAAAAATCCATTTCTTTTGGCCAGGTGGAGAAGGCCTTCTTTTTCGAGACTTTTATTGGATTCTCAATTAAGTATGTTATTGGAAGTTCTGTGTCTGTTTCCATAACTCTTGATTTTGTTTATATATTTTGGCAGATTGTAGCTTCTTCTATCCTTTAAAGGCATAATGTCTGCCTCGTAAAGTACAATATCATTAGGGCAGGTATTTCGAAGACCTGTAATAATTCTAGCTGCATTAAGTTGTATCCTATCCAGTGTTTTAAGATTTGTTTCAGATGCTGTACCATAGATTTGATATCCATATTCCAAGATAGGTCTCATTAGAGATGTGTAAGTTAATTTTAGTGTTGTTGCTTCAGCTCCCCACTCTCTTCCTGAAATATATTTCAAGATTTTTAGTCGGTCTCTTCCTTTTCTAACAACTCCTTCAATATGTTTACTGGAGTTAATTTCTGGATTCAGGGTGTAGCCGAGATATTTAGGATGTTTATTATATTGCAATTGTTGTTCTTTCAGAATAATATTTGGTCTTATTTTGTATAGTTTCTTATCGGTAGTAAAAAGACAGGTTTCAGATTTTTGGGGGTTAAATTCTAATTTATGTTTATTAGCAAATTTTTCTAGGTGGAGAAGAGTCTTGTTCAAATCTCTTTCAGCTTTTTTCCAGTTAGTGTTGCTGCTCCATAGAATAATGTCATCAGCGAAAAGTCCAATATTGGTTTTATGTGAAACTCTTTCTTCTATGCCTGCAATAAATAGGGTGAAGAGAGTTGGGCTAAGGACTGATCCTTGTGGTAATCCTTGGTACAATTTGAAGGTTTTAGATAGAGTGCCATTATATTTGACCCTGATGTATATATTTTTAAGGGAATCATTTATCCAAATTATAGCTTTTCCATCAATTTTGAAATGTTTGTATAATTTTGTAATTAACTTGTTTTTCCATGCCTTATCAAAAGCTTGTGTAAGGTCTAAAAAGCAGCTATGGTGTGGTTAGTTGGTTTTTTGTTTTGTGCATCTTTTACCTTTTGTGTGAAAAATAAGAGTTGTTCTATTGTCCCATGTCCTTTCCTAAATCCATATTGTTCTTCTGGTAAGAGATTTCTTGTGTCGGGGTGGTAGGTGAGTCGTCTGAGTATAATATTTTCCATTAATTTGCAGCAAATATTTGTGAGGGAGATAGGTCGGTAGTTTTTTAGGTAATCAGCAGATTTGTCAAGTTATTGAAAATATTAAGAAGTATTTCTTTGCCAATTTTTCCCAAGTTTGATATTATTCGGCCATGTATTCCATCTGGCCCAGGAGTCTTGTTTAGGTCAGTGTTTTAAATGCATAAGCTAGCTCTTTCATATTGATTTTTTAAATGGAAAATATTATGAGTGCTGGTTAAACTTTTACAGTCATGAATAATCTTTCGGGCCTTTTTCAACCTTGATTCTACTACTTATTTGATATGAATTACCTAAAGGTTTGGCAGCAATTTTGTCATTAGTTGCTGGTGTACCATCTGTATTCTTGATCATATTTGTGTTTTCAGTTTGTGGCTGGACTCTGTCAATTTGTTTTGCCAAATTCCAAAGTTTTGTATTTGGGTTTCTTGGGTTCAGGTTTTCACAAGTTTGTTTCCATTTTTCCCGTTTCACATTTACGTATAATCTTTTTATTTTTGCAATCACAATGTTCAGTTCAGTTCTACAATTTGTTTGGATTTGGGTGCACTTTTTTGTAGTTCATTTCTTTTAGTTATAAGTGTTTGAATATTTTTGCCTGGTGTGTATAATTTGGAATCCATTTCTTAATATTACCTCTTGGTATTGAAATTTTGGCTGATTTTATAATGGTGTTTTCGAAAGATATCATATTAGCCTTTTTGAAGTTCCAGAATTTTTCTTAATTGAGCTAGTTTTGGTCTTGGTGCTAATTTCTATCAAATTAGGCAAATGATCACTTCCAAAACTTTTAATATTTGCTATTTGCATTTGTGGAAAATGTCAGGATAGTAAAAACTTATATCAAGGGCTTGTGCAGTATTATAGCTTGTAGGAATGATGGGTAGGATTCCCATCATTTAAGCACATGAAGGCATTGTCGTCAAATATGTTTGATAGTATTTTGCCTCTTGGGTTTGGCGTAGAACATCTCCATAGTTGATGTTTGGCATTAAGGTCACCTACAATAATAGTGTTGTCTGTAAGAAATTGAGCCATTGTTCCATCGTCAATAAATGTATTGTTTGGAGGGTGATACATATTGTATATGTTGATGGCTTTGTTTTGATTGAGGTAGACTTTGATACCCCCTGGGCTTTGAGGTCTAATGTGTTTGGAATATTAACGGCTATGTCCTCATAGTACAAATCTTGATTTAAAATGCTAGGCCACGCTCTTTAACAGCATATACAGATGGATCTTCAGACCTTACCCTGAGTAATGGAGGGGCCGGAATTAACAAAATACTAAAGATGGAACAAACATCAAAATCAAAGAAGGAGCTGGACAGATTTCTTCAAACTTCACTTGTGAACTGACAGCTATCTGGAAAGCCCTTGATCTATGCCTTAACCAACCATCCCTGCATCAAGCAGAAGGAATTTTAATATACAGCGACTCCATATCCGCTCTAGAAGCAATTCAGAAGGGCAATACTAAAATCACACAGAAAATACACTCGTTACTTACCCAACTGGAACTATTGGAGAATAACTGCATTCTACATTGGATCCCTGCCCATGTTGGGATCGGGGGTAATGAAATGGCATTTAAATTGGCAAAGGAAGCCAGAAAGTTGAGCCAAAGGAAAGAACAAATGTCATTATTTGACGCTGATTCTTTGTCAAAATACAATATAATTAAACAAAAAATAAGAAAAGAACAAAATGCGAAATAAACTCTGAGAGAAAAATGACAAAAACTATAACAAGACTTAGAACAAAACACTATAAAGGAATGACAATACATTCAGATGGCACAAGAACCTATAGGGCATGTAACAATTGTCCTGGTGTGGAACTTACACCTACCCACATATTCTCATAGCCAGCAATGGCCGCAGCCTTGCAGAAATTTGACATAGACCCAGAGCAGCAGCTTTACACACCCAAGATAGTGGACATTGCTGCTGCTGTGATGGAGATGCATGGATATATCTGAGGCTCTTTATTGGACACGAAAACAACAACAGCATTCCAGAGTAAAATAAATTATCAATATATCAATATCAATAATCGATACTGAGTGAGAGTTTAATTAAAAATATTAGAAAATTATTATCTTCTCAGAAACAAACCGTATCTAAAATATCAATTTTCTTTTTCCTACATGTTTTGATTTGCATTTACCTATTTTACATATCTCTGATTGTATTTGAAAATCGTTAACCAATTCTTCATACTTTTGGCGAAGTGGTGTTTTATTAATTTGTTATTTGATATTATTAGGGTTCTTTCCTGGTATTCAAAAAGGAAAAATACGTGTCGATCAGTTATATTTTTCAATTTATCAAACAATTTGGCCGCTGAATCTCTGATTCTGGTAGAGCGCCATCTGGCGAATAAAATTGTAACTAAAATCAATTTCGAATTTTTCATTATTCGCCATACATAATCCCATTGCATCCTGAACACAATGGTGTTTACCGCATTGCTCTAGCGCAAATATTCGCGGAGTTATTAATTTTTAAAATAGTGCGGGACTTTTGGATCACCCTGTATATAAATAAAATTTTAAAGGCCACTTCAATTTATTTTCTATTTAAACTACTAAAATATTATATTATCAATATTTTAAAAAGATAGAATGTTAAAATTGATAAAGTATATTTCTACGGCGTTTTATGGTTCTACAAGTCCATATCTCAGAAGAAGGCCAAGTGACACTCACTCCTCACTTTCTTACTGCTACTCTTTTTGTGTTGTTTTTCTTGCTTCCCTCTTTCTCTTTCTTGTTTTTTTTTTCTTCTTTTTTATTTTTCTTCTGTCTATAACGTTGTTTCCTTTGCCTCACTGCTTTGTTCTTATGCATACCTCTGGTGAATCCTGTATAGGGTCAATGACCCTAAATAAAGGCCTTTTGTTGTTGTTGTGGTTAAAATTGATAATAAAACTACACATGAAATGATATTTCTCTTGCAATAAGTCTAGTTAATCTATAAAAGAGCAAATTTTTAAATTTGAAACTTCCACATAGAGAGTTAATCATCAATTGTGTTGGAGAGAGACAATGATATATATAATAAATGATATTTAATACTATAGATATTCTGTTGAAACAACTTTCATTAGGTAAACTTTCACTCTGTTAAAAAATTGGACGAGGAAGTGTGCATTCTCAGTTTGATATAAAGTCGAAGATCCAATCCATTAAGAAAAAGTCTATAAAATAACCTTACCAAGAAATCATCTAAAATGCCTGATAGATAGGCAAGAGTAGTTCAATACAAGGGTTGTTCGATATTAAAGGTGAATAATAAATAAAGGAAATTTATTTTGGAAAAAAATATTTCATTTTTTAACCTAGTTCTCATTCAGTTTCATACACCTGTTCCAAGGATGTTCTGATTTTTATTCTTTCGGAATAGTTTGATGCTTCGAGATCGCGCCTGCGCCGTAGTTATTTATTCCAAAATGAATTTCAAGCTGTTATCAAACTTTGTTTTCAAACGTTGGTCGGCTTTCCGAATTATTTAACAAGTGACCCAGTATTTATTCTGCTTCAATATTTTATGGCACATTATTTAAATAAACATAAGTGTCAACATCGTAGAAATGACCAAAGTTATCGAGTACGAATTAATAAACACTTTGACAAATTTATAATCGTAAACAAGGAATATATTGTAATGATAGAGGCTGCCTGGCCGGCATTCTTAATTCTTCAAATTGAAGATACTTCGGCCATTACATTTTTTTATTATCTCGACGTTTCGACAATAATATTTTGTCCTCGTCAGGAGTGAACAAAAACAAAACACACACATTTGGCAAAACGTTAAAATTTATTCTTTATTTATTAACGCTTTGCCAAATGTTTTATTTTTTCTTCGCTCCTGATTAGGACAAAAGTTTTTGTCGAAACGTCGAGATAATAAAAATATATACTGGCCGAAGTATCTTCAATTTGAAGAACTATAAATGGAATAGTTTTGACAACCTTCTGTTAGATTTGATATTGAAGTAAACTAATATTTAAAAAGAGGGAATATACTTGAATAGTCAGTTTAAGCTCTGGTCTTATTATCTTGGTGACTTCAATATGTCTTTCAGTCCTAGATAAACTTTACTTATAAACGGAGAAGTTCCTTGAATAGTATATTGTCTGGTTTTCACACAAAAGCAAAATTGAGGCATTCAAAATTTTCAAAGTTTAAATTTGTTTTGATATCAGAAACAGTAGGTTATATTTGACTTACTTAGAGATAACAAGGAAGATTAGGAAATTAGTCGATAGTTGAAACAGGGTTTTACAGAGATTCATATCCGTAACCTTTTTAAAATAATATTATATATAGGGCATCTCTCGCAAATCAAAGTTAACTAGAACGTATTGGTGGCTATAATAATTAACATTAACTACCAAAACGACGGAAATAAAGAGAAATATTGAATAAAATTTGAAAATAATTTGAATGGAAAGTTTATTAATTCTTCGATTAAAAATATTTTTATCTTTTCATGCATGATGATCAATTAAAAAGAAGTTTTAATTACACAGGTCTACAAAAAAAAACTTTTTTTTTTTGCACAAGAGAACCTGATGGCGTTTCTAGTGTAACTTTTCGTGCTGAACTCAAAAATCTAATCAGAAATTTCCCATCACCCATGGTTTTTGCCTGATGGTCTTTTTTTTAGTATTGGGATAAACACAGTAATAAATGCAACCAATGTTACGTAAGCATTTTTTAAGTTACATCATTAACTAAGCTAGCGCTTTATTTTTGACAAGAAGAGTTGGTATGTGTGGAGCCAAAAGCTTTATTTTTTTTGTTATTAATTAAATTTTGCTCTTTAAGAATCATAAATATTAATTTAAATAACAAATTATTGAAATTTTAATTGAATATATATAATTTATTATTATATAATATTATAATCTGTTTTGCTTTCAACTCAAAAATAACGACAAGCTCTGTAATGCTATTTGCTCATTAACAGTTTTAATATATACAGTAAAACCCCTCTATAGTGAACCCCAATGGGACAGAGCTTTTGGTTCACTATAGCCACGGTTCACTATAGCCACGGTTTGGCTATTTTTTTTTTACTTTTCAAAATTTTTAGACCGTATAATTAAAGGATGGCCATACACACAAGAAGAGACTACCTCTTAATAGTGGTCACTTTGTATTAATTCCCTTAATTGACCAATTTCCTTACATTAATACTGAATAATAATAGAAATCATTAGATGATAGATTCTTCTTATCATTAACATACATGTACCTCTATGTCTAATTTGAAAATAATGACAAATCCTAGGCAAAGTTTCATTAAATATATATTCAAAGATATAAAATGATTTTAAGACATTATTATCATATTATATAATACAATGTTTACTTGAAAAAATGGCTCTAACACCTTGTTGCTTCAAAGAATTCTTCAAGCATTGCACCATTCAAATAAAGTTAGTGTTTTTCTTCCATTTCATGTTTCCACCTATTTTTCAAGGTCTAGATTTCGTTTTTTAACCTGTCATGCAAAACATTGCTGACTTTAAAAATCACCATAGTTAATGGTATAAAAATAATGTTTGTTTCATCACGGGACGTTTATTTGAACTTTTTTTTTTTTTTTGCCCTAAAACGTACGGTCGCGATCGCGGCAAAAGTTGGGGTTGATTCCTCTTTGTGACAATTTTTAATAGCTTTATATTTTATATTTTATAATAGAGAAGTTATATTCTCTTATTTTAATATGTTCTTAACATTTTGCCTGTGTTGTTTCACTTTGAAAAGTTCTGAAAATGACCTTTTTTTTTTAAAGAAATAACACTTGTTTTTAATATGCCTTTTTTTTCTTCTTTTTGGAAACCATTTGCATTTTTTAAATTTCGAATTTAATTGATGCAAATATATTATATTTAATAAAAGTATAATGTGTAAAAAATTTATACAACATACAGCAAAAATAAAGTGCAATAATCAAAACAAACAATGCCGCAAAATTTATTGTTTTGAAATCGCGATCCGCGAGCTGAAACATGCTCAAAATATTGTTGTTTTAATATATTTTTTTAATTACAATTCTAGGTTCGTTATGAGCATAGTATTTTTAATATATTTTATCATTTTGGGACCGAAAATAGGTTCGTTATAGGGGTAGTTCGTTATTCTAAAAATCGCAAAGTTCGTTATAACGATGGTATTTTCAATGGAATGGAATTGGGAATCGGCGTGGGTTCGTTATAAGGGAAGGTTCGTTATATCCAGGGTTCGTATTAGCGGGGTTTTACTGTATATTTAAATTGAACCTAACGATTTGTTTAATAGATTTGCAGCAGAAGTGACAGGTAAATTTGAAGTGATTAGTTTATTCTTCTCTATCGATTTGCTTTTATAAATCGTGTGCACTAGACTGTGTCAATATGCCGAGGCGTTGCATTAATATTCCTGATATTTTCTGTTATATTTGTCGGGAATTAACTTTCAAAGTTCAAAGGCGAAACTTTACACCGCTCATCAAAAAGTGCTATGAACTTTATTTTGGCTTTAAAGTCGGTGACCAAGATAAGACTTGGGCTCCTCACCATTGTTGTGTAATTTGTGTTCGACATCTTACAGGGTGGATTAAAGGTGAACGTCATATGCCTTTTGCGGTTCCAATGATATGGAAGGAACCTAAAGACCATTCTTCAGACTGTTATTTTTGTTTGACAAAGACTACAGGTATTACATCCAAATCAAGACATACAGTTGAATATCCAGATTTGCCTTCTGCTATGAGACCGGTTCCTCATAGTGATATTTTACCTGTTCCACAGCCTCCTGATAATGTAATATTTAGTGACGATGATTCAGATAGACGAGAGCAACAGTGGGATGACACAAATTTTGAAGCAGGTGCTTTATCTGAACCTCATTTATTAACCCAAGGAGATTTGAACGACCTCGTACGTGATTTAGATTTATCCAAAAAACAGAGTGAACTTTTAGGCTCTAGGTTAAAAGGCTGGAATCTGCTGCATAAAAGCACAAAAGTATGCTTTTTTCGCAAGCGTCAAGATGAATTTCAAGACTTCTTTTCACAAGAGAATGATTTTGTATATTGCAATGATGTTGTTATTCTAATGGAGGAAGCGCTTGGTCATGACCATGATACAGAAGAGTGGCGTTTATATTCATTGATTCTTCAAAAATTAGTATGAAAGCTGTTCTCCTTCACAATGGAAATAAGTTCCCATCAGTGCCAATAGCACATGCATCCAACATGAAAGAGACTTACGAAAACATGAAACTGCTTTTGAAAAAGATAGAATATGAAAAATACGGTTGGAAAATATGCAGCGATTTGAAAGTCGTTGCTCTCTTGCGTGGATTACAGCTTGGATATACAAAATTTTGTTGTTTTCTATGTGAGTGGGATAGCAGAGATAGGGAAAGGCATTACATTAAAAAAATCTGGCCAAACCGTAAAATCTTTACTCCAGGATATAAAAATATTGCAAATCTACCCCTGATCGATTCAGAAAATATTTACTTACCACCATTACATATTAAACTGGGATTAATGAAGAACTTTTTCAAGGCAATGGATCGAAATGCCAGTGGATTTGCCTACCTAAAACAAAAATTTTCTAGTATAGGTGAAGCGAAGATTAAAGAAGGCCTTTTCGTTGGACCTCAGATTCGAGAATTACAGCAGGATGGAAATTTTCAAAATAGTTTGAATGAAGTTGAAGCAGCAGCATGGAATTCCTTTAGAAACGTTTGCAAAAACTTCTTAGGAAGTGTCAAGGTTGAAAATTACCGAGACATAGTTAATGATCTGTTGCTTTCCTACAAGGCACTGGGATGTAACATGTCCCTCAAGATCCATTTCCTGCATTCACATCTAGATTTCTTTCCAGACAATCTTGGCGCAGTTAGCGATGAGCATGGTGAGAAGTTTCATCAAGATATATCAAGCATGGAGAAGCGGTACCAAGGTAAATGGAGTCCCGCTATGCTTGCCGACTACTGCTGGACACTCAAGAGGGATCTACCACAAGCAAAGTATAGAAGAAAACCCACTGTCACTGCTTTTTAATAAATAAATATGTTTCTTTCATATATGCCTATATATTAACAATATTTCCAAATTTCAAGTAGGTGTATCTAAGAAATATTGCGTAATATAAAAAAACTAATGGTATATTTGGATTCAGGACATGTAGATAAGATGCTATTTCTTTGTAGACGAAGAAAAATATTTTTTGATAAACCAGTGTAATGTAATAAGGGTTATGCAAAACTGCTTACGTAACATTGTTTGCATCTTTTACTGTATTTATCCCAATACTAAAAAAAGACCGTCACGCAAAAACCATAGGTGATGGGAAATTTCTGATTAGATTTTTGAGTTCAGCATGAAAAGTTACACTAGAAACATAATCAGGTTCTCTTGTGCAAAAATCTTGTTGACCAGTGTTATCAATAAGTTATTATTCAACATGGGTTCTAAGAAAAAATGAACTTCTCAATTCTTTGCCTTTATTTTGGCTGAGATGATTTAAATACCTAACTACGAATAATTCTGGTTTCTGAAGACACAATGTGATGTCTTCAATTCCAATGATCAATAATGTATAAAATGTGAATGTATGATCATTATGAATCTTATAATTCTATATATATATTATTGAATGAAAAGGTTATTTAATCACATACTGAGCCAAAGATAAACAATTTTTTATATATATATTAAAATTGTTTTAAATGTATTTATTTTTTTCAGACGATAATTTCAGATGATACATAGCCCTTAAAAAAAGAAAAAGATAGAATTTCCTTCAATTAATATCCATATACCACAAGACAAACACACACATACAGCTTTATTAAGACCACCGGTATTATACAGTTTCACCCCAGGTGGAAGCATATATGCAGCGTAGAGCCCAACAGCCTCCAGGTCCGACTCATGTCCAGTGGCCACAATATCCACCATGCATACGTCAAGGTTAGCGTATCACTGAAAGGCGAGTGTGGAATCAGCCGCGTTTTAGTTTTCACTTTCTTCATACAAATGAACCACGACATTCGGCGATTCTATTAATCTTCCCCGAACGGTGACTGCTGCATTGTAGAATGTATATAAACCAAAGAGTAGACCTTGATTAAACATAATTGTTAATATATACCTAACTGGCCTCGTCTTTATTGTTTGAGGAAGAGCATTGCTCGATTGAAATATTTGAATGTAATTCTATTGTCCTATAAGCTTATGTCCATAGTTGTCTTGAAAACCATTTCTGAGATTCCATCCCATCAGTGCTGCGTTTAGAAGCAGAATCGTCCAATACAGTATTAGAGCTCTGAGATGCGGTCTGGTGGATTAAATTGGCAAAACCGCTGGGAGGGTTCATCACTGATGAGCCAAGCACTCCCTTTATATTTTTTCATCGCAGTAAAGGCAGTAGAAGTTAGTATTATGTATAAAAGAAACATTCGTGCTTTTAAATCCTTTCATTTTATATGTATAGATGGCGCGTTATTGCTTTGTGTTAATTTAAGCATAATTGTATTCATCCAGTTATATATTTGTTGACTTTCAGACACAGTTTGAAATTTTGTTTCTAATTATATGAATCTGACATGCTTCTGTCTAGATTTCCTCTAGATTTTGGAAGTTTTTCTCTATTGGCTTTTCGTCTTTTTATTGCGGCGTGAAAGGGAATTTCCATCATACTATCTTAAGGGACGTATCATCTTGGAGTAAAGTCTTTAACAGCTTTAAAACGATGGTTGAATCCTGGTGCCAGTCGCGCAAAATATAGTCTACAGCACCGAATTGGGGGCTGATATTTTACATTGCAACCCTAAGATGGGATTTGAAATGATAGCTTTCGCCACGGCTTTGGTTTTCTGAGTTTCGAGATGAAAGCGAAGGTCGAAATTTCGGGTCTGCAGATTCAGGGGCACCCTGTAGGAGGCGAGCACCTCCCGGAGCACAGATCAGGCGGTTTGGAACTCCAATATCTGTGGGTCAGCGATCCGTCGCTGGACATTTAGACGACACAGGTGGCACGCCTCGAAGGAGGTTGGTCAGAATGAGGTAGGTCAAATAAAGACAGCCGTCTAGTGATGTTTGTGTCGTCCCTAGAGAAGCAGTTGGGAAGCAAGTCGACCCAAGAGATTGAACATTACACATCCACGGTGGTAGCCAGCGCGATACCAGGACTTCAACAGGATGCGCTTGTAGACATGCCTATTCTCTACGAAAAATAATCTGAATAAAGGAATGAAAGTTTTGATAAAAGTTGTATTTTCGATAAAAGTAAAAATATCTCATTTTCATTTCTGTTGAAGGGCAGAAATGCTCGAAAAATCGCGTGCAGTTATATACTCCTAGAATCTCTTTACCTTACGATTAGTTTTTCTTTTGTTATTAAATTTCAATATGTTTGTATCTATTAAATTTTGTAAATATCACAAGTGTGAGCTATTTATTAGGTTTGCCTGGTTTTAATAAATAAACAGTTTGCCTTTTAAGAAAATACATCTTCTGATAATGCAACCTAAAATGTCTGATGGCCAGCGCCACCTGTCGTAATAAATATCAACTAATCGTGGATTTTAATTATTCCTAAATAAGGATATCTGTGTGTTCCTACAACTATCTAATTATATTATAAATATGAGATTGGTTGAAATATTTATTCTAAAGAGCGTACCTCTGACATCAGAAGATGCTTTTTCTTAATTTATTAATCTCTCTCTGATCCCAAAACATTTTAATTTTCGTACACCTTTCAAATTTCAATTTTCATCTTTGATTTTATTAATAATATAGAAGTATATTTATAAGGAAAAGATAAAGGTATTATTATTGATATGAAAAGGTATGAACGAAATTACATAGAATAAAAATAAAATTAATATTTAGTTGATATTTATTCCGAAAGAAGACGCACATCAGAGTTCAAATTAACTTTTAATTATAAATTACAAGAACATTTTAAAAGTTTACGTTTGCCAATTCTTCTTTGATTGAAAAAGATACTTGCAAAAATTCATAAACAAACAAATGGTAATATAGGTGTATATATTATAAAGTTAAATACAATATTTCTATAAATATATAAATAATGGTTGAAAATAGTTTTTCAATGAACCGAAAAAATTCATTTGTTTTTTTTTTCCAGACTTTCTGGGAAGTTCTTCAAATTAAATATACTTTGGCCAGTAAACCTTCTATTCCTGGAAAGTATCATTATTGATTTGATCAACCCAGTTCCTTGAATTATTTTTCAGATTCCTATCCAGGAACGTAGTTTGAAAATTAAGATCAAATATTAAGAATTAAATATTATCTTGAGAATATAACTCGATCTAACATCCACAATCGGTGTGAAATGATAAAGTACGATTTGTATTATAGATTATAGCTACAAGTAAATGGAATAGTTCTGATAACCTTCTGTTAGCTTTTGATACTGAAGTAGTCCAATATTTTAGAAGAGAGAATATACTTGAATAATCTGTTTAGGCTCTGGTCGTATTAATTTATTAGGATTAGGTCTTATTTTATTGTGATCAGAGTAAAATGATATATTAATAAAATGAATATCAAATCAATTAGAAGTATTAATTTTGTTATTTCTGTATTATTATTCTAAATATCTTTCAGTATGATATATAAGGATTTTTTAAAGGCCATTGCCATTAATTTCCATTTAAACTACAATAAAAAAATAAATATTGTCAATATTTTCGAAAGAGAAAATGTTAATATTGATAATAAAGCTACACATAACTTGAAATATATCTTGCAATAAGTTTATTTAATCTATAAAAGGGCGGAATTTCAAATCTAGGTCTTCCCTATAGGGTTGATCATCTATTGTATTAGAGAGACAATGATATATGTATATAATAAATGATTTTTGATAATGTTGATATTCTGATGAAACTATTTTCATTAACTTTCACTGAAATAAAAATCAGGACGAGGCATTTTCAGTTTAATATAAAGTTAACGACCCAATGGTGAGAAAATATTACATATATATATAGGAAAAAACAATAGAAAAAAATAAAAGATAAGTGGGTCAGGTGTTGATATTAAAAATAAAGAAGGCATCTCCTGAACACGAGCACATGTGCTTTTTAAATGGCAGAGCGCCATCTAGTGCAGCAAAAATAAACTAAACGTTTATTTAGCTTGCTACGTGATATTTGGCCAACCCAATTTATTGATAAATAAAGAAAACTCCACGCTGAGGAGCGCCAACAGCGCGTAACGCGTTCATGGATGACTTTTCTTGATTTATCAAGAAATTGGGTTGGCCAAATATCACGGGGCAAGCTAAATAAACGTTTAGTTTATTTTTGCTCCAATAGATGGCGCTCTGCCATCTAAAAAGCACATGTGCTCGTTTTCTTTATTTTTAATATATATATATATATTTTAGACAAAAAAATTGTAAAAGGTTGGCGTTCAGTCAACTAAATATTGGTGGAAAAATTATATTTTGATCCAATCTATTAAGGTATTGCTCAATTTTTAAATAATATCAATATGATGTTATCATCTATGTGTAGTGACATACATTATACAATGACTATCCTGATAGGTCTTGGTTCAATTACCACTCACTAGAGTAGTATCTGGAATATCAATTTGATGATAACATCTATGTGTAGTGACATACATTATACAGTGACTATCCTGATAGGTTTTGGTTCAATTACCACTCACTAGAGTAGTATCTGGAATATCAATATGATGTTAACACCTATGTGTAGTGTCATACATTATACAGTGACTATCCTGATAGGTCTTGGTTCAATTACCACTCACTAGAGTAGTATCTGGAATATCAATATGATGTTAACATCTATGTGTAGTGTCATACATTATACAGTGACTATCCTGATAGGTCTTGGTTCAATTACCACTCACTAGAGTAGTATCTGGAATATCAATTTGATGTTAACACCTATGTGTAGTGACATACATTATACAGTGACTATCCTGATAGGTCTTGGTTCAATTACCACTCACTAGAGTAGTATCTGGAATATCAATTTGATGTTAACATCTATGTGTAGTGACATACATTATACAGTGACTATCCTGATAGGTTTTGGTTCAATTACCACTCACTGGAGTAGTATCTGGAATATCAATATGATGTTAACATCTATGTGTAGTGACATACATTATACAGTGACTATCCTGATAGGTCTTGGTTCAATTACCACTCACTAGAGTAGTATCTGGAATATAAATTTGATGTTAACATCTATGTGTAGTGACATACATTATACAGTGACTATCCTGATAGGTTTTGGTTCAATTACCACTCACTGGAGTAGTATCTGGAATATCAATATGATGTTAACATCTATGTGTAGTGACATACATTATACAGTGACTATCCTGATAGGTCTTGGTTCAATTACCACTCACTAGAGTAGTATCTGGAATATCAATTTGATGTTAACATCTATGTGTAGTGACATACATTATACAGTGACTATCCTGATAGGTTTTGGTTCAATTACCACTCACTGGAGTAGTATCTGGAATATCAATTTGATGTTAACATCTATGTGTAGTGACATACATTATACAGTGACTATCCTGATAGGTCTTGGTTCAATTACCACTCACTAGAGTAGTATATGGAATATCAATATGATGTTAACATCTATGTGTAGTGTCATACATCATTAAGTGAATATACTGGTATATTTTATAATCATTTTGTATTGTTATTTTATTAAAATATATTATATATTAAATTTCATTTTTCTCAATTGAGATAACCCTAAAAATCTATTAATAAGACACTCCATAAGCATCTTAAATAAGCAAGTTTTTTAGACCATCCGCTTATGGGAATAATAACTGTTTCGATATGCTTATTGACCAACAATCTCATAAAAGTGAAAATAACATGACTATTCATCTATAATTTATCTTTGTCCTTTTTTATTGAAAATATATCCAATAAATATATGCTATACTCGAAAATAAACAGAATGTTGTTCTATTTTATAGCTTCATTTACTTAGTACAAATTATGCTTTGTTTTATATTTGTTTATATCGTAGTGTTTGAAGAATTTGTTAAAACATCTCTAAAAGATGTAAAGGATTTCCTACCTTTTCCTGCAACAGGAGGTGAACAGCCTGCCAAATCTGAAACAGAAATAAACTTATAAATACTCAAGTTCTTTATTGTTTCTACAGATATGCAGATAAAATATATAATTTCCTCACTTTTTCAATATTTTTATTTTCACTCTCAAAACAGATGTAAATCTATGAATCTGAACAAGAGTTACCTAGAAAATATTTAAAAAGGAAGAATAAATAAAATTAAGACAAAGGGTTTCTTTTAATTTTGATTTTGAAAGCTTTCGAGCAAAATTTCTCCTTTCAACGAGCAAATACTTTCATGTACAATATAAAGATCATTTTTATATTGTACATAGAAGTATTCTCTCGTTGAATAGCAGAAATTTGCTCGAAAGCATGCAGAATCAAAATTGAAAAAAATTCTTTACCTTAATTATATTTATTCTATCGTTTCAAATCTGTGAATAAAGGAAAAGAAGAGAATAATTTTACCTATATATAATATTCTCATTTAGAAAATTAGAAAAAATAGACAAACCTCAGAATGTAACGTCATTTTCTTAATGTAAAAATATAACATATATATATAAAAGAAGCGTGAAAATGTAAATTTAAAGAAAATAAATATAAATATTAAAAATGACAATCTGTCATGGCTTATTATTATGTTACTAATTAGATAAAACTGAAATACTCATGTCAATGAAATACTCAAGGTCTTACCCTATTAGGTTTTCGTATTTCTATTGCATCTTAAAAATCTTTTTTTTTATTATAACATCTAAAGGTAGTGTCATTACCCTGGAGGAGAGTCTTGGCTTTAACACGGTTGTTGAATCCTGGAGTCAGTGGTGAAGAATATAGCCTACAGCACCGATTTGGTGGCTTATATTTTACACTGCGACCCTATGATGGAATTTGATAATGGTAGCTTTAGACCCAGCTGCGGTTTCCTTAGCCTCGGGATGGAGGCCAAGGTCAAAAAGCTAAGCCTTCAGATCCAGGCTTGCAAATCAATGGAGGCCAAACCTCAAGGAGCAGGGAATTAAGCGGCTCAGCAACTTTAATATCTGTGGAACAGGGATTCATCGTTGGATATTTTAAGGAAACTGGTACCACGCCTCGAGGCAGGTTGGTCAGAATGAGGTTGATCATTAAAAGACAGCCGTATTGTTATACTTGTATCGTCCTCATAAAAACAGTTGTGGAGCAGGTCGACCCAAGAGATTGAACAGTACACATCGACGGTGGTAGCCCAGCGAGAACCCAGGTCTTGAATAGTAGGCGGGTGTAGACATGCCTATTCTCCACGAAGAATAATCTGTATAAAGGAATGAAAGTTTTGATAAGAGTTGTATTCAATAAAAGTAAAATAATTTTCTTATTTTTAATTCTGTTGAAGGGCAGAAATTCTCGAAAAAATCGCGTATAGCTAACCAGCCTAAAATAATCTCTTTACGCTACGTTTAGTTTTTCTTTTGTTATTAAATTTCAATATGTTTGTATCTATTGAAATTTGTAAATATCACAAGTGTAAGCTATTTATTAGGCTTGCCTGATTTTAATAAAGAAACAGTTTGCCTTTTAAGAAAATACATCTTCTGATAATGCAACCTAAAATGGCTGATGGCCTGCGCCACCTGTCGTAATAAATATCAACTGATAGTTGATTTTAAATTATTCCGAAATAAGGATATCTGTCTACAATTATCTGAATATATTAAAATTTAGAGATTAGTTCATATTTATTTCTACCAAGGGCTAAGGTATCAGCAACTACTTGTCGCACACTCAGAAGATTCTCTTTCTTAATTTATTAACCTGATCCCAGTCAATTTTAACCTTTGTACCACATTTCAAATTTCAATTTTTATCTTTGATTTTATTACTAATATATAAATATATTTATAAGGAAAATATAAAGGTATATTTATTTGATATGAAAAGGTTTGAATGAAATTTTCCAGAATAAATATAAAATTATTATTTAGTTGATATTTATTCCAAAAGAAGGCGCAATTCAGAGTTCAAATTATCTTTATATTTTTAATTACAAGAATATTTTAAAAGTTTCCTTTGCCAATTCTTCTTTGATGGTAAAATATGCTTACCGACTTTTCTACACAAACAAATGGTATTTAGGTGTATATATTATAAAGTCAAATATAATATTTCTATTAATATATAAATTAATGGTTGAACATAATATTTTTGGTGTGCAAAAGAATAGATCATTTGTTTTTTTCCAGGCTTCTTGGAATATTTTTAAAATTAAAGATACTTCGGCCAGTAAATCTTTTATTCCTGGAATCTATCATCAATGATTCGATCAACCCAATTCCATGTATTTTTTCAGATATCTATCCATTCATGTGGTTTTAAAATTAAGATCCATTATTCAGAATATAATGTATTTTTAACATAGAGTTCTATCACATATACACAATCGGTGTAAAATTATTTAGGCACAATTTGATTATAGATTGTAGCTACAAGAAAATGAGACGATATAATAAAGACATTGAAAAAATACAATCGTAAACAAGAAATACAGTTATAACATAAATGTAATAGTTTTGACAACCTTCTGTTAGATTTTATAGATACTAAAGTAAACCAATATTTCAAAAGAGGGAATATACTTGAATAATCAGTTTTGACTCTGGTCTTATTAATTAATTTGAATCAGCTCTTATTTTTTTGTAATCGGTGTAAAATAATCTATTCTCACAAAATGAATAACAAATTAATTAGAACGATTAATTCGATTTTCGAATAAATTAATTCGAATAACGATTTTCATTAGTTATACTTTTACTCGTATAAAAATCAGGACGAGGCAGTGTGCATTTTCAGTTTAATATAGAGTCAACGAGTCATTATCCATAGAGGAAAAAGTTTATAAAAATAACTTTACAGAGAAATCTTCAAAAGTGTCTGATAGATAAGCAAGGGTAACCTAATACCTAGGTGTTTTGATATATCCCATACAATATGGAATATTATTCTAAACGATTTATTGGAAACTATTCAGAATCAAACAGTGAAATCATTGCCTATGCGGATGATATAACTGTGGTATGTTGGGGAAACAACTTTACAGAACTTCGGAATACAACAGGAAAGGTCATGGGGAGAATATTAGACTGGTGTGGGAACAATAAGTTGACCGTATCTGAAGAGAAACCGAAAATCTTATACTTGTTTAATAGCAAAATAGCTGCAAAAATTCCGAACACTATCACTGCCAATCGGGTAGAAAAACTGAAAATTATGTGAATAACTTTTAAAAATCATAGATATAAAATCAAATTGGATTTTGTGCCCCATATTGATGAGGTTATTACTAAGACAAAAAGAGCTAATGGATACCTAATTGGATTAACCGGGAAGGCATGGGGACTGGACAGTAAAAGAAGAATAGAACTCTATAAGACAATGTTTCGAAGTTCACTAACTTATGGTTCCACGATCTGGTACAACTTTATACCCAAAAAAGTCAAAGAAAAATTAAACTCTCTGCAGTTCAAAATTTTGAAGCACAGTACACAGGTTTATAATTCAACATCTTCCAACTGTACTCATATTGTTGCTAGAACACCAAAGCTCACGGTGTTTATTGAAACAAATATACTGAAAATAAATATTGGATACAAAATATCAGATCCAACTAAAAGAAAAATTATATCTAATTTTATAAACCAGAAATATGAGGAATACTATGGAGGTGCCAATTATAATTTCAAGGGATTCTTTGATACTTCAATAATTCCGAACTATGTTCAACCCAACTTCTATAACGTTCAATTTTTTTACTGGAGATGGTGACATCAACACATATTTGTTTAGAATTGACAAAAGTGGTTCACCTGCATGCACTTGTAGAAACGAAAATCAAACCCCTGAAAACCTTCTGATAAACTGTCCATAATCTTCTGATCTAAAGGAAAAAAAATAACTTTACCTGACTAATACAAAACAATTTGCTTGCAATAAAGACCAATACATTAAGTTCAATAGATTCTGCAGGATGTATATTTCAAGGCGAAAGTGTTGACTGTACATATTTCAAGCTACTATTTCTAATTGCAATATGCAAAATCTGACATTGAACGTTTAATTTTCATGATTCCTAATGTTCAATTGTGTTAATTGTATATAATTTAAGATATACACGCAATTATCCTAATTGTGGATATGGCGTGTCTCTCCCAACTGTTAAATAAAAAAAAAATATGTAAGGTGAAAATCAATAAAGAACATTTGAAAATGATGTTTTATTTTCAACATAGTCTCCATTCAGTTCCACACACCTTTTCCAATGATGTTCTGGTTTTTTATTCTCTCGGAAAAGTATGATGTTTCGAGATAGCGCCTGCCCCGTAGCGATTGATTCTAAAATAAATTTCCAGCTGTTATCAAACTTTGATTTTAAGTGATTTCACAAGTGTCCCAGTATTTATTCTGCTTCAACTTTATTATGGCACAATATTTAAATAATCACAAGTGTCAGACATCGTAAAAAAAGGCCAAAGTTATGAATGTCGATATAATAAACACATTGAAAATTTCAAATTCGAGAATAAAAGATATAGTTACCACATAAATTGAATAGTTTTGACAACCTTCTGTTATATTTTGATGCTGAAGTAAACCAATATTTCAAAAGAGGAAATATACTTAAATAGTCAGTTTAAACTCTGGTCTTATTAGCTAGGTGATTTCAATGTGTCTTTCAGTCCTAGATAAACTTTACTTATAAACGGAGATGTTCCTTGGAAACTATATCATTTGGTTTTCACACAAAAGTTCATAAGTTCATTTGAACTTATTTTTAAGTTTAAATTTGTTTTGATATCAGAAACATTAGGTTGATTTGACTTACTTAGAACTACCAAGGAATAGTGGTATATTTGGTCGGTAGTGAAAACAGGGTTTCCAAGATTCGTATTCGTAACTTTTAAAAAGAATACTACATGTAGAGGATCTCACAAATCAAAATAATTAGAACGGATTGAAGGCAATAATAATTAATTATAACTACCAAAGCGACGGAAATATAGAGATATTGAATAAAATTTTTAAATAATTCGAATGAAAAATTTTCAATTATCCGATTAAAAATATTTTTATCATAGCATGCATAATGATCAATAAAAAAAGTTTAATTAAGTTATTCTTCAATATGAAGTTCTAAAAAAGAATGAACTTCTCAATACCTTTCCTTTTTTATTTTGGCTGAGATGATCCGAATACATAACTAAGAATAATTATGATTTCTGAAGCCAAAGTAATGGCCCAGATTCCAATGATCATTAATAAATTATTAAATAAAAACAAACGATAGCAATGCGTCTCTTTATACATAAAATTTTTAATATGCTAGCTTTCGGATCTTATCGATCCTTCAACAGGCCAAGCTGTAAATTGAGAGAAAGGATATATATATAAATGTAAAATATTATTTATATACACCAACGAAGATATAGAATAAAATATAAAATAAAATAAATATGAACACATTTCACGAGTTCACGTTTTCTCGTGGCCAGGCTGCTGTTGTTTCATCTCTGTCCAAAGCTCAGTTTGTTTTCTTTTATAGTCAATTGGTCCTTTTATTCTAATGGCTGGGCTGTTTTTTGAATGAGTGGTACTGAGATGGTAGTTCTATACGCCTGTTGATACTGTTTAAATCTTGAGAGACGAAGGATTCTATTAATAATCTTTGATATTTGGATTTGATGTTGTGGTAATGACAGGTTGGGTCGGAAAGGTTAAAGGCATGGCCGGTTTTAGAGGTATGCTGAAAGATCAAAGATTTGGGATCTTTGTTTATTATATTTCTGTTGTGCTCGGAAATTCTGTTGTAAATGAAACGGCCAGTCTCACCCACATATTTAGCGTTGCAATCTTGGCAACCTATGGAGTAAATGGCATATGGTTGCTGGTCGGGACGTTTCTTAATATTAGATTTGGTGATGGGGTTCCGGAGTATTTGGCCTATTGAGAGGTGGTTGGTAAAAAGGGTTCCTAAACCAAATTTCTTGAGGGAGAGGGCTATTGATTGATTTTCAAAGGAATAAGGTATAATACAGGTGTTACGGTTTACTACGGGCTGAGTGTGTTTGGAAGGGTTGAAACTATGTCTAAGTATGAAGGGAAGTGGATAGCCACTTGCTGTTAGATTACTGATGATGGTTGTCTTTTCTAATTTTACAGCTTGGCCTGTTGAAGGATCGATAAGATCCGAAAGCTAGCATATTAAAAATTTTATGTATAAAGAGACGCATTGCTATCGTTTGCTTTTATTTAATAATTTATAGCAATTCTTTTGTCTATTTACAATGATCATTAATGTATGGATGTTTCTTTTTTTCACAAATATCAAACTACTACTGTCCTTACTGCGATGAAACATATTGGTAGGGTTTGATATTTGTGAAAAAAGAAATATTCGTGCTTTGAATACTCTTATTCTTATATATAGATGGCCTGTTATTGCTTTATTTCAATTTATGCTTAACTGGCTATTTCTTTGTGTTTTAAAAATATATATTCGTAATTCTACCGTCCTAAAAACTTATGTTCATAGTTTTCCTGAACACTATTTCTGAAATTCCACCCTTCACAGTGTAGCATATTTAAACAGAATCGTCCAATACAATATTAAAGCTCTAAGAAGTGGTTTGGTAGATTTAATTGGCGAAACCGTTGAAAGGATTCATCACTGATGACCTAAGCCTTCCCAATAATTTGTCATCTCAATAAGGACAGTTGAAGTTTGATATTTGTGAAAAAAGAAACATTCGTGCTATGAATACTCTCAACTCTTATATATATATATATATTGTTTTTTTCAATAATGTATGAGATGTGAAAAATGCGAAAGTATGATCATTATGAACCATCAATAAGTATATTCTACATATTTCGATCAAATAATCCCTTGAATCAATATTAAAATAAAAACATAAGCCTCCAGGGAAAAGTTTCTTTTAAAAATCTTTTTTATTTAAAAAATCTCGAGCTTTCGGGCAAGTACGCCCTTCTACGGGAGAAAATGCTTTATATGATTAATACGCCAATGAAATATGATTTAAAATTAAATAAAGTCAATTTTATGTTTACATTTGGTTTAAAAGCACGATCAACGCGGGCTTCTGTTGCGCATGCTTCACTTGGGGGTTATGGGCTGGGCTCAGGGAATATAATGTTATGAATTTCCGGAATATCTATTCTTCTGTTGATGCTATTGTGCTTTCTGGATATGATGGATTCTATTATTAGTCTCTATAGTCTATTGGGGATGTTGGAATAATGGATCTTTGGTTCTGATAGGGAGAAGGAATGGCCTGTTTCTCTTATATGTTGGTATACTAAAGATCTACTGTCTTGATTATCGATATTTCATTTATGTGGGTGTTCTGATACTCTTTTATTTAAATGTCTGCCAGTTTCGCCGACATATTTGGTTTTGCATTTGTTGCATTCTATGGAGTATTAAGAATGCCATATACTCCATAGAATGCAACGAATGCAAAACCAAATATGTCGACGAAACTGGCAGACATTTAAATATAAGAGTATCAGAACACATAAACGAAATATCGATAATCAAGACAGTAGATCTTTAGTATACCAACATATAAAAGAAACAGGCCATTCCTTCTCCCTATCAGAACCAAAGACCCATTACTCCAACATCCCCAATAGACTACAGAGACTAATAATAGAATCCATCATATCCAGAAAGCACAATAGCATCAACAGAAGAATAGATATTCCGGAAATTTATAACATTATATTCCCTGAGCCCAGCCCATAACCCCCAAGTGAAGATCGCGCAACAGAAGCCCGCGTTGATCGTGCTTTTAAAGCAAATGTAAACAGAAAATGGACTTTATTTAATTTTAAATCATATTTCATTGGCGTATTAATCATATAAAGCTTTTTCTCCCGTAGAAGGGCGTACTTGCCCGAAAGCTCGAGATTTTTTAAATAAAAAATATTTTTAAAATAAACTTTTCCCTGGAGGCTTATGTTTTATATTAATATTCTACATATCTTATTGAATGAAAAAGTTATTCAATTATACTTAGACAAAGATAAAAATTTAATATGAGCATGACTCATCAGTGCCAAACCTTCTAGAGTGTTTCGATTGAATTGAGCTAATCGATCACCATACCTATTGTGTAGTATTTATCGCCTATACAATATTTAAAATATATTTCGCCTTTATCGTAAAAATAGACGCTCAAACTAGACGCCACCTATTGAATGTCTCTGCAAACTATAATTCTCGATGACAAAGCCATAACACCAGGTTTCGAAAACATAGAAGATTGATACCGTTTTTTCGGGCTAATAGATCTCATCAGTACAGGGAGGACTTTAACTTAATGAGATCCAAAAGCAAATGTCCATCTATATTGTGACCCTAGATATGGCCAAGCCACTTTGCCAGCTCAAGTTTGATATAGGTAGAAATATAACTCACTTTTAATGTGGTTTATCGAACCGCAGTATTTCTGCTCGGATTGTTCGAGATTACACGACTGTTAGCAAAATATAAATTCGATAGGTTTAGGAAAGTCATACGGAACGATGTATTGGATATCAGCGGTCTACTATCACAAACAGCCGAGAGGACCGACATGTTTCCCGCATGGCCTTAATGGATCATACAGCCAGGTCAATATCCTCGAGTCAAGAAATGCTGCGTTTCAAGTTTTATATGCTAAAAAAACTAATTAGAAACATCAACCTAACTAACTTTATTAAGAAACATTCTTACAACTCAAACACTGCAATAGCCATTTGACATAGGCTCAAAACATCTTTTGACTTCTTTCTACAGCCTTAGTGTGAAATACATTGCAAGGGTCATCAAGAGGCTGGAATTTCAACCTCCTGCAGAAATAGCAGACAACGAAGAACAAAATTACACTATCCCATCACCAAACTAAATCTTCTTTAGCTCTTGCTCATAGGCATACATAGGTAAAACTAGGAAGTTACTTGAGAAGAATTAAAGCATCATAAACCCGGACTACAAAGCAATATATAGGCCGGTATTCTTAATGGTCGAGCACTCTATCATAAACAATCATATACCAGTCTTGAACAATTCCCACCTTTTCCCACCGTAATTCCACAAATTACGATCAATAAATTCATTTTGCCAGTAAATGCTCATTTCTTTCATAATGGACCCTGTATAAACCTAAGAGAAGACCTTGATTAAACATAATTGTTAATTTATGCCTAACTGGCCTCGTCTTTATTGTTTGAGG
The DNA here is from genome assembly GCA_030710605.1 of Cordylochernes scorpioides. NCBI lineage: Eukaryota > Metazoa > Arthropoda > Arachnida > Pseudoscorpiones > Chernetidae > Cordylochernes > Cordylochernes scorpioides. The sequence continues at coordinate 78,762,506 of CP092869.1, read as the reverse complement.
AAGAGCATGGCTCGAGGCAAATATTTGAATGTAATATACTGTCCTATAAGCTTATGTCCATAGTTGTCTCGAAACCAATTTCTGAGATTCCATCCTTCAGTGCAGCGTTTATAAGCAGAATCGTCCAATACAGTATTAGAGCTCTGAGATGCGGTCTGGTGGATTATATGTATTGATGGCGCGTTATTGATTTGTGTTAATTTAAACATAATTGTATTCATCCAGTTTTATATTTGTTGACTTTCAGACACAGTTTGAAATTTTGTTTCTAATTATATGAATCTGACATGCTTCTGTCAATGATTTCCTCTAAGTTTTGGAAGTTTTTCTCTATTAGCTTTTCGTCTTTTTATTGCGGCATTAAAAGCGATTTTTCATCATACCATCTTAAGGAACGTCTTCATTTTGGAGGAAAGTCTTAAACAGCTTTAACAAAGCGGTTGAATCCTGAAGTCTGTCGCGGAAATTATAATCTACAGCAACGATTTGGGGGCTGATATTTTACATTGCAACCCTAAAATGGAATTTGAAAATGATAACTTTCGCCACGACATTGGACTTTTGAGCCTCAAGATGGTAACGGAGGTAAATATTCAGGCTGAAAATCCAGAAGCATCTCGCAGGAGGCGAACAGCTCTCGGAGCACGGACCAAGCGACTCGGCAATTCTAATATCTGTGGGTCAGTGATCCGTCGCTGGACCTTTAGAAGACACAGGGGTAACGTCCTGAGGCAGGTTGGTCAGAATGAGGTAGGTCACGAAAAGACAACCGAATTGTTATGTCTGTGTCGTCCTCAGAGAAGAAGTTGCGAAACTGGTCATACTAAGAGATTGAACGGTACACATCCACGGTGGTAGTACAGCGCGACACCAGGTCTTCAACAGGATGCGTTAGTAGACATGCTTATTCTCTACGAAGAATATTCTGTATAAAGGACTGGAAGTTTTAATAAGAGTTATATTCAATAAAAGTAAAATAATCTTATTTTAAATTCTGTAGAAGGGCAGAAATTCTGGAAAAATCGCTTATGCATAACCAGCCTCAAATTATATCTTTACCTTACGCTTAGTTTTTCTTTTGTTATTAAATTTCAATATGTTTTTATCTATCAAAATTTGTAAATATCATAAGGGTAAGCTTTTTATTAGGCTTGCCTGATTTTAATAAGGAAACAGTTTGCCTTTTAAGAAAATACATCTTCTGATAATGCAACCTAAAATGGCTGATGGCCTGCGCCACCTGTCGTAATAAATATCAACTAATCGTTGGTTTTAAATTATTCCGAAATAAGGATATCTGTCTACAATTATCTGAATATATTAAAATTTAGAGATTAGTTCATATTTATTTTAACAAAGGGCTAAGGCATCAGCAACTTCTTGTCGTACACTCAGAAGATTATTTTTCTCTTTTTTCATTAACCTGATATTAAAACATTTTAATTTTTGTACCACATTTCATATTGAAAAGTTTATCTTTGATTTTATTACTAATATACAAGTAGAACAAAATTTGACAATTATAACGCAAATGCTTCTACCGCAAAAATTCAGATTTTTTGTACAAAATAAACATTTGCGATATAATTGTCAAATTTCGTTTTATAATCATAAGCCGCATTATATTGTATTACTAATATATAAATACATATTTATATAGAAAATATAAAAGTATATTAATTGATATGGAAATGTATCAATTGAATTATAGAGAATAAAAATAAAATTAATATTTAGTTGATATTTATTCAGATAGAAGGCGCACTTCAGAGTTCAAATTATCTCTATTTTAAATTACAAGGACATTTTAAAAGTTTCCTTTGCCAATTCTTCTTTGATAGAAAAGATTCTTCTAAAATTTCTACACAACAAATAGTAATTCAGGTTTATATATTATAAGGGTAAATACAATATTTCTATAAATATATGAATTAATGGTTGAAAATATTATTTTCAAAGTTTTTTACACAAGTCGTGTGTTTTTTTTTTCCAGACTTCCTGGAAAGTTCTACAAATTAAAAATACTTCGGCCAGTCAATCTTTTATTCCTGGAAAGTATCATTATTGATCCGATTAACCCAGTTCCTTGGATTATTTCAGATTCCTATCCATGAACGTGGTTTGAAAAATAAGATAAAATATTCAGAATATAAGATATTATGAGCATAGAGCTCGATGACATACACACAATCGGTGTAAACTGATTAAGGACAATTTAGATTATAGATTATAGCTACAATAAAATGAGACTATATAATAAACACATTGACAAATTCACAATCATAAACAAGAAATACAGTTATAACATAAATGGAATAGTTTTGACAACCTTCTGTAAGATTTTGATACTGAAGTAAACCAATATTTCAAAAGAGGGAATATACTTGAATAGCCAGTTTAAGTTCTGGTCTTATTAGCTAGGTGACATCAATATTTCTTTCAGTCCTAGAAAAATTTTATTTATAAACGGAGATGTTTCTTGAAGACTATATTGTCTGGTTTTCACACAAAAGTAAAATTGAGTCATTCGAACATTTTGTCAAGTTCAAATTCATTTTGATATTAGGAATATTGGGTTTGACTTACTTTGTGCTCTCAAAACACGACATTCAGAACAGATTCTTTTGAGGAAGATTGTGAAACTGGTCGGTAGTGAAAACAGGGTTTCACAGATTCGTATTCGTAACTTAAAAAAAAAGAATAATATATGTAGGAGATCACTCGCAAATAAAAGTTACCTAGAACGTATTGGGGGCTATAATAATTAATTAAAACTACTAAAGCAACGGAAATAAGGAGATATTTAATAACATTTTTAAATATTTTGAATGAAAAGTTTATTAATTCTTTGATTAAAGAGATATTTTCATCTTATCATGCATGATGATCAATAAAAAGGAAGTTTTGATCGAGCTATTTTCCAATTTAAAGTACTAATAAAGAATGAACTTCTCTATCCTTTGTCTCTTTTTGACTCAGATGATTCACATACTCAACTAAGAATAATTATTATTTCTGAAGACAATGTGATAGTTCCTATTCCGATGATCAATAATATATGAAATGCGAAAAATGTGAATGTATGATCATTATGAATCCTATAATATCTATATCTTATTGAATGGAAAGGTTATTCATTTATACTAAGACAAATATAAAATTGTTAAATGAGCGTGAGGTTCATCAGTGTCAAACTTTCCAGAGTGTTTCGATTGAATTTATATGATAGATCACCATAACTATTATGTCGTATTTATCGCCTATTCAATATTTAAATTATAATTCGTATTTTTCGTAAAAATAGACGCTGAACTAGGCGCTATCTTATGACTGTCTCCATAAACAAGCGGACTCGATTTCAGGCTAATAGATATCATCAGCACTGGGGTGATCTTTGATTAAATGGCATCTACAAGCAAATGCCCCTATATATTCTGACCAAAGATATGGTCAAACCACTTTACCAGCTCAATACAACTTTGTAAATTGTGAAGATTTGATTCCTTGTAGGTCTTGAAATCATAGCTATCTTCGGACTGATGACCCAGTATACAGAAACCACGATCTCTAGATGGGCACTTCTCAGTTGCCAAGGTTGGTTTTGTGGCTTTATGACCGAACTTAATTCTTTTGTTTAAGGAGAAAGTCAATAGATGGCGTCTAGGTTTGAGGTTTATTTCAACGGAAGAGGCGACCTTTTTTACGGATCATTATCCTCCCAGAATATCTTAAAACGATATAATCTGTATTCAGCTGATTATTTGGAAATAAGTAGCTTATTTTAACTATTTAGACAATCTTTCATATCTTTTGGCGTGAAAAGTGATCTTTATTTCGGTAGATCAAATTTCCTCCTGGCAGAATATTTATATACTGTATTGGTCTTTAATATTTAAACTAAGAAGGCGTATTCTAAATACCTGAAATTTACACAATAGAAGGATGCTGTGATGTGAAAATTTGAACATATTTCTGCATAAAGGAATAGGTAGTGACACTAAATTATTTCATGAATTTTGAAATTATTATAAACGCGTATTATTCTTTTAAAAATTAAACAATTTCTACTGCCCTAATTGCAATGGAAAAATTAATGGGAGGGCCTGGCTCAAAATTTTTCCATTGCAGGAAGGGCAATGCATGCCCATGATGCGCTAATGCATCATAATACTACAATTTGTGAAAAATAATATATTTTTCAGCAGGTTTATTATACCAAAATTGCATTTGAAACGTTGCTTAATTGGAAAAGGTTCTCCCCATAACACGTGTAAGAAGGATATAAACTTGTAAACAAGTTTTGAAGTTTGATATAGGTGATGCAGATCCAGGGGCACCCTGTAGGAGGCGAACACCTCCCGGAGCACGGATCAGGCGGTTCGGAACTCCATTATCTGTTGGTCAGCGATCCGTCGCTGGACCTATAGACGACACAGCTAGCACGCCTCGAAGGAGGTTGGTCAGAATGAGGTAGGTCAAATAAAGACATCCGTCTCGTAGTGTTTGTGTTGTCCCCAGAGAAGCAGTTGCGAAGCAAGTCGACCCAAGAGATTGAACAGTACACATCCACGGTGGTAGCCAGCGCGATACCAGGACTTCAACAGGATGCGCTTGTAGACATGCCTATTCTCTACGAAAAATAATCTGAATAAAGGAATGAAAGTTTTGATAAGAGTTGTATTCAATAAAAGTAAAAATATCTTATTTTCATTTCTGTTGAAGGGCAGAAATGCTCGAAAAATCGCGTGTAGTGATATACTCCTAGAATCTCTTTACCTTACGATTAGTTTTTCTTTTGTTATTAAATTTCAATATGTTTGTATCTATTGAATTTTATAAATATCACAAGTGTAAGCTATTTATTAGGTTTGCCTGGTTTTAATAAGGAAACAGTTTGCCTTTTAGGAAAATACATCTTCTGATAGTGCAACCTAAAATGGCTGATGGCCTGCGCCACCTGTCGTAATAAACATCAACTAATCCTGGATTTTAATTATTCCTAAATAAGGATATCTGTGTGTTCCTACAACTATCTAATTATATTATAAATATGAGATTGGTTGAAATATTTATTCTAAAGAGGGTACCTTTGACATCAGAAGATGCTTTTTCTTAATTTATTAATCTGAAATCAAAACATTTTAATTTTCGTACACCTTTCAAATTTCAATTTTCATCTTTGATTTTATTACTAATATAGAAGTATATTTATAAGGAAAAGATAAAGGTATTATTATTGATATGAAAAGGTATGAACGAAATTACATAGAATAAAAATAAATTTAATATTTAGTTGATGTTTATTCCGAAAGACGCACATCAGAGTTCAAATTAAATTTTAATTATAAATTACAAGAACATTTTAAAAGTTTACCTTTGCCAATTCTTCTTTGATGGAAAAAGATACTTGCAAAAATTCATAAACAAACAAATGTTAATCTAGGTGCATATATTATAAAGTTAAATACAATATTTCTATAAATATATAAATAATGGTTGAAAATAGTTTTTCAATGTACAGAAAAAAATGCCATTTTTTTTTTCAGACTTCCTGGGAAGTTCTTCAAATTAAAGATACTTCGGCCAGTAAACCTTTTATTCCTGGAAAGTATCATTATTGATTTGATCAACCCAGTTCCTTGAATTTTTTTTCAGATTCCTAACCACGAACGTAGTTTGAAAATAAAGATCAAATATTAAGAATAAAATATTATTTTGAGAATAGAACTCGATCACATATACACAATTGGTGTAAATTGATAAAGTACGATTTGTATTATAGATTATAGCTACAAGTAAATGAGACGATATAATAAACACATTGACAAATTCACAATCGTAAACAAGAAATACAGTTACCACATAAATGGAATAGTTCTGACAACCTTCTGTTAGCTTTTGATACTGAAGTAAACCAATATTTTAGAAGAAAGAATATACTTTAATAATCTGTTTAGGCTCTGGTCATATTAATTTATTTGGATTAGGTCTTATTTTATTGTAATCAGAGTAAAATGATATATTAATAAAATGATTATCAAATTAATTAGAAGTATTAATTTTGTTATTTCTGTATTATTATTCTAACTATCTTTCAATATGATATATAAGGAATTTTTAAAGGCCATTGCCATTATTTTCCATTCAAACTACAATTAAAAAAATATATTGTCAATATTTTCGAAAGAATAAATGTTAATATTGATAATAAACCTACACATAACTTGAAATATATTATAAAATATATTCAAGTTTGGGTCTTCCCTATAGTGTTGATCATCAATTGTGTTAAAGAGAGACAATGATATGTATAATAAATGTTTTTTGATACTATTGCTATTCTGATAAAACGATTTTCATCAAGTAAGCTTTCACTCGAGTAAAAATCAGGACGAGGCAGTGTGCATTTTCAGTTTAATATGAAGTTAATGACCCAATGGAGAGAAAAGAATTACATCTATATATATTTTAGACAAAATAATTGTAAAAGGTTGGCGTTCAGTCAACTGAAATATTGGTAAGTGAATTATATTTGATTCAATCTATTAAGGGATTTCTCTATTTTCGAATAATATTAATATATGTTGAATTTTTGTGTAGTGTCATACATTATACAGCGACTATCCTGATAGGTATTGTTCAATTACCACTCACTAGAGTAGTATCTGGAATATCAATTTGATTTTAACATCTGTGTAGTGACATACATTATATAGTGACTATCCTGATAGGTCTTGGTTCAATTACCACTCATTAGAGTAGTATCTGGAATATCAATTTGATTTTAACATATATGTGTAGTGACATACATTAAACAGTGACTATCCTGATAGGTCTAGTTCAATTACCACTCACTAGAGTAGTAACTGGAATATCAATTTGATGTTAACATCTATGTGTAGTGACATACATTATTTAGTGACTATCCTGATAGGTCTTGGTTCAATTACCACTCACTAGAAAAGTATCTGGGATATCAATTTGATGTTAACATCTATGTGTAGTGACATACATTATACAGTGACTATCCTGATAGGTTTTGGTTCAATTACCGCTCACTCGAGTAGTATCTGGAATATCAATATGATGTTAACACCTATGTGTAGTGACATACATTATACAGTGACTATCCTGATAGGTCTCGGTTCTAATACCTTTCACTAGAGTAGTATCTGGAATATCAATATGATGTTAACACCTATGTGTACTGACATACATTATACAGAGACTATCCTGATAGGTCTTGGTTCAATTACCACTCACTAGAGTAGTATCAGGAATATCAATATGATGTTAACATCTATGTGTAGTGACATACATTATACAGTGACTATCCTGATAGGTCTTGGTTCAATTACCACTCACTAGAGAATTATCTTCAGGATAGAACGTTCTCCGTAAAAGTTGGAACATATATATCAAGTCCTCGGCAAATAGAATCTGGGGTTCCTCAAGGCTCAATATTGAGTACTATACTTTTCAATTTATACATCAATTATATTCCACATATCTCACAATGCCGACTAGCTCTTTTCGCTGATGATACTGCCCTGTTATCCAGCTCGCGTTCCCCAGATATTTTAATTTCCCGCCTTCAAAACTATCTTGAAATCATTTGCAATTGGTGTGATAAATGGGAACTCAATCTGAATCCAAAGAAATCTCAAACAATTATCTTTCCTCAACAAAATAGCTTCAAGTCCACACCCAGGACAAATCTTATAATTTACTCATCTCCCATATTTGGGAGTGACTTTCGATTCAGAATAGATGCATTCATGAGAATTTGTTTAAGAAGTACTGTAAATGCCCCATTTAATCTCTCAAATGCAATTTTAAAGCAGGACTTAAACCAGCCTAATATAGAAGAAATATACATATCCTCGACCCAGAAATTATATCTAAAACTCTCTACTTCCCAAAATCCAGTTATACAAGAATTGTTCCAATTTGATGGAGACCTCAATCCAAGACATAAAAGACCTGGACTTCACGTTACCTGAACTGTGACCTTCCAGTCAGTTCTGAAGGCCATTTTTTTTTTTTAGAAATTCTTGATGCCTAACATCCACGACAAAGTGACTCGTGAGCTTTATGCTCGAATGGTACACTGTAAATTTGAGAGGAAATAAAATAAATATGATGTTTAACATCTATGTGTAGTGACATACATTATACAGTGACTATCCTGATAGGTTTTGGTTCAATTACCACTCACTAGAGAAGTATCAGGAATATCAATATGATGTTTAACATCTATGTGTAGTGACATACATTATACAGTGACTATCCTGATAGGTCTTGGTTCAATTACCACTCACTAGAGTAGTATCTGGAATATCAATATGATGTTAACATCTATGTGTAGTGTCATACATTATTAAGTGAATATACTGGTATGATATTTTATAATCATTTTGTATTATTATTTTATTATATAATGCTTTAAAATGGAATAAAGTATGGATTCAAACGAGGAGGTTCAGATAAAGCAAGTTTAAAGATATAAATTTTATTTTTCTCAATTTAGATAACCCTAAAAATCTATTTATAAGACACTCCATAAACATCTTAAATAAACAAGTTTTTAAGACCATCCACTTATGGGAATAATAACTGTTTCGATATGCTTATTGACCAACATTCTCATAAAAAAGGAAAAATAACATTACTCTTCATCTATAATTTATCTTTGTCCTTTTCTATTGAAAATATTTCTAATAAATATATGCTATACTTGAAAATAAACAGAATGTTGTTCTATTTTATAGCTTCATTTACTTAGTACAAATTATGATTGGTTTTATATTGGTTTATATCGTAGTGTTTGAATAATTTTTTAAAACATCTCTAAAAGATGTCATGGATTTCTACCTTTTCCTGCAACAGGAGGTGAACAGCCAGCCAAATCTGAAACAGAAAAAAACTTATAAATACTCAAGTTCTTTATTGTTTCTACAGATATGCAGAGAATATATATTTTACTCACTTTTTAAATCTTTCTATTTTCACTCTCAAAACAGAAGTAAATCTGTGAATCTGAACAATAGTTACCTAGAAAATATTTGAAAAGGAAGAATAAATAAAATTAAGACAAAGGGTTTCTTTTAATTTTGATTTTGAAAGCTTTCGAGCAAAAGTTCTCCTTTCAACGAGCAAATACTTTCATGTACAATATAAATATCATTTTTATATTGTACATAGAAGTATTCTCTCGTTGAAGAGCATAAATTTATTCGAAAGCTTGCAGAATCAAAATTGAAAGAAACTCTTTACCTTAATTATATTTATTCTATCTTTTCAAATATGTGAATAAAAGTAAAAGAAGAGAATAAATTTACCTATATATAATATTTTCATGTAGAAAACTAGAAAATATTGACAAACCTTAAAATGTAACGTCATTTTCTTAATGTAAAAATATGACATATAAAAAAGCGTAAGAATGTAACTTTACAGAAAATAAAATATATATTAAAAATGACAATCTGTCATGGCTTATTATTATGTTACTAATTAGATAAAACTGAAATACTCATGTCAAAGGTTAGCTCAAGGTCTTACCTATTTGGTTTTCGTATTTCTATTGCATCTTAAAAATATATTTTTTTTTATTATATCATCTAAAGGTAGTTTCATTACCCTGGAGGAGAGTCTTGGCTTTGACACGGTTGTTGAATCCTGGAGTCAGTGGTAAAAAATATAGCCTACAGCACAGATTTCGTGGCTCATATTTTACACTGCGACCCTATGATGGAATTTGATAATGGTAGCTGTAGACCCAGCTGTGGTTTTCTTAGCCTCGGGATGGAGGCCAAGGTCAAAAAGCTAAGGCTTCAGATCCAGGCTTGCAAATCAATGGAGGCAAAACCTCAAGGAGCAGGGAATCAAGCGACTCAGAAACTTCAATATCTGTGGAACAGGGATTCATTGTTGGATCTTTTAAGGAAACAGGTACCACGCCTCGAGGCAGGTTGGTCAGAATGAGGTAGATCATGAAAAGACAGCCGTATTGTTATACTTGTATCGTCCTCATAAAAAGAGTTGTGAAACAGGTCGACCCAAGAGATTGAACAGTACACATCCACGGTGGTAGCCCAGCGAGAACCCAGGTCTTAAATAGGATGCGTTTGTAGACATGCCTATTCTCCACGAAGAATAATCTGTATAAAAGAATGAAAGTTTTGATGAGTTGTATTCAATAAAATAAAATAATCTTCTTATTTTTAATTCTGTTGAAAGGCACAAATTCTCGAAAAATCGCGTATAGCTAACCAGCCTAAAATAATCTCTTTACCCTACGTTTAGTTTTTCTTTTGTTATTAAATTTCAATATGTTTGTATATATTGAAATTTGTAAATATTACAAGTGTAAGCTATTTATTAGGCTTGCCGGATTTTAATAAAGAAACAGTTTGCCTTTTAAGAAAATACATCTTCTGATAGTGCAACCTATAATGGCTGATGTCCTGCGCCACCTCTCGTAATAAATATCAACTAATCGTTGATTTTAAATTATTCCTAAATAAGGATATCTGTCTACAATTACCTGAATATATTAAAATTCAAAGATTAGTTCATATTTATTTCAACAAAGGGCTAAGGCATCAGCAACTTCTTGTCGCACACTCAGATTATGCTTTTTCTTAATTTATTAACCTGATATTAAAACATTTTAATTTTTGTACCACATTTTAAATATCAATTGTCATCTTTGATTTTATTACCAATATACAAGTAGAACTAAATTTTACAATTATAACGCAAATGCTTCTAACGCAAAAATTCAGATTTTTTGTTCAAAATAAACATTTGCGGTATATTTGTCAAATTTCGTTCTACAATCATAAAGCGCATTATCTTGAATTACTAATATAGAAATATATATTTATAAGGAAAATATAAAGGTATATTAATTGATATGAAAAGGTATGAATGAAATTATACAGAATTTAAAAAAATCATATTTAGTTGATATATATTCAGATAGAAGGCGCACTTCAGTTTTCAAATTATCTTTATATTCTTAATCACAAGGACATTTTAAAAGTTTCATTTGCCAATTCTTCTTTAATAGAAAATATGTTTCTAAAATATCTACACAACAAATAGTAATTCAGGTTTATATATTATAAGGTTAAATACAATATTTGTATAAATATATGAATTAATGGTTGAAAATATTATTTCCAATGTCTATGTAAAAAAGGTCAATTTTTCCAGGCTTTCTAGAAAGTTCTTAAAATTAAAAATACTTCGGCCAGTGAATCTTTTATTCCTGGAATGTATCATTATTGATTTGATCAACCCAGTTCCTTTTTTATTTCAGATTCCTATCCATTAACGTGGTTTGAAAATTAAGATTAAAAATTCAGAATATAAGATATCTTGAGCATAGAGCTCGATCAAATATACACAATCGGTGTGAACTGATAAAGGACAATTTTAATTAAAGATTATAGCTACAATAAAATGAGACAAATTCACACTCCTAAACAAGAAATACAGTTACCACATGAATGGAATAGTTCTGACAACCTTCTGTTAGATTTTAATACTGAAGTAAACCAATATTTCAAAAGAGGGAATATACTTGAATGGTCAGTTTAAGCTCTGGTCTTATTAGCTAGGTGACTTCAATATGTCCTTCAGTCCTAAATAAATTTTGCTTATAAACGGTGATGTTACTTAAAGACTATATTGTCTGATTTTCACACAAAAGCAAAATTGAGTCATTCGAACATTTTGTCAAGTTAAAATTCATTTCGATATTAGAAATATTGGGTTTGACTTACTTTGTGCTCTCAAAACACGACATTCTGAACGGATTATTTTAAGGAAGATTGTGAAACTGGTCGGGAGTGAAAACAGGGTTTCACATATTCGTATTCGTAACTTTAAAAAAAGAATAATATATTTAGGAGATCACTCGCAAATCAAAGTTATCTAAAACGTGTTGGAGGCTATAATAAATAATTAAAACTACCAAAGCGACTGAAATAAGGAGATATTGATTAAAATTTAAAAATATTTTGAATGGAAAGTATATTAATTATTTGATTGAAGATATTTTCATCTTATCATGCATGATTATCAATAAAAAGGAAGTTTTGATTAAGTTATATTTCAATATAAAGTACTAATAAAGAATGAACTTCACTATCCTTTGTCTCTTTTTGACTCAGATGATTCACATACTCAACTAAGAATAATTATGATTTCTGAAGACAATGTGATAGCTCCCCAATTCCAATGTTCAATAATATATGAAATGGGGAAAATGTTAATGTATGATCATTATGAATCCTATAATATCTATATATTATTGAATGGAAAAGTTATTAATTTATACTAAGACAAAGATAAAAATGCTAAATGAGCGTGAGGTTCATCAGTGTCAAACTTTCCAGAGTGTTTCAATTGAATTTATATGATAGATAACCATAACTATTATGTCGTATTTATCGCCTATTCAATATTTAAATGATAATTCGTATTTTTCGTAAAAATAGACGCTGAACTAGGCGCTATCTTATGACTGTCTGCACAAACAAGCGGACTCGATTCGATGACAAAGCCACAACACCAACTTTGGAAAGCTTAGAACCTGGAGACAATGATTTCGGGCTAATAGATCTCATCAGTACAGGGTGAACTTTTCCTTATGAGATCCACAAGTAAATATTCATCTATATTCTGACCATAGATGTGACCAAGCCACTTTACCAGCTCAATACATTTTTTTGTAAATTGTAAATATTTGATCCATTGTGGGTCTCTTGATATCATAGCTCTCCATGGACTGACGAGACCTAATATACAGAAACCATGATCTCTAGATGGGCATTTCTCAGTTTTCAAACCTGGTGTTGTGGCTTTATGACCGAACAGAATCCTTTAGTTTAAGGAGATAGTCAAAAGATGGCGCCTAGGTTTGGCGTTTATTTCAACGGAAAAGGCGACCTTTTTTAAAGATCATTATCCTCCCGGAATATCTTAAAACGATATAATCTGTATTTAGCTGAATATTTGGATAATTAGTAGCTTTTTTTTTAACTATTTAGACAAACTTTCATATCTTTTGACGTGAAAAGTGATCTTTCAATGGTTAGATATTCTTCTGGCAAAATTTCTATATACTTTATTGGCCTTTATTATTGACACTAAGAAGGCGTATTCTAAATACCTGAAATTTACACACTAGAAGGATGCTGTGATGTGAAAATATGAACATATTTCGGCATAAGGGAATAGGTAGTGACATTAAATTATTTCATGAATTTGGAATCTATGATAAACGCGCATGATTCTTTTAAAAATTAATCAATTTCTACTGCCCTAATTGCAATGGAAAAATTATTGGGAGGGCCTGGCTCAAAATCTTTCCATTGCAGTAAGGGCAATGCATGACCATGATGCGCTAATGCATCAAAATACTACAATTTGTGAAAAATATATATTTTGCAGCAGGTTTCTTATACTAAAATTGCATTTGAAACGTTGCTTAATTGGAAAAGGTTGTCCCCATGACACGTGTAAGAAGGATATAAACTTGTAAACAAGTTTTGAAGTTTGATATAGGTGAAAATATAACTCACTTTTATTTCGGTTTATCGAACCACAGTATTGATGCTCGGGTTGTTCGAGATTACATTACTGTTAGCAAAATATAAAATCGATAGGTTCAGGAAAGTCATGGGGAACGATGTATTGGATATCAGCAGTCTACTATCTTTAACAGCCGAGAGGACCGACATGTTACCCGCATGACCTTAATGGATCATACAGCCAGGTCAATATTCTTAGTCATGAAATGCTGCGTTTCAAGTTTTAAATGCTAAAAAAACTACTTAGAAACATCAACTTAACCAACCTTATTAAGAAACATTCTTACAACTCAAACGCTGCAATAGCCATTTGACATATGCTCAAAACAACTTCTGACTTTTTCCCTACAGCCTTAGTGTGGAGTACATTGCAAGGATCATCAAGAGGCTGGAATTCCAACCTCTTACCGAAATAACAGACAACGAAGAACAAAATTACACTATCCCATCACCAAACCAAATCTACTTTAGCTCTTGCTCATAGGAATACATAGGTAAAACTAGGGAGTCAATTGAAAAAGAATTAAAGCAGCATGAACCCGGACTACGAAGCAATATATAGGCCGGTATTCTTATTGGTCGAGCACTCTATCATAAACAATCATATACCAGTCTTGAACAATTGTCACATTTTCTGAAGCAGGAGGTGAATATCCGGCCAAATCTGAAACAGAAATAAATTTATAATTAATCAAGTTCTCTATCGTTATCACAGATATACATAGCACATACATTATCCTCACTTTTTGATTGGAAAAAAATGCATGCATAATGAAATATTATCAAATACTTTTAAACAATAATTTTCTCGACCACGATAATGTATAAATATACTTAGAAATAAAAATAGAATATAAATATTCGCTTGTAATCAATCATATAGAAATAAGTTTAAGTCAAAAAGCGATCTCTCTATTGAATATAATTATAAAAAATGATCATTGAAATATTTTTAAAATATTTCCTTTCACAGAGAGCTAGGTACGCTTTTTTACATAGAAATAAGTGAAAAGCGTCACAAACATAAATTCAGATGATACATAGCCCTAAAAAAAGAAAAAGATAGAATTTCAAAAAAGATAGAATTTCCTTAAATTAATATCCAAATACCACAAGACAAACACACGCATACAGCTTTATTAAGACAACCGGTCTTATACAGATTCACCACAGGAAGGAAGCATATATGCAGTGAAGAGCACAACAGCCTCCAGGTCCGACGCATGTCCAGTGGCCACAATATCCATCGTACATACGTCAAGGTTAGCGTATCACTGAAAGGCGAGTGTGGAATCAGCCGCGTTTTAGTCTTCGCTTTCTTCATACAAATGGACCACGACATTCGGCGATTCTATTAATTTCCCCAGAACGGTGACTACTGCATTGTAGAATTTATATAAACCAAATTTTAGACCTTGATTAAACATAATTGTTATTTATGCCTAACTGGCCTCTTCTTTATTGTTTGAGGAAGAGCATTGCTCGATGCAAGTATTTGAATGAAATATACTATCCTATAAGCTTATGTCCATAGTCTTCTTGAAAACTATTTCCGAGATTCCATCCCTCAGTGCTGCGTTTATAAGCAGAATCGTCCAATACAGTATTAGAGCTCTGAGATGCAGTCTGGTGGATAGAATTGGCGAAACCGCTGGGAGGGTTCACCACTGATGAGCCAAGCCCTCCCATTATATTTTTCATCGCAGTAAGGGAAGTAGAAGTTTGTATTATGTATAAAAGAAACATTCATGCTTTTGAATCCTTTCATTTTATATGTATAGATGGCGCGCTATTGCTTTGTGGTAATTTAAACATAATTGTATTCATCCAGTTATATATTTAGTGACTTTAATACACAGTTTGAAATTTTGTTTCTAATTAAATAAATCTGAAATGCTTCTGTCATCTTGGAGTAAAGTCTTTAACAGCTTTAAAACGGTGGTTGAATCCTGAAGTCTGTCGCAGAAATTATAGTCTACTACACCGATATGGGGGCTGATATTTTACATTGCAACCCTAAGATGGAATTTGAAAATGGAAGCTTTCGCCTCAGCTTTGGTTTTCTGAGATAGTAAATGGGAGCGGAGGTGAAAAAATCCAGGTCTATAGATTCAGGGGCATCTCGCAAGAGGATATCTGTCTATAATACCAAGGGCTAAGGCATCAGCAACTTCTTGTCGCACACAAAGAATATTATTTTTCTTAATTTATTAACCTGATCTCAGTAAATTTTAACCTTTGTACCACATTTCAAATTTCCATTTTCATCTTTGATTTTATTACTAATATAGGAATATATTTATAAGGAAAAGATGGAGGTATACTTATTGATATGAAAAGGTATGAACGAAATTAAACAGAATAAACAACGCAACAATAGCCTTTATTGGGCACACGTGCCATACAGGATTCTCCCTCTAGGACAAAATAAATAAATAACAAAATAGCATCGTAGTTATAAACAAATATCGGGTATAGACTTCGACCAATTATCGAGTTGGATCCGGGGTCTGTGCTAAATATTTTGATTGATCTGATTTCCAGTATTTATAAAAGGCGAATGCAAATTGCTATTATAGCCAGTCTCTTGACGAAGAATTTCTCTTTCTTCTTCCATTGCCGTACAGTAGAACATGTAGTGTGGAAAATCGAGACTAAATTCACCGTTGCATAAGGTGCATTTTATGGTCTTAGTTTTCAATAGTGAAACATGATTAATTCTCTGTACTACAAAAAGGCTTCTTACTTGTACAATGATTCTCTTTAAGGTTAGGGGGATATTGTCATTCAGATAGCATTCCATTGTAGATGATGAATGAAAGTATTTATAGTGAGAGTAGAGTACTGATTTTCTTATTCTTACATAATCCAGCTGCAAGGACTGATCGGTTGCCGTTCTAATAATTAGGGGGATGTATCTTTGTAGAATATTGAAGTCTGTACATCCAACAAGCCATGAGAAGCCGGTGTTATTAAGTAGCTCTGTTATACTTTTTACCAGTCCGATATTCTGTTTTAAAGAAATTGAAATGTCCCACAGATGTGCCAAACAAATTGAAGGTAGCCTGCTGCCGTCCATTTTCAGAATTCTAGTCCAGAATTTTAAAGTTAGTTTTTTCACTGTGATATCAAGAGAATTTCTTCCTGTTTCGACCCTCAAAATATAGCCCGGAGTATAGCTTGGAAGGCACAGAAAACGTCTAAGAAAGGTATCCTGGATTCTATCTAAGATAAAGGCTTGATCATGTGCCCAGATTGAAGCCGCATAGAGTAAGACTGTCAAAATCATAGAATCCAACAATCTCATACTTGCATGGAAGGATTTGAGCTGTTATACAGAATAAAAATAAAATTAATATTTAGTTGATAAAAATTCCAAATTTATCTTTATATTTTTAATTACAAGGACATTTTAAAAGTTTCCTTTGATAATTCTTCTTTGAAATTTCTATAGTACAAATAGTAATTTAGGTTTATATATTATAAAGTTAAATACAATATTTCTACAAATAAATAAATTAATGGTTGAAAAAAAATATTTTCGATGTACAGAGCAAATGGAATGAGTTTTTCTTTTTCCAGACTTCCTTGAAAGTTTTTCAAATTAAAGATACTGCGGCATACTGAAGTAAACCAATATTTCAAAAGAGGGAATATTCTTGAATGGTCAGTTTAAGCTCTGGTCTTATTAGCTAGGTGACTTCAATATGTCCTTCAGTCCTAAATAAAATTTGCTTATAAACGGTGATGTTCCTTGAAGACTATATTGTCTGATTTTCCCACAAAAGCAAAATTGAGTCATCCGAACATTTTGTCAAGTTCAAATTCATTTCGATATTAGAAATATTGGGTATGACTTACTTTGTGCTTCCAAAAACACGACATTCTGAACGAAATCCTCTGAGGAAGATTGTGAAACTGGTCGGGAGTGAAAACAGGGTTTCACAGATTTGAATTCTTAACTAAAAAAAAAAAGGAGATCACTCGCAAATCAAAGTTACCTAGAACGTATTGGAGGCTATATAAATTAATTAAAACTACCCAAGCGACGGAAATAAGGAGTTATTGAGTAAAATTTAAAAATATTTTGAATGAAAAGTATATTAATTCTTTGATTGAATATATTTTCCTCTTATCATGCATGATGATCAATAAAAAGGAAGTTTTGATTAAGTTATTTTTCAATATAAAGTACTAATAAAGAATGAACTTCTCTATCCTTTGTCTCTATTTTGACTCAGATGATTCACATACTCAACTAAGAATAATAATTATTTCTGAAGACAATGTGATAGCTCCCATTCCAATGTTCAATAATATATGAAATGGGAAAATTGTGAATGTATGATCATTATGAATCCAATAATATCTATATCTTATTGAATGGAAAGGTTATTCACTTATACTAAGACAAAGATAAAAATGTTAAATGGGCGTGAGGTTCATCAGTGTCAAACTTTCCAGAGTGTTTCGTTTGAATTTATATGATAGATCACCATAACTATTATGTCGTATTTATCGCCTATTCAATATTTAAATTATAATTCGTATTTTTCGTAAAAATAGACGCTGAACTAGGCGCTATCTTATGACTGTCTCCATAAACAAGCGGACTCGATTTCAGGCTAATAGATATCATCAGCACTGGGTGATCTTTGATTAAATGGCATCTACAAGCAAATGCCCCTATATATTCTGACCAAAGATATGGTCAAGCCATTTTACCAGCTCAATGCAACTTTGTAAATTGTGAAGATTTGATTCCTTGTAGGTCTTGAAATCATAGCTATCTTCGGACTGATGAGACCCAGTATACAGAAACCACGATCTCTAGATGGGCACTTCTCAGTTGCCAAGGTTGGTTTTGTGGCTTTATGACCGAACAGAATCCTTTTGTTTAAAGAGAAAGTCAATAGATGGCGTCTAGGTTTGGTGTTTATTTCAACGGAAGAGGCGACCTTTTTTACGGATCATTATCCTCCCGGAATATCTTAAAACGATATAATCTGTATTCAGCTGATTATTTGGAAATTAGTAGCTTATTTTAACTATTTAGACAATCTTTCATATCTTTTGGCGTGAAAAGTGATCTTTATTTCGGTAGATCAAATTTCCTCCTGGCAGAATATTTATATACTGTATTGGTCTTTAATATTTAAACTAAGAAGGCGTATTCTAAATACCTGAAATTTACACAATAGAAGGATGCTGTGATGTGAAAATTTGAACATATTTCTGCATAAAGGAATAGGTAATGACACTAAATTATTTCATGAATTTTGAAATTATTATAAACGCGTATTATTCTTTTAAAAATAAACAATTTCTACTGCCCTAATTGCAATGGAAAAATTAATGGTAGGGCCTTGCTCAAATTTTTCCATTGCAGGAAGGGCAATGCATGCCCATGATGCGCTAATGCATCATAATACTACAATTTGTGAAAAATAATATATTTTTCAGCAGGTTTATTATACTAAAATTGCATTTGAAACGTTGCTTAATTGGAAAAGGTTCTTCCCATAACACGTGTAAGAAGGATATAAACTTGTAAACAAGTTTTGAAGTTTGATATAGGTGATGCAGATCCAGGGGCACCCTGTAGGAGGCGAACACCTCCCGGAGCACGGATCAGGCGGTTCGGAACTCCATTATCTGTTGGTCAGCGATCCGTCGCTGGACCTATAGACGACACAGCTAGCACGCCTCGAAGGAGGTTGGTCAGAATGAGGTAGGTCAAATAAAGACATCCGTCTCGTAGTGTTTGTGTTGTCCCCAGAGAAGCAGTTGCGAAGCAAGTCGACCCAAGAGATTGAACAGTACACATCCACGGTGGTAGCCAGCGCGATACCAGGACTTCAACAGGATGCGCTTGTAGACATGCCTATTCTCTACGAAAAATAATCTGAATAAAGGAATGAAAGTTTCGATAAAAGTTGTATTTTCAATAAAAGTAAAAATATCTCATTTTCATTTCTGTTGAAGGGCAGAAATGCTCGAAAAATCGCGTGTAGTGATATTTTCCTAGAATCTCTTTACCTTACGATTAGTTTTTCTTTTGTTATTAAATTTCAATATGTTTGTATCTATTAAAATTTGCAAATATCACAAGTGTAAGCTATTTATTAGGCTTGCCGGAATTTAATAAATAAACAGTTTGCCTTTTAAGAAAATACATCTTCTGATAATGCAACCTAAAATGCTTTAAAACCAGCGCCACCTGTCGTAATAAATATCAACT
Organism: Cordylochernes scorpioides; assembly: GCA_030710605.1. NCBI lineage: Eukaryota > Metazoa > Arthropoda > Arachnida > Pseudoscorpiones > Chernetidae > Cordylochernes > Cordylochernes scorpioides. The sequence continues at coordinate 78,742,658 of CP092869.1, read as the reverse complement.
AATCGTGGATTTTAATTATTCCTAAATAAGGATATATATTTGTGCCTACAACTATCTAATTATATTATAAATACGTGATTAGTTGAAATTTATTCTGAAGAGGGTACCTCTGACATCAGAAGATGCTTTTTCTTAATTTATTAACCTGATCCCAAAACATTTTAATTTTTGTACACATTTCAATTTTCATCTTTGATTTTGTTACTAATAAAGAAATATACTTACAAGAAAAATATATAAAGGTATATTTAATTGATATGAAAAGGTATGAACGAAATTACACAGAATAAAAATAAAATTGATATTCAGTTGATATTTATTCCGAAAGAAGACGCACTTCAGAGTTCAAATTTTCTTTTATTTTAAATTACAAGAACATTTTGAAAGTTTCCTTTGCCAATTCTTCTCTGATAGAAAAGATGCTTCTAAAATTTCTACACAACAAATAGTAATTCAGTTTTATATATTATAAGGCTAAATACAATATTTCTATAAATATATAAATTAATGTTTAAAAAAAATTCTCAATGTACAGAAAAAAGGGAATGTGTTTTTCTTTTTCCATACTTCCTTGAAAGTTTTCAAATTAAAGATACTTTGGACAGTAAATATTTTATTCCTGGAGATGTATCAATATTGGTTCGATCAATCCAATTCCATGGATTTTTTTCAGATTCCTTTCCATTCACGTAGTTCGAAAATTAAGATCAAAAATCCAGAATATAAGATATCTTGAGCATAGAGCTCGATCACATATACACAATCGTGTAAAATTATTTAGGCACAATTTGTTTATAGATTATAGCAACAAGAAAATGAGACAATATAATAAAGACATTGACAAATTCACAATCGTAAACAAGAAATACAGTTACCACATGAATGGAATAGTTTTGACAACCTTCTGTTAGATTTTAATACTGAAGTAAACCAATATTTCAAAAGAGGGAATATACTTTTGTACTACTTTTGTAACTTTCATTTCTCGTCTGTATATCAAAAACAGGAAATATATTGATTTAATTATAATACTTTTTTATTTAAAATATTTTAATACATTTTAAAGTTAAAATTTTAATAAAGTTTTTAGACCTTGTTTACGATTCCGTGCTGCCAGTGGCGTCATTTAGGTTGGCCAGGGCTGATCTAAACCGTTGGTTTTCGACCGCTACGACCCGGGATCGAATCCCGAATTGGGAACTTTTTTATGATTTAAACAAAAATGATTCAATCTCCTCTGACTTTTGCAAAATTACAATCGCATCAGCGAGTTCAAGTAACAAAACGGAACTCTAGCACATTTGTAAGTGCAAAAACCTACCATGATTATCATGGCCTGTACCATGTATACTTGGGATAATAATAAAATTTAATTTCATAATCATTTACACAAATACACACGCACATATATAAATAAGAAAATACAATAGAATAAAATAAAAGATAAGTGGGTCAGGTGTTGATATTGAAAATAAAGAAGGCATATCCTGACCACGAGCACATGTGTTTTTTAGATGGCAGAACGCCACATGTGCTCATGGTCAGGATATATGCCCCTTCTTTATTTTTAATATATTAAAATATGCTAGTGACATATCACATGCTGGTCAAAATAATTAAATATATTAGAAAAAAAAAATAGATAGTTACTAAGATCTCACACTTTCTTAATTCACCTTAATTCAAACTCTATTAATATATTTCGTTTATAAGCAATGCCAAAGATAAATTCAATAAGGTAACTCACCTGAGATAATATAATGAAGAATGGTTGAAATAGCAATTGCAATTATTTGTTGTCCGGTAGCTCTCGGTGTTTGTAGGTTTGATGTCTTCCACATGGAATTCAACATAATGGAGAATTATGTCAGGCTGGAGAAGTTCCTTGGAAAGGGGAAGGAGTAGGACGTCTAGAGAAATAGACAATTGTGTAAATTTCGAATAGAAAAATTATGATAAAAAATTATCTCTAATTTTCTATGAAGACATCATTTATTTTGATGCATTAGCGCTATTTGTTATCAAAATTCGAAACTATCATAGACGCGTAAGATTTTTTTTTGAGAATAAACAATTCTACTGCCCTTACTGCAATGGAAATAAGCCCTCCCATTAATATTTCCATTGCAGTAAGGGCAATATATTTGTTTAATTTTCAAAAAATAATCTTACGTGTCTAAAATAGTTTTGAACATTATTTATTGATTAATCAACCAGGCGTGATATTGAAATATTTACGTCTAATACAGAGGAAACACACAAAACAAAAGACAAATTAGAACTTGGAATTAAATATTTATAAATTTATACATGTATTAATCGACAGAGTTCATAAAATTTATATAGATAAAGTGACTGATGTAAGAGAGTTAGATCATCAGATCAGGAAACAATTGATGTCTCATTTCTACCAAGTTCTAACAGTCATGATAAGGTGAAGAGCAGTTTGTTCAGTTTTCCGTAGGAACAATTTGTTGTTTGTGATAGACCTCTTTTATGTAAATACTTTAGGAATTTTCTGTGTGAAATGACAATTTGAGTGACAATAAATTTTGAATGGAATTGTATAGGAATTCCGATTGGAAAAATAGTGCGAATTGTATAATTTGCATTATGAATGGATTGATACAAATTATTCATATTAATAGCTTTTTCTTTGGCAAAAATTGTTGTAAATATTTCCCTTGGTAAATATTTTTTTTCAGTTCGCATTTTATTGATTTATAGTTAAGATAGTCTTTTTTGAAAGGTGTATGCGAAAGGAGGCGTGAACATTCGTATGATATGGTTCGACATCCATGTACCACTGAGATAAGAATATTATGTTGTAGAGAGAGAGAATGAAGTTTCTGTAAAGAACATATAGACATGCATGAATACCATATTTAGCTAGCATAATTGACTTTCGATCGTATGAGTGATTTATAAATATTCTATAAAGACATTCTGTTCGTAATAATAGGTAGAAGATGGTGGAAAATACTCTTCACCATTTTACTGCTAGATATGATGTATATATAAGTTGTGGAATATAATATAAGCCACAGGATCGATAAAACATGTATTTTGAATTTAATAGGATATTTTATTCAAGAAAAAATAAAAAGGCTATTTGTAGAGACTGAAGATCTCTCTCTTCAAACCAACAATTCAAAAAATCAGGCCCAGAAAAATCACACATTTCACCGAAAATCAAATAGTGGAAGAAAAATAGAGACGTAGAATGATATATTGCGCCTTTTGTGTTCTTAATAAGTATTTTCACATCGAATATAATATAGTATTAGCTATAAACATAAGTGATTAAAATTCTCTATGGAGGAAAGAGGTATATTAAAAAAAAAAAGATTTCTCTATAGTTAAAATAGGCGCAAAACCCTGGCGCCATCTACAGAACAACTCTGTAATGAGGCAGGCTCGGATTGACAAAAACACCAACAGATAAATGTTTTCTTCTTCTTTTTTTCTTAAGATAATATTTAATGAAAATTCGAAACTTTTATAGAGGTGTATGATTCTTTTAAAAATTGAATAATTGAATAATTGCCTCATAACAGAAGGCGCTTTAATGCATCATAATATTTAATATTTTCATTTTATTTTTAGTTTTTAAAATCAAATATATTTTATAGTGGCTTTTGTGAATTATTCGGATATTAGGCTTTTTAAATATATATGTTAAAATTTTACACAAATAAATTTGCTGGCAATGCGTTTCTTTTAAATATCATCAAATATTATCTATACAGACCTTACTGCAATAATGAGTTATTGAATGAAAGGGATTGGCTCATCTGTAGAGATAATATTTGATGATATTTAAAAGAAACGCATTGCCAGTAAATTTATTTGTGTAAAATTTTAACGATAGATGGCAATTAAATTTAATTTACTAAAATATATTTGTATTATAATGACATTTTAAGATATTTTCTATGAGTGTAAAGTTGAATAGGTGTAAATGGCTTCATTTCACAATATAGACCTAATTTAAAGATTAATATATACCTGATGCGTGCTATGGAAAACTGATTCTGTAACATAGGGGCGTCATTTTCCTAGTTAGTCCCAGGCAACGTTTAAAGGTCATAATCAAATATATTCTTGTCTGTTCTCTAGCGGTAATATATTTATTTATGAATCTGTTTAAATAACTTAATTAATTAAGTGTTGACATGTTATAATTTAAAACTACAGTAGTAAAATGCAGTAGAGATACTTACCTCCTAATCTTCCTCATCGCTGTCCTCCTGTGAAGGGTTGGTCGGCTTTGAGAGTGTGGGCGCCATCCTGGACACAGGTTGTGAGTTTTTAAAATTCAGAGTAAAGTAATCCACTTACTCGAGTTGGGCATCCTCCTCCTCCTTGGTGAGTGGAGCGTCGTCGGCCATTTTCCTGAACACCATCACCATGTCAGTATATCTGTGGGGACAATACCAAGTGTGGTAACTTACTCAGACTTACCTCCATTGGCGCTGCGTCAACACATTTCAAGGTTAGAAAAACAGGACAACAGAACATGTTCTAAATTAAGGATGGGGTAGAGCACAGATAGATATTTTTCAGGGTTAAAATGGTTGGACATAGTAACAAACAGTACTTTGAGAATTGCAATATAAATTGGTTAAAATAGTTGTGTGTGGACAGAGGAATATATTCCCGAATGGAAATTGAAGAACAAATGGATATATTACTGAGTTAAAATGGTGAATTTTAAAAGCATATTACATGTTGAGAAAGGTATGATATATTAAAATATTTCAATGCCAATATGGCGGGAAAAAGGAACAAATCCTATGTTGAAACTGTTTTATTGTTAGATTTATTTTTGGACTAAAGAGTTGGGAGAAATAAGAAAACATTTTGGGTTAAGATCTGTCTGATAGATGAATATATTTCAGGTTGAAATGATGGGAAAAATGAACAAATTTCAGTTTAAAAATGTAGTAGAGATGGACATATTTTAGGGTTGATATGGCGTGACTGTTGAAAATATTCCTAATTGAGATGTACACATTTCCGGGTAAACATGGTGAGACGAAGGAACTGTTAATTTAACTTACTTGTGGCATGTCATATACCCCCTTCATGGCCGTTTGCAGTGGGAGCAACTGTAAAAATATTTATTAATTAAGTTTTTTAATTTGCGGTTTGAGAGGTAGATTGAATATTTTATACTGACTTTATTTACCTCATGGATATGAATAAATCCATCGATTTTCGAATTATTTATATGCTTATATTTTTGCAATATTATAAATACTTAGTTTATATTTATATAAATAAAATAACCTATTTTTGGCAGAATGGATAGTTTTATCTATCTATTTTTATTCTTTACAAATGTAATTTAATTTCATAATAACAAGCCTTGGTTCAAATCACATTAATAGGTACCGCTCAGCAAGAGCAACCTAGTTCATGATAATTGAAAAATTGAATAATATGTGAAGGTAATTCACTTATTAAACAAAATTTTAACGCGAGATTCAATCCCGGTTTATGACTGTCGAGAATCGAGCGTGTTACCCTCTCATAACAAGCCTTAGGCTAATTTGAAAAACCTTCATTATATAGTGCCATATTTTTATCAATTTATAATAGTTTTAACACTCATACACAGAAATAAAATGATACTCACGTACGCATACACACAAATATATGCATACAAAACATATATGTTGTAGGAATATCTGATTCAGCTATATCTGAAGTAAGGTTCACTTCTACACAATACTTACGGCAGCTAGTAGTATGGTGAGAAGCTCGTCATCCAGGAAGGCGTTGGCTGATCAACTGGGGCCCAATAGACTTGCCTGTCGTATGCTCTGAAATACCAATAGAGAATCACATTTTGTGATTAAATATTCCAAACAGAGAATACAATTTAATAGTTATTTTTAATACTACTAGCTACTAGGATAAGTTCTTTAATATGTTGAATATATTTGTGTTGAAATATACATTATACAATGAATATCCTGATAGACCTTGGTTCTACTACCAGTCACTATAGTAGTTAAAGAATATCAATATGATGTTAATACCTTTGTGCAGTGACATACATTATACAGTGACTATCCTGATAGGTCTTAGTTCTATTACCACTCACTAGAGTAGTATCAAAAAAATTAATATGATGATGATACCTTTTTGTAGTGTCATGCAATATACAGCCAATATTCTGATTCTGAATACCCTGGGCATGATTAAATAGATTTTTGTCTGCTTAAGTGATAATATATATTAAGGAATATTTGTTCTATATAATCTTGGCAATTAAGTGTTGACATGTTATAATTTAATACTACAGAGGAATATTATGTAGTAGAGATACTTACCTCTTAATCTTTCTCATCACTGTCCTCCTGTGGAGGGTTGGTCAGCTTGGAGAGGGTCAGTGCCAACTTGAACACAGGTTGTGAGGTTCAGCAGTTCAGAGTAATATAATCCACTTACTCTAGTTGAGCATCTTCTTCAGCCTTCGTTCGTGGAGCGTTGTCAGCCATAGATCTGAACACCATCACCATGTCAGTATATCTGTGGAGACAATACCAAGTGTGGTAACTTACTCTGCCTTGGCTCCGAAGGGACTGTGTGAACACATTTCAAGGTCAGAACAACAGGGCAACAGAACATGTTCTAAATATAGATGAGGTGTAGAGCACAGATTGATATATTTCAGGGTTAAAATGGTTAGACAGAGTAACAAACTATACAACAAGAACTGTCGTGTAAATTGTTTAAAATGGTTGTGTGTGGACAGAGGAACTTATTACAGATTGAAAATTGTAGAAAGAATGGACATATCACTGAGTTAAAATGGTGGAACTGAGATAATATATTCCGTGTTGAGGATTGTATAAAATATTAAAATTCATTAAGGTTAAAATGAGGGAAAAGAGGAACAAATATCAGATTGAGAACTGTGTTACAAATGGGGTCATATTTATAGGTTAAAGTGGTGATAAAAAGGATAAAATCTCAGCATGAGAATTGTATTACAGATGGATGAATTTTAGGGTTGAAATGTTGGAACTGAAGAGGCCATTCCTGATTGAGAATTTCAGTACAGTTAGATAAAAAATTCAAAACAATTACATTTATTGGCAATTTTTTTTTCTTAACAATATCCTCGAATATTGTCTCTACAGATCTTACTGCATTGATAAAAGTTATAGTTTGATTTACTATATAACAGTTGGATATACAAGGCATTGTATTATAAGGTTAAAATGGCGGGGAAAGGAACAATTTCCAAATATTGAAAATGTAGTACACAAACACACACACGAGATATTTCTAGGTAAACATGGAGACACAAAGGAACTGTTAATTTAACTTACTTGTGGCATGGCATATACCCCCTGCATGGCTGTTTGCAGTGGGAGCATCTGTAAAAATATTTATTAATTAATAAAGTTAAAATTAATGTGTTGAGAGAGAGTTGGAAGTTTTCATATTAACTCTATTGACCTATTTGTCTCTTTTAGCCAACTTTTTTTCCTAATAATCGCAGTTAACTTCATTTGTTTCTATGAATTATATGAAATACTGCATTACTGTTTTTACTAATCCTTCAATTTTCATATATTTTATTATTATTATTATATTCAATTTTAATTTTTATTGTATTATTACCATTAACTATTTTTTCACCAATGGCAAAGTTATTTTCATATGATATACAAGAATTTGTAAATTAAGTTTACTGTGCAATAAATTGGATAAAAGGGAGCAATCTCTCGAAATATTTTGAGAAAGAAATGTTTTTTTTCTTTATAGATCCAGGTACGCCTTTTTAATATAAAATATCTTTATCAACCAAAAAAAAAACAACCTTAACTTATTTTCATATTCAGGATTACTTCTTTGTGTTCTATTTAACAATAGAACACAAAAGAGTAAGCCTAAAAATTACTGATAAAATCAATATATTCGAGTCTCTTTCTCCGATAACACAAAAAAAAACAAGATCAACTTTTCAAGTCACATAGAGTATATTGTACCTCAATGCAACAAAATAAAGAACATTCTTTTCTCAATTTCCAAATATTTCGTAGGGGTTTGACTATAGGAAAAGAAGCACAATTGCATCACTATACGATCAAAAGCTACTTCTGCTAGCAAAATATGGTATCCATATATTTGTATACGTTCTTCAACAAAATCTTCATTCACTTCATTATCTCAGTGGTACATGGATATCGAACCATATCATACGAATGTTCACACCTCTTTTCACATACACCTTTCTTAAAAGGCTATCTAAACTATGAATTAATAAAGTACGAACTGAAAAAAAAAACAGAATTTAACAAGGTAAATATTTTCAACAATAATTGTAGAAGAAAAAGCTATTATTATGAATCTATTGTATCAATCTATTGATAATGCTAATTTACAATTCTCACTATTTTTTCCAAACGGAATTCCTACACAGTTTCACCCAAATTTTATAATGACTCAATTTGCCAAATCACACTTAAAATTCCAGAAATACTTACATAAAAGAGGTCAAGAGGTCTATCAGAAAGCCAAATTGTTCTTGTGGAGCAACTGAACAAAACTGCTCTTCACCTAATCTACGACTGTCCGAACTTTACAGAAGTGAGACATCGTTTGTTCCCTGATTAAATGATCTAACTCTTTACCTCAGCCACTTTGTCTATATATATTTTATGATCTCTGTCTAATAATACATTATGATGTATTAGCGCGCCATCTGCTATGAAAATTCGAAATTATTATAGACGCGTAAGATTCTTTTGAAAATTAAAGACTTTCCACAGAATCGATTAAAGGGCCTGGCACATCAGTGGTGAACCCTCTCAGCGGTTTGGTAAGTTTAACATGTAAATTTGTAAATATTCAATGCTAAGTTCCAATTAGTTTGTTGTTTTGTTTCCTCTATATCAGGCGCAGATATTCAAATATCGCGCCTAGTTGATTGATAAATAAATAAATAAATAAAATCAACGATATCTTTAACGCTGTTCACGTCTACACAATACTTACGGCAGAAGATAGTATAGTGAGAATGTTGTCATCCTTGAAGGTGTCGGCTGATCTTCTGGAGCCCAATAGATCTGGCCGTCGTATGTTCTGCAATGCCAATAGAAATTCACAATTTGTAATGACATATACTAAACAGTGAATAATTCGATAGATTTATTTACTAATAGCTACCAGAATAGGTTCTCCAATATTAATAAATGTTGAATATATTTGTGTTTTTTTTTTAGATATACATTATACAGTGAATATCCTCTGATAGGTCTTGGTTCTACTATAAGTTATTAGAGTAGTATTAAGAATATCAATATAATGATAATACCTTTGTTGTAATATTATAAACTCAAAATCATACATCTAGTAGTCTTACAATATAGTTATTGTAATTGAAATTTGATGCCTACATCTTAATACCTTTGTGTAGTGACATACGGGTACATTATGCAGCTAATATCCGGATAGATTTTGGTTCTTCTACCAGCCACTAGAATTGAATAGGCCCAAATGGAAGCCTGGCACCTACAGCTCCAGAACACATTTTGGCTTGCATTAGATGTACTAAACAGTCCTTTTAGAGAGGCCGCTGCTTATCATAAAATAACTCGAGAAGCATGAACTCATGGAATTCGTGTAATTTTTACACAATGGGATAAGAAACAATAACAACAGAATACTCTATAGAATATCAATATGATGTTAACACCTATAGGTAGTGACATATATTATACAGTGAAAATACTGGTATGATATTTTATATTCATTTCGTATATTTTATTATATAATGCTTAAAAATATGATATAAAGTTGGGATCCACAAAAGGAGGATTAGATGAAGCAAGTTTAAAGATATAGGTAGCTCTCATTTTTACTCGATTGAGATGACCCTAAAACATATTTATAAGACATTTATTTTTGGAATTTGGGACTAAGACCACAATCCAGCCTAATTGACCATGTTTTTTAAATCATCCACCAATGGTCAAAAAAGCAGTTTCGATATGCTTATTGAACAACAATCTCGTAAAAAAAAGTAAAAATAACGATAATTTTTACCCATAATTTATCTTTGTCCTTTTTGATTGAAAATATTTTATTTAATATATGCTATACTTGAAATTTAAAAGAAAATGTTCTCCTATTTCATAGCCTCTCTTCGCCCTTTTTTTTTTAAAGAAAATTTTGATAAATTTATGCCCTACTAGAAAATAATAAAATGTTCTACTTTTTATAGCTTCATTTACTTTGTATACATTATTTTCGGTTTTCATATTGATTTATTACAAATTTCTTAAAAGAAAACTTCTCTAAAAGTTGTAAACGATTTGCCCACCTCTTCCTGCAGCAGGTGGTGAAGAGCCTGCCAAACCTGAAACAGAGATAAACTTATGAATAATCAAGTTCTCTATTGTTACCACAGATATACAGAGCATATCTATTTTCTTACTTTCTGATTGGAAATTTTTGAAATATTCGAAATACATACCTGAATAAAATATTTTCAATTATTTTCAAACTATAATTTTTTTGTTGTGAATATAATCCCTTCTGTATAATTATTATATATAATAAAAGATAATTCGCTGAGAGAATTCTTTATTTTCAAAAATTAACTTTTCCCTCAGCGAATTTTCTTCTATTATAATTTTCTTGACCACAAGAATGTATAATTTTATTTATAAATAAAAAGAGAAAATAAATATTAGTTTGTAATCAATCATATAGAAATAAGTTTGAGTTAAAAAGCGATCCCTCCATTGAATATAATTATAAAAAAAGGAGCTATGAAATATTTTGAAAAATATTACCTTTGACCAAGCTTGATACGTCCTTTTACATAGAAGTAAGTGAAAAGCGTTACAAGCATAATTTTAAAATCTCTCTAAATATTTAAAATTTTGCTTTAAATGTATTTTATATTTTTTTAGACGATAATTTCCGATGATACGTAGCCCTAAAAAGAAGAAAACGGTAGAATTTCCTTTAAAAATCCAAATACCACAAGACAAACACACACATACAGCTTTATTAAGACCGCCGGTCTTATACAGATTCACCACAGGAAGGAAGCATATATCCAGCGCAGAGCCAAACAGCCTCCAGGTCCGACACATGTCCAGTGGCCACAATATCCATCGTATATACGTGAAGGTTAGCGTATCACTGAAAGGCGAGTGTGGAATCAGCTGCGTTTTAGTCTTCGCTTTCTTCATACAAATGGACCATGACATTCGGCGATTCTATTAATTTCCCCCGAACGGTGGCTGCGGCCTTGTAGAATTTATATAAACCAAAGTGAAGAACTTGATTGAACATAATTTTATTCATACAGTTATATATTTGTTGACTTTCAGACACAGTTTGAAATTTTGTTTCTAATTAAATAAATCTGACATGCTTCTGTTAAAATTTCCCTCGAGGTTTTGGAAGTTTTCTCTATTAGCCTTTCGTCTTTTTATTGCGGAATTAAAAGCGATTTTTCATCATACCATCTTAAGGAACGTCTTCATTCTGGAGGAAAGTCTTTAACAGCTTTAACAAAGCGGTTGAATCCTGAAGTCTGTAGCGGAAATTATAGTCTACAGCAACGATTTGGGGGCTGATATTTTACATTGCAACCCTAAGATGGAATTTGAAAATGATAACTTTCGCCACGACATTGGACTTTTGAGCCTTAAGATGGTAACGGAGGTAAATATTCAAGCTGAAAATCCAGAAGCATCTCGCAGGAGGCGAACAGCTCTCGGAGAACGGACCAAGCGACTCGGCAATTCTAATATCTGTGGGTCAGCGATCCGTCGCTGGACCTTTAGACGACACAGGGGTAACGTCCCGAGGCAGGTTGGTCAGAATGAGGTAGGTCACGAAAGGACAACCGAATTGTTATGTCTGTGTCGTCCTCAGAGAAGCAGTTGCGAAACAGGTCGTACTAAGAGATTGAACAGTACACATCCACGGTGGTAGCCCAGCGCGACACCAGGTCTCCAACAGGATGCCCTTGTAGACATGCTTATTCTCTACGAAGAATATTCTGTATAAAGGACTGGAAGTTTTAATAAGAGTTGTATTCAATAAAAGTAAAATAATCTTATTTTTAATCCTGTTGAAGAGCAGAAATTCTCGAAAAATCGCGTATATCTTACAGATTTACATTAATCTCTTCACCTTACGTTTAGTTTTAATTTTGTCATTAAATTTCAATATGTTTTTATCTATTAAAATTTGTCAAGATTACGAGTGTAAGCTATTTATTAGGCTTGCCTGATTTTAATAAGGAAACAGTTTGCCTTTTAAGAAAATACATCTTCTGATAATGCAACCTAAAATGGCTGATGGCCTGCGCCACCTGTCGTAATAAATATCAATTAATCGTTAATTTTAAATTATTCCGAAATAAGGATATCTGTCTACAATTATCTGAATATATTAAAATTTAGAGATTAGTTCATATTTATTTTAACAAAGGGCTAAGGCATCAGCAACTTCTTGTCGTACACTCAGAAGATTATTTTTCTCTTTTTTCATTAACCTGATATTAAAACATTTTAATTTTTGTACCACATTTCATATTGAAAATTTTATCTTTGATTTTATTACTAATATACAAGTAGAACAAAATTTTACAATTATAACGCAAATGCTTCAACCGCAAAAATTCAGATTTTTTGTACAAAATAAACATTTGCGATATAATTGTCAAATTTCGTTTTATAATCATAAGCCGCATTATATTGTATTACTAATATATAAATACATATTTATATAGAAAATATAAAAGTATATTAATTGATATGGAAATGTATCAATTGAATTATAGAGAATAAAAATAAAATTAATATTTAGTTGATATTTATTCAGATAGAAGGCGCACTTCAGAGTTCAAATTATCTCTATTTTAAATTACAATGACATTTTAAAAGTTTCCTTTGCCAATTCTTCTTTGATAGAAAAGATTCTTCTAAAATTTCTACACAACAAATAGTAATTCAGGTTTATATATTATAAGGGTAAATACAATATTTCTATAAATATATGAATTAATGGTTGAAAATATTATTTTCAAAGTTTTTTACACAAGTCGTGTGTTTTTTTTTTCCAGACTTCCTGGAAAGTTCTACAAATTAAAAATACTTCGGCCAGTCAATCTTTTATTCCTGGAAAGTATAATTATTGATCCGATTAACCCAGTTCCTTGGATTATTTCAGATTCCTATCCATGAACGTGGTTTGAAAAATAAGATGAAATATTCAGAATATAAGATATTATGAGCATAGAGCTCGATGACATACACACAATCGGTGTAAACTGATTAAGGACAATTTAGATTATAGATTATAGCTACAATAAAATGAGACTATATAATAAACACATTGACAAATTCACAATCATAAACAAGAAATACAGTTATAACATAAATGGAATAGTTTTGACAACCTTCTGTAAGATTTTGATACTGAAGTAAACCAATATTTCAAAAGAGGGAATATACTTGAATAGCCAGTTTAAGTTCTGGTCTTATTAGCTAGGTGACATCAATATTTCTTTCAGTCCTAGAAAAATTTTATTTATAAACGGAGATGTTTCTTGAAGACTATATTGTCTGGTTTTCACACAAAAGTAAAATTGAGTCATTCGAACATTTTGTCAAGTTCAAATTCATTTTGATATTAGGAATATTGGGTTTGACTTACTTTGTGCTCTCAAAACACGACATTCTGAACAGATTCTTTTGAGGAAGATTGTGAAACTCGTCGGTAGTGAAAACAGGGTTTCACAGATTCGTATTCGTAACTTAAAAAAAAAAGAATAATATATGTAGGAGATCACTCGCAAATAAAAGTTACCTAGAACGTATTGGGGGCTATAATAATTAATTAAAACTACTAAAACAACGGAAATAAGGAGATATTTAATAACATTTTTAAATATTTTGAATGAAAAGTTTATTAATTCTTTGATTAAAGAGATATTTTCATCTTATCATGCATGATGATCAATAAAAAGGAAGTTTTGATCGAGCTATTTTCCAATATAAAGTACTAATAAAGAATGAACTTCTCTATCCTTTGTCTCTTTTTGACTCAGATGATTCACATACTCAACTAAGAATAATTATTATTTCTGAAGACAATGTGATAGTTCCAATTCCGATGATCAATAATATATGAAATGCGAAAAATGTGAATGTATGATCATTATGAATCCTATAATATCTATATCTTATTGAATGGAAAGGTTATTCATTTATACTAAGACAAATATAAAATTGTTAAATGAGCGTGAGGTTCATCAGTGTCAAACTTTCCAGAGTGTTTCGATTGAATTTATATGATAGATCACCATAACTATTATGTCGTATTTATCGCCTATTCAATATTTGAATTATAATTCGTATTTTTCGTAAAAATAGACGCTGAACTAGGCGCTATCTTATGACTGTCTCCATAAACAAGCGGACTCGATTTCAGGCTAATAGATATCATCAGCACTGGGTGATCTTTGATTAAATGACATCTACAAGCAAATGCCCCTATATATTCTGACCAAAGATATGGTCAAGCCACTTAACTAGCTCAATACAACTTTGTAAATTGTGAAGATTTGATTCCTTGTAGGTCTTGAAATCATAGCTATCTTCGGAGTGATGAGACCCAGTATACAGAAACCACGATCTCTAGATGGGCACTTCTCAGTTGCCAAGGTTGGTTTTGTGGCTTTATGACCGAACTTAATTATTTTGTTTAAGGAGAAAGTCAATAGATGGCGTCTAGGTTTGGGGTTTATTTCAACGGAAGAGGCGACCTTTTTTACGGATCATTATCCTCCCGGAATATCTTAAAACGATATAATCTGTATTCAGCTGATTATTTGGAAATTAGTAGCTTATTTTAACTATTTAGACAATCTTTCATATCTTTTGGCGTGAAAAGTGATCTTTATTTCGGTAGATCAAATTTCCTCCTGGCAGAATATTTATATACTGTATTGGTCTTTAATATTTAAACTAAGAAGGCGTATTCTAAATACCTGAAATTTACACAATAGAAGGATGATGTTTTGAACATATTTCTGCATAAAGGAATAGGTAGTGACACTAAATTATTTCATGAATTTTGAAATTATTATAAACGCGTATTATTCTTTTAAAAATTAAACAATATCTACTGCCCTAATTGCAATGGAAAAATTAATGGGAGGGCCTGGCTCAAAATTTTTCCATTGCAGGAAGGGCAATGCATGCCCATGATGCGCTAATGCATCATAATACTACAATTTGTGAAAAATAATATATTTTCAGCAGGTTTATTATACTAAAATTGCATTTGAAACGTTGCTTAATTGGAAAAGGTTCTCCCCATAACACGTGTAAGAAGGATATAAACTTGTAAACAAGTTTTGAAGTTTGATATAGGTGATGCAGATCCAGGGGCACCCTGTAGGAGGCGAACACCTCCCAGAGCACGGATCAGGCGGTTCGGAACTCCATTATCTGTTGGTCAGCGATCCGTCGCTGGACCTATAGACGACACAGCTAGCACGCCTCGAAGGAGGTTGGTCAGAATGAGGTAGGTCAAATAAAGACATCCGTCTCGTAGTGTTTGTGTTGTCCCCAGAGAAGCAGTTGCGAAGCAAGTCGACCCAAGAGATTGAACAGTACACATCCACGGTGGTAGCCAGCGCGATACCAGGACTTCAACAGGATGCGCTTGTAGACATGCCTATTCTCTAGGAAAAATAATCTGAATAAAGGAATGAAAGTTTTGATAAAAGTTGTATTTTTTTTTTCAATAAAAGTAAAAATATCTCATTTTCATTTCTATTGAAGGGCAGAAATGCTCGAAAAATCGCGTGTAGTGATATTTTCCTAGAATCTCTTTACCTTACGATTAGTTTTTCTTTTGTTATTAAATTTCAATATGTTTGTATCTATTAAAATTTGCAAATATCACAAGTGTAAGCTATTTATTAGGCTTGCCGGAATTTAATAAAGAAACAGTTTGCCTTTTAAGAAAATACATCTTCTGATAGTGCAACCTAAAATGCTTTAAAACCAGCGCCACCTGTCGTAATAAATATCAACTAATCCTGGATTTTAATTATTCCTAAATAAGGATATATATTTGTGCCTACAACTATCTAATTATATTATAAATACGTGATTAGTTGAAATTTATTCTGAAGAGGGTACCTCTGACATCAGAAGATGCTTTTTCTTAATTTATTAACCTGATCCCAAAACATTTTAATTTTTGTACACATTTCAATTTTCATCTTTGATTTTGTTACTAATAAAGAAATATACTTACAAGAAAAATATATAAAGGTATATTTAATTGATATGAAAAGGTATGAACGAAATTACACAGAATAAAAATAAAATTGATATTCAGTTGATATTTATTCCGAAAGAAGACGCACTTCAGAGTTCAAATTTTCTTTTATTTTAAATTACAAGAACATTTTGAAAGTTTCCTTTGCCAATTCTTCTCTGATAGAAAAGATGCTTCTAAAATTTCTACACAACAAATAGTAATTCAGGTTTATATATTATAAGGCTAAATACAATATTTCTATAAATATATAAATTAATGTTTAAAAAAAATTTTCAATGTACAGAAAAAAGGGAATGTGTTTTTCTTTTTCCATACTTCCTTGAAAGTTTTCAAATTAAAGATACTTTGGACAGTAAATATTTTATTCCTGGAGAAGTATCAATATTGGTTCGATCAATCCAATTCCATGGATTTTTTTCAGATTCCTTTCCATTCACGTAGTTTGAAAATTAAGATCAAAAATCCAGAATATAAGATAGCTTGAGCATAGAGCTCGATCACATATACACAATCGTGTAAAATTATTTAGGCACAATTTGTTTATAGATTATAGCAACAAGAAAATGAGACGATATAATAAACACATTGACAAATTCACAATCGTAAACAAGAAATACAGTTATAACATAAAAGTAATAGTTTTGACAACCTTCTGTTAGATTTTAATACTGAAGTAAACCAATATTTTAAAAGAGGGAATATACTTTTGTACTACTTTTGTAACTTTCATTTCTCGTCTGTATATCAAAAACAGAAAATATATTGATTTATTTATAATACTTTTTTATTTAAAATATTTTATTACATTTTAAAGTTAAAATTTTAATAAAGTTTTTAGACCTTGTTTACGATTCCGTGCTGCCAGTGGCGTCATTTAGGTTGGCCAGGGCTGATCTGAACCGTTGGTTTTCGACCGATACGACCCGGGATCGAATCCAAAATTGGGCACTTTTTTATGATTTAAACAAAAATGATTCAATCTCCTCTGACTTTTGCAAAATTACAATCGCATCAGCGAGTTCAAGTAACAAAACGGAACTCTAGCACATTTGTAAGTGCAAAAACCTACCATGATTATCATGGCCTGTACCATGTATACTAGAGATAATAATAAAATTTAATTTCATAATCCTTTACACAAATACACACGCACATATATAAATGTGAAAATACAATAGAATAAAATAAAAGATAAGAAGGTCAGGTGTTGATATTAAAAATAAAGAAGGGGCATCTCCTGACCACGAGCACATGTGCTTTTTATATTGCAGAGCGCCAACTAAAAAGCACATGTGCTCGTGGTCAGGATATGCTCCTTCTTTATTTTTAATATATAAATATATGCTAGTGATATATCACATGCTGTTCAAAATAATGAAATATTATAGAAAAAAATAATAAATAGTTACTAAGATCTCACACTTTATTTTTTAGAATACCTTAATTCAAACTCTATTGATATATTTCGTTTATGAGCAATGCCAAAGATAAATTCAATAAGGTAACTCACCTGAGATAATATAATGATGAATGGTTGAAATTGCAATTGCAATTATTTGATGTCCGGTAGCTCTGGGTGTTCGTAGGTTTGATGTCTTGCACAAGGAATTCAACATAATGGACAATTATGTCAGGCTGGAGAAGTTCCTTGGGAAGGGGAAGGAGTAGGACGTCTGGAGAAATAAACAATTATATAAATTTCGGATTGAAAAATTATGATAAAAAAATTTTTCTCTAATTTTCTATGAAGACATCATTTAATTTGATGTAATAGCGTTATTTGTTATAAGAATTCGAAACTATTATGGACGCGTATGAATCTTTTTTAAAAAATAAACAAAATCTACTGCCCTTACTGTAATGGAAAAACCCCACTCATTAATATTTCCATTGCTGTAAGGGCAGTAGAATTTTTTATTTTTAAAAAAGAATCATACACGTCTCTAAAATAGTTTCGAACATTATTTATTTATTAATCAACCATGTGCGATATTGAAATACTGTATTTACGTCTAATACAGAGAAAACAAACAAAACAACAGACAAATTAGAACTTAGAATTAAATATATACAAATTTACACATGTATTGATTGACAGAATTCATAAAGTATATATAGACAAAGTGACTGATGTGTAAGAGAGTTAGATCATTTAGATCAGGGAATAATCGATGTCTCACTTCTGTAAAGTTCGAACAGTCGTAGATAAGGTGAATAGCAGTTTGTTCAGTTATCCGCAGGAACACTTTGGTGTTTGTGATAGACCACTTTCATGTAAGTATTTCTGGAATATTCCGTGTGAGTTGACAAATTGAGTGACTATAAATTTTGGATGAAACTGCATAGGAATTCCGTTTGGAAAAAATAGTGCGAATTGTATAATTAACATTATAAATGTATTGATACAAATGATTAATAATAATAGCTTTTTCTTCGCCAAAAATTGTTGTAAATATTTGACTTGGTTTCGCATTAGCTTTAGTTCGCATTTTATTGATATATAGTTGAGATAGTCTTTTTTGAAAGGTGTATGCGAAAGGAGATGTGAACATTCGTATGATATGGTTTGACATCCATGTACCACTGAGATAAGAATATTATGTTGTAATGAGAATGAAGTTTGAATGAAGAATGAGAAGTTTCTGTAAAGAACATATAGAAATACATGAATACCATATTTAGCTAGCATAATTGGCTTTCGATCGTATGTGTGATTTCAAATATTCTATAAAGACATTATGTTCGTAATAATGGGTTGAAGGGGTGGAAATACTTTTCACCATTTTACTGCTAGATATGATGTATATATAAGTTGTGTAATATAATACAAGCCACAGGATCGATAAAAAGTGTATTTTGAATTTATTAGGATATTTTATTCAAAAAAAAAATAAAAATGCTATTTATAGAGACTGAAGATCTCTCTCTTCAAACCAACAATTCAAAGAATAAAGCCTAGAAAAATCACACCTATCAGCGAAACCCAAATCGTGAAAGAAAAAGAGAGACGTAGAATTATATATTGCGCCTATTGTGTTCTTAATAAGTATTTTCATATTGAATATAATATAGTATTGGCTATAAACATAAGTGATTAAAATTCTCTATGGAGGAAAGAGGTATATTAAAAGAAGGACTTCTCTATAGTTAAAATAGGCGCAAAACCCTGGCGCCATCTACAGAACAACTCTGTAATGAGACAGGCTCGGATTGGCAAAAACACCAACAGAAAAACTATTCTTCTTCTTTTCTTAAGATAATATTTAATGAAAATTCGAAACTATTGTAGAGGTGTATGGTTCTTTTAAAAATTGAATAATTTCTACTGCCCTTAACAGGGCAGGAGAAATTGCCTCATAACAGATGGCGCGTTAATACATCATAATATTTAATATTTTCATTTTATTTTTTAGTTTTTAAAATCAAATTTATTTTATAGTGGCTTTTATGAATTATTCGGATATTAGGCTTTTTAAATATATCTGTTAAAATTTTACACAAATAAATTTGCTGGCAATGCGTTTCTTTTAAATATCATCGAATAATATCTCTACAGACCTTACTGCAATGATATGAGTTATTGAATGAAAGGGCTTGGCTCATCTGTAGAGATAATATATGATGATATTTAAAAGAAACGCATTGCCAGTGAACATATTTGTGTAAAATATTGTATAAATATAATATAATTATCTCTACAGACCTTACTGCAATGATATGAGTTATTGAATGAAAGGGCTTGGCTCATCTGTAGAGATAATATATGATGATATTTAAAAGAAACGCATTGCCAGTGAACATATTTGTGTAAAATATTGACGATAGATGGCAATTAAATTTAATTTACTAAAATATATTTGTATTATAATGATATTTTAAGATATTTTATATAAGTGTAAAGTTGAATAGGTGTAAATGGCTTCATTTCACTATATAGACCTATTTTAAAGATTAATATATACCTGATGTGTGCGATGGAAAACTGATTCTGTAACATAGGGACGTCATTTTCCTAGTTAGTCCCAGGCAACGTTTAAAGGTCATGATCAAATAGATTCTTGTCTGTTCTCTAGCGGTAATATATTTATTTATGAATGTGTTTATATAACCTAATTAATTAAGTGTTGACATGTTATAATTTAAAACTACAGAG
This sequence comes from Cordylochernes scorpioides, assembly GCA_030710605.1. Lineage (NCBI taxonomy): Eukaryota > Metazoa > Arthropoda > Arachnida > Pseudoscorpiones > Chernetidae > Cordylochernes > Cordylochernes scorpioides. The sequence continues at coordinate 78,722,158 of CP092869.1, read as the reverse complement.
AAGTATAATGTAGTAATTCCACTTACTGCTTAGTCCTCCTCATCGCTGTCCTCGGTTGGAAGGTTGAGCAGCATGGAGAGCGTGAGGGCCATTCTAGACACAACCTGTGAGTTTTGAAAATTCAGAGTAAAGTAATCCACTTACTCAAGTTGGGCATCCTCCTCCTCCTTGGTGAGTGGAGCGTCGTCGGCCATTGATCTGGACACCATCACCATGTCAGTATATCTGTGGGGACAATATCAAGTGTGGTAACTTACTCGGCCTTGCCTCCAAGGGGACTGCGTCAACACATTCCAAGGTTAGAACAACAAGACAACAGAACATGTTCTATATTAAGGATGGGGTAGAGCACAGATAGATATTTTCCAGGGTTAAAATGGTTGGACAAAGTAACAAACTGTACTTTAAGAATTGCAATATAAATTGGTTAAAATGGTTGTGTGTGGACAGAGAAATATATTCCCGATTGTAAATTGAAGAACAAATGGATATATTACTGAGTTAAAATGGTGAATCTGAAAAACATATTACATGATGAAAAAGGTATAATATATTAAAATATTTAAATGCCAATATGGCGGGAAAAAGGAACAAATCCTATGTTGAAACTGTTTTATTTTTAGATTTATTTTTGGACTAAAGAGTTGGGAGAAATAAAATATTCCGGGTTAATATCTGTCTGATGGATTAATATATTTCAGGTTGAAATGATGGGAAAAATGAACAAATTTCAGTTAAAAAATGTAGTATAGATGGACATATTTTAGGGTTGATATGGCGTGACTGTTGAAAATATTCCTAATTGAGATGTACAATTTCCGGGTAAACATGGTGAGACAAAGGAACTTTTAATTTAACTTACTTGTGGAATGGTATATACCCCCTGCATGGCCGTTTGCAGTGGGAGCATCTGTAAAAATATTTATTAATTAAGTTGCGTAATTTGTAGGTTAAGAGGTAGATTGAAGATTTTATACTGACTTTATTTACCTCATGGATATGAATAAATTCATAGATTATCGAATTATTTATATGCTTATATTTTTGAAATATTATAAATATTGATCTTTTTAGTTTTATATTTATATAAATAAAATAACCTCTTTTTGACAGAATGGATAGTTTTTATCTATCTATTTTATTCTTTACAAATGTAATTTGATTTCATAATAACAAGCCTTATGCTAATTTAAAACCCTTCATTATATAGTGCTATATTTTTATCAATTTATAACAAATGTAAAAATAAATGTAATTTAATTTCATAATAACAAGCCTTGGTTCAAATCACATTAATAGGTACCGCTCAGCAAGAGCAACCTAGTTCATGATAATTGAAAAATAGAATAATATGTGAAGGTAATTCACTTATTAAACAAAATTTTAACGCGAGATTCAATCACGGTTCATGACTGTCGAGAATCGAGCGTGTTACCCTCTCATAACAAGCCTTAGGCTAATTTGAAAAACCTTCATTACATAGTGCTATATTTTTATCAATTTATAATAGTTTTAAAACTCATACACAGAAATAAAATGATACTCACGTACGCATACACACAAATATATGCATACAAAATATAGATGTTGTAGGAATATTTGATTCAGCGATATCTGAAGTGATGTTCACTTCTACGCAATACTTACGGCAGCTAGTAGTATGGTGAGAAGTTCGTCATACAGGAAGGCGTGGGCTGATCAACTGGGGCCCAATAGACTTGCCTGTCGTATGTTCTGAAATACCAATAGAGAATCACATTTTGTGATTTAATATGCTAAACAGAGAATACAATTTAATAGTTCTTTTTAATACTACTAGCTACCAGATTAGGTTGTCTAATATTAATATATGTTGAATATATTTGTTTAGAGACATACATTATACAGTGACTATTCTGATAGGTCTTAGTTCTATTACCAGTCAATAAAGTAGTATCAAAAAAATCAATATGATGATGATGATACCTTTTTGTAGTGTCATACAATATACAGCCAATATCCTGATTCTGAATACCCTGGGCATGATTAAATCGATTTTTGTCTGTTTTAGTGATAATATATATTTACGAATATTTGTTCTATATAATATAGGCAATTAAGTGTTGAAATTTTATAATTTAATACTACAGAGATATATTGTGTAGTAGAGATACTTACCTCTTAATCTTCCTCATCACTGTCCTCCTGTGGAGGATTGGTCAGCTTGGAGAGGGTCAGTGCCATCCTGGACATAGGTTGTGAGGTTCGACAGTTCAGAGTAAAGTAATTCACTTACTCCAGTTGGGCATCCTTCTCGGCCTTGGTGAGTGGAGCATCATCGGCCATGCTCCTGAACTCCATCACCATGTCAGTATATCTGTGGGGACAATACCAAGTGTGGTAACTTACTCGGCCTTGGCTCCATAGGGACTGTGTGAACACATTCCAAGGTTAGAACAACAGGACAACAGAACATGTTCTATAAAATAGATGAGGTGTAGAGCACAGATAGAAATATTTCAGGGTTAAAATGGTGGGACATACAAGAAACTGTATTTTGATAACTGTAGTGTAAGTTGGTTAAAATGGTTGTGTGTGGACAGAGGAACTTATTCCAGATTGAAATTTGTAGAATGAATGGATATATTACTAAAAAAATGGCGGAACTGAAGAACATATTTCATGTTGAGTATTGTTAGACATAATAAAATATATCAAGGCTGAAATGTTGGGAAAGTGGAATAAATTCAAGATTGAGAACTGTGATACAAATAGGACATATTTATGGGTTAAAGTGGTGATAAAAAGGATAAAGTCTTAAGCTGAGAACTGTATGACAGATAAATAAATTTGATTTTAAAATTGTTGAGACGAAGAGTGAATTCTTCAGAATTGTATAGTACAGATAGATATAAAATTTAAAACAATTATATTTACTGGCAATGTGTTTCTCTTTAATAATATATTCAAATATTATCTCTACATACCTTACTGCAATAATATAAATTATAATTGACGATTAAAGTTGCGAATTCCAGATATTGGCAATGTAGTACAGATGGTGAGAAAGAGAGAGATTGAGATTGAAACTACCTTATTATAATGTCCAAATAAGGTTATATGAAGGTAAATATAAAATAAATATATATATATGAATGAATGAGATAAATAAAGAGATACACACATATTTTAGGATTGAAATGGCCTGACTGTTAAATATATTCTCAATTGAGATGGATATTTTTCCGAATATAAACATGGTGAGACAAAGTAACAGTTAAAATAACTTACTTGTGGCTTGGCATATACCCTCTGCGTGGAGGTTTGCAGTTGGAGCATCTGAAAAAATATGTATTAGTTAAGTTGTATAATTATTGGGTTGAGAGATTGTTTGAAGTTTTAATTTTTACTCTATAGACCTTATGGATGTGAAAAAAATAATAGATATCAACGTGCGCCCTATATGCATACAAAAACATAGATGTTATAGAAATATCTAAATCAGAGATATTGCAGCTGAACCTTAAGAAAAACCCAGGAATTGGTCATATATCGAATCAGATAAAATAACCATATGATCAAATGAAACTTTTTCTTTTAAGGATCCTTAACAGATGCATGAAAATGAGTTATTTCCCACTTCCTTCGAAACACTCCATAGCACGTATTTTCAACAAACCCAACAAACCAAACAATATGAGTTATAAAGCCTTATATACATTTTTGCTAACTTAGCCAAAATCATTTACAAATTAATTGCCAGAAAAATGATGGATCACTTAACTCCCCTGCTAAACACAGGTCGGTTTCTTGAAGAAACGTTCAACGATATCCGCTCTTTAAGAAATAACCAGAACCATCATAGAATTTAAACAACTAGTCGCCCTACTTTCAGTAGATATTACTGCGGCAAATCCTGGCATCCAAGTATAATTCCTTGATTAATTGAATACTCCATTTGATCAAATAAAATAATAGAATATCACTTTCAAGACCGTAAAGTATCATTTGAATACACTAGATTTATTGTATCAAAAAACTAAACAAAGGATGCCCACAGGGAGGAGCACTGTCTCCGTTACTTTGGAACGTCATCCTCAAAGGAATCCTCGTCCTCCTTACTCAAATATCAAACATTCTTCCTGTAGCATATGTAGATTATATTTAAGAGTAGAACACAAAGGAGTAAGCCTGAAAATTACCAATCAAATCAAGATACAGAGTCTCTTTCTCCGATAAAAAAAAAGAAACAAAAATAAAAGATCAACTTTTCAAGTCACATAGAGGATAATGTTGCTCAATGCAACAAAATAAAGAACATTCTTTTCTCAATTTGTAAAAAATCTTGGGGGTTTGAATATAAGAAAGGAAGCACAATTTAGAAAAATACTCATACGATCGAAAGCCATTTATGCTAGCAAAGAATGGAATCCATATATTTCTATACGTTCTTCAACAAAACCTTCATTCACTTCATTATCTCAGTGGTACATGGATATCGAACCATATCATATCAATGTTCACACCTCTTTTCACATACACCTTTCTTAAAAGGCTATCTAAACTATAAATTAATAAAGTACGAACTATATATATATATTAAAAACAGAATTTAACAAGGTAAATATTTACAAAAATAATTGGCGAAGAAAAGGCTATTATTATGAATCATTTGTAATATTTAATTCATAATGCTAATTATACAATTCACACTATTTTTCCAAACCAAATTCCTACACCGTTTCATTCAAATTTTATAGTCACTCAATTTGTCACATCACACGACCAGAAATACTTACATAAAAGAGGTCTATCAGAAACACCAAATTGTTCCTGCGGAGAAACTACTGCCCTTATTGCAATGGAAAAAAAGCCCTCCCATTATTTTTCCATTGCAGTAAGGGCAATAGATTTGTTTAATTTTCAAAAAATAATCTTACGGGTCTAAAATATTTTCGAACATTATTTATTGATTAATCAACCAGGCGCGAGATATTGAAATATTTACGTCTAATACAGAGGAAACAAATAAAACAACAGACAAATTAGAACTAAGAACTAAATATCTACAAATTTACACATGTATTAATCGACAGAGTTCATAAAATTTATATAGGCAAAGTGACTTATGTAAAAGAGTTAGATCATTTAGATCAGGGAACAATCGATGACTCATTTCTACCAAGTTCTAACAGTCATAGATAAGGTGAAGAGCAGTTTGTTCAGTTTCTCCGCAGACACAATTTGGTGTTTGTGATAGACCTCTTTTATGTAAATACTTTAGGAATTTTCTGTGTGAAATGACAAATTGAGTGACTATAAATTTGGGACGGAACTGTATAGGAATTCCGTTTGGAAAAATAGTGCGAATTGTATAAATAGCAATATAAATGGTTTGATACAAATGATTCATAATAATAGCTTTTTCTTCGCCAAAAATTGTTGTAAATATTTCCCTTGGTGAATTTTGTTTTTTCAGTTCGCATTTTAGTGATTTATAGTTAAGATAGTCTTTTTTGAAAGGTGTATGCGAAAGGAGATGTGAACATTTGTATGATATGGTTCGATATCCATGTACCACTGTGATAAGAATATTATGTTGTAGTGAGAGAGAATGAAATTTCTGTAAAGAACGTATAGAAATACATGAATACCATATTTAGCTAGCATAATTGACTTTCGATCGTATGAGTGATTTATAAATATTCTATAATGACATTATTTTCGTAATAATGGGTTGAAGATGGTGGAAAATATTCTTTACCATTTTACTGCTAGATATTACATATATAAGTTGTGGAATATAATACAAGCCACAGGTTCGATAAAACATGTATTTTGAATTTAATAGGATATTTTATTCAAGAAAAAATAAAAAGGCTATTTGTAGAGACTGAAGATCTCTCTCTTCAAACCAACAATTCAAAGAATAAAGCCTAGAAAAATCACACATATAAGCGAAAACCATAACCAAATAGTGAAAGAAAAAGAGAGACGTGAAATGATATATTGCGTCTATTGTGTTCTTAATAAGTATTTTCACATCAAATATAATATAGTATTGGCTATACACATAAGTGATTAAAATTATCTATGGAGGAAAGAGGTATATTAAAAAAGGATTTCTCTATAGTTAAAATAGGCGCAAAACCCTGGCGCCATCTAAAGAACAACTCTGTAATGAGACAGGCTCGGATTGGCAAAAAACACCAACAGAAAAATGTTTTCTTCTTCTTTTTTTCTTAAGATATTATTTAATGAAAATTCGAAACTATTATAGAGGTGTATGGTTCTTTTAAAAATTGAATAATTTCTAGTGCCCTTAACAGGGCAGTAGAAATTGCCTCATAACAGATGGCGCTTTAATGCATCATAATATTTAATATTTTCATTTTATTTTTAGTTTTTAAAATCAAATTTATTTTATAGTGGCTTTTATGAATTATTCGGATATTAGGCTTTTTGAATATATCTGTTAAAATTTAACACAAATAAATTTTCTGGCAATGCGTTTCTTTTAAATGTCATCAAATATTATCTCTACAGACCTTACTGCAATGATATGAGTTCTTGAATGAAAGGGCTTGGCTCATCTGTAGAGATAATATTTGATGATATTTAAAAGAAACGCATTGCCAGTAAATTTATTCGTGTTAAATTTTAACGATAGATGGCAATTAAATTAAATTTACTAAAATATATTTGTATTTTAATGATATTTTAAGATATTTTCTATAAGTGTAAAGTTGAATAGGTGTAAATGGCTTCATTTCAATATAAAGACCTATTTTAAAGATTAATATATACCTGATGTGTGCGATGGAAAACTGATTCATTAACATAGGGGCGTCATTTTCCTAGTTAGTCCCATAAACGTTTAAAGGTCATAATCAAATAGATTCTTGTCTGTTCTCTAGCGGTAATATATTTATTTATAAATCTGTTTGTATAACTTAATTAATTAAGTGTTGACATGTTATAATTCAAACTACAGAAGTAAAATGCAGTAGAGATACTTACCACCTAATCTTCCTCATCGCTGTCCTCCTGTGAAGGTTTGGTCAGCTTTGAGAGTGTGGGCGCCATCCTGGACACAGGTTGTGAGTTTTTAAAATTCAGAGTAAAGTAATCCACTTACTCAAGTTGGGTATCCTCCTCCTCCTTGGAGAGTGGAGCGTCGTCGGCCATAGATCTGGACACCATCACCATGTCAGTATATCTGTGGGGACAATACCAAGTGTGGTAACTTACTCTGCCTTGGCTCCGAGGGGACTGTGTGAACACATTCCAATGTTAGAACAACATGACAACAGACCATGTTTTATATTAAGAATGATGTAGAACACAGATAGAAATATATCAGGCTTAAAATGGTTGGACATAGGAACAAACTGTACTTTAAGAATTGCAATATAAATTGGTTAAAATGGTTGTGTGTGGAAAGAGGAATATATTCCCGAATGGAAATTGAAGAACAAATGGATATATTACTGAGTTAAAATGGTGAATTTTAAAAACATATTACATGTTGAGAAAGGTACGATATATTAAAATATTTCAATGCCAATATGGCGGGAAAAAGGAACAAATCCTATGTTGAAACTGTTTTATTGTTAGATTTATTTTTGGACGAAAGAGTTGGGAGAAATAAGAAAATATTTCGGGTTAAGATCTGTCTGATAGATTAATATATTTAGGTTGAAATGATGAGAAAAAAAAAGAACAAATTTCAGGATAAAAAGTGTAGTAGAGATGGACATATTTTAGGTTTGATATAGCGTGACTGTTGAACATATTCCTAATTGAGATGTACACATTTACGGGTAAACATGGTGAGACGAAGGAACTGTTAATTTAACTTACTAGTGTCATGGCATATACCCCCTGCATGGCCGTTTGCAGTGGGAGCAACTGTAAAAATATTTATTAATTAAGTTTTTTAATTTGCGGGTTGAGAGGTAGATTGAAGATTCTATACTGACTTTATTTACCTCATAGATATGGATAAACTCATAGATTTTCGAATTATTCATATGCTTATATTTTTGCAATATTATAAATATTGATCTTTTTAGTTTTATATTTATATAAATAAAATAACCTCTTTTTGACAGAATGGATAGTTTTTATCTATCTATTTTTATTCCTTACAAATTTAATTTAATTTCCTAATAACAAGCCTTGGTTCAAATCACATTAATAGGTACCGCTCAGCAAGAGCAACCTAGTTCATGATAATTGAAAAATAGAATAATATGTGAAGGTAATTCACATATTAAACAAAATTTTAACGAGAGATTCATTCCCGGTTCATGGCTGTCTAGAATCGAGCGTGCTACCCTCTCATAACAAGCCTTAGGCTAATTTGAAAAACCTTCATTATATAGTGCTATATTTTTATCAATTTATAATAGTTTTAACACTCATATACAGAAATAAAATGATACCCACGTACGTATACACACAAATATATGCACACAAAACATAGATGTTGTAGGAATATCTGATTCAGCGATATCTGAAGTGATGTTCACTTCAACACAATACTTACGGCAGCTAGTAGTATGGTGAGAAGCTCGTCATCCATGAAGGCGTGGGCTGATCAATTGGGGCCCAATAGACTTGCCTGTCGTATGTTCTGAAATACCAATAGAGGTCCACATTTTGTGATGAAATAAACTAAACAGAGAATACAATTTATTAGTTCTTTTTAATACTACTAGCTACCAGATTAGGTTGTCTAATATTAATATATGTTGAATATATTTGTGTTGAAACATACATTATACAGTGACTATCCTGATAGGTCTTAGTTCTATTACCAGTCAATATAGTAGTATCAAAAAATCAATATGATGATAATACCTTTTTGTAGTGTCATACAATATACAGACAATATCCTGATTCTGAATATCCTGGGCATGATTAAATAGAATTTTGTCTTCTTTAGTGATAATATATATTTACGAATATTTGTACTATATAATCTAGGCAAATTAGTGTAGACATGTTATTATTCAATACTACAGATATATATAGTGTAGTAGAAATACTTACCTCTTAATCTTCCTCATCACTGTCCTCCTGTGGAGGAATAGTCAGCTTTGAGAGGGTCAGTGCCATCCTGAACACAGGTTGTTGTGAGGTTCGACAGTTCAGAGTAAAGTAATCCACTTACTCAAGTTGAGCATCCTCCTCCTCCTTGGTGAGTGGAGCGTCGTCGGCCATAGATCTGGACACCATCATCATGTCAGTATATCTGTGGGGACAATACCAAGTGTGGTAACTTACTCGGCCTTTTACCGTTGGGGCTGCGTCAACACATTACAATGTTAGAACAACAGGACAACAGAACATGTTCTATAATAAAGATGGGGTGTAGAGCACCGATTGATATATTTCAGGGTTTAAATGGTTGTGTGTGGATAGAGGAACTTATTCCAGATTGAAAATTGTAGAGAGAATGGACATATCACCGAGTTAAAATAGTGGAACTTAGATAATATACTCCTTGTTGAGGATTATATGACATATTAAAATTCATTAAGGTTAAAATGAGGGAAAAGAGGAACAAATATCAGATTGAGAACTGTGTTACAAATGGGGACATATTTATAGGTTAACGTGGTGATAAAAAGGGTAAAGTCTCAAGCTGAGAACTGTATGACAGATAAATAAATTTGATTACAAAATTGTTGAGACCGAAGAGTGAATTCTTCAGAATTGTATAGTACAGATAGATATAAAATTTAAAACAATTAAATTTACTGGCAATGTGTTTCTTTTAAATAATATCCTTAAATATTATCTCTACATACCTTACTGCAATAATATAAATTATAATTGGCAATTAAAGATGCAAATTCCAGATATTGACAATGTAGTACAGATGGTGAGAAAGAGCGAGATTGAGATTGAAACTACCTTATTATAATGTCCATATAAGGTTATATGATGGTAAATATAAAATATATATATATATATATGAATGAATGAGATAAATAGAGAGATACACACATATTTTAGGATTGATATGGCCTGACTGTAGAATATATTCTCAATTGAGATGGATATTTTTCCGAATATAAACATGGTGAGACAAAGTAACATTTAAAATAACTTACTTGTGGCATGGCATATACCCTCTGCGTGGCCGTTTGTAGTGGGGGCATCTGAAAAAATATTTATTAGCTAAGTTGTATAATTATTGGGTTGAGAGATTGTTTGAAGTTTTCATTTTTACTCTATAGACCTTATGGATGTGAAAAAATAATAGATATAAACGTGCGCCCTATATGCATACAAAAACATAGATGTTATAGAAATATCTAAATCAGAGATATCGCAGCTGAACCTTAAGAAAAATCCAGGAATTGATCATATATCGAATCAGATAATAAAATAACCATATGATCAAATGAAACTTCTTCTTTTAAGGACCCTTAACAGATGCATGAAAATGAGTTATTCCCCACTTCCTTCGAAACACTCCATAGCACGTATTTTCAACAAACTCAACAAACCAAACAATATGAGTTATAAAGCCTTATATACATTTTTGCTAACTTAGCCAAAATCATTTACAAATTAATTGCCAGAAAAATGATGGATCACTTAACTCCCCTGCTAAACACAGGTCGGTTTCTTGAAGAAACGTTCAACGATATCCGCTCTTTAAGAAATAACCAGAACCATCATAGAATTTAAACAACTAGTCGCCCTACTCTCAGTAGATATTACTGCGGCAAATCCTGGCATCCAAGTATAATTCCTTGATTAATTGAATACTCCATTTGATCAAATAAAATAATAGAATCTTACTTTCAAGATCGTAAAGTATCATTTGAATACGCTGGATTTATTGTATCAAAACAGCTAAACAAAGGATGTTCACAGGGAGGAGCACTGTCTCCGTTACTTTGGAACATCATTCTCAACGGAATCCTCGTCCTCCTTACTCAAATATCAAACATTCTTCCTGTAGAATATGGCAATGCTATTTAACAATAGAACACAAAGGAATAAGCCTGAAAATTACTGATAAAATCAATATATTCGAGTCTCTTTCTCCGATAACACAAAAAATAACATGATCAACTATTCAAGTCACATAGAGTATATTGTACCTCAATGCAACAAAATAAAGAACATTCTTTTCTCAATTTGCAAAAGGTTCTTGGGGGTTTGACTATAAGAAAAGAAGTACAATTTATACATCACTCATTTGATCAAAAGCTATTTCTGCTAGCGAAATATGGTATCCATATATTTCTATATGTTCTTCAACAAAACCTTCATTATCTCAGTGGTACATGGAAATCGAACCATATCATACAAATGTTCACACATCCTTTCACATACACCTTTCTTAAAAGGCTATCTAAACTATAAATTGATAAAGTACGAACTGAAAAAAAAAACAAAAAAAGAATTTAACAAGGTAAATATTTACAACAACAATTGTCGAAGAAAAAGCTATTATTATGAATCTATTGTATCAATCTATTCATAATGCTAATAATACAATTCTCACTATTTTTTCCAAACGGAATTCCTACACAATTTCACCCAAATTTTATAATAACTCAATTTGCCACATCACACTTAAAATTCCAGAAATACTTAGATAAAAGAGGTCTATCAGAAAACCAAATTGTTCCTGCGGAGAAACTGAACAAACTGCTCTTCACTTTATCTAAGACTGTCCGAACTTTACAGAAGTGAGACATCGTTTGTTCCCTGAATTAAATGATCTAACTCTATCACCTCAGCCACTTTGTCTATATATATTTTATGATCTCTGTCTAATAATACATTATGATGCATTAGCGCGCCATCTGTTATGAAAATTCTAAATTATTATAGACGCGTAAGATTCTTTTGAAAATTAAAGAATTTCCACAGAGTCGATGGGAGGGCCTCGCACATCAGTGGTGAACCCTCCCAGAGATTTGAAAAGTTTACCATTAAATTTGTAAATATTTAATGCTAAGTTCTAATTCGTTTGTTGTTTTGTTTCCTCTGTAGTTGGCGCAGATATTCCAATATCGCGCCTAGTTGAATAATAAATAAAAAAAAATAAAAAAATAAACGATATCTTGAACGCTGTTCACGTCTACAATATACTTACGGCAGAAGATAGTAGGGTGTCATCCTTGAAGGTGTCGGCTTATCTTCTGGAGCCCAATAGATTTGGCCGTCGTATGTTCTGCAATACCAATAGAAATTCACATTTCGTAATGCCATATACTGAACAGTGGATAATTTGATAGATTTATTTACTAATAACTACCAGGATAGGGTATCTATTATTAATATACACGCACACACAAAAGCCTTTATTAAGACACACTGGTCTTATAGAGGATTCTCCCCGAGATTACAAGAGAGATATGCCTGTGCAAGTGGGGAATATACAGAAGAAAAAAAAAGATTATGTAAGTATGATATATACATACACATACATATATACAACATAACAACAAAAGCCCCCATTAAGACCCAAAGTCTTACATAAGACTCTACTGCAGGATCCAAGAAGCAAAGTAAGAAAAAGATAAAGCAGTGAACAACAGAAAAAATAGAATAATATATATATACACATATATATACATTCACTCAATTCAAAGTAACAGTAACGATGCCTTTTTATTCACTGCCTTGTAAAACCCACATAGATCCAGTGAAAACTTTCTATCTGTTATGTAGTTTGTTAAGAAATCCTCAACTGTGTCCGGGAATCTATTATCCTGTTTCGAAATAAATGTTTTTCTTTCATCTGAAATACTTGTACAGTGGAAAAAATAGTGAGATATTTCGAAGTTCATTTTCTGCTTACAGAGCTTACATAACAGTTCCGCTTCTCCGAAAATGTTCTTGTGATTTTCCCGAAAGAATGTGTAAAGTACTCGCAGTTGGGCAATGTGTCGTTTAACAATGAATGGAAGACTGTCCGACAGATATCCTTCAGGAAGGGATGTTTTCTTCAGGTTTCTATAGTGAGGATATACTTTTGTATTATTGATTCTCGCCCAGTCACCTTGTATGGATTGGTCTATTGCTGTTCTAATAATCAGTGGCTGTTCATGTGGAAGAAAGTCCTTATCGGTGCAAGTAATCAGATAAGAAAATCCAGTGGAATTCAGAATGTCATTAATGGTTTTAACAAGACCTATGTGTCTTGAAAATGAAGATACTTCGGCCAGTGAATCTTTTTATTACCTCGACGTTTCGACAAAAATCTTTTGTCCTCGTCAGGACAAAAGATTTCTGTCGAAACGTCGAGGTAATAAAAAGATTCACTGGCCGAAGTATCTTCATTTTCAAGAGATATGAATGCCGGCCAGGCAGCCTCAATATTTACGATAAGACCTATGTGAATATTTGAATTTCGGGACAAATTCATTAGTTCAGTTAAGCATATAAATGGAAATCGGTTAGCTACCATATCGAGGATTCTGATCCAGTATTTCATTGTAAGTTTTATGGAGGGGTATACCTTGGCAGGTGTAAAAGCCGACGCAGGAAAACATCCTGAGTCTTGTCCAGTAACTCCTTTTGATCACAAGCCCAGATCGGAGCTGCGTATAGGAGTACCTCTACAACCATTGAGTCCAATAGCCTTAAAGGTGCCTGAAGGGAGTTAACTTTAGTCTTAGTCATGACTGTCCACACCGCACTTATTGCAGACAGTGCCTTGCCCTGGAAATGCTTGGCAACTTGTGTATATGAAGTCGTTGTTGACAAAGGATAGCCAAGATAATTGTACTTTGATGAAATAGCGAGTGGATCTATTATTAACATATGTTAAATATTTTTGTTGAGACATATATTATACAATGAATATCCTTTGATAGACCTTGGTTCTACTACCAGTCACTAGATTTGTATATAGAATATCAATATGATGATAATACCTTTGTTGTAAGATTATAAACTCAAAATCTTACCTCTAGTAGTCTTACATTATATTTATGGTAATCGAAAGTTGGTCTAAATCTTAATAACTTTGTGTTGAGAGATCTATTATACAGCCAATATCCTGATAGGTTTTGGTTCTACTCCTAGCTATTTGAATATAATAGGCCCAAATGGAAGCCTGGCACCTACAGCTCCAGAACACATTTTGGCTTGCATTAGATGTACTAAACATAACCTTTGGGAGAAGCCTCTGCTTATCATAAAACACCTCGAGAAGCATGAACTCATGGAATTTGTTTAATTTTTACACAAGGGGATAAAAAAACAACAACAACATAATAGTCTATAGAATATCAATATGATGTTAACATCTATGTGTAGTAGCATATATTATACGGTGAATATCCTGGTATGATATTTTATAATAATTTTGCTTCTTTCTATTATATAATGCTTAAAAATATGATATAAATTTGGGATCCACAAAAGGAGGATTAGATGAAGCAAGTTTAAAGATATAGGTAGCTCTCATTTTTACTCAATTGAGATAACTCTAAAACCTATTTATGATAACATTTATTTTTAGAATTTGGGACCAAGATTTTCTATCCAGCTTAATTGACCATGTTTTTTAAATCATCCACCAATAGGTAAAAAAGCAGTTTCGATATGCTTATTGAACAACAATCTCATTAAAAAAAAGTAAAAATAACGATAATTTTTACCCATAATTTATCTTTGTCCTTTTTTATTGAAAATATTTTAAATTAATATATGCTATACTTGAAGTTTAAAAAAATATGTTCTCCTGTTTCATAGCCTCTCTTTGCCCTTTTTTATTGAAGATAATTTTGATAAATTTATGCTCTACTAGAAAATATTAAAATGTTCTACTTTTTATAGCTTCATTTACTTTGTATACATTATTTTCGGTTTTCATATTGGTTCATACCAAATCACTTTCTGATTGGAAAAATTTGAAATATTCGAAATACATACCTGAATGAAATATTTTCAATTATTTTTTAACTATAATATTCTTGTTGTGAATATAATCCCTTCGGTATAATTATTAAAAAAATACAATTCGCTGAAGGAATTTTTAATTCTCTAAATGAAACTTTCCCTCAGCGAATTTTCTTTTATTATAATTTTCTTGACCACAATAATTTATAATTTTATTTAGAAATAAAAAGAGAATATAAATATTAGTTTGTAATCAATCATATAGAAATAGGTTTGAGTTAAAAAGCGATCCCTCCATTGAATATAATTATAAAAAAGGAGCTATGAAATAATTCGGAAAATATTACCTTTCACCAAGCTAGATACGTCTTTTTATATAGAAGTAAGTTGTTCCAGCCTTAAATATGCAAAATTGTTAGAATTTACTTTTGTTAATTATTGTTAAATTATGTAAATTTTAGAAATGTATATAATCTTGAT
Organism: Cordylochernes scorpioides; assembly: GCA_030710605.1. Taxonomy (NCBI): domain Eukaryota; kingdom Metazoa; phylum Arthropoda; class Arachnida; order Pseudoscorpiones; family Chernetidae; genus Cordylochernes; species Cordylochernes scorpioides. Next base: position 78,706,813 of record CP092869.1, on the reverse strand, counting down.
TTTAGAAAATAAAGTGAGTTATTAAAGTATACGAGGTTGAGTCATTAGAATTGGTGAGACGAGACAATTGCAGTTATTCAAGTTTGAAGGAGTTATAGTTAGCTCGCTGATTCAAGAAGCATATAATTAAAACCAGCGTTAAAATAAGAATTAGGCGGTGATTCCTCCTTAGTGCCAGGAGGCCAAAGCCAGTTCGATTCATGGTCCCTCGATATCTGGATTAGGATTTGAAACAGAAGAAATTTAGGAAAAAACTCAGCGAGAATAAAATTGCGAAATGTCTCGAGACGAAAGGATCCTCCAAAGAAAGTTACGTTGCCAGATAAGGAGAATTGATGGATTTATTGAAACTGTGGATTCAATTATTGAGGCAGGTGAAACAGTACGCTTAGAAATAATGGGTGAAGAATTAAAGGAGATCAAAGAAAAAATTGAGAAACTTTACGATGAGCTGTTTTCTTTGGATGAAGTTGATATAGATAAAGAAAGTGAGGCATATGATAGTTCAATGAACAAGATTGGAAGCTTGAGGGTAAAAATAGAAAATGAAAGAAAACTCAAAGACAAACTGGCGGACATAAAGCCAAATGGCTCTCAGGCAAATATAAAATTGCCTCAATTTGACTTGCCGATATATGATGGAGATATGGGCACTTGGATCAACTTCAAAGAGCTATTCCTCACCACCATCGATGCACATCCAGGGTTAACTAATATACAGAAGTTACAATATTTTAATTCTGCAGTAAGAGGCGAAGCGGCCAGATTAATAAGGGGCTTCCCTTTACTAAGTGAAAATTATGGCCAAGCATGGAATACATTGTTATCAAGATATGATAACCCGAGAGAGCTAGCTAATGCCCAGGTGTCAAAATTCTTTTCTCTCCGGGCAATTAAGAATCCATCGGCTAAGTGTCTTCATGAATTCATGGATGTTTGTAATGAAGCCATAAGAAACTTAGAAACGCTGGAATTGAAGAGAAATCAATTAGTGGATGTGATCCTGGTGCACTTCCTCCAGCAGAAGTTGAGTGAAAATCTAAGGTTGGATTGGGAACTGTCAGTGGACAACACTCTTCCATCTTATGACAAGTTCATAGCGTTCATTTCCAGACATGCGAGAAGCATGTCTTGTGCTGCCAAGGAATGTTCAAAAAAGGAAGAAACCACCGGATCGAGATTTCCCAAATGCCAAAGCTACGGGATGCTAATTGAGAGTTCGGACACTTGCATATTATGCAAATCTAAGCATCATCCACTATACATGTGCAACTTATTTTGCAAAATGCCTTTAAAAGAAAAATTAAATGTAGTAAAGAGTCATAAATTATGCTTCAATTGCTTGAGGAAAGGCCATTTCTCATGGAATTGTAGGCTGAACCAACGATGCAAAGTATGCAAGGGGAAGCACCACACGATGATTCATTATGATAAACCGAGCACGGAAGGCGCTTCGGCCCAAGTTGAGAACACAACTCCGAAGGAACATGAAAGTGCTATCAATTTGACTAATACTCAACAGGCAAACTGCATTGATAGCCACGTACTACTCGCAACAGCTGGAATCAAGATAAAAAATGGACTCGGAAAGTTATGCACCTGCAGAGCCCTACTGGACAGCGGTTCCCAAGTCACCATGATAACAAAAGGATGCTGCGAAAGATTGGGACTTGTCCAAAGGAAATCAGATCGGATGATTATAGGGGTTGGAAACACACCAGTGCAGCATTCTTCATCGACAGTAAGTGTGACATTTTGTCCACTGAATAATTCTGAGGAATTCTCGGTAGAGGCAGTAGTCACGGGAGTGCTCACTTCAGAAATTCCGAACTTCAGGTTGAAAGACCCTAATTGGCCAACTTTGAAGAACCTCAAATTGGCAGACCCAGAGTTCTACATACAAGCCCCAATAGATATGATATTGGGAGCAGATATATACACTGAACTTATGTTGAATGGCCCTATATCTCTCGGAGAAGGATTGCCAATGGCTATTAATACAAGACTAGGTTGGGTACTTCTAGGAAAACTAATGGGAACATCGGAGAGTAATACAGAAGTCTGTAACCTGAGTTTACAATCTGAACCAGAACTAGAATTCGTAATGAAAAGATTCTGGGAAACTGAATCTGTGCCGTCACCGGATCTTTGTACACAGGACGAAGATTGTGAAAGTTTATTTTCGAATAACCATGGCAGAGATAGCCATGGAAGGTATTGGGTAAAATTGCCATTCAGACAACATCGACCGCTTCTGGGTGAATCAAGAGAAAAAGCTTTAAGAAGGTTCCTTTTGTTGGAAAGAAAATTGTGTAAGAATGTGAAATTATATGAGCAATACCGGGGATTCATGAAGGAATATGAACACTTAAACCACATGGAAAGGGTCCCAATTGCAGAAGTGAAGCGAGAATTGTGCAGATGCTATTACATGCCTCATCATCCGGTAATTAGAGAGCAATCCACTACAACCAAAATGAGAGTTGTGTTTGATGCATCAGCTAAATCTGAAAATAATGTTTCTTTAAATCAATTTTTGCACAAGGGACCAAAAATTCAACAGGATGTATTTTTCATTCTCCTCAGATTCAGAACGTATCCTGTCGCCATAACTGCTGATATAGAAAAGATGTACCGCCAGATAAGAATTCATCCAGAAGATGCGGACTATCAGAGGATATTGTGGAGACCATCGCCAGAAGAGCCTGTGGTGGACTATCGACTATTGACTGTTACCTATGGTACAACTTCGGCTCCATTTTTGGCAATGAGAACATTACAACAGTTAGCAGAAGATGAAGGCCAAAATTATCCTGAAGCTTCTAGGGTGACCTTGAATGATTTCTATGTCGATGATCTGCTAACAGGAGCTCAAACGATTGCTGAAACCAAAGAACTAATAGACCAATTAAAAGACTTAATGAAAAGGGGAGGGTTTCACTTAAGAAAGTGGAATTCAAATTGCCACGAGATAGTGTCTCATGTCGAGGAAATGAACGAAGAGAAGAAAATTAACTTGGAGAAAGGAGCCATATCCAAGATTTTAGGAATTGTATGGGATCATGTACAAGATACGTTTAGAGTTAATATAACTCTTCCTGAAGAAGTTGTTACCAAAAGAGATCTTTTCTCCAATATTGCGAGGATTTTCGATCCACTTGGTTTCCTCTCACCTACTACAGTGGCTTTGAAAATATAAATGCAGGAGTTATGGAGAAGTGGCACAGGCTGGGATGAGCATATTCCGAACGACATCAAGGAAAAGTGGAATAATTTTAGAGACGAATTACTAAAATTAGGGGAGTTGAGTATCCCAAGATACATATGGGCATGTGAAGGGGATCGAGATGTTCAACTCCACGGATTTTGTGACGCGTCAAGTGTAGCTTATTCGGCTGTGTGCTACTTAAGAACAGTCTCTCTGGATGGACAAGTCCATATATCAATGCTTGCAGCAAAAACCACAGTTGCCCCATGTAAGTCTCTAACTCTACCTAGATTGGAATTGTGCGCGGCTCTCCTCCTGTCTCAGCTCTACAGATCTGTTGTTGATTCATTGAAGATTGATATTGGCAGGACATATTTGTGGTCAGATTCTCAGATCTCATTGAGTTGGATCAAATCAGATCCTAACAGATGGAAGACCTTTATACACAATAGAGTTGTGAAAATACAGCAACTGTCTGACAGAAACTCATGGCGTCACGTGTCTGGGAAGGATAATCCCGCCGATTGTGCCTCTAGGGGAATAATGCCTGCTGCGTTATCTGGACATACACTGTGGTGGCAAGGACCGACTTGGTTGAAAGATAACAACTTTGTTTAGAATCAGGATAATTGCTATGGCCGAGAATGCCATGAGGAAGAAAAAGTAGACTTAGCTTGCCAGTCCCGAGTTTCAGTCTGACCAGAAGGTGCGAGTTGCCCAAGTTCGGGCTGCTACCGGAGACTACCTACGACCTATTACGAAGTTGGCTCCGCTTCCCTTCAAATCTGAACCAGGGTTCAGCGGCCAGGGGGAGTATGTTCCAGCCTTAAATATGCAAAATTGTTAGAATTTACTTTTGTTAATTATTGTTAAATTATGTAAATTTTAGAAATGTATATAATCTTGATTTTAGAAAATAAAGTGAGTTATTAAAGTATACGAGGTTTAGTCATTAGAATTGGTGAGACGAGACAATAGCAGTTATTCAAGTTTGAAGGAGTTATAGTTAGCTCGCTGATTCAAGAAGCATATAATTAAAACCAGCGTTAAAATAAGAATTAGGCGGTGATTCCTCCTTAGTGCCAGGAGGCCAAAGCCAGTTCGATTCATAAGTGAAAAGCGTTACAAGCATAATTTTAAAATCTTCATAAATATATAAAAAATTATAAACGAAAACAATAAAGCATCAAGGGCTGCGTATCTTTATTAAAACGACAATTTACGAGCTTTCGAGCACATACGCCCTTCTACAGGAAATAATACAATAATAATCCAACCTAGTTTGAAATATAATTTATATACATATAGCTATTGTTTTGCATATCTGCTTAACTAGAATAATATTAAAATGATTGAATTTACATGTAGGTATAATAATTTGGAAAACTAATTCTAAAATATATGAGGTAATATGATACATTAAAGTAAACTTATTTTGTATTTTACAAATTTTACAACTTACAAGGAATCCCATTAGACATGTGATATCATATGCTAAGAATGAATTTGTATTATCTTATTGTATTTAAGTCTATTGAATTATATGCTTCTGGTAAATCTATTTTGCGATTTATACTATTGTATTGCTTGGACACTATTGCTTCAATTATTAATCTTTGATATTTGTTACTGATATTGTTGTAATGTGCTTTAGGTTCATTTAAGTTGAATGTATGTCCTGTTGAATTAGAGTGCTGTACTATTAAAAATAAAGGGTCATTTCTGTTTATATTTCTTCTGTGCTCAATGATTCTATTATATAATATTCTTCCTGTCTCCCCCACATATCTGGCATTACAGTTATTGCATTGTATGGAATAAATTACTTCTTTTCTGTGTGATATGTGTTCGGTTTGCCTGTTTTTTGTTATCGGGTTTCTTAAGATATCTGATAGGCTGGGTGAGTTACTATAAAAGGTTTTTATTCCAAATTTATCTAATGTTCTGGAAATATGGATAGATTTCGGGGAATATGGAATGTAACAATTTTGCCTGTATATTTTAGTTTTTTGTGGTATCATGTTACATGTGACCTGTTCCTGATAGAAATGTTTTAATATAAATGTTTTAGGGTAACCGGCTGAAGTTAAATTTTGGATAACTGTCTGTGTTTCATGATTTTTGTATAGATTTAGTGAACAATGAGTATAAATTCTTTTAGTCAACGTTTTCACTGTGTTAATTTTATGACTGATGGGGCAAAATGAAGAAAACTTTATATAATTAGGGGTGAAAGTAGGTTTGTAGTAAACTGTAGTTTGCAATCTATTATCTATTTTCATTATTTTAATATCTAAAAATGGCAATTTGCAATTATCTTCTTTTTCTATTGTAAAGTGTAAGATATTGTTGTAATTGTTGAGAGTGGCTAAGATGTTGGGAATCTGTTTTTCGGTACCAATGCAAAATATGTCATCTATATATCGTCTGTATAATATGATATCTGCCGGGTATAATGAAGTGATCCATAAATCTAATTCTCTCATTACTATTTCGGCTAATGGAGTTGACAATGTTGAATGTTGGAATATTGGCTATTGACATTGGAAATACGTTATTCTTAATTAATGTCTGTAAAAATATACAGGTATGTACACAGGTATGTTACAATATTTTTACAGTCATTAATTAAGAATAACGTATTTCCAATGTCAATAGCCAATATTCCAACATTCATCACAGAAATAGCCAATTACAATTATCAAAGAGAACATATTTTGGTATCATTCGATGTAGAGGCCTTATACCCCAGTCTCCCCCACGGCTTAATACTTAAAACTACTAAAACCTTTTTGGATAACAATAAGATAGACCCTAATACAATAGATAAAATAATAGGTTTAATCACATTATGTCTTAGAGTTAACATTTTCACATTTGACCAGAAACAGTATAAACAAATTAAGGGTTCTACTATGGGAAGCCCATTGTCAACTCCATTAGCCGAAATAGTAATGAGAGAATTAGATTTATGGATCACTTCATTATACCCGGCAGATATCATATTATACAGACGATATATAGATGACATATTTTGCATTTGTACCGAAAAACAGATTCCCAACATCTTAGCCTCTCTCAACAATTACAACAATAGCTTACACTTTACAATAGAAAAAGAAGATAATTGCACATTGCCATTTTTAGATATTAAAATAATGAAAATAGATAATAGATTGCAAACTACAGTTTACTACAAACCTACTTTCACCCCTAATTATATAAAGTTTTCTTCATTTTGCCCCATCAGTCATAAAATTAACACAGTGAAAACGTTGACTAAAAGAATTTATACTCATTGTTCACTAAATCTATACAAAAATCATGAAACACAGACAGTTATCCAAAATTTAACTTCAGCCGGTTACCCTAAAACATTTATATTAAAACATTTCTATCAGGAACAGGTCACATCTAACATGATAGCACAAAAAACTAAAATATACAGGCAAAATTGTTACATTCCATATTCCCCGAAATCTATCCATATTTCCAGAACATTAGATAAATTTGGAATAAAAACCTTTTATAGTAACTCACCCAGCCTATCAGATATCTTAAGAAACCCGATAACAAAAAACAGGCAAACCGAACACATATCACACAGAAAAGAAGTAATTTATTCCATACAATGCAATAACTGTAATGCCAGATATGTGGGGAGACAGGAAGAAAATTATATAATAGAATCATTGAGCACAGAAGAAATATAAACAGAAATGACCCTTTATCTTTAATAGTACAGCACTCTAATTCAACAGGACATACATTCAACTTAAATGAACCTAAAGCACATTACAACAATATCAGTAACAAATATCAAAGATTAATAATTGAAGCAATAGTGTCCAAGCAATACAATAGTATAAATCGCAAAATAGATTTACCAGAAGCATATAATTCAATAGACTTAAATACAATAAGATAATACAAATTCATTCTTAGCATATGATATCACATGTCTAATGGGATTCCTTGTAAGTTGTAAAATTTGTAAAATACAAAATAAGTTTACTTTAATGTATCATATTACCTCATATATTTTAGAATTAGTTTTCCAAATTATTATACCTACATGTAAATTCAATCATTTTAATATTATTCTAGTTAAGCAGATATGCAAAACAATAGCTATATGTATATAAATTATATTTCAAACTAGGTTGGATTATTATTGTATTATTTCCTGTAGAAGGGCGTATGTGCTCGAAAGCTCGTAAATTGTCGTTTTAATAAAGATACGCAGCCCTTGATGCTTTATTGTTTTCGTTTATAAATTGTACAGGGTTTTTTCATTCTATATAAAAAATTGTTTGAAATGTATTTATTTTTTCAGACGATAACTTCGGAAAAAAAATATCCAAATACTACTAGACAAACACACGCATACAGCTTTATTAATACCACCGGTCCTATACAGAATATAACAAAGGAAGGAAGCATATATCCAGCGCAGAGCCCAACAGCCTCCAGGTCCGACGCATGTCCAGTGGACACAATATCCACCGTGCATACGTCAAGGGTAGCGTATCACTGAAAGGCGAGTGTGGAATCAGCCGCGTTTTAGTCTTCGCTTTCTTCATCCAAATGGACCACGACATTCGGCGATACTATTAATCTACCTTGAACGGTGACTGCGGCCTTGTAGAATTTATACAAATCAAAGAGAAGACCTTGATTAAACATAATTGTATTCATCCAGTTATATATTTGTTGAATTTCTGACACAGTTTGAACCTTTTTTCTAATTATATGAATTTGAAATGCTTCTGTCAAAGATTCCCTCAAGGTTTTGGAAGTTTTTCCCTAAAAGCTTTTCGTTTTTTTATTGCGGTGTGAATAGCGATTTTTCATCATACTATCTTTTAAGGGACGTCTTCATATCTTGGAGTAAAGTCTTTAACAGCTTTGAAACGGTGGTTGAATCCTGTAGACTGTCGCGGAAATTATAGTCTACAGCAACCGTTTGGGGGCTGATATTTTATATTGCAACCCTAAGATTGAATTTGAAAATGATACTTTTCGCCACGACGTGCCTTGATATGGTAACAGAGGTAAATATTCAGGCTGAAAATACAGAAGCATCTCGCAAGAGGCGAACGGCTCTCGGAGCACGGACCAAGCGACTCGGCAATTCTAATATTTGTGGGTCAGCGATCCGTCGCTGGACCTTTAGAAGACACAGGGGTAACGTCCCGAGGCAGGTTGGTCAGAATGAGGTAGTTCACGAAAAGACAACCGAATTGTTATGTCTGTGTCGTCCTCAGAGAAGCAGTTGCGAAACAGGTCGTACTAAGGAATTGAACAGTACACATCCACGGTGGTAGTCCAGCGCGACACTAGGTCTTCAACAGGATGCACTTGTAGACATGCTTATTCTCTACGAAAAATAACCTGTTTAAATGACTGAAATTTTCGATAAGAGTTTTATTCAATAAAATTAAAATAATCTTCTCATTTTTAATTCTGTTGAAGGGCAGAAATGCTCGAAAAATCGCGTCTTTTGTAACAGCGATACTAGAATCTCTTCACCTTACGTTTAGTTTTTATTTTGTTATTGAATTTCAATATGTTTGTATCTATTAAAATTTGTAAATATTACAAGTGTAATCTATTTATTAGGCTTGCCTGATTTTAATAAATTAAAAGTTTGCCTTTTAAGAAAATACATCTTCTGATAATGCAACCTAAAATGGCTGATGGCCTGCGCCACCTGTCGTAATAAATATCAACTAATCGTTGATTTTTAATTATTCCGAAATAAGGATATCTGTCTACAATTATCTGAATATATTAAAATTCAAAGATTAGTTCATATTTATTCTTAACAAAGGGCTAAGGCATCAGCAACTTCTTGTCGCACACTCAGATGATTATTTTTCTCTTTTTTATTAACATGATATTAAAACATTTTAATTTTTGTACCACATTTCATATTGAAAATTTTATCTTTGATTTTATTACTAATATACAAGTAGAACTAAATTTGACAATTATAAGGCAAATGCTTCTACAGCAAAAATTCAGATTTTTTGTTCAAAATAAACATTTGCGGTATAATTGTCAAATTTCGTTTTACAATCATAAGCTGCATTATATTGTATTACTAATATAGTAATATATATTTATAAGAAAAAGATGGAGGTATATTAATTGATATGAAAAGGTATGAACGATATTATACAGAATAAAAATAAAATTAATATTTAGTTGATATATATTCAGATAGAAGGCGCACTTCAGTTTTCAAATTATCTTTATTCTTTTAATCACAAGAACATTTTAAAAGTTTCATTTGCCAATTCTTCTTTAATAGAAAAGATGTTTCTAAAATTTCTACACAACGAATAGTAATTTAGGTTTATATATTATAAGGTTAAATACAATATTTCTATAAATATATAAATTAATGGTTGAAAATAATATTTTCAATGTACTTATAAAGGACTTGTGTTTTATTTTCCAGACATCCTGGAAAGTTCTACAAATTAAAAATACTTCGGCCAGTGAATCTTTTATTCCTGGAAAGTATCATTATTGATCCGATTAACCCAGTTCCTTGGATTATTTCAGATTTCTATCCATGAACGTGGTTTTAAAATTAAGATTAGAAATTCAGAATATATGATACCTTGAGCATAGAGCACGATCACATATACACAATCGGTGTAAACTGATAAAGGGCAATTTAGATTATAGATTATAGCTACAAGAAAATGAGACTATATAATAAACATATTGACAAATTCGCAACCGTAAACAAGAAATACAGTTACCACATGAATGGAATAGTTTTGACAACCTTCTGTTAGATTTTAATACTATAATAAACCAATATTTCAAATAAGGGAATATACTTGAATGATCAGTTTAAGCTCTGGTCTTATTAGCTAGGTGACTTCAATATGTCCTTCAGTCCTAGATAAAATTTGCTTATAAACGGTGATATTCCTTGAAGACTATATTGTCTGGTTTTCACACAAAAGCAAAATTGAATCATTCGAGCATTTTGTCAAGTTCAAATTCATTTCGATATTAGAAATATTGGGTATGACTTACTTTGTGCTTCCAAAACACGACATTCTGAACGGAATCCTCTGAAGAAGATTGTGAAACTGGTCGGTAGTGAAAACAGGGTTTCACAGATTCGTATTCGTAACTTAAAAAAAAAGAATAACATATGTAGGAGATCACTCGCAAATCAAAGTTACCTAGAAAGTTTTGGAGGCTATAATAATTAATTAAAACTACCCAAGCGACGGAAATAAGGAGATATTGATTAAAATATAAAAATAATTCTAATGGAAAGTTTATTAATAATTTGAATCTTTCTAGCTTATCATGCATGATGGTCAATAATAATAATTTAGAACGCTTACCAAGAGATTGGTTACACATTGCTCCCTGCCCATTTTCAGATCAATAGAGTTCGCTAACATTAAGAAACAACTTGCCCTCTCCCAATACTCACACCAGTTCATATATAAATATCAATACAACCCGGCCCATACGAAACCCAATTTACCCCATAGAAATACCTGCATCTTACCATACTCAACACAATCCGCTGCAATATCCCACCTTCTTAAGCCTCATGGCATTAACACCTACTATACAAACAATAGAAGCTTGGCCACCATTCTAAGACATCCAATTACCCGATTGCCGAGACCTGCCAGTGCGCAGTCATCGGGTGGCTCGGTCCACTCAGTCTCATGCAACGATTGTAGTGCAACCTATATAGGTGAGACTGGTAGGTCCGTGGCCATCAGGATGACTGAGCATGGCAGGTGCGTCAATAACAAAGACAATAGGTCCCTCATCTACAACCATATTCTCGACACAGGCCACTCTTTTGATTTAACTTCACCCACCACATTATACAATAACATCACTAATAAATACCAAAGACTGATCATAGAAGCCATAATATCCATATCAAAAAATAGCATTAACCGACATATAGATTTACCAGCACAATATCAGGATATATGTAGTAACTTGAATAACCGTTAAACCCCCCCCCCCCCCCCCCCTTCCCCCAGTATACTTCCAATAGGGCCGCTGATGGCGGGTTGAACAATCGATATCCTAATACTTGTTCTCTCTTCATTATATAGTCACATTGAATTATCCAATTTCAAACCTACCATTTATTTGTTAACCGCCATTACAGGATTAGCATAGTTACATAAATATATTATATAATAGTTTAGATTTGCAAATATTTTTAACTAAATTGTTTTTTAGCCGTCCTATATTATTTTTCTCATATGTAAAAATATCTCTTTAAAAACGGAATCCTATTTAAGGCCTATTGCTATCATGTATCATTACCAGTTGAAGGGCGTGACTGCCCGAAAGCTCGTGTATTCGATTAATAAAAAACATTTTCTCCTGGCACTTAACTTTATATTTTTAATATTCCAAGGAGAAAGTTTCTACGATTAAAAAAAGAAATAAAGTTATAACATAAATGGAATAGTTTTGACAACCTTCTGTTAGATTTTGTAGATACTAAAGTAAACCAATATTTCAAAAGAGGGAATATACTTGAATAATCAGTTTTGGCTCTGGTCTTATTAATTAATTGAATCAGCTCTTATTTTATTGTAATCGGTGTAAAATAATCTATTCTCTCACACACACAAAATGAATAACAAATTAATTAGAACGATTAATTCGATTTTCGAATAAATTAATTCGAATAACGATTTTCATTATTTATACTTTAACTCGTATAAAAATCAGGACGAGGCAGTGTGCATTTTCAGTTTAATATAGAGTCAACGAGTCATTATCCATAGAGGAAAAAGTGTATAAAAATAACTTCAAAAGTGCCTGATAGATAAGCAAGGGTAACCTAATACGAAGGTGTTTTGATATATCCCCTACAATATGGAATATTATTCTAAACGATTTATTGGAAACTATTCAGAATCAAACAGTGAAATCATTGCCTATGCGGATGATATAACTGTGGTATGTTGGGGAAACAACTTTACAGAACTTCGGAATACAACAGGAAAGGTCATGGGGAGAATATTAGACTGGTGTGGGAACAATAAGTTGACCGTATCTGAAGAGAAACCGAAAACCTTATACTTGTTTAATAGCAAAATAGCTGCAAAAATTCCGAACACTATCACTGCCAATCGGGTAGAAAAACTGAAAATTATGTGAATAAATTTTAAAAATCATAGATATAAAATCAAATTGGATTTTGTGCCTCATATTGATGAGGTTATTACTAAGACAAATAGAGCTAGTGGATACCTAATTGGATTAACCGGGAAAGCATGGGGACTGGACAGTAAAAGAAGAATAGAACTCTATAAGACAATGTTTCGAAGTTCACTAACTTATGGTTCCACGATCTGGTACAACTTTATACCCAAAAAAGTCAAAGAAAAATTAAACTCTCTGCAGTACAAAATTTTAAAGCACAGTACACAGGTTTATAATTCAACATCTTCCAACTGTACTCATATTGTTGCTAGAACACCAAAGCTCACGGTGTTTATTGAAACAAATATACTGAAAATAAATATTGGATACAAAATATCAGATCCAACTAAAAGAAAAATTATATCTAATTTTATAAACCAGAAATATGAGGAATACTATGGAGGTGCCAATGATAATTTAAAGGGATTCTTTGATACTTTAATAATTCCTAACTATGTTCAACCCAACTTCTATAACGTTCAATTTTTTTACTGGAGATGGTGACATCAACACATATTTGTTTAGAATTGACAAAATTGGTTCACCTGCATGCACTTGTAGAAACGAAAAACAAACCCCTGAAAACCTTCTGATAAACTGTCCATAATCTTCTGATCTAAGGGAAAAAAACAACTTTACCTGACTAATACAAAACAATTTGCTTGCATTAAAGACCAATACATTAAGTTTAATAGATTCTGCAGTATGTATATTTCAAGGCGAAAGTGTTGGCTGTACATATTTCAAGCTACTATTTCTAATTGCAATATGCAAAATCTGACATCGAACGTTTAATTTTCATGATTCCTAATGTTCAATTGAGTTAATTGTATATAATTTAAGATATACACGCAATTATCCTAATTGTGGATATGGCGTGTCTCTCCCAACTGATAAATAAAAAAAATATGTAAGGTGAAAATCAATAAAGAACATTTGAAAATGATGTTTTATTTTCAACATAGTCTCCATTCAGTTCCACACACCTGTTCCAATGATGTTCTGATTTTTTATTCTCTCGGAAAAGTATGATGTTTCGAGATAGCGCCTGCGCCGTAGCGATTGATTCTAAAATAAATTTCCAGCTGTTATCAAACTTTGTTTTTAAGTGATTTCACAAGTGTCCCAGTATTTATTCTGCTTCAACTTTATTATGGCACAATATTTAAATAATCACAAGTGTCAGACATCGTAAAAAAGGCCAAAGTTATGAATGTCGATATAATAAACACATTGAAAATTTTAAATTCGAGAATAAAAGATATAGTTACCACCTAAATTGAATAGTTTTGACAACCTTCTGTTATATTTTGATGCTGAAGTAAACCAATATTTCAAAAGAGGGAATATACTTAAATAGTCAGTTTAAACTCTGGTCTTATTAGCTAGGTGATTTCAATGTGTCTTTCAGTCCTAGATAAACTTTACTTATAAACGGAGATGTTCCTTGGAAACTATATCATTTGGTTTTCACACAAAAGCAAAATTTAGTCATTTGAACTTATTTTTAAGTTTAAATTTGTTTTGATATCAGAAACATTAGGTTGATTTGACTTACTTAGAACTACCAAGGAATAGTGGTATATTTGGTCGGTAGTGAAAACAGGGTTTCCAAGATTCGTATTCGTAACTTTTAAAAATAATACTACATGTAGAGGATCTCACAAATCAAAATAATTAGAACGTATTGAAGGCTATAATAATTAATTAAAACTACCAAAGCGACGGAAATATAGAGATATTGAATAAAATTTTAAAATAATTCGAATGAAAAATTTTCAATTATCCGATTAAAAATATTTTTATCATAGCATGCATAATTATCAATAAAAAAAGTTTAAATAAGTTATTCTTCAATATGAAGTTCTAAGAAAGAATTAACTTCTCAATACCTTTTCTTTTTTTTTTTTTGGCTGAGATGATCCAAATACCTAACTAAGAATAATTATTATATTTAAAGCCAAAGTAATGGCCCAGATTTTAATGATCATTAATGTACGAATGCCTTTTTTCACAAATATCAAACCTCTACTGTCCTTACTGCGATGAAAAATATTGGTAGGGTTTGATATTTGTGAAAAAAGAAACATTCGTGCTTTGACTACTCTCAATTCTTATATATAGATGGCCTGTTATTGCTTTATTTCAATTTATGCTTAACTGGCTATTTCCTTGTGTTTTAAAAATATATATTCGTAATTCTACCGTCCTAAAAACTTATGTTCATAGTTTTCCTGAATACTATTTCTGAAATTCCACCCTTCACAGTCTAGCATATTTAAACAGAATAGTCCAATACAATATTAAAGCTCTAAGAAGCGGTTTGGTAGATTTAATTGGCGAAATCGTTGAAAGGATTCATCACTGATGAGCTAAGCCTTCCCAATAATTTGTCATCTCAATAAGGATAGTTGAAGTTTGATATTTGTGAAAAAAGAAACATTCGTGCTTTGAATACTCTCAACTCTTATATATATATATATATATATATATATATATATATATATATTGTTTTTTTCCAATGATGTATGAGATGTGAAAAATGCGAAAGTATGATCATTATGAACCATCAATAAGTATATTCTACATATTTCGATCAAATAATCCCTTGAATCAATATTAAAATAAAAACATAGGCCTCCAGGGAAAAGTTTCTTTTAAAAATATTTTTTATTTAAAAAATCTCGAGCTTTCGGGCAAGTACACCCTTCTACGGGAGAAAATGCTTTATATGATTAATACGCCAATGAAATATGATTTAAAATTAAATAAAGTCCATTTTCTGTTTACATTTGGTTTAAAAGCACGATCAACGCGGGCTTCTGTTGCGCATGCTTCACTTGGGGGTTATGGGCTGGGCTCAGGGAATATAATGTTATAAATTTCCGGAATATCTATTCTTCTGTTGATGCTATTGTGCTTTCTGGATATGATGGATTCTATTATCAGTCTCTATAATCTATTGGGGATGTTGGAGTAATGGGTCTTTGGTTCTGATAGGGAGAAGGAATGGCCTGTTTCTCTTATATGTTGGTATACTAAAGATCTACTGTCTTGATTATCGATATTTCGTTTATGTGGGTGTTCTGATACTCTTATATTTAAATGTCTGCCAGTTTCGCCGACATATTTGGTTTTGCATTTGTTGCATTCTATGGAGTACCAGAGCGCCATCTGCTATCAAATAATAAAACTATTTTAGAGGCGTAATATTCTTTTAAAAATAAAACAATTTCTACTGTCCTTACTGCGATGGAAATAGAGCCAGGCCCTCCCTTTAATTTTTCCATCGCAGTAAGGACAGTAGAAATTGTTTTATTTTTAAAAGAATATTACGCCTCTAAAATAGTTTTATAATTCTATGGAGTATTAAGAATGCCATATACTCCATAAAATGCAACGAATGCAAAACCAAATATGTCGACGAAACTGGCAGACATTTAAATATAAGAGTATCAGAACACATAAACGAAATATCGATAATCAAGACAGTAGATCTTTAGTATACCAACATATAAGAGAAACAGGCCATTCCTTCTCCCTATCAGAACCAAAGACCCATTACTCCAACATCCCCAATAGACTACAGAGACTAATAATAGAATCCATCATATCCAGAAAGCACAATAGCATCAACAGAAGAATAGATATTCCGGAAATTTATAACATTATATTCCCTGAGTCCAGCCCATAACCCCCAAGTGAAGAACGCGCAACAGAAGCCCGCGTTGATCGTGCTTTTAAAGCAAATGTAAACAGAAAATGGACTTTATTTAATTCTAAATCATATTTCATTGGCGTATTAATCATATAAAGCTTTTTCTCCCGTAGAAGGGCGTACTTGCCCGAAAGCTCGATATTTTTTAAATAAAAAATATTTTTAAAATAAACTTTTCCCTGGAGGCTTATTTTTTATATTAATATTCTACATATCTTATTGAATGAAAAGGTTATTCAATTATACTTAGACAAAGATAAAAATTTAATATGAGCATGACTCATCAGTGCCAAACCTTCTAGAGTGTTTCGATTGAATTGAGCTAATAGATCACCATACCTATTGTATAGTATTTATAGCCTATACAATAATTAAAATATATTTCGCCTTTATCGTAAAAATAGACGCTTACACTAGACGCCACCTATTGAATATGTCTCTGCAAACTATAATTCTCGATGACAAAGCCATAACACCAGCTTTCGAAAACATTACCGTTTTTTTGATACCGTTTTTTCGGGCTAATAGATCTCATCAGTACAGGGAGGACTTTAACTTAATGAGATCCAAAAGCAAATGTCCATCTATATTGTGACCCTAGATATGGCCAAGCCACTTTGCCAGCTCAAGTTTGATATAGGTAGAAATATAACTCACTTTTAATGCGGTTTATCTAACCGCAGTATTTCTGCTCGTGTTGTTCGAGATTACATAACTGTTAGCAAAATATAAATTCGATAGGTTAGGAAAGTCATACGGAACGATGTATTGGATATCAGCGGTCTACTATCACAAACAGCCGAGAGGACCGACATGTTTCCCGCATGGCCTTAATGGATCATACAGCCAGGTCAATATCCTCGAGTCAAGAAATGCTGCGTTTCAAGTTTTATATGCTAAAAAAACTAATTAGAAACATCAACCTAACTAACTTTATTAAGAAACATTCTTACAACTCAAACACTGCAATAGCCATTTGACATAGGCTCAAAACATCTTTTGACTTCTTTCCTACAGCCTTAGTGTGAAATACATTGCAAGGGTCATCAAGAGGCTGGAATTTCAACCTCCTGCAGAAATAGCAGACAACGAAGAACAAAATTACACTATCCCATCACCAAACTAAATCTTCTTTAGCTCTTGCTCATAGGCATACATAGGTAAAACTAGGAAGTTACCTGAAGTAGAATTAAAGCATCATAAACCCGGACTACAAAGCAATATATAGGCCGGTATTCTTAATGGTCGAGCACTCTATCATAAACAATCATATACCAGTCTTGAACAATTCCCACCTTTTCCCACCGTAATTCCACAAATTACGATCAATAAATTCATTTTGCCAGTAAATGCTCATTTCTTTCATAATGGACCCTGTATAAACCTAAAAGAAGACCTTGATTAAACATAATTGTTAATTTATGCCTAACTGGCCTCGTCTTTATTGTTTGAGGAAGAGCATGGCTCGAGGCAAATATTTGAATGTAATATACTGTCCTATAAGCTTATGTCCATAGTTGTCTTGAAACCAATTTCTGAGATTCCATCCTTCAGTGCAGTGTTTATAAGCAAAATCGTCCAATACAGTATTAGAGCTCTGAGATGCGGTCTGGTGGATTAAATTGGCGAAACCGTTTGGAAATTTCACCACTGATGAGCAAAGCCCTCCTATTATATATTTTCATCGCAGTAAGGGCAGTAGAAGTTTGTATTATGTAATAAAAGAAACATTCGTGCTTTTAAATCCTTTCATTTTATATGTATAGATGGCGCTTTATTGCTTTGTGTTAATTTAAACATAATTGTATTCATCCAGTTTTATATTTGTTGACTTTCAGACACAGTTTGAAATTTTGTTTCTAATTATATGAATCTGACATGCTTCTGTCAATGATTTCCTCTAAGTTTTGGACGTTTTTCTCTATTAGCTTTTCGTCTTTTTATTGCGGCATTAAAAGCGATTTTTCATCATACCATCTTAAGGAACGTCTTCATTTTGGAGGAAAGTCTTAAACAGCTTTAACAAAGCGGTTGAATCCTGAAGTCTGTCGCGGAAATTATAATCTACAGCAACGATTTGGGGGCTGATATTTTACACTGCAACCCTAAAATGGAATTTGAAAATGATAACTCTCGCCACGACATTGGAGTTTTGAGCCTCAAGATGGTAACGGAGGTAAATATTCAGGCTGAAAATCCAGAAGCATCTCTCAAGAGGCGAACAGCTCTCGGAGCACGGACCAAGCGACTCGGCAATTCTAATATCTGTGGGTCAGCGATCCGTCGCTGGACCTTTAGAAGACACAGGGGTAACGTCCTGAGGCAGGTTGGTCAGAATGAGGTAGTTCACGAAAAGACAACCGAATTGTTATGTCTGTGTCGTCCTCAGAGAAGCAGTTGCGAAACAGGTCGTACTAAGAGATTGAACAGTACACATCCACGGTACCACCGTGACAGTACCGCCCAGCGCGACACCAGATCTTCAACAGGATGCGCTTGTAGACATGCTTATTCTCTACGAAGAATATTCTGTATATAGGACTGGAAGTTTTAATAAGAGTTCTATTCAATAAAAGTAAAATAAGCTTATTTTAAATTCTGTTGAAGGGCAGAAATTCTGGAAAAATCGCTTATGCCTAACCAGCCTAAAATTATATCTTTACCTTACGCTTAGTTTTTCTTTTGTTATTAAATTTCAATATGTTTTTATCTATATTAAAATTTGTCAATATTGCAAGTGTAAACAATTCATTAGGCTTGCCTGATTTTAATAAGGAAACAGTTTGCCTTTTAAGAAAATACATCTTCTGATAGTGCAACCTAAAATGGCTGATGGCCTGCGCCACCTGTCGTAATAAATATCAACTAATCGTTGATTTTTAATTATTCCGAAATATGGTTATCTGTCTACAATTACCTGAATATATTAAAAATCAGAGATTAGTTCATATTTACTCTTAACAAAGGGCTAAGGTATCAGCAACTTCTTGTCGCACACTCAGATGATTATTTTTCTTAATTTATTAATCTGATCCCTGTAAATTTTAACCTTTGTACCACAATTCAAATTTCGATTTTCATTTTTGATTTTATTACTAATATAGGAATATATTTATAAGGAAAAGATAAAGGTATATATAATTAATATGAAAAGGTTTGAAAATGAAATTATAGAGAATAAAAATAAAATTATTATTTAGTTGATATTCCTTCCAAAAGAAGGCTCAATTCAGAGTTAAAATTATCTATATTTTTAATTACAAGAATATTTGAAAAGTTTCCTTTGCCAATTCTTCTTTGATGGAAAAAGATGTTTCGAAAAATTTCTACATAAATAAATGGTAATTTAGGTGTATATTTTATAAAGTCAAATACATTATTTCTATAAATATATAAATTAATGGTTGAACATAATATTTTAAGTTTAAAGAAATTAGGTCATTTGTTTTTTTCCAGGCTTCCTGGAAAGTTCAATAAATTAAAAATACTTCGGCCAGTAAATCTTTTATTCCTGGAAAGTATCAGTATTAATCCGATTAACCCAGTTTCTTGGATTATTTCAGATTCCTATCCATGAACGTGGTTTGAAAATTAAGATCAAAAATTCAGAATATGATATATCTTGAATATAGAGCTCGATCACATATAAACAATCGGTGTAAAATTATTTAGGCATAATTTGATTATGGATTATAGCTACAAGAAAATGAGACGATATAATAAAGACATTGACAAATTCACAATCGTAAACAAGAAATACAGTTATAACATAAATGGAATAGTTTTGACAACCTTCTGTTAGATTTTAATATTGATGTAAACCAATATTTCAAAAGAGGGAATATACTTGAATAGTCAGTTTAGGCTCAGGTCGTATTAATTTATTTGGATTAGGTCTTATTTTATCGGAATCAGTGTAAAATAATCTATTAATGAAATCGATAACAAATTGATTAGAAAGATTAATTCTACATTTAGTATTTTATTCTTTTAACATTACCTTTCAACAAAATACCTATATAAAGAAAGTTTAAAGGCCATTTCCATTATTTTCCATAAAAAATGATATAAGTTTAATATAAAGTTAACTACCCAATGAAGAGAAGAAAATTACATCTATATATATTTTAGACAAAAAATTGTTAAAGGTTGGCGTTCAGTCAACTGAAATATTGGTAAATAAATTATATTTTGATCCAATCTATTAAGGGATTGCTCTATTTTCGAATAATATTAATATATGTTGAAATTTTGTGTAGTTTCATACATTATACAGTGACTATCCTGATAGGTTTCGGTTCAAATACCACTCACTAGAGTAGTATCCGGAATATCAATTAGATGTTAACACCTATGTGTAATGACATACATTATACAGTGGATATCCTGGTATGATATTTTATAATCATTTTGCTTTTTCCATTATATAGTGCTTTAAAATGGAATAAAGTATGTAGTCACACGACGAGGTTCAGATAAAGCAAGTTTAAAGATATAGATTTCATTTTTCTCAATTGAGATAACCCTGAAAATTTATTTATAAGACACTCCAAAGGCATCTTGAATAAGCAAGTTTTTTAGACCATCCACTTATGGACAAAATAACTGTTTCGATATGCTTATTGACCAACAATCTCATAAAAAAGGAATATAACATTACTCTTCATCTATAATTTATCTTTGTCCTTGTTTATTGAAAATATTTAAAATAAATATATGCTATACTTGAAAATAAAAATAAAATGTTCTTCTATTTTATAGCTTCATTTACTTAGTACAAATTATGCTTGGTTTTATATTGGTTTATATCGTAGTGTTTGAAGAATTTTTAAAACATTTCTAAAAGATGTAAACGATTTTTCTACCTTTTCCTGCAACAGGAGGTGAATAGCCAGCCAAATCTGAAACAGAAATAAACTTATAAATACTCGAGTTCTTTATTGTTTCTACAGATATGCAGAGAATATATATTTTCCTCACTTTTTCAATATTTTTATTTTCACTCACAGAAAAGATGTAAATCTGTGAATCTCTCTCTCTCTCTCTGAACAAGAGTTACCTAAAAATATTTGAGAAGGAAGAATAAATAAAATTAAGACAAAGGGTTTCTTTTAATTTTGATTTTGCAAGCATTCGAGTAATATTTCTGCTCTTCAACGGGAAAATACTTCTATGTACAATATAAATATGAACTATTTTTTATACAAATATAATTGAAAATAATTGTATTTTTTTATAAAGATCATCTTTATATTGTACACTAGCCGAATGACCCGGGCAACGCCCGTGTTTTACCCGATTCATTGTTTTTATTCAAATACTATTTGGTACAATTATAAATTGGCGCCTTATATAAATGCATATATTAGTTAATACCTATAGCCTATGTGCTTTATCTGCCTATGTACTGTTGGCTTCCGTAGGAAAGACACTCGTAACTATATTGCGACCTACCGCCAGCCATGCACGCGCACAGGGAAGTCACGTGCTCGCCGGCGGGGGGGGGGGGGGGGCATAGGTGGCGTGACGGGAGCCAACCAATAGAAGCAAACGGTGACAGAGAGAGATTAGTAGATGACCCCAGAAAGACGCTCGTATCTGTATATACAATATTTGTATTTTCCTGTTGAGAGTAAAATTTTGTTAGAAAGCTTGCAAAATCAAAATTGAAAGAAACTCTTTGTCTTAATTTTATTTGTTCTTCCTATTTAAAATCTGTAATTGAAAAGAAAAAAATATAATAATTTTACCTATATATAATATTTTAATGTAGAAAATTAGAAAATAATAGACAAACCTCAGAATGTAATGTAATTTTCTTAATGTAAAAATATAACTTATATATATTGTTGCATCATGGCTAATGAACATATTTTATTTTAATTTGTAATATTATTTTTCATATATTTTTAATTCAAAATTATATTTTATATTTATTTATTTTATTAAACAGAATATATGTATTATAAACATAATATATTATATTATAGAATCATCATTTGTATTTAAGTACACGTGTGACTTCACTGCTCTCTTTGATGTGAGAAATAAAAAAAATATTCTGGAGGCTACTTAAAGTAGAGTTATCTCATTATTCCCTTTTATAAAGCTGTAGGATGGTTGAAACACGCTCTGGTAAGATGCAAGACCCAGCACAGGAGAGAATCAAGGCTGAAGAGTCTGCCAAGCCGCAACCTGGTGCAACAATACTTATACATAGATGGAAAATTTGCCGGGAGGAAATTAATCCATGGTAACAACAATTGGTAGAGATGCTAGTTCCGACCCAGTTGTCCTGAATCCCAACATCGACATCCCCAAATATGATGGAACAGAAGACCCTCGCCCATGGATTGAATCTCTTGAAGAAATTGGCTTCCTGTACCATTGGGCAGACTACATTATCTCCCGTTATGCTGCCATGAATATGATTGGTAGCGCCAAAACCTGGCTGAACCTACACAAAGTAAGTTTCACCAGCTGGGAAAATTTCAAGAGCCGCCTAATTGAGGATTTTGCCTCAGACGCCAACAAAGAAGAAATGAAGATGAGATTAAACAGGATACAACAGTGGAATGAACCTGCAATCAGGTTCTCAGAGGATATACTTGTACTGTGCAACAAGGTCGACCCCCAAATGGAAGAAGAGACTAAAATAAACTGGGTTATTGGAGGGTTAAAGAAAGAATACTCTTTTGCCCTTCACCTAAACCCTCCTAAAAATAGCAATGAACTACTTGAAATTTGTAAAAAGCTGGATTTGTTCGAAAAGAATTACCAAGAACGTGTAGAAAATCAAAAGCTCTTTATAATGGACCACGCTCTCCTCGTCCCCATCATCAAGAGCAATGGAAGAACGCTCCGTCGTTCAGAAGACCATACCAGAACACCTCCAAGCCCCAGGCCCCCGCTCCGAGGTACTACCAGAACACCTCCAAGCCCCAGGCCCCCACTCCGAGGTACTACCAGAACATGACTCTACCCCAGGTATCTGCCCCTAGACGATTTTACACTCCCAATCCTGAGCCAAAACCGGTTTACCCAAGTAAAACATACAATAAGAGTCCAAATTCAAACAGGAATAGGACAGAAGGCGGGAGACCAATATGTTTCAAGTGTAACAAGCCAGGACACGTAGCGCGGCATTGCAGAGTCAGGTTTGTAAGAATTGTGGAAGAGGACCCCATAGTTACACAAGACAAGGTCGAAGAAGAAATCCGAATGGATAATGGAACTGAGAAGTCGAGACCTCTGCTCTACGCTGACGTAAGTAATAGCACGTACTCTGGTATCCCTACAAGGAATAGATATGCCGCATTAGAAGATTTAAACTAAGCATCGCGCCTGAGTCCGTCAATCAAAGCAAGTCGACCATAAATGGAATTAAAAAGTTGGACCCCAAATATGAAATGAACATTAACGTGGATAGAATCGGTATCTGCGAAGCTTTGATTGATACAGGCGCCGATCTTTCAGTGGTAGACCTTAGTACAGTTCTTAACACAGGTCTTGAAATAATAAATCCTGATAAAATGTGCTCCGGACCCGATGGCAAAGAATTAGATATCGTAGGATATATTATTTTAAATATAAAATTTGATGACAAAACAATTACACATCAATTTGTGATAAGAGAACACATTTGCGAATATTTATACCTGGACGAGATTTTCTTAAGAAAATGAACGCAAAAATTGATTGTCAGCGTGAAATAATCAAATATGACTTGACAGAAAATCGTGACGTAATCAAATATCAACAGAAGAAAATAAAAAGTGCAAAGGATGCCATTATACCAGAATTTTCTATTAAATTGATTAATGCATTTGTAGAAGCAGAGGATGGCGAATACATCATCGAGGAGAACCATAAAATGTTTCAAGCAAATGGACTTCGACTAGTGAGAAGCTTAATAAATGTTGCGAATAAGGAAACATATATCTGGATAACAAACCCTTACCCTCGACCATTAAAAATATTAAAAAACCAAACATTGTGCTTTGGAAGCCAGCCAGCTGAAGTGAATCTTATAGAAGAAAGTGAACAAAAAGAGCATGAAGAACCCCAATTTCAGATAAACGAAAATTTATCATATAAGGAAAAGGAGCAATTGAAACAAGTTTTGGAAAAGTACGAGGATTTGTTTTCGTCGGGATTAGGAAGATCCAACTTAGCGAAACATCGGATCGATACAGAAGGCGCGAAACCGATCAAACACAAGCCGTATAGGGTGAGCGCGAAAGAGCGAGAAATCATAAAAGAACAAATTGATGAAATGCTCAGAGACGGCATAATTAGACCATCCTCGAGTCCATGGTCCTTCCATGTAATCTTGGTCAAGAAGCGAGATGGTAAGTACAGATTTTGCGTTGACTACAGAAAATTGAATGATGTAACAGTGAAGGATGTTTACCCAATTCCCAGAATTAAGGAAGTATTGGATACACTTCAAGGATCCAAATACTTTTCAGCAATTGACCTTAAATCAGGATATTGGCAAGTAGAGGTTTAGGAGAAAGATAAAGAAAAGACAGCCTTCACTACAGCACATGGCCTATATGAGTTCAACGTAATGCCCTTTGGTCTACGCAATGCCCCTGCTACATTTGAGAGGAACATGGAAAATATGCTTGGTAATCTTAGATGGCAAATTTGCTTATGTTATCTAGATGAAGTAATCATTTATAGCTCGGATTTTTCAACACATCTCAAAAGAATAGAAGCTGTTTTAAAATGTTTTCGCGAGGCTAATTTAAAATTGAACAACAAAAAATGCCAATTTGCTTTCGAAGAACTGGAGATTCTTGGCCATATAACTAATCAACATGGTATAAAACCAGCGGAGCATAATATCAAGGCTATTAGAGATTTTCCTCGGCCCAAAAAGATAAAAGAAGTTCAATCATTTTTAGGAATGTGCTCATATTATAGAAAATGTATCAAAGGTTTTTCAAAAATTGCCGATCCATTAACCAGTCTTATAAAAAAGAATGTACCTTTTACCTGGACAGAAAATCAAGAAAAAGCATTTCAAACCCTTAAAGTAGCATTGATAAATCCCCCAATCTTAGGGCACTTTGATCCGAATGCAACTACTTACATTCATACTGACGCATCTAACATCGGCCTGGGTGCAACATTAGTCCAAAAGTTCGGCGATAAAAAAAAAGGTGATCTCATATTTAAGTCGAACACTGAGCAAACCTGAGCAAAATTATTCGACTACCGAAAAAGAATGTCTAGCTGTTGTGTGGTCAATGTCCAAGTTACGACCCTACCTATATGGAAGGCACTTCAAAATCGTAACTGATCATCACGCACTATGCTGGCTTAAGAATCTGAAAGATCCGACCGGCCGATTAGCACGATGGGCACTGGAGATTCAGGAATATAATTTCGAAATTATACACAAATCGGGTAAAAAACATCTGGACGCTGATGGTCTATTTAGAGGACCCTTACCGGAAAACGAATGGGATGAAGATTATGAAAGACTATTTCTGAATCAAATAATAGACGAAAAGGATGTTTTTATTGAGAATATTAAGGAGAACCTTAGTGCAAACAAACGTTCAATTACACAGAACTTCAAAGAAGAAAATGGGTGTCTCTACAAGAAAAATCCAAATCCTGAAGGTAGGGCATGGTTGCTGGTAGTGCCAAAGAAGAGAAGGAAGGAAATCATGAGTGAATACCACAACCATATGCTGAATGTCCATCTGGGCGTCGCCAGAACTACTTACCGATTGAAGAATAAATACTATTGGCCTTCCATGTTGAAAGATGTTTCAGAATTTGTAAAGACGTGACAAAGTCGGAAAGGTTCAAATCACTTGCCTTCTGGACTTTTACAACCTATTCCCCCAGCTAACTACCCTTTTGAAAGAATCGGAATTGACTTTGTTGGCCCCTTGCCATCAACGAAAAGAAGAAGGAAGTGGATAATTGTGTTGACTGATTATTATACCAAGTATGCTGAAACAAAGGCAGTATCAGAAGCAACCGTGAAAGAATTCTCTACATTTTTAATCGAACATATTATTTTACGTCACGGGGCCCCAAGATTTCTTATTAACGATAGAGGTTCACAATTCACTAGCAATTTAATGAAGGAGGTAATGAAAATGTGCAAAGTTAAACACTGCTTCACAACGAGCTACCACCCCCAGACTAATGGACTAACGGAACGGCTAAATAGAACTTTAATCAATATGATCAGCATGTATGTGAACACAGACCAGAAGAACTGGGACGAAATCCTCCCTTTTATTACCCACGCGTATAATACCACGATTCAAGAAACCACAGGCTACTCTCCATTTTTCCTGTTGTTTGGAAGGGAACCCATGTCCCTCTTAGACGACGAGAATATCCCAATGGACAGTAATATGGACGATTACGACGAATATATAGAAAACTACTTAGATAAAATAGCAAGGACGAGACAGGGAGTCATTAGCAACACAGAGAAGACTCAGGAAAGAATAAAAAGAAACTATGACAAAAAACACAATGAGAAAATCCATGAACCAGGACATTTAGTGGCAGTTTGGACACCAGTCAGGAAAATCGGAAAATGTGAAAAACTATTGAGAAAATATTTTGGCCCATATCGAATATTAAAGAAGCTGTCTAACGTAAATTACTTAATTGAGCCGAAAGAAAATCCTGGCCAAGACCCATTGATTGTCCATGTCTCAAGACTCAAACCCTATTTTGAGAGAATTGATGAGGTAACTCACGAGGACGTGACGACCTCTGGAGAGGGGGAAGTGTTGCATCATGGCTAATGAACCTATTTTATTTTAATTTGTAATATTATTTTTCATATATTTTAAATTCAAAATTATATTTTATAATTATTTATTTTATTAAACAGAATATATGTATTATAAACAGAATATATGTATTATAGAAACATCATTTGTATTTAGGTACACGTGTGACCTCACTGCTCTCTTTGATGTGAGAAATAAATAAATTATGCTGGAGGCTACTTAAAGTAGAGTTATCTCATTATTCCCTTTTATAAAGCTGTAGGATGGTTGAAACACGCTCTGGTAAGATGCAAAACCCAGCACAGGAGAGATTCAAGGCTGAAGAGTCTGCCAAGCCGCAACCTGGTGCAACAATATAAAAGAAGCGTAAAAATGTAACTTTACAGAAAATAAATATTAATATCAAAAATGACAATCATGGCTTATTATTAAGTTTCTAATTCGATAAAACTGACATACTCATTTCAAAGGTTAGCTCAAGGCTTTGGAAGTCTTATCCTATTATGTTTTCGTATTTCTATTGCAGCTTAAAAATATATATTTTTTATGAATGTCGTTATCCTGGAGTAGAGTCTTGGCTTTGACACGGTTGTTGAATCCTGGAGTCAGTGGTGAAAAATATAGCCTACAGCACCGATTTGGTGGCTCATATTTTACACTGTGACCCTAAGATGGAATTTGATAATGGTAGCTTTAGCCCCAGCTGTGGTTTTCTTAGCCTCGAGATGGAGGCCAAGATCAAAAGGCTAAGCCTTCAGATCCGGTACTGCAAATCGATGGAGGAAAAACCTCAAGTGGCAGGGAATTAAGCGGCTAAGCAACTTCAATATCTGTGGAACAGGGATTCATCGTTGTATCTTTTAAGGAAACGGGTACCACGCCTCGAGGCAGGTTGGTCAGAATGAGGTAGATCATGAAAAGACAGCCGTATTGTTATACTTGTATCGTCCTCATAAAAACAGTTGTGAAGCAGGTCGACCCAAGAGATTGAACAGTACACATCGACGGTGGTAGCCCAGCGAGAACCCAGGTCTTGAATAGGATGCGTTTGTAGACATGCCTATTCTCTACGAATCTTTATTCGTTAATTTTTAATTATTCCGAAATAAGGATATCTGTTTACAATTATCTGAATATATTAAAATTCAGAGATTAGTTCATATTCATTTCTACCAAGGGCTAAGGCATCAGCAAATTCTTGTCGCACACTCAGAAGATTATCTTTCTTAATTTATTAACCTGATCCCGAAACATTTTAATTTTTGTTCCACATTTAGAATTGCAATTTTCATCTTTGATTTTATTACTAATATACAAGTAGAACGAAATTTGACAATTATAACGTAATTGCTTCTACCGCAAAAATTCAGATTTTTTGTTCAAAATAAACATTTGCGGTATAATTGTCAAATTTCGTTTTACAATCATAAGCCGCAATATATTGTATTACTAATATAGAAATATATATTTAATGGAGATTATAAAGGTATATTTATTGATATGAAAATGTATCAATTAAATTATAGAGAATAAAAATAAAATTAATATTTAGTTGATACTTATTCCAAAAGAAGGCGCACTTCAGTTTTCAAATTATCTCTATTTTAAATTACAAGGACATTTTAAAAGTTTCCTTTGCCAATTCTTCTTTAATAGAAAAGATGCTTCTAAAATTTCTACACAACAAATAGTAATTTAGGTTTATATATTATAAGGTTAAATACAATATTTCCATAAATATATGAATTAATAGTTGAAAATATTATTTCCAAATTTTTACAAGAAGACGTGTGTTTTTTTTCCAGACTTCCTGGAAATTTCTACAAATTAAAAATACTTCGGACAGTCAATCTTTTATTCCTGGAAAGTATCATTATTGATCCGATTAACCCAGTTCCTTTGTTTATTTCTAATGTTTTTATCTAATAAAATTAGTAAATATTACAAGTGTAAGCTATTTATTAGGCTTGCCTGATTTTAATAAAGAAACAGTTTGCCTTTTAAGAAAATACATCTTCTGATAGTGCAACCTATAATGGCTGATGGCCTGCGCCACCTCTCGTAATAAATATCAACTAATCGTTGATTTTAAATTATTCCTAAATAAGGATATCTGTCTACAATTACCTGAATATATTAAAATTCAAAGATTAGTTCATATTTATTTCAACAAAGGGCTAAGGCATCAGCAACTTCTTGTCGCACACTCAGATTATGCTTTTTCTTAATTTATTAACCTGATATTAAAACATTTTAATTTTTGTACCACATTTTAAATATCAATTGTCATCTTTGATTTTATTACCAATATACAAGTAGAACTAAATTTTACAATTATAACGCAAATGCTTCTAACGCAAAAATTCAGATTTTTTGTTCAAAATAAACATTTGCGGTATATTTGTCAAATTTCGTTCTACAATCATAAAGCGCATTATATTGAATTACTAATATAGAAATATATATTTATAAGGAAAATATAAAGGTATATTAATTGATATGAAAAGGTATGAATGAAATTATACAGAATTAAAAAAAAATCATATTTAGTTGATATATATTCAGATAGAAGGCGCACTTCAGTGTTCAAATTATCTCTATTTTAAATTACAAGGACATTTTAAAAGTTTCATTTGCCAATTCTTCTTTAATAGAAAATATGTTTCTAAAATTTCTACACAACAAATAGTAATTTAGGTTTATAAATTATAAGGTTAAATACAATATTTCTATAAATATATGAATTAATGGTTGAAAATATTATTTCCAATGTCTATGTAAAAAAGGTCATTTTTTCCAGGCTTTCTAGAAAGTTCTTAAAATTAAAAATACTTCGGCCAGTGAATCTTTTATTCCTGGAATGTATCATTATTGATTTGATCAACCCAGTTCCTTTTTATTTCAGATTCCTATCCATTAACGTGGTTTGAAAATTAAGATTAAAAATTCAGAATATAAGATATCTTGAGCATAGAGCTCGATCAAATATACACAATCGGTGTGAACTGATAAAGGACAATTTAAATTATAGATTATAGCTACAATAAAATGAGACGATATAATAAACACATTGACAAATTCACACTCGTAAACAAGAAATACAGTTACCACATGAATGGAATAGTTTTGAAAACCTTCTGTTAGATTTTGATACTGAAGTAAACCAATATTTCAAAAGAGGGAATATACTTGAATGGTCAGTTTAAGCTCTGGTCTTATTAGCTAGGTGACTTCAATATGTCCTTCAGTCCTAGATAAAATTTGCTTATAAACGGTGATGTTACTTAAAGACTATATTGTCTGATTTTCACACAAAAGCAAAATTGAGTCATTCGAACATTTTGTCAAGTTCAAATCATTTCGATATTAGAAATATTGGGTTTGACTTACTTTGTGCTCTCAAAACACGACATTCTGAACGGATTCTTTTGAGGAAGATTGTGAAACTGGTCGGGAGTGAAAACAGGGTTTCACATATTCATATTCGTAACTTTAAAAAAAGAATAATATATGTAGGAGATCACTCGCAAATCAAAGTTATCTAAAACGTGTTGGAGGCTATAATAATTAATTAAAACTACCCAAGCGACGGAAATAAGGAGATATTGATTAAAATTTAAAAATATTCTGAATGGAAAGTATATTAATTATTTGATTGAAGATATTTTCATCTTATCATGAATGATTATCAATAAAAAGGAAGTTTTGATTAAGTTATTTTTCAATATAAAGTACTAATAAAGAATGAACTTCTCTATCCTTTGTCTCTTTTCGACTCGGATGATTCACATACTCAACTAAGAATAATTATGATTTCTGAAGACAATGTGATAGCTCCAATTCCAATGTTCAATAATATATGAAATGGGGAAAATGTGAATGTATGATCATTATGAATCCTATAATATCTATATATTATTGAATGGAAAAGTTATTCATTTATACTAAGACAAAGATAAAAATGCTAAATGAGCGTGAGGTTCATCAGTGTCAAACTTTCCAGAGTGTTTCAATTGAATTTATATGATAGATCATCATAAATATTATGTCGTATTTATCGCCTATTCAATATTTAAATGATAATTCGTATTTTTCGTAAAAATAGACGCTGAACTAGGCGCTATCTTATGACTGTCTGCACAAACAAGC
The DNA here is from genome assembly GCA_030710605.1 of Cordylochernes scorpioides. NCBI lineage: Eukaryota > Metazoa > Arthropoda > Arachnida > Pseudoscorpiones > Chernetidae > Cordylochernes > Cordylochernes scorpioides. The sequence continues at coordinate 78,675,732 of CP092869.1, read as the reverse complement.
GGACTCGATTTCAGGCTAATAGATATCATCAGCACTGGGTGATCTTTGATTAAATGGCATCTACAAGCAAATGCCCCTATATATTCTGACCAAAGATATGGTCAAGCCACTTTACCAGCTCAATACAACTTTGTAAATTGTGAAGATTTGATTCCTTGTAGGTCTTGAAATCATAGCTATCTTCGGACTGATGAGACCCAGTATACAGAAACCACGATCTCTAGATTGGCACTTCTCAGTTTCCAAGGTTGGTTTTGTGGCTTTATAACTGAACAGAATCCTTTAGTTTAAGGAGATAGTCAATAGATGGTGCCTAGGCTTGGTGTTTATTTCAACGGAAGAGGCGACCTTTTTTATAGATCATTATCCTCCCGGAATATCTTAAAACGATATAATCTGTATTTAGCTGAATATTTGGAAATTAGTAGCTTATTTTAACTATTTAGACAATCTTTCATATCTTTTGGCGTGAAAAGTGATCTTTATTTCGGTAGATCAAATTTCCTCCTGGCAGAATATTTATATACTGTATTGGTCTTTAATATTTAAACTAAGAAGGCGTATTCTAAATACCTGAAATTTACACAATAGAAGGATGCTGTTGTGTGAAAATATGAACATATTCCTGCATAAAGGAATAGGTAGTGACATTAAATTATTTCATGAATTTTGAAACTATTATAAACGCGTATAATTCTTTTAAAAATTAAATAATTTCTACTGCCCTTACTGTAATGGAAAAATTAATCCTGGTGAATCCTGGTGTCAGTCGCGTAAAATATAGTCTACAGCACCGATTTGGGGGCTGATATTTTACATTGCAAACTTAAGATGGGATTTGAAATGATAGCTTTCGCAACGGCTTTAGTTTTCTGAGGTTCGAGATGAAAGCTAATGTCAAAATTTCGGGCCTGCAGATCCAGGGGCACCCTGCAGGAAGCGAGCACCTCCCGGAGCACGGATCATGCGGTTCGGAACTCCAATATCTGTGGGTCAGCGATCCGTCGCTGGACCTTTATACGACACAGGTGGCACGCCTCGAAGGAGGTTGGCCAGAATGAGGTAGGTCAAATAAAGACAGCCGTCTCGTGATGTTTGTGTCGTCCCCTGAGAAGCAGTTGGGAAGCAAGTAGACCCAAGAGATTGAACAGTACACATCCACGGTGGTAGCCAGCGCGACACCAGGTCTTCAACAGGATGCGCTTGTAGACATGCCAATTCTCTACGAAGAATAATCTGAATAAAGGAATGAAAATTTGATAAGAGTTGTATTCAATAAAGGTGAATATATCTTATTTTCATTTCTGTTGGAGGGCAGAATCTACGATTAGTTTTTCTTTTGTTATTAAATTTCAATATGTTTGTATCTATTAAAATTTGCAAATATCACAAGTGTAAGCTATTTATTAGGCTTGCCGTATTTCAATAAGGAAACAGTTTGCCTTTTAAGAAAATACATCTTCTGATAGTGCAACCTAAAATGGCTGAAGGCCTGCGCCACCTGTCGTAATAAATATCAACTAATCGTTGATTTTAAATTATTCCTAAATAAGGATATCTGTCTACTATTATCTGAATATATTAAAAATTAGAGATTAGTTTATATTTACTATTAACAAAGGGCTAAGGCATCAGCAACTTCTTGTCGCACACTCAGAAGATTCTCTTTCTTAATTTATTAACCTAATCCCAGTAAATTTTGACCTTTGTACCACATTTCAAATTTCGATTTTCATCTTTGATTTTATTACAAATATAGAAATATATGTATAAGGAAAATATAAAGGTATACTTATTGATATGAAAAGGTATGAATGAAATTATAAAGAATAAAAATAAAATTAATATTTAGTTGATATTTATTCAGATAGAAGGCGCACTTCAGAGTTCAAATTATCTTTGTATTTTTAATTACAAGGACATTTTAAAAGTTTACCTTTGCCAATTCTTCTAGTTGAAAAAGATGCTTCCGAAATTTTTGCACAAAAAATGGTAATTTAGGTGTATATATTATAAAGTTAAATATAATATTTCTATAAATATATAAATTAATGGTTGAAAATGATATTTTCAATAGCTATTGAAAAATTACATTTGTTTTTTTCCAGGCTTCCTGGAAAGTTTTTCAAATTAAAGATACTTAGGCCAGTAAATCTTTTATTCCTGGAAAGTATCATTATTGATCCGATTAACCCAGTTCCTTGGAATATTTGGATAATCTGTATTCAGCTGATTATTTGGAAAATTAGTAGCTTATTCTAACTACTTGGACAAACTTTCATATCTTTTGACTTGAAAAGTGATCTTTATTTTGGTAGATCAAATACCATCCTGGCAAAATCTCTATATACTGTATTGGCCTTTAATATTGAAACTAAGAAGGCGTATTCTAAATACCTGAAATTTACACAATAGAAGGATGCTGTGATGTGAAAATATGAACATATTTCGGCATAAAGGAATAGGTAGTGACACTGATTTATTTCATGAAATTTGAAACTATTATAAACGCATATGATTCTTTTAAAAATTAAACAATTTCTACTGCCCTAATTGCAATGGAAAAATTAATGGGAGGGCCTGGCTCAAATTTTTTCTATTGCAGTAAGGGCAATGCATGCGCATGATGCGCTAATGCATCATAATACTACAATTTGTGAAAAATGAAAATTGCATATGAAACGTTGCTTAGTTGGGAAAGGTTGTCACCATAACACGTTTAAGAAGGATATATACTTGTAAATAAGTTTTGAAGTTTGATATAGGTAGAAATATAACTCACTTTTATTGCGGTTAATCAAACCGCAGTATTGATGCTCGGGTTGTTCGAGTTACATGACTGTTAGCAAAATATAAATTCGATCGGTTTAGGAAAGTCATACGGAACGATTTATTGGATATCAGCGGTCTACTATCACTAACAGCCGAGAGGACCGACATGTTACCCGCATGGCCTTAATGGATCATACAGCCAGGTCAATATCCTCGAGTCAAGAAATGCTGCGTTTCAAGTTAAAAATGATAAAAATACTACTTGAAACAATACCCACTTGAATTTATGAAGAGATATTTCTACAGCCCAAACGCTGCAATAGCCATTTGACATCTTCCCTACAGCCTTAGTATGGAGAACATTGCAAGGAGCATCAAGCGGCTGGAACTTTCTGCCGAAATAGCAGACAACAAAGAACAAAGTTAGACCATCCCATCATAAAATCAAATCCCTTTTAGCTCTTGCTCATAGACATACATAGGTTAAACTGGGGAGTAACTTGAAGAAGAATGGAAGCAGCATAAACCCGGACTCTGAAGCAATATAGAGGCCAGTATTCTTATTGCCCGAACACTCTATCATGAACAATAATTCTTACAAAAGAATAAAAATTACCTTTTAAAAGAGTTGAGACTGAATAAAAGACGGAAATAGTATCAATAGAAAGATAGAAATGACCCGAACTTTATTTAATTTAAATAGAAATCCGACCCCAGAAAAACTCAACAGTCCATCTTTGCAGCACTATTCACATCTTCATCAACACATGATTATTTTCCGTGAATACATTAGAAATAAATTCACGTTCATTTTTTAAAACTATATCTTCAAGATAAAGGTTACCTGGCAGGCATTCATATTTCTCTAAAAATAAGGCACTTCGGCCAGTTAAAGTCTTATTATTTCAACGTTTCAACAAAAATAATTTTCTTCGTTAGGATATATATATATATATATATATATAAATAAAGCATTTGGCAAGGCGTTAAAAATTGTTCTTAGGTTACAAGGGCGTTCTCACGCGCTGTTTCGAATATAGTACAAAATTCCATCTCGAATTTATTTTTATGAAAGGTTAAATAATCAAACTGATTGAGAGAAAATGTGAAATATTGACCAAGAGATAGGATTACATCTCCCTCCACAGATATATTTACCGTAGGGAGGGGCACCCCGCCCAGAAGTATATAACCCCGGTATCTGAGGACAACAGCCATGTCTCCAACGTCACCTTCTGTCTCCTCCTGGCCGCCCCAGCCCTGGCCATCTACCCGAGTCCCTACAAGTTCGGCTACGACGTAGACGACAGCTACTACAACCGTCACCACCACAACGACGTCTACGGGGCCAAGACGGGGAGCTACGGCTACACCGACGCCCATGGGATCTACCGCCATGTGTCTTACGTCGCTGATGGACAAGGAAACCGGGCGTATGTGTCGACCAACGACCCTGGAACTGCCCCACAAGATCCTGCTGACGTCAAGATGTACGCCAAGCCGGTAGCTGGCTACCAGAAGCCTGCCTACAACAAGCCCGAACCTTCATACTACCCCAAGCAAGAGTACAACAAGCCCGAACCTTCATACTACAAGCCCAAACCAGCTTACAACAAGCCCGAACCTTCATACTACAAGCCTGAACCTTCATACAACAAGCACGAACCTTCCTACAACAAGCCCGAACCTTCATACAAGCCCGAACCTTCATACTACAAGCCCGAACCTTCTTACAAGCCCGAACCTGATATCTACAAACCCGAGCCTTCATACTACAAGCTCAAACCAGCGTACAACAAGCCAGAACCCACTTACCCCAAACCAGAGATTACCTATAACAAATACTGAATTTAAATACTCAGAACTATATATATATATGCCATATAATATTATAATTCTAATATAAATACATAAATATTGTACAGAAAAATGTATATTATTTGAAATAAGCCTTCTAATCATTATGCTTGTTACTTTTATATGAATAAAGAAATAAAATACAGAACAATATAAAAACCTGGCCTCTCAATGAATTAACTCACATACACAAATTGTAGATAATTACACTGGTATGAGAGAGGTTTAATACAAAGCTATTTACTTGAGGCCATATCCATGATTCGCTGGCTACATTAACTGACAATCAATTTGGTTTGATGGTTTATTTGAAGTGTGAAGAAACGTTTATCATTCCTATTCCACTAAATAATGAGATTGAGGCTGATATTGCTATTTTCAAATAGCTCATATATAAGGTAACATCAAATTCCAAAGTGTCTTTCTCTTGTCTATTAGTTCATTTTAATTGATAATGTAAAATAAATTAGTATAACATTTTATCTGTATAAATAAAGGTTGCTTCTCCCGTTAAAATATGTAGACGCTTAAACTAATTTTGTTTTAGAAAGTCTTCATATGTCATAATTTGATTCGTTAAATTTGATTAAATATTTACCTAGAACCTAGATACTGCATTCATTTCATCTATAATTTATAGATTTATGGCAACTAAAGTTGTCGAATTAAAAACTATAATCTATAAATTTATTCACATATAAATGTGGAAATACGAGTTTAATTATATAAAATACACATAAGTTAGTCAATGATAATCATGTAACGACTCTATATTTTTATACATGTCGAAAGCAGTTCGATTTTGCATTTACACCGCTCGATGCAAAAATAACTGTATAATTTGTAAAATATCTCATTAAGGTAAACGCTCAATACATTATCAATTCATTCTATTGTATAATGGCCACAGGGTATTGTCGTTGACAATGTTACTTACCGTCATCATGCATGTATATTATAAATAATGAAGGCATATCCTGACCAGGAGCACATGTGCTTTTTAGATTGCAGAGAGCCATCTAGTGGAACATAAATTAACTAAACATTGATATAGCCTGTTCCCTGATATTTGGCCAACCCATTTTCTTGATAAAGTAAAGTCATTAATTTATCTAAAAATCACATGTGCTCCTGGTCAGGATATGCCTTCTTTATTTTTAATATCAACACATGACCTTTTTATTATTTTTTTTCATTATTTATTTCAAAACATCTACTTGTATATGTCAGATTAAATAAAGAGCCATCATCTTGTGTCACCTGCTTGCTTCTCCTTAATCCCACATTCTATCGAGGATATAACACAATCAATTCTCTGACAACATTTTTCTGATTAAACAGCAAAATACAGACCATAAGATCAAAATAAACTATATAATGATCGTAATCATCAATCAGACAAAATTAATATAAACACTGGAATGTTTTAAACTCTGATGAGCCAGGCACTTCTAATAATTTTCATTTTCAGTTTAGTAATTTTGTTGAAGATTGCCTTTTGAAAAGATATAGCACAAATTATTTCGCGTTGGTAAAAATCATAAATTCATATTTCAACATTCAATTCATTAAGGATTATATGAATTTTAGCCATCACATATCTTCAGAAACCTTTATTAAACTGGACTGAGTATGTGAATCATGTGGAACAAAAATATAGGTAAACGATGAGAGATATCCATTTTTTCAACAGATCTTTATGATTATCAAAAACAAATTTGGTGAATATTCTTTCTTGTTATTGATAAGTATCTTTCTTTCATTGAGGAAGCAATAAACCTTCCATTGACTTTCCATTTTATCATTTTATTATTGTTACCTTGTTTCCGTCGCTTAGTTAGCCATAATTCATTATTGTAGCCCATAAAGTTCCCTTAACTTCGAATTGCGATATCACCTGCCAATATATTAAATCTATCATATAAAGTTCTGAATATTATCAACCTGTAAAAACCCGTTTTAACATCCGACCATTTCCCATCCCTGAAAATCTGTAATAGCCCATAATGTCCTGCTTTGGTAGCTCGAAGTAAGTCAAATCTAACCAAATACCTGAAGATGTTGATATCGAAATGAATCTGATATTGACAAAATTCGAATGTCTCAATTGTCCTTTTGTGTTATTACCCAGACCCTATTGTTTTCTTGGCACTCCTCCATTATAAGTAAATTCCAACTCTCTCTCTCTCTCTAGGAATGAAAGGTGTATTTAATTCACCTAGTTCTCGACTAGAACTATAACTGGCGATTCAAACATTTTGTCTAATTTTGAAACGGAGCTATTGATAAACTTCGGTAACAAATTCTAACAGCAGCTTTCCATTTCTAGAATATCTGTGGCTTGGTTAACCGTATCCCTTATTTTCGATAATAAATTTTTCAATATGTTTATTAAATATTTATTGATAACTCTGATCGTTTGCACGATGTGTGACAATTGTGTTTATTTTAAAATTATGTCCCCCTATTTTTAAAGCAAAATAAATGCTAGTTTATTTGGAAAATCGATGTCGTTTTTAAGTTTCAACATCTATGTTTTGTTTAACTAATTATTTGTATATTTATAAATACACTCACAGTATTGTTTTGATTTTGTCCCATGGAATTCGAGCTTACTACAGAAGACTAGACTCCTTAATAAAAGGCTTTATTATTCATTCGAAAATTCTTCGGGTGATAGGATTAGATACAATATATTTGTATCAGATCAGGATCTAACTCCATTTTTGAACCAGGTTTCTGCTGAAATTGGCATGTTATGTTGAAGCATAAATAAAAATCATATATAATTAACAATGATAATTGACAGAAGCTTTACTCTCGAGGTAAAACCCAATAATATTTGTGTCAAATTTTAAATTTGCAATGTTCTTATATCAGATGGCAGGCTATCGTTATTGGTTTTTCAAAAATTTGAAGATAGTTGATTTGAAAAGAAACTTAATTGATATAATTAAATAGGACACTTCAATATATTAGGATATAAACGTGAGATAACTTTTTATGCAGGGAGCAATAATCTAAAATTAACATTTAGACTGATTCTCAGTATTAAAAATAAATAGTAAATTTTAAAAGATCATAGAATAAAATATGAAAATTTATCTATTGACCATGCAACTGTATATGGTTGTTGTCTTGTACCATATATCGAAATAGATATATATTATCTAAGCTTAGATTTTTTACATCCTTAATATCACTAAAATTTAAATAAAAACCCATTCCTGTACATATTCCAGGCTATTGGTACAGGTCAGCATGATGTAAACTGAACTTCAACGCTATAAAATAGTCTAAGAGGGGGGCATCCTGATAATTCATAGAACAGGTATTTATGGCTAAACCTGTTTATTAAAACACTAAATTATATTTCAATTGGTTTGATTTATTAGCAACGCTTAGTTTCATTACCATAATAAGTTTATTTTCAATTCTATGTACCCACTTTGTATATTTATGACTAAATTTTCTAAAACTTAATAACTTTGTCATATAACTACAATTATTTATGAACTCTCTTTATATTTTTGTAGCAACCCTCCTAGCCTGTTTGAATCAAAAGAAGTCTCCGCCCCCATTATAATAAATTTTAATTAGGCATCTATTTTATCTAGTGAAATTCTTTGCTTTTTTACATTTTGTGTAGAAAAAAACACTGCCCTTGTTCTTATAAGAGTGCTTAAAAATAGGTTGCGGAACTCTCCTGAATCTCGGTCACATATATATTCATAATATATGCTTGAAATGTATAAGACATGATATATACTCCTTCTCTGTCTCCCTTGGAATTATTTTCTTCAATTCTACTAATTTATAATTCTGGTCTGTTTGTAGCTTATCTTTCCTTTTGATATATTTAAATAATTATTGAAGGAAGTTATGTGGGGGGGATATTGATCTATAGAAATAAAGGTCGCCTCTCTCATCAAAATAGACGATAGAGCTTAGCGCCATCTTTGGACTCTCTTCTCAAGTTAATGGACTCAGGTTAGTGACAAATCACTCCGGATCCCAAATACCTAATGTATTCTATCAACATTCACTCCACCTATCTCAGCCTAACACCTCTCATATTGTAGAGTGTCATAATTTTACTCGCAGATTTCTAAGCTACAAATCAATATTAGTTCCTGGCACCGTTATATAGACGATGTCCTTTGCATAGACAAAAATATTTTTGAATTAAAACGAGTCTTTAAATTCGTATAAATATATAAAGATGCGATTTTTCCTTGAGGAAATTGATCTATAAAAAGCAAATGTCGCCGCAAACTAGCGGGTTCGTCTCGGTGACAAAGCCACAAAACCAGTTTTGGCAAATTTGGAAGCCTCCACTTGGACTCTTGGTTTCACCTTCAGTCAATGATCGACTTCATGGCGTCTAGTTTTAGGTTTATTTTGACATGGAAAGTGACCTTCGTTTTTACATGCAGATATATAAAACCTAAAAACGCCTGTTTAGATCCTTTTCATAAATGCAATGCCATCTAATCAATCTCGTGTTCACAATGCTACCTATGTTGGGAGACAGTAAATTCATAGTTGCGCGAGTATGATTGAACATCATAAAATTGTCAGAAACAAAGATAGCTGTTTAATGATATTCGAGGAGACACATATAATCTCGAACACTCCTTTAACTAAAATCAAACAATATTAGAAATTAGCATCAATGTTAATCCTGGATGATTATTACACACAGAACATAATATAAATAACAAAAAATAAACCTCTCAGACACTCCAGTACAAAAACATCTGCCATAAATTTCAATTGTTCTTCCTTTTAACATAATTAATTCTATAAAGTTTTTTATTTCCTACATCGCGCACGCCGCATATTATGTGCATATAATACATAATATTACTTAGTTGAAAATCTGTCTTTATTTAGTCTTTTAAATATATGTGAAATTATATATATATATTAAGTAAAATATCTTCCTTTTAATGTTCATTAGAGCTACACCTGTAGTGAGAAAGAGATTGAGATTGAAATTACTTTAATATACATCTCGTTCAGGTTAAATTAAAATAAATATAAATATGAAAAATAACATTGAATAAAGATAGCTATATACAAAAAATGCGAAATATAAAATAATTGCCAAATATACATGTATATAAAATATATACAAGGTCTTCATTGATGACGCCACCGCGGGAAAGACCCCGCCACCGATGGACTGCGAGAGTTCTTTCCCACAGAGTGGGCAGATCGTTGTTATGGCTGGCGTTCCTCAACTCAAGACCAAGATGGTACTTGTAGATGGTAGCCTTCGCCACACTTGTGGGTTTCATTGTCTCGGGATGGAGACCGACACCGAAGAGAAGGCCTGCAGTTCCAGGAGCACTTCGCAGGAGGAGAACACCTCTCGTAGCAGGGGTCGCTCGGCTCGCCTACTCTCTGTGGAAAGAGAGAAAATACTATTATTCAAGAATAGGTCCCAAAATATCAATATGAAAATAAAATGTACCGCCCCCCCCTATGTGTTTCCCTATTTCATATTTATGAAGATTATTAATTATTTGAATGCATTTTGTGTTCCAAATTGCTAGCCATTGCAAGGGTATATTGTTCTAAAGAGACAAAGGTCGCCTCTCCCGTCAAAACAGACGTCAAAACTAGACGCCCAGCTACTTTGCCAGCTATCAACCTCTTTGGCAGATTGTCAAGATTCCATTAGATTCCGTGTGGATCTCATGGAATAAAGTTCACTATAAGCTGACAAGGGCCATTAGCCCAAAAACATAGTCTCCAGGTGGACGCTTCTTAGTTTTCTAGAGCTGCTGTCACAGCCAATAGATGACGCCAAAGTTTGTCACTACTTTTGACGGGAGAGGCGACCTTTGCTTCTATAGATCAATTTTCTCACGAAAAAAATCTCGAACTCCTTAAAAATTGTTATCACTTTTATTTATCATGAAATATTTAAATTATTCTATTATTAGTTTTAATGGGAATATAATCAAAGTTACCTTTAACTTTTCATATATATAGGTAAAAATAATTAAAAATCGAATATATAAATAATTTCAGGTGTTTATATAAAAATAAAAAAGGCATATCCTGACCGTACTCACATGAGCCTTTCTAGATGGAAGAACGCCATCTAGTGGTACAAAAATACACTGAATATTTCTCTAACTTGGTCCGTGATATTTGGTCTCAACGCATTTTTAAATTATTTTATTTTTTTCATATATATATATGAAACACACCACTCAAATAGAAATAGTGCAACAGAAGAAAGAAATAGAATTTTCAAAGAATTAATAAATAAAAATTATCCAAAAAAAATTATTGAAAAACATTTTTATAAACAGAGAGATATACCTTCAAATAATAGTCGTGATCAGTCTCAAAAAAGATTTTGCTCTATTCCATATAGCTACGGTTCGGAGAGAATTGCCCGAATTTTAAAGAGATATAATATAATTACAACATATCAATCTGCACAAAATCTAAAACAAATCTTACGCCACTCAGATACAAAAAATATTTCAAACCAAGAAAATACAACCAATGTAATTTACAAAATTCCCTGCCAGACATGTCAAGCTACATACATTGGAGAAACAGGTAAATCACTTAAAGATCGTATCAATCAACATAAAGCAGCTTCAAAAAACTACAAACCATTATCCCTACTAATAGACCACTCCCTAAACAATAGCCATATACCAGATTTCAAACAGACCACAATTATATACAAAAACATAACAGAAAAGCATAGTAGACTGTTTTTAGAAAGTTGGGCTTCTGCCAAAGATAAACATAGTATAAACAGAAAAATTGATTTTCCAGAAATTTATAAAGAATTCATATCTTAATTATTTATAAATAACTATGTATATACCTTTTATTTAATAATTTGTTTTGCTTTAAAAGATTTTTTAATTTAGAATTAATGTGTAAACACAATTTTTTACAATTACACTGTGTTGTATATAAATCTCTATATCTTCCATAGATAAAATAATAATAATATATAATATCAAATATAAATATAATTATTTGCTGTATATAAACTGAAGGCAATAGTTGAGTCAAAGATACAGTTCTTTCATTGGCCTTGTAGAACGAGAGTGGTGTACGCGTGCGCGCGTGTTCTAGTGAAAAACACAAACATCCTCGATAAAGAGAGGCGAGTTGCCCCTCGAAATATTGGAACAATAAAAATATTTAGAAATCCAATATATGCATCTTTTTTAAATATATATATATATATAATACCGTTAAAATTTATTTAAAATTTATAAAAAAGCATCAGCGGTTAAACGTCATAGACTGGGTGAAAAAAAGGAATAAGTGAAGGGAAAGTTTTATAGAAAATAGCAAAGAGAGAACCATGATAATAATTTTGCCAACGCATATATTTTTTTTTTCACACACACATATATAGTATATTTTAAACTGTATAATTGTGACGATTTTGGTAAATTCCACATATCTTCCAATTGGTTAGAGCCGATGCTTTATAAAATCATGCCCTTCTTTCAAAATGTGAACTGCTCCTATTTGCTACAACCCTATATTTTGAATATATGCTATATCTTTATTAATAAAATCTGTACACCCGTATTTGTATTTAAACTCAAAATGCTGACGTAAAAATAAAAACCGCAAAAGTGGTCAGTTGGGGACAGCTGCAGGAAGAAGGGAAGAAAATAGCTGACGATTTTATAGACAACCTCTCCAGGGGTCAGGGGGATAGTTTTTAGCTGACAGTGTATCCAGTGTGTCTTTCTTTGTCTCTCTCTCCATGTCTGGGTGGTTGAAACACGCTCTGGTAAGGTGCAAGACCCAGAACAGGAGAGAACCAAGGCTGAAGATTCTGCCAAGCCGCAACCTGCTGCAACAATTGGTAGAGATGCAAGTTCCGACCCAGTTGTCCTGAACCCCAACATCTACATCCCCAAGTATGATGGAACGGAAGACCCTCGCCCATGGATTGAATCTCTTGAAGAAATTAGCTTCCTGTACCATTGGGCAGACTACATTATCTCCTATTATGCTGCCATGAATATGATTGGTAGCGCCAAAACCTGGCTGAACCTACACAAGATAAGTTTCACCAGCTGTGAAAATTTCAAGAGCCGCCTAATTGAGGATTTTGCCTCAGACGCCAACAAAGAAGAAATGAAGATGAGGCTGAACAGGATGCAACAGTGGAATGAACCTGCAATCAGGTTCGCAGAGGATATCCTTGTACTGTGCAACAAGGTCGACCCCCAAATGGAAGAAGAGACTAAAATAGACTAGGTTATTGGAGGATTAAAGAAGGAATACTCTTTTGCCCTCCACCTCAACCCTCCTAGAAATACAAACGAACTTCTAGAAATTTGTAAAAAGCTGGATTTGTTCTAAAAGAATTACCAAGAACGTGCAGAAAAATCAAAAGATATATATAATGGACCACGCTCTCCTCGTCCCCATCATCAAGAGCAATGGAAGAATGCTACGTCGTTCAGAAGACCATATCAGAACACCTCCAAGCCCCAGGCCCCCGCTCCGAGGTACTACCAGAATACCTCCAAGCCCCAGGCCCCCACTCCAAGGTACCACCAGAACATGCCTTTGTCCCAGGTATCTGCCCCTAGTCGATCTTACACTCCCAATCCTGAGCCAAAACCGGTCTACCCATGGAAAACATACAATAAGAGTCCAGATTCAAACAGAAATAGGACAGAAGACGGGAGACCAATATGTTTCAAGTGTAACAAGCCAGGACACGGAGCGCGGTATTGCAGAGTCAGGTTTGTAAGAATTGTGGAAGAGGACCCCATAGTTACACAAGACAAGGTCGAAAAAGAAATTCGAATGGATAATGGAACTGAGAAGTCGAAACCTCTGCTCTACGCTGACGTAAGTAATAGCACGTACTCTGGTATCCCTACAAGGAATAGATATGCCGCATTAGAAGATTTAAACTAAGCATCGCGCCTGAGTCCGTCAATCAAAGCAAGTCGACCATAAATGGAATTAAAAAAGTTGGACCCCAAATATAAAATAAACATTAACGTGGATAGAATCGGTATCTGCGAAGCTTTGATTGATACAGGCGCTGATCTTTCAGTGGTCGACCTTAGTACAGCTCTTAACACAGGTCTTGAAATAATAAATCCTGATAAAATGTGCTCCGGACCCGATGGCAAAGAATTAGATATCGTAGGAAATATTATTTTAAATATAAAATTTGATGACAAAACAATTACACATCAATTTGTGATAATGAGAACACATTTGGGAATATTTATACTTGGACGAGATTTTCTTAAGAAAATGAACGCAAAAATTGATTGTCAGCGTGAAATAATCAAATATGACTTGACAGAAAATCGTGACGTAATCAAATATCAACAGAAGAAAATAAAAAGTGCAAAGGATGCCATTATACCAGAACTTTCTATTAAATTGATTAATGCATTTGTAGAAGCAGAGGATGGCGAATACATCATCGAGTAGAACCATAAAATGTTTCAAACAAATGGACTTCGACTAGCGAGAAGCTTAATAAATGTTGTGAATAAGGAAACATATATCTGGATAACAAACCCTTACCCTCGACCATTAAAAATATTAAAAAACCAAACATTGTGCTTTGGAAGCCAGCCAGCCGAAGTGAATCTTATAGAAGAAAGTGAACAAAAAGAGCATGAAGAACCCCAATTTCAGATAAACGAAAATTTATCATATAAGGAAAAGGAGCAATTGAAACAAGTTTTGGAAAAGTACGCGGATTTGTTTTCGTCGGGATTAGGAAGATCCAACTTAGCGAAACATCGGATTGATACAGAAGGCGCGAAACCGATCAAACACAAGCCGTATAGGGTGAGCGCGAAAGAGCGAGAAATCATAAAAGAGCAAATTGATGAAATGCTCAGAGACGGCATAATTAGACCATCCTCGAGTCCATGGTCCTTCCCTGTAATCTTGGTCAAGAAGCGAGATGGTAAGTACAGATTTTGCGTTGACTACAGAAAATTGAATGATGTAACAGTGAGGATGTTTACCCAATTCCCAGAATTGATGAAGTATTGGATACACTTCAAGGATCCAAATACTTTTCAGCAATTGACCTTAAATCAGGATATTGGCAAGTAGAGGTTGAGGAGAAAGATAAAGAAAAGACAGCCTTCACTACAGCACATGGCCTATATGAGTTCAACGTAATGCCCTTTGGTCTATGCAATGCCCCTGCTACATTTGAGAGGAACATGGAAAATATGCTTGGTAATCTTAGATGGCAAATTTGCTTATGTTATCTAGATGTCGTAATCATTTATAGCTCGGATTTTTCAACACATCTCAAGAGAATAGAAGCTGTTTTAAGATGTTTTCGCGAGGCTAATTTAAAATTGAACAACAAAAAATGCCAATTTGCTTTCGAAGAACTGGAGATTCTTGGCCATATAACTAATCAACATGGTATAAAACCAGCGGAGCATAATAAAAGGCAATTAGAGATTTTCCTCGTCCCCAAAAATTTAGGAATGTGCTCATATTATAGAAAATTTATCAAAGGGTTTTCAAAAATTGCCGATCCATTAACCAGTCTTATAAAAAATAATGTACCTTTTACCTGGACAGAAAATCAAGAAAAAGCATTTCAAACCCTTAAAGTAGCATTGATAAATCCCCCAATCTTAGGGCACTCTGATCCGAATGCAATTACTTACATTCATACTGACACATCTAACATCGGCCTGGGTGCAACATTAGTCCAAAAGTTCGGCGATAAAGAAAAGGTAATCTCATATTTAAGTCGAACACTGAGCAAACCTGAGCAAAATTATTCGACTACCGAAAAAGAATGTCTTGCTGTTGTGTGGTCAATGTCCAAGTTACGACCCTACCTATATGGAAGGCACTTCAAAATCGTAACTGATCATCACGCACTATGCTGGCTTAAGAATCTGAAAGATCCGACCGGCCGATTAGCACGATGGGCACTGAAGATTCAGGAATATAATTTCGAAATTATACACAAATCGGGTAAAAAACATCTGGACGCTGATGGTCTATCTAAAGGACCCTTACCGGAAAACGAATGGGACGAAGATTATGAAAGACTTTTTCTGAATCAAATAATAGACGAAAAGGATGATTTTATTAAGATAATTAATGAGAACCTTAGTGAAAACAAGCGTTCAATTACACAGAATTTCAAAGAAGAAAATGGGTGTCTCTACAAGAAAAATCCAAATCCTGAAGGTAGGGCATGATTGCTGGTAGTGTCAAAGAAGAGAAGGAAGGATATCATGAGTGAATACCACAACCATATGCTGAATGGCCATCTGGGCGTCGCCAGAACCACTTACCGATTGAAGAATAAATACTATTGGCCTTCCATGTTGAAATATGTTTCAGAATTTGTAAAGACGTGCCACCTTTGCCAAAGTCGGAAAGGTTCAAATCACTTGCCTTCTGGACTTTTACAACCTATCCCCACAGCTAACTACCCTTTTGAAAGAATCGGAATTGACTTTGTTGGCCCCTTGCCATCAACGAAAAGAAGAAGGAAGTGAATAATTGTGTTGACTGATTATTATACCAAGTATGCTGAAACAAAGGAAGTATCAGAAGCAACCGTTAAAGAAGTCACTACATTTTTAATCGAACATATTATTTTACGTCACGGGGCCCCAAGATTTCTTATTAGCGATAGAGGTTCACAATTCACTAGCAATTTGATGAAGGAGGTAATGAAAATGTGCAAAGTTAAACACTGCTTCACAACGAGCTACCACCCTCAGACTAACGGACTAACAGAACGGCTAAATAGAACTTTAATCAATATGATCAGCATGTATGTGAAAACAGACCAGAAGAACTGGGACGAAATCCTCCCTTTCATCACCCACGCGTATAATACCACGATTCAAGAAACCACAGGCTACTCTCCATTTTTCCTGTTATTTGGAAGGGAACCCATGTCCCTCTTAGACGACGAGAATATCCCAACGGACAGTAACATGGACGATTACGACGAATATATAGAAAACTACGTAGATAAAATAGCAAGGACGAGACAGGTAGTCATTAACAACACAGAGAAGACTCAGGAAAGAATAAAAATAAACTATGACAAAAAAACACAATGAGAAAATATATGAACCAGGACATTTAGTGGCAGTTTGGACACCAGTCAGGAAAATCGGAAAATGTGAAAAACTATTGAAAAAATATTTTGGCCCATATCGAATATTAAAGAAGCTGTCTAACGTAAATTACTTAATCGAGCCGAAAGATAATCCTGGCCAAGACCCATTGATTGTCCATGTCTCAAGACTCAAACCCTATTTTGAGAGAATTGATGAGGTAACTCACGAGGACGTGACGACCTCTGGAGAGGGGGAAGTGTTGCATCATGGCTAATGAACCTATTTTATTTTAATTTGTAACATTATTTTCCATATATTTTAAATTCAAAATTATATTTTATATTTATTTATTTTATTAAACAGAATATATGTATTATAAACAGAATATATGTATTATAGAATCATCATTTGTATTTAGATACACGTGTGACTTCACTGCTCTCTTTGATGTGAAAAATAAATAAATTATTCTGGGGGCTACTTAAAGTAGAGTTATCTCATTATTCCCTTATATAAATTTGTAGGATGGTTGAAACACGCTCTGGTAAGGTGCAAGACCCAGCACAGGAGAGAACCAAGGCTGAAGAGTCTGCCAAGCCGCAACCTGGTGCAACAATACTTATACATAGATGGAAAATTTGCCGGGAGGAAATTAATCCATGGAAGTTATGGTCGCCTCTCCCGTCAAAATAAACGTCAGAATCTGACGCCATCTATTTTTGACGGGAGAGGCGACCATTGCTTCCATGGATTAATTTCCTCCAGGCAAATTTCCCATCTATGTTTTGCCAATAGATTTGGCCCAGCCACATTGCCAGCAAAACACCTCTTTGGTAGATTGTGAGGATTCCATTAGATCCCGTGTGGATCTCATGGAATAGAGTCCGCCCTAGACTGACGAGGGCCATAAGCCCGAAACCATGGTCTCTAGGTGGACGCTTATCAGTTTGCCAAAGTTGGTGTTGTGGCTTTGTCACCGACCCGATGCCGCTAGCTGTGGCGACGGTCAATAGATGGCGTCAGATTCTGACGTTTATTTTGACGGGAGAGGCGACCATTGCTTCCATACTTATACATGTGAAAAAATAATAGAAAAAAAATAGAAAGGTTAGGTGTTGATATTAAAAATAAAGAAGGCATATTCAGATAAATCAAGAAAATGGATTGGCCAAATATCAGGGAACAGGCAAAATTAATGTTTAGTTGATTTCTGCTCCACTAGATGGCGCTCTGCCTTCTAAAAAAGCAAATATGCTTCTTGTCGGATATGCCTTCTTCATTTTTAATACTCATATATATATGTTGCTGAAGTGGCTATTCACCTATATATACATAGCAGTGTAGATGGCAAAAAAATTTTTCGTATATGATATTTTTATTAAATACAATTTTTATTAAATAAAATTTCTATATCAACAATCCTTAGGCAACAACATTTATTTGACTATTTTTCTAGGTGTCCTTTCTCTCTTACTTCCCAAGGAACATCTCCGACCTGACATTTGCTGTCCAATATGTTGAGTACCTTGTGGAAGATATCAGCACCAAAGCTACCGAACAACTAATAACTGCAATAGCTAATTCCATACACAACTGATCAACAATAGTTAATAAGGGGTGAGTTACCTTATTCAATTAATTTTTAAATATTATCTCTCATCAATAAAAGATGTACACACATAGTTCAAAGTAAAATATTCCAAAATATGTGAGATTTTAGTATATATATATATATATATTTATTTATTTATTGTTTATTATTGTGTGTTTGATTCTGACTATAGCTTGAGAGGTGACGTCCATAAGTAAAATGACTAAATTTCAAGAAGGTAACACATATTAATTCGTTTTTAATTACTGTTTTTCGAGAATATTCTGATTAATAGTAACTATTGTTGGTTAGAGTTAGTAAAGATAGATAGCTGGTAATGTTAGGTATGATATATCCAGTACATTCAGTCATTTATGTTGACGTTGAGATGTTTATGTTGTCTTTTAAGTCATTTGTTAATATGCAAATACTTTATCTCATTACTTTTTCTTGATGATTAATAAAAGGACGTGGAATACAAAGAAGAGTGCGCTTTATCTCTCTGTAATGAATCTTCAACTATAACAAAACTATTTAATACTTGCTGTTTTTTATTAAGATTCTCAAGGCACTCTCTTATTAATCTTGTAGTGAAGTTAGTAGCCTAATAAACAGTCTTGAGTAATCTTCTATAACATTATCATTGGCTTCTCAATTCATATCACAAAGTACCTATATATAAACTGTAAGTTTCATTAAAAAAATATTTCTAGGTTATAAGAATTCGTGGATATGATTTATAGAGCAATGATAAAAACACGTAAAACCATACAAAATATTATAAGTGAATAGAATTTTGATTTAATTATGATATACAGATCTATATATACATATAAAGCAATGTGAATGCAGAAGGTAACTAAATGGTATAAATGTTTAGGACTGGGGGGATGGCTACAATTCAACAATACAATCACCTCCGAATCACAACTAGGAAGACCAGAAAAACCTATGAACCTGAAGATAATGATTTTCCACTCTGGAATACAGCTGCTACAAGGTTACTGCCACTTGGGAACGAAAAGGATTCTCCGCTTCAACATAAACTGCAGCTGATGAACGGCTGCAACTGTAAGAAGCAAAAGTTGCAGACTGGATGGAAAAAATAGAGGCCTTAATATGAGAGGCTAGGTAAGAAATAATGTTATATTAATTTAAAACGCTGACACCTCAAATCGTGCTCCAACAACACTGTATTAAAGTGGTACCCGCTGTATAGTACTACCTGAGAACGTGTGAAGTTCACACTGAAGTATACGATGTGCCGTGAAGTTAAAGTCAGCGCCAACTCCGTGCAGACGTTTAAAGGGACCTGGATGGAAAGCTTCTGAAGGCGCCTCGTTGTGACAGCCAGGTTAGATCATCATAAGATCTGACTATAGATCAGAAGAACAGGACGAATTCAAAATGAGGACCCAGGAATCTCTTGAATGGATGGTTTAGAACTGAAAAGATCATTAACTTTGTTGAAATCATCTAATTAATGAAGATTATTCTACAAGAAGTAACAGTACTTTCGCCATATAAATAACTCGAGACATTTTTGATAAAATTTCGCTTCAAAAAATGCTTAGTTCTTCGTCTGGACATTTGAAATTTTACCCAAGTACGTCAGTACTGCAGTTGTGTCAATATTTGATTTGGCTCTATCGTCTTAGACCTCGTCTCGTCGGCCCAGTTATCACCATCCTGCAATGTTGGTGAGTCTGTATCTATGCAGTAGCAACTTATTACTAAATACATTATTTACTTGGAAATTATTATTCTGTGAAATTATTTGAAAAGTTATGGAAAAATTAAAATATTGTTTATAAATGGAAAATTATTTCCCCTGTTCGCTAAAATGAGCATTTAGGGTAAAGAACCATTTTCTATGTTGGCCAATATAGTGGAATAAATTTTAAATCAACTTTTAGCTGATATTGATTCAGAAAGATGCCATTACGCCATCTAAAATATCTCGTTTACACGTCTTAAGAATTAATTTATTCAATTTAACTTTAACTCAGACTTTGTTATATTTCTAGTATATTTATTCACATACAAATCTATATAAATAAAATGGAAATTTCATAAGTGTTGTTCACTAAAAACTTTCGTTACAATGCATCAATTTCAACCAAATTTTCAACATTTATGTAAAACGAGATGGAGCAGGTTTTGCTTAACATCAAAATATATTTATATAAAATTATTTATATTGTCGCGGTAAGAATTACAAACAACAGGCGAAGATAAATTGAACGATGAACGTTTATTGCTTCCAACGAACAGATTTTTAATCAGAAAAAAGAAAACACGGAAATCTTGTTAGTAGTGAGGCGCGCGGCTCGAGGCGGATGCTCACGGGTCACTGTTAAAAACCTATTTATGTAAACAATACAACAAATAACGCTACAATGCCCTCCTCTCCAAAAGGACAGCGTCCTCGCTGTCAGACGGCAGGCTCATCCTCGGGTAGGTCCAGTTGTTCGTCCGGGTCACGGTAGTTCTTCATTCTCACTACGTGCACAATTTCCTTTGGCTTACGACGGCGGTTAGTAGTGTCTAGACTTTCGACTTCGTACGTCACATCCGAAATGCGTCTCGTCACCCTATAAGGGCCGAAATATCGTTTTATCAATTTTTCGGATATCCCTACTTTCCGAACGGGTATAAATATCCATACTTTATCGCCTGGCTGATAGCTCACTTCTCGATGTTTGGCGTCGTAGAGTCGTTTATTGCCCTCTTGCGCTCTCAGTGTATGTAGCCGAGCCAATTGTCGCGTCTCCTCTGCTCGGGTCACTATCTCTCGATTATAGTCCTCTTGATCTTCATCTTTTAAAAGAGGAAACAATGTATCCAACGTAGTTTCAGCTTCTCGTCCATGGATGAGGCTGAATGGGGTGAATCCGGTGGTGTCCTGCTTCGCCGTATTGTAAGCAAACGTGATGAACGGAAGAATAACGTCCCATTCCTTTTGTTCGACGTCCACATACATTGACATCATGTCGGCCAGGGTTTTATTAAGTCTCTCAGTGAGACCATTCGTCTGAGGATGGTACGCCGTGGTAAATCTCTGAGCCGAAGAGCAAAGTCCCGTCAGCTCGGATATTAGTTTAGACTGAAAAACCCTACCCCGGTCAGTAATTATTTCTCGTGGTGCTCCATGTTTAAGTACTACGTCCTCCAGGACGAACTTGGCCACTTGCTGAGCGTCTGCTGATGGTAAGGCTCGGGTGATAGCGTATCGCGTCAGATAGTCTGTGCAAACTATTATCCATTTATTTCCTAAATGGGATATTGGGAATCTTCCGAGGAGATCAATTCCGACTCTTTGGAACGGAACAGAGGTGGGTGGTATCGGTTGCAGCAACCCGGGCGGTCGCAAGGGAGCATGTTTACGACGCTGGCACTCCCTACAGTGACCGACATATTTTCTTATGCTCCTCAGAAGACCTGGCCAGAAATACTTCCTCCTAATTCTATCGTGGGTTTTAGCCAACCCTAAATGACCGGCAGTTGGATTATCGTGGAGACTTCTGAGGACGTCAGGGCGCAAATGCCTGGGGATCACCAATAGCCACGGTTGCCCCACTGGCTCGAAATTCCGCTTGTAAAGAGCTCCATTGATTATTTTGAAGCGGTTTTGATCGTTCTTCAAACATTCCTCCGATATTCTCACAATTACCGGATCTTTCCGCTGTTCCGCGACGATATCAGTTAAAGCAGCTAATGTTGGTATGTCATCTCCGGATTCCCCTGGGTTATTCGCTTCGATTGGATTGCGTGAGAGACAATCGGCATCTTGATGTTTTCTGCCGTTTTTATATACCACGTTCACATTGTATTCCTGAAGTCTTAAGGCCCACCTGGCCAGTCTTCCCGACGGGTCCTTCAGGCCCGAAAGCCAACAGAGTGAGTGATGATCCGTCACAATTGTAAACGAGCGCCCAAATAGGTATGGACGGAACTTGCCGATCGCCCAAATCGCGGCAAGACACTCCCGCTCCGTTGTTGAATAATTTTTTTCAGCTGTTGACAGCGTTCTTGAGGCATATCCAATCGGTTTTTCACTTCCTCCCTGGACCTGGACCAAAACCGCACCAATTCCAAACCCACTGGGGTCGGTGTGCAGTTCGGTCGCATACTTTTCGTCAAAGTGGGCCAAGACGGGTTCCGACGCGAGTGCCAACTTCAAGGATTCATAGGCCTGCCGTTGATCTGGTCCCCATTCGAATCTGGTGTCCTTTCTCAACAACCTGTGTAGTGGTTCAGCTTTTTGAGCAAAATTCTTAATGAAACGACGATAATATGAGCACATTCCAATGAAACTTCTTACATCAGTGAGGGATTTGGGAGTAGGGAATTTGGACATAGCATCAACTTTACCCCGGTCGGGGTGCACGCCCTCTCCATCCACCAGATGCCCAAAAATGCTTAGTCGTTTTGTTCCGAACAAGCACTTGTCTGGATTTAACACAAGTCCAGCCTTGGAGAGACACCTGAGAACTAATTCAAGGCGTCGAACATGTTCGTCAAAGGTGGGTGAAAACACAATAATATCGTCCAGATAGCAAAGGCACATTGACCACTTCAACCCCCTCAGCAAGGTATCCATCATTCTTTCAAATGTCGCTGGGGCGTTACACAACCCGAAAGGCATAACTTTGAATTCGTACAATCCGTCGGGTGTAATGAAGGCGGTCTTTTCGCGATCTGCCTCATCCACCTCAATCTGCCAGTAACCAGAACGGAGGTCCATGGAAGAATAATAACTCGCCCCTCTTAAGCAATCGAGTGTATCGTCAATCCTTGGTAGTGGATATACATCCTTTTTTGTGATTTTATTCAGGTGTCTGTAATCGACACAGAAACGCCAACTACCATTTTTCTTTTTCACTAATACCACAGGAGAGGACCAAGGACTTTCGGAAAGCTGAACTATACCTCCTTTCAACATTTTGTCGACCTCATTCTGAATGGTTTGACGTTCGACCTGCGACACTCGATATGGACGGCGTTTAATCGGGGGATGGTCCTCTGTATTTATCTTGTGCTCGGCTGTGCTCGTCAGATTAGACGGAAACTTATTAAATTCAAATAAGCCGCTGAAACTCCCAAGTATCGAACATATCCTGGTCCTTTCAAGCATGGATAGATCAGGGCTTATCATCGAGGCAATGTTTGGAGAGTTTTCTTGTCCAAGAATCTCCTGCCGATTGGTGTCCGAAGCATCACCGATGACCGCCAGCTGACCCTCTTCCAGTACTTGTATCTCTCCAATACACATTCCTTTGGGGACAGTTCGATCACATGTGCCGATGTTGGTTATCCAAATTCTCCCTTTTCCATGCTGGACAGCGAAGATCGAGGCGGGAACCATCAGATCATGTTCTAGAAAGAGGATCCTCGAAGGCTCCATTACGACATCACTCACACCGAGTATAGTTTCGCTGATTACGTTTATCTGCTTGGTCGATCCAGCGGGGATTATAAAGCTCTCGTCGGCGGCTACAGTTTGGAATATGCTCGAAGAATCCTCTGGTAGTTCTGCTTTTTCTAACAGAATCTCGGCGCTACCACAATCGATTATAGCCCTTGACGCCTCCAGAAAGTCCCAACCGAGAATGATGTCGTGGCTACAACTTGGTAAAACGATGAATTCAAACGGCTGTACTAATCCGTTTATTTCTAAACGTAAAGTACATCGGCCCCTGGAAACGAGATATTTCCCGTCGGCAACTCTAAGTGTCATGCCAGCGTCACTGAACATAGTCTTTTTGTGTTGTTGTCTAAAGTGGTCCGAAATAACCGAAAACGAAGCGCCGCTGTCGACAAGGGCAGGAAAAGTTTTATCGTCAATAGTAACGTCAACTATATTCTGTGATAGCTTAGCGGCTATGAGCGGCGGAGGATTTATAATCTCCTCAGCGACCTTACCTCCAGCGAAGGGCGCTTGCTCTAGTTTTCCTCACGATAAGGTGATCGGCCAGATCGTCGGCTTGGCGATATCGAGGGGCGACGTTCAGCTGGGGATCGGCCACGACCTGGATAGGGCGACGGGCTTCGGTAACTTGTGCGGCCTGGGGTTTCATCGCTATTATAGATCGTTCGCGGGCCGTTCTGGACAGGGTGGTATCTCCCCGGTGGCTGTCGATCCACCATCCCTCGCCGCTCTCGGCAGTACCTGGCGACGTGACCCGGGCGTCCGCATTGGAAACAAACGGGAATATTATCCACCGTCCTCCATTCGTCAGTCTTTCTTCGGGCAGTAGTCAGCCTTGTAGGACTTTGCTGCTGGTAATACGGGGTTGGTTTCGCCGGTCCTTCAAAGTAGCGGCGTTGTTCTCGGTAGTATGGACCCTGCTCCGCAATTGGGGTCAGATTTCTCTCAACCTCTTCATGAATAATTTTCTTCAGGGAGTTCACCTCCGGCACTATATACTCGAAATGTAGGGCACTTTTAATTTCTTCTCTCACGATTCGTCGAATCAGATCTTCCAGAGACGAGGAGTTTGGTTGCTCTATACTTGCGACGTTAGGGAGTCGCTCAAACCTTGGTTTCCCGATGCGTCGCTGCTTGCAAGCCTCCACTTTTCGGCACCAATCGACAAAGGCTTCAACAGTATCAATTTCCTTTATCAAGATGACCTGATAGACATCTTCTACCACACCTTTCATTAGATGTGCCACTTTCTCTCCTTGACTCATATCGGGATTCACCTGCCTACACAAGCTCAGAACGTCTTGGATATAGGATTCACAGGATTCTGTACTCTTCTGAGCTCGACTCTGAAGGTTGTCCTTAGCGCGTCTGAGAAGGACGCCGCTATTGTCGAATGTCCGGCTAAACATCTCCTTAAACATATCCCACGAATCCATTTTTTCTTCGTTGTTATCATACCATTGGCCAGCGGTCCCTTCCAAAAAGAATGGTGCGTTCGCCAATTTCATCGTGGCATCCCAGCAGTTAGATCTCGCAATACGTTCGTAATCCTTCATCCATTTGCCACAATCCTCCGTTCCATTGCCGCTAAACACAGTTGGGTTTCTTGTCAAATGTTTGCAAGTATTAACACCCGTGTTAACTCCAGCCGATATTGACATTTTTCTGATTGGCTTATTCTTTTCGTCGAAATCAAAACGTGGTTCTAGGCCTTCTAGGCGACGGCTTCTTCTGACAGAGGTATCCGTGATGGTATCGGTACCCAGCGTCTCCACCACTTGTCGCGGTAAGAATTACAAACAACAGGCGAAGATAAATTGAACGATGAACGTTTATTGCTTCCAACGAACAGATTTTTAATCAGAAAAAAGAAAACACGGAAATCTTGTTAGTAGTGAGGCGCGCGGCTCGAGGCGGATGCTCACGGGTCACTGTTAAAAACCTATTTATGTAAACAATACAACAAATAACGCTACAATATATAAATACAAAAAAAATTCAACAGAGTTAATTTTTTTACATACTAGCTAATAATCTCAATCTAAAAAAAATATTCAAAACAAGAAATTTTAAGATAACACCATATGTAAAACAGTCGGCCAAGAAAACAACAACGATATTACATCTTTCTCACATATTCACACACAATCTTGATTAATAATTAAAACTAACCTTTAACATTGTTTATTATACTTCATAATATATAATATTCGTTAGGCAAACTTTCACTCGGATAAAACCCGGGCGAAGCCGGGTACACATCCGCTAGTAATAATATACATTTAATATATAAAATAATCACGTTGTAAAATGAAAAAGAAATATAAATTTTATAAGAGAAATACTCGTATATAGAATTTATTATTTTATTTAACAGCGATTTTGTAGAACTCTGTATGTATTTTAAAACTGAATAAGATTTTGAAAAAGCTGCTCAGAGAGATTGACATGTCTGAGGGTTGTAGTGTTGGTATATATAAATTAATAAAAATATGTTTCTCTCTCTAACTTTTACATCAAAGTTAATAAAGGTTTCTCACAATAGAAGTGAACAGTTTAAGCTATGTACACGCTTACAACCATTATTTGTTCGACCTTTCTGTTATTCAAGCATGACTTGATAATTATTTTCGTTTAATCAGCATACTGAGCTATAGAGTTAATTTCATATATCTCAAAACTTATCGTGTTTTATATACATATTGATAGGTCAGAATTTTATACTATCCTATGAGCAAGATCATACAATCAGTGTTGGGGTCATTAAAGCGGCCATGTTACCTTATCTCAGTGGTAACCAACATCGAAGTGCTGAATAAACGATAATGGATTCAAATCTTCAAATTGTTTTTTACCTCCTTAACAGTTATCAGCTATCAAAGAAACTTAATCAGACTATCATCGTTGATTTCTTAACAAATTATCCTACAATGTATCTTAGATCAGTGGGTACTTCAAGCATCGAGGTATATTATTTAATATACGAATGTATTCTAAATCGAACACATACACAATTTGTCCTCTATATTTTTTTTTTCAGAAAAATGTTGTATTCCTTTCATTAAAACTTTTAAAAATATTTTATTTCAGGGTTGGATTTATAAATCATAAAATAATTAGGCTTTTTTTCTCAATCTTCATAATATAACTTAATATCATTTTTTATTGAAAATTTTAGCGAGGTATTGAAAGATCGATTTTTAGATTCCTTTATATTGAAATAATATGTTTCATGTGTGACTGCAAGGCTGATGTTTTATATCATGTATATTTGGGAAATAAATTGTCGATTTGTGAACTTATTGGAGTGGTCTCTGAGTACATTTGAGGCTAGGCGTCTATTGAGATAAGTGATTTGGATATAAAATTCAAGGTCATGAATAAGAAGTTTATAAATATGTTTGATGCATTGTGGACACTCAATAAATAAGCTTGCTGGACACTTTTTTCTGCAGAAAACCCACGTTTATAATTTTTATAGCTAAGTATAATCAAGAGAATTAGCCACCTCATATGTTGGCAACACAAAGTTTTAAACTCAATGTGGTCAACCCCGTGAAATTAATTCAGTGTAATGAATTGTGCCTGTGTCTAGGTCTCAACCCATACTTTCAGCAGGAATGCGATGAAGTGCCTCGCGCTCTATCATCAAACCTAAGAACGTGTGTCTTCCTCACCTAATTAGCCGAGCTCCTAGATATGGATCCCAAAGTGTACAGGATAATATGTTCGGCGCAATCGACAAGCTCAAATGAGATGAATGGTTAGCCTTGAACGACGTCATTTTCTGTCCAACCAAGTGAGCTCATCCAATGTCCTGACCACAAATCGGAAGAACTGGACATCCTCAAGCTGAGAATGCAGAAGGTTTACGAGTAAGAGATCGTTTAGATCTGAAAAAGTCATTAATTTGTTGAACTTCCTATTGGTTTAGAATCCTCAAGTCGACAGAATTGGACCCTGGCCACAGTACAATTTTGGCCAAGTTTCTAATGTCCTCTTGAATAGTTCATCGTCTGACCAGTTAGAGTGAAGCCCAATTATATCACAGCTGCGGATGTGCCGGGTTTTGGAATCAAGTTCGGTCTTCTTGTACTCCCCGGTAACCATTTCGATATCTCAGCTATCCACGCATCCTCCTTCTCATCCAGAAGGTGAGTCTGTATCTATGCAGTAAAATATTTATCAATTAAATTTCAGTCTAGCAAAATATTTTCTTGATTTTAAAAGTGGAAAGGAAAATGAAAAGGAAATTATATAATAATAAAATTTATATTTAGCTTGATAAATATTTTATTCTTCAGAAAAATTTATATTTAAAATAAAAATTCTAAAAACATTTTTCCGAAGACAGAACTTTATAGTTGATGTCCTTTGTATTTTTATAGGATTTATATGATTGATGATATTTATATGATATTTTATGACCACTTTCTTCAACTATAAAATGGCCTTTAAATTTTGTATTTGCCTCTCAAATAATTTTATATAAAAATCGCGTGGAGAGCCTAATATAATTATATATTTCAATGATTCATATTTTATCTATATATTTATATATATTAACAAAATACAATAATTGTAAATGCCTTCTCTAGTTTTCATTGATAAAGAATACAATTTTGTGACTCTGCTTGGTAGTATTTGCCCAAAATTTACTAAAATAGGCGGAGTATAATACAGACATCATGATCAATAATTACATGTAGAATTAAGTCGGAATAGAAGCTAAATACATATAAATAAACCATTACACTTTAATTCTAAAAATATATGTCATAATTTTTATAGTTAATGCCAAAACATATAATTTATTTCCGTCGAACTAAGTATGTAAATATGTTACCATTGTGTTAAAATGTAAATATGTAAATTCCTCCATGTATAAAAGCTGGACAAAAAATAAAGGTGGCAGACATCGCGGGTGCGCTGTTCCCTAGGCATAACGACTGCGCCTCGTCATTTAGCTACGACATATATATATACCAGGCCTAGATGTTAATAGAGAAATTTGCGTTAAATCCCTAAATATGAAAATAAAGTTAAATGTGATCAACAAGAGGAGTACATAATGCCCTAGGTTTAAACTGTTCATGTTTGTCAATATCATGTTTCAAGCTTAAAGATGTCAAACCCTTGTGCTCAAATCAAGGTAATCAAACGTGTGTTTTTCTGTGTCTAGTTACCAACCCTTGCTCAGAAAACAAAAGGATGAGGAGCACCGCGCTGTGTGATCATTGCCTACAAAGGTGTGAAGTCAGTGATGTAACAGAGGTTCAAAACATGATCCAGAAAACAATGATTTAGGACAAGGCCATCTTGATGCAAGTATATAAAAGCAGCTGTTTGAATAGCCTTCGATGACCTTCGTTCTAACAGATCAGACGGGCTCATCCTATGGTCTGATAACATATCGAGAGAACTACCGGTTAAGTTCTAAGCTACGAATGCAGGAGAATTTTCTGAGATAGAGGTAAGATTATTCATATTGAAAAAAAATGCATTAACTTAATTTGATAATTTAATTGTTGCAGATTCCTCTACCAAGCAGAATTGAACGCAGTCCATATATGAAATTTGGACAATATGGCCCGAGCAATTCTTCTCAGAATAAACAGTTTTCAGCTTGGACCAGTGAAAGTGTATCCCAAGTGCATCGCTTCTGAGGATGAAGCCGTTTTTTATTCGGCTTCAGTATCCTTGTACCTCGCGGTTATCGTCTAGATGCCACAACTACTAACAAACTGTCCCTGTCATCTAAATATTTTGGTAAGTCTGCATCCATAAATTGCTGAGGCTTTAATAATTAATGCTAGTTCCACACGAACAATTTTCCTAAGATATTTAAAAATGAAGGTATTAATTTAATTATATAGATTTATGCCTATATATAAATCCATAACTTGGGTCGCTTACATTAACGTTTTAGATGGATAATCTCCTTTTCGGTTTGTCCGAAATAGTGATTAAAAGTTAAACAACGCTTAATATTCATATTGATTCCGAAAAATGTCGCTTTGCCATCCAAAATATCTCGTATGAATTCAACGTTTGATTGTCTAGTCATCTACAGATAATTGCAGGCATATAATATTTATAATTTTAATTACGCCTAACAATTATAATATAATGTTGAGATATTATAGATTCGTGATGTTATTATGTTACTTTAGCTCAGTAGATAGAGAGAAAGAACATCATACATCTAGGTAATGATTAGATGAGAGAAGCCCCATCTTGAATTTACATTCTATTTTTGTTGTTCGCTGAGTGAATTTCTACTGTAATCAGTCCTTAACTAGTCAATCAGTGAAGATAGAGGCTGCCTGGCCGGCATTAATATTTCTTGTAATAAAAGACACTTCGGCCAGTGAATCTTTTTATTGTCTTGACGTTTCGACAAAAATCTTTTGTCCTCGTCAGGAGCAAACAAAAATTAAAACATTAGGCAAAGCGTTAGAAATTATTCTAAGGCTGCAAGGGCGTTCTCACGCGATATTCGAAATTTTGTACAACAATCTAAAGCACGAGTCAAAAACAAATATTTAACTCACAAAAAGACTATGATCTTAAAATAAATTATTTTAATATTTATAATGAGAAATTATAAAACAAAAATAAATATAAAAAATCAAATAATATTTACAAAGATTTTACAATAGTATAAATAAATCTATTTCTATTATGTACAATTTATACCTACCATTTTAACTAATCTTTAAATATAAAAACGAATTGTACTGTTGCGGGATATCTTCAAATATATTTATAGATCTTTTCCCCATTTCCCGTGATACCCATCCCTCTAAAAATAATATTTCTTTTTTAAATTTTATATTCCTATGAAATATCTCAATATCATTCCAATTTGGCCTATGTCCTGAATATAATGCATGTTCCCCAATTTTGCTTAACGCCCTTCTCCCCATTAAACCCTGTTGGTGTTCTTTAATCCTGATCTCTAAATCAAGGCCGGTTTCTCCTACGTAAATTTTGTCACATTCTGTGCATTTAATCCAATAAATCACATTATCTGGTTTTCTTATGTTAATTCTATCTTTCATTATGTTCAGAGATGTCGACAAGAAATATCTAGAATTTTGAGAAAATTTAAATATAATATTTGGTATAGCACGGGGACAAAAAGGGAATTTTTAACTAGAAATAACATAATGAAAGATAGAATTAACATGAGAAAACCAGATAATGTGATTTATGGGATTAAATGCACAGAATGTGACAAAATTTATGTAGGAGAAACCGGCCGTAATTTAGAGATCAGGATTAAAGAACACCAACAGTGTTTAATGGGGAGAAGGGCGTTAAGCAAAATTGGGGAACATGCATTATATTCAGGACATAGGCCAGATTGGAATGATATTGAGATATTTCATAGGAATATAAAATTTAAAAAAGAAAGATTATTTTTAGAGGGATGGGTATCACGGGAAATGGGGAAAAGATCTATAAATATATTTGAAGATATTCCGCAAAAGTACAATTCGTTTTTAAATTTAAAGATTAGTTAAAATGGTAGGTATAAATTGTACATAATAGAAATAGATTTATTTATACTATTGTAAAATCTTTGTAAATATTATTTGATTTTTTATATTTATTTTTGTTTTATAATTTCTCAATATAAATATTTAAATAATTTATTTTAAGATCATAGTCTTTTTGTGAGTTAAATATTTGTTTTTGACTCGTGCTTTAGATGTTGTACAAAATTTCTTATATCGCGTGAGAACGCCCTTGCAGCCTTAGAATAATTTCTAACGCTTTGCCTAATGTTTTAATTTTTGTTTGCTCCTGACGAGGACAAAAGATTTTTGTCGAAACGTCGAGACAATAAAAAGATTCACTGGCCGAAGTGTCTTTTATTACAAGAAATAGTCAATCAGTGTTTAATTCTTGTACCAATCAGCATATAATGTATTTTGGATCAATGGTTGTGATAAACAAAGATTACTAAATTTGAGAACGATGGTTCGAATCAGCTAAATTTCTACTATTTTGTTATTAATATTGGCAATTAAAATGTTTTATTTTGCCATTTTTATTTGTAGTTTATATGCATTTTTTATAGTTTGTATTCAAATATCATATTGTTATTAGCTTTTTCCTTTCAAATTTTGTGTTATATTGAGAATAAATTTAATCTCTTCATTTTGTGATTGTAAAATTTAGTGGGATGAAAATAATTACATTGTTAGTTTGAATACTTCTTGAAATATATGTAGCCTTATGGGCTAATGATAAAATATTTGAATATCTGTGTAGCTTTTAGAACTCATTAGAGTATTATCTGATCATATTTAATCGAGGTTCTATTAGGAAATTTATGTAAAAAAGAGAACTTACGTCTTTTAAAAAATGGTCATCAACCAGAAGTTGCGTATTGAAAAGGACATTGCTTCTAAATGAGTTACACTTATTAATCAAATTCACATATATAATTGTGTTTAACGATGTATTTCAGAAGCTCCTGACCATGAAATTAATTAAATCGACACAGTACAATAACGACGTGATAATCAGAAATTATGAATAGTAACAGAGTACTAGGTCGTGATAATCATAAAGTAATCTAGTTATCAGAATTGATAAAAAACAAATGCGATCAACAAAAGTAATCAATACAGTATGTTCTTACACATATATGTTCATAACACCAAACACATACACATGTTTTAAGCTCAATATGGCCAACTCCATATATTAATCATTGTTAAACGTGTGAAATTTGTGTCTAGTGCTCAACCTTTGTTCAAGCCTCAATACAATGAGGTATTCCACGTTTTTGGCACTACCTACTGAAGTAGTAACTAGAGCTGCCGAGGCCTAGAAACTGAACAATGTACAAAAGAGATAATCAAGTCAGTTCCAGCTGTACCGCGCAGGAACTGTCACGGTGCTACAGCTACACCTCGCCATATTATTCTGATATTCTGGTGAGTTTGCCTATATACAGTTTCAAAGAATTTATTGGTGTATCAGCCTTAATACCTATTGTTCAAAGAGTTTTTAAAAGTTTTGAAAATATAAATATCGAATTATGAAAAATAAAACATGCTCTAAGCCACTCATATGAACTTTTCGATGACTGCTCATATGGCAGAGCGCGCGCCATTGTATTGGTTTAACAATATAGTAGAAATATTTAAATTAACGCATTTATTCTAAAGTATAGCATTTTGTCATCTGAAAATATCTAAATTTATTGCTCAGGGCTTATTTATTTTTATTATTTTTTCTTCATGGCCTATAATTCTTTTCTTTTTTACAGTTTATTTTTACATATTTATTTTATATAGACGTATGACCCGGCTTCGCCCGAGAATTCCCCCGATTGCAATTTCCTTCATACTGAAAGTACATCAATAATAAATATTAGAAGTGCCATAGAATAGCAATACAGAAGTAACACATTAACTACAGGAAAAAAGTGTGTGTGATGGCAAAAATTATATTATATTAGTGTTTAGGTATTTGATTTAATTAATATAGTTGATATAATAATATATATTTATATTTTATATAATATAAATGAGTTTCTTTTTACACAAATAAATTTACTGGCAATGCGTTTCTTTTAAATATAATCAAATATTATCTCTACAGACCTTACTGCAATGGTATGAGTTATTGAATGAGAGGGCTTGGCTCATCAGTAGTGAACCCTCTCAGCGGTTTCGCCAAATAAAAATTTTAACGATAGATGGCAATAAAATTTAATTTTATAAATGAGTTTTAAAAATTGTAAAAAAAAAATGCATCGGCCGGGAATCGCACCCGGGCCGCCCGCGTGGCAGGCGAGCATTCTACCATTGAACCACCGATGCTTATAAAAAATGGCCATATTTGGGTATTCATTCCATTCCGGATTACTCCGCGTAAAAAAAAAGTTCTTCAAATGAAAAAAAGAAATAGCCAAAAATACTAATCAAAATGTAGCCGAAAATTTTTCTCAGGTTTATAAAAAGCGACATGCAAAATTTGGTACCAATTGGTTCAGTAGTTTTTGAGTTTATCGCGAAACAGACAGACAGACATTGACTTTTATATATATAGAGATATTCAAATAATAGTATAAATTTATTTTATATCCATTTTTAATAATAATTTTTAAAGTAAAAGAAGAAATTAGAGTGCCGAACCTGGTGACTCTATTTAACAGCTTCGTTTTAAACTTTACATTAGACTTTTCTAATTGTAAATATCTGTTAACTGTATAATTATCTAATAAATATGCTGAGTTTATATGACGCTATATTGTTCTGTGTGTTATTTTATATATATAAATAATTGAAAGTACTATTTTATAACATTTATATACACATAATTTTATATACACATAAGTGTATACATCAAAATTGATATAGATTAAATTGGCGAAACCGCTGAGAGGGTTTACCACTGATGAGCTAGGCCCTCTCATTAATTTATAATTGCAGTAAAAGCAGTTGAAAATGTTTCAAATTTAAATTCATGCACGTCTGAAATAGTTTCGCTTTCTTATAAAAAAATGGCGCGCTTATGCATCAGATATTTTATAGTCCCTCATTTCTCTTCGGAAAGAATTTGAGGTTCAAATAATTATTTATATCTTTATTAACAAAAAGTTTACATAGTTAAAATTTGTAAGTAATCGGTATTATTTGAACATGAAATAAATTAAAAAGACGTAGTACAATCATCATATGATAGCCGGGAATTACAAAGGGTAGAAACAAGTCATAATAAAAATACACATTGTATCATATTAGAATATTATAAAAGGACGTAGAAGGTCTTGATAAACCTGAAGGGATCTGTTAAAATTACATAACGGCCTTTAAAATTAACAAAGTTATTCGTGATCAACGGGAATAGTCTATATTAATATTATCAACATCATGTTTGAGCTTATTGAGGTCAACTACGTGTACCCATTTCAATTTGTTTGATTGTGATTCTTCCTCTGTATAGTTTCGAACCTTTGCACCAAAAACAATATAATAAAGTTTTCCGTTTTGTCTCACCAATGTCAAAGAGCATTTGTTAATCCTCACTGATGTAGCAGAGGCTGAGAACCTGGACCCCAAAGAGAAATGCTGATCTGGGCAGCGTCAGCTCCGTGTAAAGGTTCGAGGGAAGTTCGATGGATTGCTATCGAAAACGTCTTCTTTTGACAGACCAAATGGGCTTATTCGATGGTCTGGCTACAGATAGGAAGAACTGGACGAACTACAAATTAATACCGCAGGATTCTCACCGGTAAGTTGAGCTTCTTTAAAATGTCATTCACTTCGTTAATAATATTCTTGTCGTAGATTCCTCTACTGAATAAAACTAGAGACTCAAGCCTTACATGAATTCAAAACAAGATAATTCAAGTTTTCATGTCAGGATCTATAGTTCTTCCTCTGGAACAGAAAAGGTGAGAAAAATAACTATCGCAGTTGCAGATTTCCCAGTGTTTTAGATTTATGTCTTCTTAGACCTTTAGGTAACCATCTCGACGTAACATTTACCCACACATAGTCTTTCTAATCCAAATATACTTTCGAGTTTGAGTCTATGAAATAACAAACATTTTATTTTTACATAAAGTAGTGTAAAGAGAGATTGTTAATTACGATATGATTAAAATATGTACATATATTTTGCATATGATTATCATATTTAAAGATATAAAATAAATAGAATGTTATTGATATTATATATAAATTTGAGATTACTTAAATAGAAATAACACCATATCGTCAGAAATAACACATATTAACTAGTCTTGATAATCTAAAAACTCGTAGTACTATACCTTGATAATGATCAAGAATAATCCTTTGTGATCAAAGAAAGTAGTCAATACCATATGTCCATTACTATAAATGTTCTATAACACCACGTTTTAATCTCAATATATTGTCGCGGAGATAAATAAAGCAAGGGCAAATTTGGGAATAAATAATTTATTATAAGGGGTATTTATAGAGAGAGATAGTACAACTTACCCCAAGTTAAAAGATAATCCTAATAAACGGCGTTAGCCACCGTCCCGTTTTCCTTATTTACAGATCAGCTTCCCAGAAACCCCCACACCTGTGGTCCCCCCCGGGGTCCAGGGATGATTGACAGTTGTCCCATCTGGATGGAGCTACTTGACAATATAATCAACCCCGTGAGATCAAATCAATGTAGTCAAATGTGTGGTCTTCTGTGTCTAGTTATCATTCCTTGCACCAACAACAATTGTATGAAAAACACCTCGTTTTATGAACACTATATAAGAACGTGGAAGGCTTCAATGAAGTAGCAAAGGCATTGATTCTGGATCCGGAAGAGCATTAATAATCTGGTCACTCTGAACTCCGAAACTGGATGAATAACTTTAAATGTCTATTCGCTGTTCCAGATCAGTGAAGTTCAAATGGTCTGAATAGAGACACGAAGAATTAATGAACGAATTTCAACCTGAAAACGCAGAAAAATTCCAGCTAAGGTGCTTATATCTGAAAAACGCTTACCTTTTTAAATCATATTATTGATGTAGATTCCGCTACTAGGCAGAACTCGTGGCCATATAAGAACTCGGATAAAGTTCAGCCGAGGTGATGCAGACCAAATGCATAGTCTATCCTCTCTAGACCAGCGAATATTTTGGCCAAATAATTTACTGTTGCAAATTTTGAGGTTTTTTATTTGCATTCTGTCATCATGGATCTCAAGGTAACTTTCTCAATATCTCAGCTATCCCCAAATTGTCCGTCTTATACAGAAGTATTGGAGAATATGCATTTTAAATAACAACATCTTTTGTTCATCACATTCTACATATATATCAATGACCTTGATAATATTATTTATATTTATTAGAGTGAAACGAAAATGTTTATTTATAAGATTAAATGCATGTCCTGATCTATCCTAATAAGATTTTCAGATAGCAAAGCTTAATATTTTAGGTTGGTGATTATAGTAGAATAGAGAGAAAGGTAGATTACCCTTAATTTGATATCAATACCAAAAGATGGCTCTGTGTCATGTAAAATCTTATTTTTGATTTCTATACATGACTTTACCTATCTTTTAACTGCCTAACCTTTTATCTTTTTACATTTCTTTTCATTCAATGAAATATATTTAGATATAAATCATCAGATATTAGCTATTGCTAATCTCTATGAAATTCATATATAACGTGTGATCTTCTGTGTCTAGTTCTCAATCCCTGCTCCAACAAAAATGTGATGTAAATACCGCGTACAATTGTCACTACTTAAGCACGTGACAAGGCTTCAGTGAAGTAGCAAAGACCATGAATCTGGATCCGGAAAAACAGTAATGATCTGGTCAGTGTGAGCTCCGTGCAGGAGTTTAAGAGAAGCTGGATTCAGAGCTTTTAATGTCGATTCGTTGTGCCGGTTCAGTGAGCTGAAATGGTCTGAATATAGACAAGAAGAACTACTGAACGGACTACAATCTGACAACGCATAAATCATCCAGGTAAGGTATTTATATCTGTAAAATGCAATAACATTTTTGACCATCTTATTGATGCAGATTCCTCTACTGGGCATATCTTTTGGCCATATATGAACCTGGATCAAGTTCAGCCGAGGTAATGCATACTTTATCCTCTCTAGACCAGTGAATTATTTTGCCAAAAAAATACCTTATTGCTTCAAACTTGAAGTTTTTCATTCGCGTTCTGTCATCGTGGACCTCGGGGTAAATGTCTCGATATCCCAGCTAGCCAAACATTGTCCCTTTCATTCAGAAATATTGAAGAGTCTGCATTCTAAATAACAAGATCTTCACTTATACATTTTACATTATTACATTCTTGTCCTTTTATATTTTATGTATTAGTGTGAAAGAAAAATCTTTGTGATTGTGGACAATAGAAATAAGGGGCGATTATTTTCCATTTCGCATTGTGTTTTTGAACTTCTAACAAAATAAATGAATATTTTTCCAACGTCTTGAAAAGTTTACAATGAAAATATCGAATGTATTATTTGCTGCCTAATAAATATCTTGATAGAAACATTTGAGATTCTATAGAAAATATTCCACGTTTTTATATATCTATTTTTTAATATTCAAAGTTATTGTATCGATGAATTTCACAGAGTTGAGAGGATAACAATATGGAAGCGTTCAGTAGTATCTGACCATTAACAACAGCAACAACAATAGCCTTTATTGGGCACACGTGCCATACAGGATTCTCCCTGTAGGACAAAATAAATAAATATCAAATTAGCATCGTAGTTATATACAAATATTGGGTATTGACCTCGACCAATTATCGAGTTGGATCCGGTGTCAGTGCTAAATATTTTGATTGAGCTGATTTCCAGTATTTATAAAAAGCGAATGCAAAGGGTCTGGATTTTACGACTTTTGCCATTAAAACATAAGGCGAATTGCTATTATAGCCGGTCTCTTGACGAAGAATTTCTCTTTCTTCTTCCATTGCCGTACAGTAAAACATGTAGTGTGGAAAATCGAGACTAAATTCACCGTTGCATAAGGTTAATTTTATGATCTAAGTTTTCAATAGTGAAACATGATTAATTCTCTGTACTACAAAAATGCTTCTTACTTGTACAATGATTCTCTTTAAGGTTAGGGGGATATTGTCGTTCAAATAGCATTACATTGTAGGTGATGAATGAATGTATTTATAGTGAGAGTAGAGTATTGATTTTCTTATTCTTACATAATCCAGCTGCAAGGACTGATCGGTTGCCGTTCTAATAATTAGGGGGATGTATCTTTGTAGAATATTGAAATATCTGACCATTAAATGAAAGTAAATCGTAGTACATTGAGTTTGTGATAATGAGGAATTACACGTTGTAACAAATTAAAAAGAAAGCTGTGTACCGGGATTGATAATAAAGCTATTTGTGAGTAACAGAAGTACACATTAAAATATGTTGTTGTTGTTGTCGTGTTCAATGAAGCGCCTCAGATGTCCCGTGCATCTCTCTATCACAGCAGTCACAATGTCCACTATTATACTCGTATATGTATATCAATGAAATATGTTTAACACCATATCTGATTGCTATATTATATTCGCTATAGGGATTTTATTTTAATTTCAGTTTAATAATGAATTTACCTTGCTGTGTTTAGATCCCCACCCTTGTTCCCAAAACAAATATCTAAAATGCTCCGAGATGCACGATCGCTATTTTAGCGCCTATGAAGTAATAACTGAAGTAGCCGAGGCCTTGATTCTGGATCCCGAAGAGCAGCGTTGATATGCTCAAGGCCATATCACAGTGTAATGGGAGCTGGATGGATAGGGTTAGATGAAGTCTCGTCCTGCTAGACCAGAAGATCTCACTCAACGGTCGTACTAGAGATGAAACGAACAACTGTGAACGGACGTCAAACCTAGAGCGCAGAAATCTTTTAGGTAGGAATGCTTAGACCTTAAACGGTCATTCACTTTGTTGATCATTGATGTAGATTCTGCTACTGGAAATACTGATTCTTGGCCCTAAATGAAATCGGAACAAAGCTGAGGTGTTTCTCTCGGAATGCACCATTCTTCAACTGGACCAGTGAAAGTGTGGCCCAAGTACATCATAGCTGCAGACAAGCCAGTGTTTGAATCAAATTCTCTCTTCTTGGACCTTACTGAAAATGTCTCTTCTGATCCGGAAAATTGGTGAGTCTGCATCTCTTCAGTAGATAGCTTTATTGATGCATTTTTGTTTTACAAAATATTAACTTCTCTTAGGGAATATAAATATGGTGTAAATATGAATATATTGATTTATGAATATAAAATACCTGCCCTGCCGCTCAAATTAATTTGTTGGGTAATAAATTTCCATCTTTTTGATTGGCCAATATAATATAATGAAGTTAATATAAATAAAATTAGTTTTAAATTAAAAATAGCTAAAATTAGACACGTCTATATATTTCTATTTGCTAATTGTAATGTTTTTCAAAAGAGTAATTATCTTTAATATTATTTTTATTTATTTATTGTTACAAAAGCACGAAGTCCAAAGGACTATTGTGCTGTGCTAGTATTATTTATATATATATGATTAATTATTTACACGATGGATTAGTATTGTTTTGTAAATTATTGTACAAATAGTTCTAAACTTAACAAAGTTCTCATAAGATAGAGTATATACACAAAGAGAATTTGGTAATGTTTCAAAGTATCTACATACAATTTGATTAGTCAGAGGGCAAGTTAAAAGAAGATGCTCTGGTGATTCAACATCTAAGCGGCATTCACATGTTGGATCATTGATAGCATTCAGTTTGAATAGGAAACTTAAGAAGGGTCCTTTGCCAGTTAAGAATAAAGTAGTGAATTTATCAGAAGAAATTAAATTTGGGACAGCAATTGGAAAGAATTTCTTGAACAGTTCATTAGATTGAGAAAGATAAAACTTAAATTTTAGATCCAGATATAGTTTGTTTAATTCTTTTTGAAGGGGTTTTTTGAGTGTTCGATCTGTGAGAGAATTTGTCATATTATACTTTGTTTGTAATAATTCAAGATAATCGGACAGTAAAGGGGTTTTCGCTAGTACATGTGTGATGTAAGAAGATGAAGTCCTATAAGCATGAATGCATCTAATAAGAATTTGATATTGTATAGAATTCAACTTGGATCTTTTTGCTGCAGTGATAAAAGGAAACCAAATATTTGATGCATAGCTTATTGTAGAGCGTATCATAGCTTTATATAAGATCAATCTGCGTCGAGTATCAATGCCCCAAGTACGTGCACATAATGAGAATAATATATTCTTAAGTTTCGTAGCTTTCATAATTATATTGTCAACATGTGTTCCAAAATTAATCTTATTCCTTTGTCTATGATTTTTAAAAATAACTCCCAAAATTTTAACAGTTTCTGATGGTTGAATTATTTTCCATCAAAATTAATGGGCAATTTTTCATAGTTATGTAGATAGAGCATACCTGTTTTGTTTGGACTTAGTGAAAGTTTTACCTTTTCACACCAGGCTTTGATTTTTATTAAACATTTGGTAATATTATACTGAAGATCATAGATGTTTGAACTCCATACCACAAATGTCACATCGTCCGCGAAAGCAATTACTCTAGCAAAACTTTCGGTAAAAGATAAGTTGAAATCATTAAGTAATATATTCCAAAGAATATTATGTAATAGATCTTTATATTGTTCTTCATTTTACTTTTAGAATTCTGATTACTTAACGATAAAAAGGAAATTCATTTTTTTTGTTATTGTATATTCTCCATTAACCTATAGAGAATTTATACTATATCATTCATATACACTTCTTTTTCTTGCCTGAAATATAACCAGCATTTTAATGATGTCATTTCTTGTTCTCATGCAGGTCAGGAACATCTTTGGGCAAACCCATTCTCTGAATGATGGTGGCCTACTAAAGAATTCAAGAATTTCAGTGTTACAATATATTTCAGGATTACACGGGCCTGCTGCGGTATTTTGAGAAACCAAAACCCTCCTGCTAAAGAAGTTCTTCTACCATTCCAATGCTGTCACCAATCCAGTGGAGATTGCCATACTTGTGATTACTCTGACTACTGCTCTCTGTTCACTCGAACTAACTGTAAGCAGAACCCAATTCTACCATTACCAGCCTGTGTGTTGCGGAGTTTAGGCCTGTTTCTGCTTTAGAAACAAGTAGCGCCTTCGAATCAAAAGCATGAATGGCCCAAATGAACTGAAAAAAAGTGCTTTTCCTGGAATATAATTGCAACGAGGGTTATTTACAATATAGAGC
Source organism: Cordylochernes scorpioides (assembly GCA_030710605.1). Taxonomy (NCBI): domain Eukaryota; kingdom Metazoa; phylum Arthropoda; class Arachnida; order Pseudoscorpiones; family Chernetidae; genus Cordylochernes; species Cordylochernes scorpioides. The sequence goes on along the minus strand of CP092869.1, from coordinate 78,634,194 downwards.
TCAGGAACGTTTCCCGACACAACGAGGAAGGCAATAAGAAGAAAAGCTGGTGTGAAAGAATATGCTCAGGATAAATATTTATTCCTGCGTGGAAACATTTGGTTTGAAGCTCATTAAGTCTAACTGCTAATCGAAACCTTGTGCTCAACACAGTATAACACAGAATCCCAATCTTTGCTCCAATAACGTGCTAGGCGCTGTATAGACGCTACCACATCAACTTTGTCAAGTCCTCACTAAAAGGACCAAGGCGTTGAATCTGAAACTGTGAAAGAAAGGTGAGCTGCTCAGTGTCTACTCCGTTCGGAAGCTCGAAAGCCTATCTTTGTGCCAGAAAAGGTGGGGTCACCAAATGGTCTGATTACGGACTGAAGATCGACAAACTCCTGTGCGGTTCAAAGCGGAGTACCCAAGAGTAAATGTTCCATGTAAGTTATTTATTTATAAAAGTCAATTACTTCAGTAATCATCTGATTGATGTAGATTCATCTAATGATAATGTGATATATGAATTATCATATGTGTATTGAAGCAATTGAACCACAAGTCTTGTTCGGGTGCGTAGTTTTCGCTTAGACCTGTGAATAAAATGCCTAAATCTGTGAATAGCTGCGGTTACAGTTTTTGCTCTAAATTCTGAATTTCTACATGGTCCCTCTTAAATTGTAATAGTTGTGAATTTTAATTCCTGACTCAACAAAACATTTCGCGAAATATTTAGCTTCACAGAATATTCTTGTAAGATTTTGAAAAGTGCAGGAGTCTCTCGAGGTTACTGTCGTCTAATTACGAAATATTTTAATATTGATTACCGTAAATATGTTTCTTATATCTTTGAATATCTGATATTGTTCTGGTGTAGGTCTTAAGAAACCGTAGGCATAACCAGTTGCTTCGCTCCGTCAGAAGGTCTGAAGCTGACTTCGATACTCCAGAAGAATGGTGGAATTCGAATATTTCAGAATATTCACATGGACCCACCACGCTACTTCGAGAATTCAAGAGACACATTGTGCAAAAGTTCCTTTACGCCACTTGCTCTGTCACCATTCTATCGATGGCTTTATTGCTGTTTATGGCCATAACTGCCGTGCTAATGCTCTTTGCCCACTCGAGGGAACTGTAAGTACATCCTCACTTATACCATAGTAGTGCTACTTGAGAGTGAAGAGATGTACCTCCTTTGTATCCCGGAAGTTAGGCATGGTCTATTTCAGCAAGAAATATCCACTTCAAATCGAAGGCATGAACAGCCCATCCTATGATCAAATGAACTCTAAAATTATGGTTATCCTTGAATATAAATGCCACAAATACTAGTGTTTCTTTCTTGCGATATTCATTTCAAGAACGATTGTCAAACCAACAAAGAATGCAATGAGAACAGCTCGTGTTAAACGATGTGCACAAGCTGAATACATATTTTTGTGTGGGAACATTATGTTTTAAGCTCAATAATTCAACTGCTTGTGATCGATGCTAGACGCTCAACATTTATAATCAATATAGAATGTATAAAATATACTTAACTAGCCGAGTGACCCGGGCAACGCCCAGGGTTTACCCAAAGGGCCTGCAGAGACTTTAAAAGTATAGATTGACCATGTTTTGATGTCCTGAACTATAGCCTATCATATAACAAACTGTAATTCGACACTATCAATAATTCGACACTTCCGATAATTCGACCGTTTTAAAAATCAAATTTACACAGTCGATTGTTGTTTAAATGCAACCTTACCGGTAAAAAGGTATTACAGAGGCGATGACAGCCACTGAAAATGTACAAAATTTATGTATAGAGAAATGGGAGAATTTAGTGAATAAAGAAAAGTCCAAAATCTAAATAATTGATAATAGTGTATTAACAAACAACTAATACAAAAAAATCCTTTGAGGTAAGAAACTATAGACATTAGTAAAAAGTTTATGAAAATAAATCAGAAAAAAGAGGTTGTCAACTATATTGCAGAGGAGACTACTTATAAAAGGAATTAATCTAAAGGACTCATTAAAAATTAATTTCTATTTTTATTCATACATGGGTTCAACTTTATATGTATTTTGTCCAAAGTTCAAACACGTGAAAAAGCCGCATAGAGCTGTCCATGCGTATGTAGCAAGAACCCAAATATTATTTATAGTCATAGCAAAAGCCAACTTTAGTGAAAACTGATGCCTCTTAAGAATGAAGGGAAGGCTGATATCTGAAGGAGCAAAATATATTTTTGGCACCAATACAGTGTGTCCAACATTGGTCCCGGTCAGTATTTGTGCTTCAACTTTACTTGTATGCCATCCAAAGTTCACACACGTGAAAAAGCCACAGAGAGCTGTCCATGCATAAATGCAGGCTCTTGTAGCAAGAAACTCACTCTAGCAAAGGTTTGGCCTTAAGCCTTATTTATAGTCATAGGAAAAGCCAACCCTATTGGAAACTCTTGCCTCTTCAGAATGAAGGGAATGTTGATATCTGAAGGAGCCAAAGATGTTTTGACACCAATACAGTGTGTTCAACATTGGCCCCTGTCAGTATTTGTACCTCAAGGACATGAGAGCACATGCACTGTATCACCATACATGTACCATTGTAAAGACCCTGCTTAAGATTAAAATTTCTCAGAAGCATAACAATAGCACCAACCTAGAGTTTAACTGGTGTGGAGGCATTCTTCTGGGAGTAAGGCTATTGAAAAATTCAATAGGAAGTTATTTTGCTCCTCCACAATCTTACACTCCACACTGTTAACACTGAGGAAACACTGACTCGTGTTTGGTAAGCAATTTCAAGAAAAAAACTATAGGTATTGGTTGAAGAGATTAAAAATATATATTTTGAGTGAAAAAAAAGACACAAATCAGCAAACAAAATTGCAAACAATACTACTATATCACAGATAAGACAACATATAAAAGGAATGAATTCATTTAAATGACCTCATTAAAACTACAGTTATAGTTTTATATATACAATATAACCTCGATAATTCGACCATGTTTTGTTGTCCTTACCTACAGCCTATTATATAACAAATTTAATTTGACACTATTGATAATTCGACCATGTTTTGTTGTCCTGACCTACAGCCTATCATATAAAAAACTGTAATTCGACACTCTCGATAATTCGACCATTTTTTGTTGTCCTGACCTACAGCCTATCATATAAAAAACTGTAATTCGACACTCTCGATAATTCGACCATGTTTTGTTGTCCTGACCTACAGCCTATCATATAAAAAACTGTAATTCAAGAGTTTAAAAATATATATTTTGAGTGGAAAAAAAAAGACACAAATCAGCAAATAAAATTGCAAACAATACTACTATATCACAGATAAGACAACATATAAAAGGAATGAATTGATTTAAATGACCTCATTAAAACTACATTTATAGTTTTATATATACAATATAACCTCGATAATTCGACCATGTTTTGTTGTCCTGACCTAAAGCCTATCATATAACAAACTGTAATTCAACACTATCGATAATTCGACCATTTTAAATTTCAACAATTGTTTGTTGCTCAAATATAACTTCACTGCTAAAAAGGTATTACAGAGAAAACTTCTGACATTGTAAATGTACAAAATGTATGTATAGAGCAGGGGAATAATAAATAAAGACCAAAATCAAATTAATTGATAATAAATAGATTATTGCCAAAAAAAAATACAAAAAATATTTTTTTCTCCTTTCTTATCTTCACTCAATCATATTAGAGTGTCAAGCTTGTAAAGCTTGAAATTAACAACCATCATGATTGGGTGAAGTAGAATGCGTCTGCCTTTGTCATCAAGACTGGGAGCACTACTCCGTGGCAGGCCACTGACTTTGCTCCAAAAGAATGTATCCCTGGATTAGGAGCCCTTACAAGGTACTATCAGCCGGGCCAGCTGAGCCCAGGTTTTTTAGTGAGCTTGTTACTGCTCCCCCTCCTCCTTTTTCATCCTGGCTTGGGACCGGCAAAGGCGGAGTTTTTTTCTTTCAGGTGGGAAACTTTAGGAATTGGTGAAAAGTACTTTACATGTATGCTATCCAAAGTTCGCACACTTGAAAAAGTCACATAAAGTCTTCTGTGCGTAAACACAGGCTCTTGTAGCAAAGGTTTGGCCTTGAGCCCTCTTTATAGTCATAGCAAAAGCCAACCTTAGTGAAACATAAAGCCTCTCTAGAATGAAGCGAAAGTTGGTATCCGAAGGGGACAAAGATATTTCAGACATTATACAGTGTGTTCAACTTTGGGTACTGTCAGTATATGTGCTTCAAGGACATGAGAGCACATGCGCTAGAACACCATACCTGTTCCATCGCAAAGATCCTATAGGCATTGGTGAAAGTGTAAATAAATATTTTGGAAATGAAAAAAAATTGCAGATATGACAACATATTAAAGGAATAAATTCATTTAAAAGACCTCATTAAAAACAACAATTCTATTTTTTTATATATATAATATAATCTAATTAATTCAACACACGATAATTCGACCATTTTTGATGTCTCGACCTACGGCCTATCATATGACAAACTAATTCGACACTTTCGATAATGCAACTATTTTGGAAATGCAAATTTCAACAGTTGATATTTGTTTAAAACCCCTATTATTAACAACATATTAGACTGCAGAGTGCAAAAATGTAGAAAACTGTATGTATATAATTGTATGCAAATAATTGTATGTATAGATCAATGAGTAAAATATTTTTTTTTGCTTATCCCTAGTACACGTGGTACAGGCCTTGATACTCATGGTGGGTAGAGTAGGCGACTGTTTTTACTGTAAGTACACCACATGTCTAAACATGTGAAAAGCAGTTCGACTTTGCATGTACAAATGTGCCAGAGCCCCGTTTGATTACTTGCGCTTGCTGGTGGGGTTGGACTTTTGCAAGAATCGGAAGCCATTGGAGCATTTTTTTTATTTTTTCAGAAAAAAGTGCCCAATGCGGGAATCGAACCCGGGTCGTAGCGGTCGAAAACCAACGGCTTAGACCATCCTTCCACCAACCCCCAGTAAAATAAGTAAATAAAAAGAAGACCAAAAATAAGTGATAATAGTTTATTGAATAACAAATAAAATAAAAAATCTTTCAGGTGAAAAATTATAGGCATTGGTAAAAAAGTAAACAAGAGAAATAGCAATTGGGGTTTTGTGTCTGCGGCGAGTCATATTAGCACGCCTAGCGGTTAGGGGAGTGAGTCTTCCACGGCCTTTTCGAGGCATGACAGAAGAAGCTGAAAAAAAAAGGTAAAATAAGAACCAAGCAGAGGAAAACTATAAAACTGAAAGCCAGGACAGGCATAAAAAGAAAATTCCAAGCATGTGAGGAAACAATTGATGAAAAAAAAAAGGATTCCAAAAAAATACTGCAAAAAAGAAACCAGACACAAAAAGCAACAATTGAGTACACAAATACAGCATCAGCCTATTTATGAGAAGAAAAAAAACGACAGACACAAAAATGGAGCTAAATTCAAATGAAAAACTATAACAGATCAAGTAATCAAATCAGGCATTATGAAAGAAACTGCAAAAAAGAAAATCAGACACAAAAATGGAGCTAAATTCAAATGAAAACTATAACGGATCAAGTAATCAAATCAGGCATTATGAAAGATACTGCAAAAAAGAAAATCAGACACAAAAATGGAGCTAAATTCAAATGAAAACTATAACAGATCAAGTAATCAAATCAGGCATTATGAAAGATACTGCAAAAAAGTAAATAAGACACAAAAATGGAGCTAAATTCAAATGAAAAACTATAACAAATTAATAAAAGAAAATAAGACCTAATCCAAATAATTTAATAGTGTGTGATGTTTTGGCAACAGCAATGTCACCATCATCAGACAAAAGAATAAATGAGATTTTATTCTTCAGTTCATTTATTCTTTTGTCTGATGCTGTTGCTGAAACGTCACACACTATTAAATTACACAGGTCTACAAAAAAACTTTTTTTTTTGCACAAGAGAACCTGATAGTGTTTCTAGTGTAACTTTTCATGCTGAACTCAAATATCTAATCAGAAATTTGCCATCACCCATGGTTTTTGCCTGACGATCTTTTTTTAGTATTGGGATAAATACATGCATCCAACATGAAAGAGACTTACGAAAACATGAAACTGCTTTTGAAAAAGATAGAATATGAAAGATACGGTTGGAAAATATGCAGCGATTTGAAAGTCGTTGCTCTCTTGCGTGGATTACAGCTTGGATATACAAAATTTTGTTGTTTTCTGTGTGAGTGGGATAGCAGAGATAGAGAAAGGCATTACATTAAAAAAATCTGGCCAAACCGTAAAATCTTTACTCCAGGATATAAAAATATTGCAAATCTACCCCTGATCGATTCAGAAAATATTTACTTACCACCATTACATATTAAACTGGGATTAATGAAGAACTTTGTCAAGGCAATGGATCGAAATGCCAGTGGATTTGCCTACCTAAAACAAAAATTTTCTAGTATAAGTGAAGCGAAGATTAAAGAAGGCATTTTCGTTGGACCTCAGATTCGAGAATTGAAGCAGGATGGAAATTTTCAAAATAGTTTGAATGAAGTTGAAGCAGCAGCATGGAATTTTTTTTAGAAACGTTTGCAAAAACTTCTTAGGAAGTGTCAAGGTTGAAAATTACCGAGACATAGTTAATGATCTGTTGCTTTCCTTCAAGGCACTGGGATGTAACATGTCCCTCAAGATCCATTTCCTGCATTCACATCTAGATTTCTTTCCAGACAATCTTGGTGCAGTTAGCGATGAGCATGGTGAGAGGTTTCATCAAGCTATATCAAGCATGGAGAAGCGGTACCAAGGTAAATGGAGTCCCGCTATGCTTGCCGACGACTGCTGGGCACTCAAGAGGGATCTACCACAAGCAAAGTATAGAAGAAAATCCACTGTCACTGCTTTTCAATAATAAATATGTTTCGTTCATATATGCCTATATATTAACAATATTTCCAAATTCAAGTAGGTGTATCTCAGAAATATTGTGTAATAGAAAAAAACTAATGGTATATTTGGATTCAGGACATGTAGATAAGATGCTATTTATTTGTGGACAAAGAAAAATATTTTTTGATAAACCAGTTACGTGACATTGTTTGCATTTTTTTGTGTATTTATCCCAATACTAAAAAAAAGACCGTCACGCAAAAACCATAGGTGATGGGAAATTTCTGATTAGATTTTTGAGTTCAGCATGAAAAGTTACACTAGAAACATAATCAGGTTCTCTTGTGCAAAAATCTTGTTGACCAGTGTTATTTGGATTAGGTCTTATTAATGAGAGAAAAAAAAAGATGCCAAAGAGAGATGAAAAGATGCCAAAAAAGATAACCAGATACAAAAATTGTGCTAAATTCAAATGAAAAACTATAACAAACACTTATAAAAGATAATTATTATAGAATAAAAGTAATAATTCAATCTACAATTCGAAAAATAATATAACCTCAGCCTATTTATGAGAAAAAAAAAAGTTGCCAAAGACATTAGGAAAGATACTGCAAATAGAAAACATACACAAAAATTGAGCTCTATTTAAATGAAAAACTATAACAAAGTACTTACAAATTATAATCATAATCAAATGAATCAGAAATACGCAATATATATTATAAATTAGTAAAAGGTAATAAGACAAAAGAACGCATTTCAAAACAAAGGAATTGATGATGATAAATGCAAAAAATCTACGATTGCAAAATAGATTAAATTAAAAAATAAAAATAACTGTTAACATTAGGAAAATAAAAACAGGCCTATCATACGAAGAAAAAAATAACGAAAATTTTGGTATATAGATCGTTATGTGTAGTTCAAGAATCTTCGGAGGAGATAGCTCAGGACTTTACAATGGAAAACTCTGTTACGGTATTATCTATATAGATAGTTCATACTCAAATTGTTCAACTCGTATGATTGATTCAGTGTAATCTAGAATGTTGCTTTCTGTGTTTAGATCCCAATCCTTGTTCCAATAGCTGCTAGACGCTGTATCAACGCTAGCCCATCAACTTTGGTTAGTTCTCACTAAAAGAGACAAAGCTTTGAATTTGTACCAGAAAAAGAAATATAAACTGGTCAGTGTCTGCTTTATTCAAAGTGTGAGAGATTCTTCAAGGATGACACTCAAAAATTTATTTCTTTGTGCCAGACAAAACGAGTTCACCTAATGGTCTAAATATGGAATAATTATCACAAAACTACTCTTTAGGTTCAAGCCTAGAACCCAAGTGAAAATATTCCATGAAAGAATGTTTATTCGGTCTCGATTCTAAACCCTGAAGAACAAAGAGGTTATGAACAATGACATCCCTTTGAACAGGTTTAAGAAAGCTCAATCGATAGGTTTTGAGGACGTCTCGTTGCATCAAAACGAATGATCCCACCAAATCTCCTGATTACAGACTGCGAGAACTACTGAACTGGTTCTAAGCAGAAAACACGATGATTATATTCGGTAGAATTGTTCAAATCTGAAAATGTTTTACACTATTTTAATCATCTCATTGATGTAGGTAATTATACTGGAGAGAACGGAACCCTGGTCATATATAACTCGGGAAGAATTCAGCCAAGTTATCAGCATTCAAATATCTTCGTCTAGACCAATGGAATGTTTCCCAAGTACAGCTCAGCCGCGAATGGACCAGTTTTTAATCGAAGTTCTATCTACTTAGACCTCGCGGTATCAGTAGTCTTGATATTCCAGATATCCACCCATAGTCCCACTGATTCAGAAATACTAGTTAGTCTGAATTTTTGTAGTAACAAATATTTTATTAACACATTCTAGTCTTATGAAATAATGTTTTGAGATATTTAAAAATGGTAGAAATTGAAAGAAATTGTTGTGAGAATAAAATGAAGGGTTAATTTAACCGTTTTCAGAATACGATGTCATATCTTTTTGGTCGGCTTATATAGTAGAATAAAGTGGAAACTACATTCAGTTGATAATGATTCAGAAAGATAGCGTTTTGCCAACTCAATATATCTCGTTAAAACGGTTCAGCCTTAAAGAAAAAGAAAGCGTAATATCATGTTTCAATTACAATTAATATCTCACTCTCTAGGTTTGATTATTATAGAAGTAATTGATACCCATTTTGTCAACACTATATGTGTATGGAAACATCTTGTTTTAATATAAATGTGTTTATAACCCTTTGTGATTAATTCAGTAAAATCAAATGTTTCTGTGTCTAGATGTCAATCGTTGAAGAGCAACAATGGGATAAGGTCCTCAGTACTGTATGGCTATTATCTAAGCACGTATCAAGTACTGGATAATGTAGCCCTGGACTTCAATATGGATCGCGAAGAACAATGATTGGGTCTACACCAGCATCATGCATAGGTTTGCTGGACGATGGTATACGAAGACCTCTCGTTTTGTCAAATCCCATTAGCTCATATTACGATTCAACTACAAATAGTAAGAACCAATGGACAGGTTCCAAGAATGAATTTACGAAACCCTCTTCTAGGTAAGATTGCTTAAATATGAAAAGTGAGTATAATTTTAATAGTTTAATTGATGCAGAATCCTCTACTCGGAAAAACGATACACTGGCCATATATGAAGGCAGATAGGTTCCCGCGAAGATGTTGCTGTCAGAATTGGCAGTTCTTCATTTGGACCATTGAAGGTGCTGGCCAAGCACTTGTAAATCAAACTACGGATGACCCAGAAAATATGCTGAGTTCTTGGACCTCGAGGTGAGTGTCTTGATGTTACAGTTATCCACACACTTTGTCTCTCTAATCCAGAAATGAAGTTAAGTTTGCAAAAATGCAGTTGCAAAGCTTTTATTAATATATCCCCAGCCTTTTATGATAGTGTATTGAGAGCTTTTTAAAAATTAGTTTGATAAGAAAGTTTTATTTAAGAATGCAATTTAATGACCTGATCCACTGAAGCGAGTACTTTTTAGATATCAAATCTCAATTTTCTGGGTAGACCAATAGGATGAAAAACTTTTCAATCGGCATTTTTTGAAATATTGGTTTCTAACCTTTACAATGTTAAAATCTCTCTTGAAAAATTTTAGGGCCTGTCTTTCTACTCATTTTGATTGCGTGGCCTTTTATAATTATCATTTTGTTTTATAATTTATTATATTATAAAATCAACGTGAAATGTTTATTCACGTTGTATCCGTCTTGATTAAAAAAAAAACAGTAATCAAAAGAAAAAAAAACTTTATGTTCAACACCATATATGTTTGCAACCACATGCTTTATTATATGACTAACCAGTGTGATCAATTCAGTGAATCAAACTTTTTGTGTCTAGTTCCCAACTATTGGTCCAACAAAACTGCGAACAGGAAACCCGCGTACTCTGTACAGTACCTAAACTCGTGGGATATCCAAACTAAGGTAACCACGACCTGATATCTGGATCCCAAAGAACAGTGATGTCCTGTTCAGGGCCAGTACTTGCGAATGTTTAAGATATGTCATTCGAAGACTTTTCTTATTGTTTCGGACCCTTCGGTCACCCTATGGTCTGACTACAAAAAAAAAAAAGAACTGGCCTATTCCATGCTGAAAATACAGGGGTCCTCCGGTAAGATGGTTTAAATAGGTAAATGTAATTAATTTGTTGATATTCCTTTTGGTTTAGATTCCTCAACTGGAAAGAACAGACCCCTGGCCATATATGAACGCGAGACAAGTTAGGTAAAGATGCTATTAGTCCAAATGAATCGCTTATCATATGGATGGTTGAAAGTTTTGCCCAAGTACACCGAGTTGAGTATGTTCTAGTTTTTTTCTATTAAGTCCGGTTTTCTTGTACCTCACGGTAACTGTCCTGATGTCACAGCTACCCACACACATCTTCCCTCTCATCCAGATAAATTAATAAGTCTGCATCTATGTTATTTTTATGAGAGGAGCAGAGATCCTGTGATCGCTGATCAAACTCGAAGGAAGATCGCAATTGAAAACATTATTTGAAAGACAAAGACTTTTTTTTAAAAGAGTTATCATTATACTAAAGTAGTGCTGCAATTTGCAATTACATCCAACATTCATTCTACATAAAATGAAAATATTTACAACCAATACAATGAGAACTGTTATTCTACAACTATGATTATAATCAATGTAATCAAAATTGTGATTTTCTGTTTCTAGTTACTAACCGAGGTCTAGCAACAATAGGTTGCGGAGTACCGCACTATTTGATCATTGCCTACACGCGTGAGTAGTCTTCAATGAAGAAGCCGAGTTTGAAATCTGTATCCCGATGAATAATGATAATATGGGATATAACCATCTAAATGCACTAGTCTGAAAATAACTGGATGGATTGCTTCCGAAAACCTTTTCTTCTAACAGATCCGATGCGCTTATCCTCTTTTCTGACAACATTTCTAGAAGATATACTGGTCGTTTTCCAAGCTGAGAAAATGAAGGAGAATCTTCTGGGTAAGATTATTCGATTAATTTATAAATCATCTACTTCATTTGATAAGTTTGTTAATGTAGATTCCTCTACTGGACAGAATGGGACACTGGCCATATATGAACTTAAGTCAAGATCAGCCTATGAGTTCTTGTTAGAATGCTAATTCTGAAACTGTGTTACCTGTGTGTGTGTGTGTGTGTGTATATCACAGCAGTGAAATAACTAGGTTTTCATTCGAATTCTGATTTCTTGAAGCTTGCCGAAACCGTCTATATGCAGGGCTATTCATACATTATTCCTGTCGTCAAAGTGTGTGTGGGTAAGACTGCGTCTATATAGTACCTAAACCTTTAATAATTATCTTAGATATTTTTCAAAAATAGTATAAAGATAAAAATTATTGAAAATTTCATACTCGGCACCGCTCAAATGAGTCTTTTCGAATTAAACGCTCTTTTTTTGGGTTTTCCAATACAGTGTTATAAAGTTGAATTATATATAACGTTAATTTTGATATTCAAAATTTTTGAAGATATATATATTTGAAGACAAATATATATTTTATGAGAATAGCTCGAGGCATGTCCTTACTTTTTTTTTTTTCAACTGCCTGACCTTTAAACTCTAATTACCTTCTCATTTTATTATATCCACGATAAAAACCCGATTTCGCAAGATATATATATATTTTTCTGAATAAAACTGCTGTTAATAGAAAAACTGACACAGTGTGAACATTTTCCCTCTGTCTTAAAAAAAACAGTTAACCGGCGACATTAAAATTTGAAACTTTATTAAGTTCCTGAGTGTGTAGCTGATTACCGATTTACTTATTAATACACTTTATCATTGTTTGCTTCTGGTGTGTTTATTTTTATTTAAATCAGGCATGAGTCTAAATAAGACACTATATCTTAATTAAGGTTTATGTCATTCATTGATAAATTAAAATTGCAAATAAAATTAATACAACTTTCGTTTCTTGCTTTTTAATAAGATAATGTAAGCAGAACTTGTTCGTTATTATTTCTGGTCCCGTGCATGTCTGCGGCATCCTAAAGTAGAACCTGTGAATTTTCTATGCCTCAAAGATGGAAACTGACTGCAGAAGAATGGTGAGATACCAATCTCTGCCAGGATTATTGTGGACCCACTGTGCTAGCGTGAGGGGCCTGTGGCCTGATTGTGTTTCAGATTTTGGAGAAACATCACTTACCTTTTGAAAGAGCAATGTTCATGATGAGTTAAATGCTATTAAAAAGAAGGCAAAATATCGATTCCTACATCCCTTAGTTTTTCTATTTATCAGCTATTATTGGTTAAAATTGTCTAATATTCATCACCAGCTTTCGCCAGTCTTTGACCATCCTCATCATGATCATTAAACCATGATTGCAAAATTCCTTTAAAAAATCAAAATACCCCTCATTAAAAGTCAACTATGTACAAGATTAGACCCTAACCCCAATATCTATCTCGATAATTAAATATAGTACATGATATAACAGGGAAGTGTAAACGTGCGGTATTCCCATATAGATCCGAATGTAGAGTGGTGATAGGGGTTTATTTAAAGATCTCTTTCTTTTTACTCTGAATGTAACTTATAAAACATACAGTATCATTATCTGTACTGTGTAACAATTGTAGCTTGTCAGTGATGTACCTCTTTGATGCAGATCTACAAGACTTTGGTCTGCGATGTCACTTCTAACTACGACATCCACAGACTTAATTTACGACACATCTCTAGCATCTCTCTTCTCACATCTTTACCTTCATCCCCCTACTGTGCCTGGATCCCTCCAATCTTGAGAAGCCTAAGGCCTCCTTGTTCGAAGGTTGGTCTGCCCCAGATACTCTATCGGCATACAAGCAGTGATTGTCCAACTGCTATGATTGTGCTTCGCTCCTTGTTCCAAAAATATCAGTAAGTACAGCTATATTTCTACCGTTGAACTGTTACTTATGAATAATTGGGTGCACAGACTTCAATTAGTAGCAATGCTCAACAACCAATGGGCTTTAATGTACACACTGATGTATCATGAGTCTATGGTAGGTGTCCCATATCATTTACAAGCGGCTGTGGAAACGGATACTAAAATATACCAACACACCCACACACAAAAGGTCAGATAACCAATAGTATAATTTATTTTGACACGAAAGCCTATGGCTTCTGAAGCTATCTTGAGAGTGGGAATGAAAACATGTCAAAATTTAAGAAAAACATTTACTGATCATATGGCTGAAGGTTGCTAATGGCTTTGGCTATCTTTCTGAATAGATATTATCTATTTTGTGGTATTTTTTTATATCAGAATACGACTCAATATATATTTTCATGAAATAGCGGGAATATCCAATGATATACATGAAATTTATTTGACAGCACTTCTCAATTGTATGATCAAGAGGTACCTTTTTCTTAATGTTAACATCTGATCCTGTTTTATTTTAGATTTTTACTATTCCCATATAGTTGAAAATATCATAGAATGGTATATGGAAAAATACTCTTTTTATCTGCCATAGTACTGTAACTTAACATAATGTTGATTAGAAGACCATCGATGACAGAGGACTTCCTCCATAAACGAATTTGACCTACAGAAGACACCTTTTCGGCAAATTGTAAACTCATTATTACAAGATTGCCAATTTCGAAAAAAATACAAAATTCATATAAAGACGCAACTCTTTTTTATTCATATGATCAAAGAAGGCTTTCGGGCATGCCGTTTTTCATCTAACTAAGATGTATAAATGAATAAGGCCTTACTTGAAAGCTTTCTTTGATCAGGTGAATATAAAAGAGTTGCAGCGTTATATGATTTTTGTAAATTGTAAACTGTTAGGTGTCGATTTTAGGGTGGGAGGAACGATTTATTTTAATGTTTTCTTTTTATTTTATTTCTTACTCTCAAAAGCAATATGATCATTTATTGTTTCTCAATTTTAATTGTAATTAATATATTAATTATAATACAGCAATGATTAATAATTCTGTGACACTTTCAAAATTCGTGATAAAGTAAAATAAAAAGATGAAATGCAATAAGCTTCCTCATTGAAATTTAGCTAGCTTTCAAATGTTAACTCTTCAACAGGGCTTTGTTAGCGTTGCTTTCTGTACTATGTAGCATCTCTAGATTGTTAATTCATGGTAAATGATTCTCTTCTGTGGTGCAGACCTTCCTTACCTTGGCCCACGGTTTTCCTTTGTACTGGAACAACTTAAGAATCTCTATGACTGGCATGCCCAACTACTTAAATCACGTTACAGCCATCATTCCCCGCTTTGCCTGAACCACCCCCATTTTTACCCCCAGCCATTCCCCCAACCACCCCCCTCCCCTCCTACCGGTTAATCTTCCCAACCCGCCCCGTGCCAATCCTACTAAATCAATGCCCCCCCCCCAATTCCCCTACAACTTATCCTACCTTCAACCCCACCTCCCAGCCAATCTTTAACCTCCCCCCAGCCAACCCCCTAACCCTCCTTCTCCCAGCCAACCTTCCCAACCACTAAACCCCCTAACCCCCCCTTATCGCCCTATTTTTTCCATTTCTTTTTTTTTTCTTTTATTAATATAATCTTAGATTAGATAACTAACCCAATATATTAAAGGGTATAAAAAATACATTCTTTGTGTTTATTTAATATAAGAGATATAGGGATCTCCACAAATTCTCTCTCTTTATAAACATTCAAAGATTATACATCAAATTTTTATACATATATAGGAGGCTGCTCAAGACACTTTTACATCTGGCTTTTTCACAATCACAGAAAATATACACCAGAATAAGATTTATATGAATCCACAACAATTATAATATTGAAAATGAAGCCCAAAAAAAAAGAATATTTATGAGATTAATATTTAGAAATTTAGCTAGACATAAGTTTTTATTTCATCTACATTTTACAAAAATGATTTGCTCTTGTCAAAATATTAAAATCAAAAATATATATGCGGCAAGTTTTTTCATATAGAATTTGATTCGTTATATGGCTGTTGTTGTTAATTCAAATTACCGCGGCGTTAATTCGCTCAAAAATCTCAATAACGAAATTTTAACGCCTTTCTGCATTATTTAGTTTTATTTTGTTTCTGACAGGGACTAAAGAATTATATGGAAACGTGAATTTAATAAAATATTCTATGATAAAAAACAGGCCAGAAAGAGCCTTGCCAAGAAGAACTGTAAAAAGGATTGTTTTCATTTAAGTAATTGGCAAACAGAAAACATTTAGAAATTTTTATTGGAGGAAGATAATGAAAACATATTTACATGTGAGCAATAATTATCTAGAAATTATTTAATGAAGGAACTATAATATTCAGGTATTCTTTCAATTTGGTTTATCACAAGCCTTCGAAAATTTTCTGCTCTTCAATGGGCAAATACTTTTATGTACAAAATCGAAATGATCTTTATACAAATTAATTGGAATATATGTTATTTGCATGTGCTCTCGTGGTCGTGCATCAGACTGTTTACAGCTAAAACAATAGATATTGTAATATAATAAAATATATATCTAAACAAAACAATTATTAATTCATAGATTATATTTTCAGAAAAATTGCCATATTGGGTTAGGAGGTCTATTTTTCTATTGATTTTATTTATTTTTGAGGATACCAGTGCTTCCAGGAATAATCGTTGTTTCTTGCTTTTTATGTCGTGATAATGGCTTTTACTTGTATGAGATTGAATGTGTGTCCAGTGGTGCAGGTTTGTTGATAAAGAAAGGATCTATTGTATCTGTCTCTTATGTTTCTTTCGTGTTCTGGTCTCTATTGTCCTACTGGTTTCTCATACATTTGTAGCATTGCATTGGTTACATTTGAAAGAATATATTGAATTTGATTCAGATAGGGGATTGGAAGTTGGAATAGGGAATTGGAAGCAAAGAACCAACATTGGCATGGGTGCTAAAAATGTAACTATACCATATTTATCTTACTTATTATCTATTGCAGCATTGTCTTTAGAGTAAGAAATGGTGTAATGTTTTCGGTATGTCTGGGGCTGGTGGGATAAGCTTGTATTAAAGGAATAATTATTGGTGAATGTTATCGGGTAACCTAAAGCTGTTAAATAGTTGGTGATGTTGGTCCGTTTTATTGTTTTGAAACATGGTAGTGAGCAATGAGTGAAAACAGTGATTTTGTGGCTAATAGGCCTAAAAGAGGTGTAGTGGAGGGGTTCATGTGTTTTTTCGTAAAACTGTCACAATCAATTGTGGAGTTGAATTTCCATTTGAAAAATCGTATATTTCAGGATCACGTGTTTCCCACGTGTTCTGTTAGACCAGGTGTCTATTGTCCTACTGGTTTCACCTACATATGTGGCATTGCATTGGTTACATTTGACAGAATATATTAGGGATTATATATAGATAGGAGATGTAGAAAGCAATTCGAATTTTGCATTTACAGAGGTTTAATGCAAATATTTCTATATTTTATAAAATATCTCATAAAGGAAAATACTCAATATATTATTAATTCATTCGATTGTGTATTGACAATAAAGTATTTTCGTTGACAATGTAACTCATCAGCATCATACATGTATATAAATTCAAACCAAATAAAGAACTATCATCTTGTGTCACCTGCTTTCCTTTCCTTAATCCCACATACTATCGAGGATATAACACATTCAATTCTCTGACACCATTTTCTGTTTGAACAGCAAACTACAGACCATAAGATCAAAATAGACTATATAATGATCGCAATCATCAATCAGACAAAATTAAAGCTGGAAGGTGTCACCGCGGATGAGCCAGGCACAATTCTAATATTTTTCATCTTTAGTAAGTTTGTATATATTTGCCTTTTTAAAAATATATAGAAAAAAATTGTTCGATTTGATAATAATGTAAAATTCACATTTCAACATTCTACGCATTAAGGATTATATGAATTGGAGCCATCACATTATCTTCAGAAACCTTCCTTTAACTTGACTGAGTATGCGAATCATGTAGAAGCAGAATATAGGTAAACGATGAGAAATATCCACTTCTTTAATCAAACTTTAGGATTATTAAAAAATAACTTTTGTAAAGCTTTCTTCTTGTTATTTATTATCAAGTATGAGAGGATATCTTATATTTTATCGAAGAATCAATAAACCTTCCATTGACTTTTCATCGAATAATTTATTTATTATTCCCTTGTTTCCGTCGCTTAGTTAGCCATAATTCATTATTGTAGCCCATAACGTCCCCTTAACTTCGAATTGCGATATCACCTGCCAATATTATTAATATAATCTAAAGTTCCGAATATCAACCTGTAAAAACCCGTTTCAACCTCCCAACCATTTATTATCCCTGAAAAACAGCAATATCCCAAAATGTCCTGCTTTGGTAGTTCGAAGTAAGTCAAATCTAACCAAATAACTGAAGATGTTAACATCAAAATGAATCTGAAATTAACCAAAGATCGAATGGCTCAATAATCCGTGTATGTTCAAACCCAGACCATATTGTTTTCCTGGCGCTCCTTCGTCATAAGTAAATTCCATCTCTCTCTAGGAATCAAAGATGTATTTAATTTACCTAGCTACTGACCAGAACTATAACTGGCGATTCAAACATTTTCTTTATTTTTTGAAATAGCTATTGGTTAACTTCAAAAACAAATTCTAAAAGCCGCTTTTCGCCTATAGAATGTCTGTGACTTGGTAAACTGCCTTCATCATTTTCTATTGTAAATTTTCAATATGTCTATAAATCGTTTTTGATAACTTTGATATTTTCTGCGATGTGTGACAATTCAGTTTTTTTTTTTTTTTCAAATTGTGTCTCACTACTTTTGTAGCAAAATAAATGCTGGTTTATTTGGAAAATGGATTTGAAAAAAAAAAGGGATATGGATAAAAGACGCCCAGTCGTTTCGAGCCTCAACATCTAGATTTCGCCCAACCAATCACTTGTATACTTATAAATACACTCACACTATTGTTTTGATTTTGTCTCTTGGATTCCAGGCTGACTATAGAAGACTAGACGCCTTAACAAAAAGGCTTAATTTTTAATTCGAGAATTATTTGGGTGATAGGATTAGATACAATATATTTGTAGCAGATCACGATCTGACTCTATTTTGAAATCTAATTTTCTGCTGAAATAGGCATGTTATGGTGCAAGCATAAAATAAAAACATGTTGTTATATAAGTGCCAATGATAGGTGTCAGTAGCATTCACTATCGAGGTGAAACCCAAGAAATTTTGTGTCAAATTTTAAATTTTCAATGTGCTTGTATTAAATGGCAGGCTATCGTTATAGGTTTTTCAAAATTAAAGATTCTTAGTATTAAAAATAAAAAGTAAATTTTAACAGATCTTAGAATAAAATATGAAAATTTATCTATTGACCATAACTGTATATGGTTGTTGTCTTGTACCATATATGTGAATAGATATATATTATATATATATAGAAGTTTAATATTTTTAGAATCCTGAATATTACCAAAATTAAATCTGTACGTAATTTCTGTACGTATTTCAGACTATTGGCTCAGGTCAGTGTGATGTAAGACTGAACTTTAACGTCTTTAAAATAGTCCTAGAGGAGGGTATACTGAAAATTCATAGAACAGGTATTTATGGCTAAACCTGTATTAAAACACTAAATTATATTTTATTTGGTTTGCTTTATTAGCAACGCTTAGTTTCATAACTAGAATATGCATATTTTCAATATTATGTTTACCTACTTTTGTATTTTTATGACTAAATATTATAAAACTTAAAGACTCTTCTATAACTACAATTATTTATAAACTTTCCTCATCTTTTTTTTTTGTAGCAATCCTCCTAGCCTGTTTGAAACAAAAGAAGTCTACGTCCCCATTATAATAAATTTTACTTATCCATTGTACTTGTGAAATTCTTTGATTTTTGTACATCTCATCTAGAAATAAAACTTCCATTGTTCTAATAAGACTATTTCAAAATAGATTTCGGAACTTTTCTGGGTTCCTCGATCACTTCCATTTACCTACTGTGTTTGAAAATATAATACATTATATATGCTCCCTCTCTGTCTCCCTTGGATTTCTTTTCGTATTTTCTACTAATTTCTAATTCTGTTCTGTTTGGAGCATATCTTTCCTTTTGATAACTTCAAATAATCATTGATGGAGGTAATGCCGGGGGGATATTGATCTATAGAAATAATGGTCACCTCTACCTTCAAAATAGACGATAGAGCTAAGCGCCATTTATCAACAGACTCCTCAAGCAACAAATTAGACGATAGAGCTAAGCGCCATTTATCAACAGTCTCCTCAAGCAACAAATTAGACGATAGAGCTAAGCGCCATTTATCAACAGACTCCTCAAGCAACAAATTAGACGATAGAGCTAAGCGCCATTTATCAACAGACTCCTCAAGCAACAAATTAGACGATAGAGCTAAGCGCCATTTATCAACAGTCTCCTCAAGCAACAAATTAGACGATAGAGCTAAGCGCCATTTATCAACAGACTCCTCAAGCAACAAATTAGACGATAGAGCTAAGCGCCATTTATCAACAGACTCCTCAAGCAACAAATCAGGCGATAGAGCTAAGCGCCATTTATCAAAAGACTCCTCAAACAACAAATTAGGGTTGATGACAAAATATTCCAACTACCTAAAGTGTTCCTTCAACGTCAACTCTTTCTATATCAGCCTAACATCTCCTCTCATATTGGAGAATGTCAGAATCTCACTCACAAATTTGAATATCGAAACTATACCATCCTAAGGACGGAACTGCTCAGAGAGGTATGCCTAAACATGAATGCATTCTCCTTTAATACACAGATATTCAAACAAAATTACCGAATGGAAATTACCCTTACGACAGTAATAATTTAATTGGTCAGGTCTAGACAAATCACACGATCAATTCTAAACATCAAATCAATTTTAGTTTCTGGCACCGTTTATAGGCGATGTCCTTTGCATAGTCCAAAAAACCCTGAATTGAAACTAGATTTTGATTTTTATATATATGCAGATGTAGATAGATTTATTTTCCGGGAGGAAATTGATCTATATAAAAGAAATGTCGCCGCAAACTAGCGGCCTCGGGTCTCAAAACCAGCTTTGACAAATTGAGAAGCGTCCACCCGACACCCCGGTTTCAGAATAATGAACTTCTTCAGCCAAGGATGAACTTCTTTCCGCATGGATTTCATGACGTTTAGTTTGACGTTTATTTTGACATGGAAAGTGACCTTTGTTTTAACATCCAGATATATAAAACCTAAGAACGCGTGACCAGATATATTTTACGAATATTATGCCATTTACTCAATCTCCTGTACACAATGCAACACTACTTATGTTGAAGAAGCAGTGAACTCATAGTTGCGCGTGTCTGACTGAAAATCAGAGAATTGTCAGAAACCAAGATAGCCGTTTACTGATATTCCAGGAGACACATATGATTCCGATCACTTCCAAATAATATTCAAAAATATTAGAAATTAGAAATTAGCATCAACGATTAATTCTGGGAAATACTTTTTCACACAAAATATATTTAAAATATATATGTATAATAATATTTAATAAGGATAAATAGATTCTAAAATTGTTAAATATAAAATAATTGCTAAATATACATGAATATAAAATAAATACGAAGTCTTCTTTGATGACGACCACCGCGAGAAAGACTCCTCCACCGATGGACTGCGAGAGATCTTTTCCACAGAGTGGGCAGGTCGATGTTATGGCTGGCGTTACCCACCTCAAGAACAAGATGGTACTTGTAGATGGTAGCCTTCGCCACACTTGTCAACTTCAATGCTTCGGGATGGAGGCCGACACCGAACAGCCAAGCCTGCAGATCCAGGGGCACTTCGCAGGAGGCGAACACCCCCCGGAGCAGGGGTCGCACGGGTCGACAACTCTCTGTGTAAAGAGAGAAAATAATGAAATTCAAGAATGGGTTCAAACATATCAATATAAAAATAAAAATTACCTCCTTCTTCTATGTGTTTTCCCCATTTTATATTTATGAATATTATTAATTATTTAAATACATTGTGTTCCTATGCTACCCACTGCAAGGGTATATTGTGTTATTCTTAACATTTATTTTAAAAAAACTATTCAGCACACGGTTTTTTTATTTTTTAGAAAATACAAATTCCAACTGCCTTCATGTAATGTTAAATATTATAAAGACCTTCTTCATCAGTGGTGAACCATTATTGTGAATGCACCAATTTACTCTACCCCAAACCGCTCTAATATTGTATTAGGTTACCATGCTTAATTTTGGTCATTTTTAAAGATTTATTTTAGGTTATTATAGCTTCATTTCCTGAATATACAGGCGGCCCATTGGAACTTCATATTTAATTAATTAATGCACCCTACCTCCCCCCGTAAGTTATTCTGACAAACTATTCATCTCTCTTCAATAGTAGAGAAAAAATAAAATATTAAATATATCATATAGAAAAGCAAAAGTCATCTCTCTCAAAATGAATGTCAAAACTAGAAGCCATCTATTGAACATCACTACAAACTAGCGGCCCCATGTCGATGACAAAGCCACAACAACAGCTTTTGGAAAAGTGAGAAGCGTCCTTCGGGAGACCATGGTTTCCAGCTAATAATTTTTATCAATTTCCTTCCAGTAAGGTTTCCATCTATATTTTAACCATAGAATTGGACTTGCGACTTCGACAGATAAACACCTCTTTGTCGGATTAGGAATATTACATTAGATCTCGTGTGGATCTTATGGAATAGAGTCCGCCCTGAGCTGAAGAGGATCATTAGCTTGAAACCATAGGCTCCAGGTGGACGCTTCTTAGTTTTGCAGAGCTGCTGTCACAGCCAATAGATGACGCCAAATTTTGTCACTACTTTTGACGGGAGAGGCGACCTTTGCTTTAATAGATCAATTTTCTCACGAAAAAATCTAGTGCATAATAATATTTTATCACTCTTATTTATCATAAAATATTTGAATTATTTTATTATTAGTGTTAATGGGAATATAATAAAAGTGACCTTTGAACTTTCCACATATAAATGCAAAAAATAATTGTAGAACAAAAATACACTAAAATTTTATTTAACTTGCTCCGTGATATTCGGTCAACGCATTTTTTATATTATTTTATTTTTTCACATATATATATTTGTTCATGAAGGGCACATCTTGGATTCAATAAATAATTTATATATTTATATATATAATACTGTTAAAATATATTTAAAATTAAAAAAAAAAAAACATCAGCGGTTAAACGTCATAGACTGGGTGAAAAAAGGAATAAGCGAAGGGAAAGTTTTATAGAAAATAGCAAAGATAGAACCATGTTAATAATTTGGCCAACGCATATTTTATTGTTATATTTCACACACATATATATAGTATATTTTACACTGTATAATTGTGACGATTTTGGTAAATTCCATATATCTTCCAATTGGTTAGAGTCGATGCTTTATAGGATCATGCCCTTCTTTCAAAATGTAAACTGCTCCTATTTGTTACCACGTTCATATTTTGAATATATGCTATATCTCTATTAATACAACCTGTACATCCTTATTTGCATATAAACTCAAAATGGCGACGGCAAAATAAAAACACTAGAGTGGTCAGCTGGGGATAGCTGTGGGCAGAGGGGAAGAAAATAGCTGACGAATTTTTAGACGACCCCTCCAGGGGTCAGAGGGACAGTTTTCAGCTGACAGTGTATCCAGTGTGTCTCTCTCTGTCTCTCTCTCCATGTCTCGGTGATAGGCACCCAAGTTTGTGTCATGGCCCTCTACCTCTGTCCCGTGGGCTGTTTCCGATCACACTCCGTGCTAACATCTAGCCCTGCCTCTGCTTCTTGTTGTCTATGTGTGGGAAGAACATCAACACTCGCCTCACGTACACGAATGCCAGTTTATCCATACGTCGAAAGGATCATTTGCAAAAAAATTACATATATATATTCACGAGATAGACCTCATTATTTTTCCTCTAATATTTTAAGATATTTAACATATTTGATTGTAATTTTTATAATAATTTTTTCATGCACAAATTTCTCCCACTTACTATGTATTTTAAATGATTTCAACTGTTATATTATAATACTATGCGGCGCTGAGTTTGTGTATACAAAAATATAATGCCTCGATAAAGGTTGGCGTTCAGCCAACCAAAATATTGGTAAAGTAAATTATTTTTGATCCAATATATGTCCTTTTAATAATAAAAAAATATATAAATATCAATATATTATGTTGAGAGAAAGAGGGTGAGGGAATTAGAGGAATTGTAATGCAAAAGTTAAAATCGAAACTTTTAATTCTTGTATATTCAGTAAGCTCTATTCACCTTACAAAATGAACAACCTATGATAAAGATGTATTCTCATATATAATAATTGTTCAAAATTTTCTCAATTCGCGCGCTCTGAAGGAAATCTGAAAAATCAAGCATAAACTGGGTTATTAAAATTAAAAATGATACCCCAAAGGAAGTCTGAAAATTCATTTTTAGCATATAGTGTTTTCCTAATAATATAATTCTCAACCATTTACCTTAACTTAAATTTGAATATGTTTGTGTAGGAATTTCTGGAAACGTCTTTTTCCAGCAAGGAAAAACTGGAAACGGTAAACTATTCAAATTTTCTAGTAATCGAAATATTGAAAAATGTGGAGAAAGTAATCTTTTGCAGTAAATATGAACTGAATATTGATTTTATTACAGGCTATATATAGTTTATTCATACCTTTTTATTACAAATGAATACACCTTTATCTTTCCTTCATAAATATACTTCTAAATTAGTAATAAAATTGTAAATACAAATAGAAGTTTTGAATATAGCATCAAAGGAAAAGTGTAGTGGGATCAGGTTAATAAATTAAAGTGAAAAAGCATCTACTAAGCCTGCGAAATGAAGTTTCGATGGTTCAGACCTTCTGTATCATTCTGAAAATTGAACATTTTTTTCATTCTAAAATTAAGAAAAATTCACATGTTCTGTTTGTATTGTAGTAACAATAAGGAACTTGAGTATTTAAATTAATTCTGTTTCAGATTTGGCCATTTATTTTCCTCCTGTTGCGGGAAAAGGTAAGCTGATCTTTTATAACATCATTTTTAGAGACATTTTTGACAAATTCCTTAAATACGTCGATAAAAGAATGCAATATAAATTGGAGGAAAATATTTCCTCATTAAGTAAGAGAAGTTTTAAAATGAAAGAACTTTTTTTTTCAAGTATAGCCTAAATATTAGCCTTTATAAAATAAGAACAAGAAGATCGAGTGAGTTAAATATTCGTTATATTTACCTGTCTATGAGAAATGGTTAGATATTTATATTGAAACAGATATTGTGAAAATCTAGGCTATTAACATTACAATTATAGCGTCAATATTAGTTTTGTCATATTCTACGACTTTAATTGTCTATCACTGAATCTGGGTTAATTAAACATTTTTTTATATAAATTCTAATATTCAGGATATCATCTTTAATGTTAAATTTTTGTAGAGTTTGTATATTTTATATGGTTGTAAAATATAACTTATTGGTGTGTTTCAGTGCCATTGAAGAAACCCCCACAATGTAAGTATAAATGAAGGAATAGTTATAATTTAGAATCTTACATAATTGTAAATTATAATTAACTATAAGAGAAAAAGAGAGAGATATTTTAAACTTTGGGCAAAAGAGACATAATTAAAGGAATTTGGCAAGTTGAAGCGTAGCTGAAATGAAGTTAGTAAAGGATAAACAGAAATCAAGAACAATAACATGCTAAGTGTTGAGGAGAGCGGAGAGAGATCAGGGAAGTACTTCGAAGAACCTCGAAATTCAAGAGTTGAGTAAATAATTTACCAATCCTCTTATAAGGAGGTGATGATAATTTATCAGACAATGTATATTCGCAAGATTTGGATTTTTCTCAAGATCTTTTTAAATGTTTATTTTCAATATACTTTGTTATTAATATAAGTCCTGCACTGATGTTATAACTTTATTTATGCAGAATAAAAAATGACACCTACCTTCATTTAATTTCTTCTTTTATAATCTACGATTCAGCCCTACTCCATTAATTTAGATTACACTAATGGAGTAACAATAAAGGTGTTTGTGCTTCTATGAGAACAAATGTCTAGGATTGATTAAAATACATTTAAAGGAAAGTCATAAATCAGTATATCCTTTTTAATATTAATCATGTCTTGACTTTGAATATTTGATATGGTCTTGAGATATATCTTACATGGTGTGTTCCAGTGTCGAGGAGGTTCCCACCGCCATGTAAGTAAATATAGTAGTAATTCTGGTTTAGAACCATATTTAGAAATGAATTTAGCATTTTATTTTTTAAAGCAGATATATTTGAAGGAATTGTTTATATATGAGGTGATCCGAATCCTAGTCGAATAAAAAGTGGCGAAGTATACACATAAGTCATGAACAAGGATCTTCATTGTGGGAAAAGAAGGTTAGAGATACAACAGACTGACATAGAGACGGATCAGAGAAATCTTGCTATTTCGATCTATCCTTAGGGTTTAATAAATAGTCTTCTCAAAGATAGTACTGGGTGATGATCTTTAGTGGAAGACTAAAAAATTGCATCTGACAACGTTAATGGTAAAAGGTTTTACGTTATTATACTTCTCTCTCTATTAATATATCCACAAGGATCAGTTTAGCTAATGATTATTCAATGGCCATAGAAATTTTATAGATAAAAATCCTATTTATTGAGTAAATATAGTCTGATATACCTTAATGTTAACCTCATCTTGTTATTACAATTATCAGTTATAAAACAATTATCTTCACTTTTGAAAAATGTTTGTGCTGTATTTTTTTACGTATTAAATTGTATGTTCCAGTGCCGAAGAAGAGCCATTATTCGAGTAAGTATTTAGCCACAAAGGTACAACATCTAATTGTATTACGGAACCAATCCTGGAAGCATTTATTAGAACAATGGGCTATCAACTTATTCATTGTATAAGGTTTGTCCAAATACTAGGTGTAGGCTTCTATTTGATATCACAGAATCTACCCTAGGGGCTCTTGTATTATAACTAAAAGAACTATCAAATTATCTATTGTATAAAATATGTCATAACAAAATGTGAACCTCTATTGGTATTTCAGAACTTACGACGGGCAAGTTTATTGGGCCCCGGTTGATCAGCCAACGCCTTCTTGGATGACGAGCTTCTCGCCATATTATCTACTTCCGTAAGTATTGAGTGGACGTTAACAGCATGTCAAACATAAGGCTGTTTTAGATATTTCTATATCATCTTCCATGTTATTTCTGAATATACTTCTCTGATCAAAAAATTTCGACACTTTGCTCATAAAATCCTGAAAACTCAATATATTTTCTCCCGGTTTGTCGCAAACAGAAGTGTCGCCCTTGGCTTGGAGACCTGCCAATTTTCAAAAATCACGCGCCACAACAGCGCGAGCAGCGGCTGTTCGAAGTGAAGCCATTTTTCCCGTGTTTCGATTTCGTTAGTCACCGAAATGGAGGATCAACGAATTTGCCTCAATTTTTGTGTGAAAAACGGATTCAAGGGTGTCGAAATATTTTGGATGTTGCAAACAGCCTACGAGATGCCGTCATGAGCCGAAGACGAGTTTTCGAGAGGTACAAGCGCTTCAAAGAGGGTCGGGGAGAGACCGCCGACAACGAGCGTCCTGGGAGACCGTCCTCATCAACCACGCCTGAAAGAGTGGACAAGGTGTTAGAACTGGTGCGTGAAGATCGACGAATAACTGTCAGGGAGGTCGCGGAAGAAGAAGGGATATCATTCAGGTCAACTCAATCGATAATGAAAGACATTTCGGGAGTGAGAAGACTCAATGCTGTTCTCTTTCACAAAGATTTGACTTTTGATCAAAAGAACGCCCAGAAAGAAACGGCCAGTTTCAATTTCGAAGTGACAACCGACGACCCTAAATTGCTGAAAAGGGTGATTACTGGAGACGAAACATAGATTTACGGCTTTGATTCGGAAACTACCCAACAGGCATCGGAGTGGAGCTTCAAAAATGAGCCGAGACCAAAGAAAGAGAAGAAGGCTCCCAGCAAATTCAAGGTCATGTTGACAGTGTTCTTCGACTACCAGGGCATCGTTCATCATGAATTTCAACAACAAGGCTCTACAATAACTGCTGACTCCTACTTGTGAGTTTTGAGGCGATTGAGGGAAGCGATCAGGCAGAAACGGCCGGAGCTGTGGAGGAGCAAGTCGTGGATCCTCCACCACGATAACGCGCCGGCGCACACAGCCCTCAAAATCTCGAAGTTCCTTCAGGCCCACTCAACCTCTGTGTTCCCTCAACCCCCCTACAGTCCCGATTTGGCCCCCTGCGACCTTTTCCTTTTTGGAAAGCTAAAAGAAAAAAGTTAAAGGGTCGGAAATTTCAGAGAATAGAAGAGGTCAAAGTGGAATTGAAGAAGGCCATGAAGGCGATCCCGAAAATAGACTACCAGAGGTGTTTTGCTGACTGGAAAAAAAGGTGGCTAAAGTGCATCGCGGCCAACGGGGACTACTAGAAGGGGACAATTTGAATCAGAGCAGTATTTGTGTGTATGTGTGCGTTCGACTCCTGGTAATGATGCACATGAGTGTTAAAATAATTAAATATAGAACTACTTACTCTCTGAACGTTTTTGAAATTAGCATGATATTCCTGAAATTTTCAGTGTGTATAATTGTGCTATAATTAGCATATGAATGACTGATTGATATATAGATCAAGAATATATATGATCAATAAAGACAATATATAAAACTTCTTTCTACTTCTCAAACAAAAATTACACAACTTTATTAATAATTGTTTTTACAGTTGCGCGCACTGCAAGCGGCCATGCGGAGGCTATAACACTTGCAAAAAGTAAGTTAATTTAACAGTTCCTTTGTCTCACCATGTTTAACTCTAAAATATATTCATCCATTAGAGAAATATTATACAGTTCCGAAATTTCAACCTTACAATATATCTATCTATACTATATTTCACAACTTTGGGAAAGTTCTTCAGTCCAACCATTTCAACCTGGAAATATTTTAATCTGCACCACATTTCTAAATCTAGAATGTATTCTTAAGTCTAAATATTATATATTTTAACCATTCCTATTAAATCTGTTAAATATTTCTTATTTTGAAAATATATGTTCTTACAATCCATTTTAATCTTATATATTTCTATACAGTTCTCAACAAGGAATAAGTTCTTCAGTCCAATCATCATAACACTGTATACATCTCTACTACAATTCTCTCAATCTGGAATTTGTTCACATTTCTCGCAATTTAAACTCTAAATTACACATGTGTATGCCAATCTGTCCTCTAGTTCTCAACCTGGAATATTTTCTTCAAATCCAGACATTTCAACCCTGAAATATAATATTCTGTCATCCAGTTTTCAACTTGAGCCTTTTTTCTATTTCCCAACATTTTAACCCAGTAAAATGTCTATCTATAACGCAGTTCTCAATCTGTAATCTCTTTCTCTTTCCCGATAATTTGAACATGACATATTTTATTATGTCAACATGGAATATGATCTTCAGTTCATCTATTTTATATCAGTAATATATCCATTCGTTT
This sequence comes from Cordylochernes scorpioides, assembly GCA_030710605.1. Taxonomy (NCBI): domain Eukaryota; kingdom Metazoa; phylum Arthropoda; class Arachnida; order Pseudoscorpiones; family Chernetidae; genus Cordylochernes; species Cordylochernes scorpioides. The sequence goes on along the minus strand of CP092869.1, from coordinate 78,605,077 downwards.
CACAATTTTCAATCTGGAATAAGTTCCTTTGTTTACAAACACAATAGCAACCAATTTGCATATCAGTTCTGAAAGTACAGCTTGTTACTTTGTCTAACAATTTTAACCCTGGAATATTTCTATCTTTTCTCTACCCCATCCTTAATATAGAACATGTTCCGTTATTCTGTTGTTCTAACCTTGGAATGTGTTGACACAGCCCCAATGGAGGCAAGGCCGAGTAAGTTACCACACTTGGTATTGTCCCCACAGATATACTGACATGGTGATGGTGTCCAGATCAATGGCCGACGACGCTCCACTCACCAAGGAGGAGGATGCCCAACTTGAGTAAGTGTATTACTTTACTCTGAATTTTCAAAACTCATAGGTTGTGTCTAGAATGGCCCTCACGCTCTCCATGCTGCTCAACCCTCCGACCGAGGACAGCGATGAGGAGGACTAAGCAGTAAGTGGAATTACTACATTATACTTCTCTGTAGTTTAGAACGAGTACCCGCCATCACTTAATTGCTTAAGTAATATATATATATATACATGTATATTACCGATTCATAAATATATATTTTAGTCCAATTTTAGACTATTAAAACCATGGCAAATGAGATGAAGCCTTTCAATTTTATAAATAAAACTTTAAAATATACGCATATATAATAAAATCGAACAATTTACACACCCAAAATTAACAATCAGAAAAATATTACCTATGAAATGATTTATATTTTGTCATTTTATATGTCTCTCTCAACAATCTTCGAATAACTAAATAATTTTAATTGACTCTTTTTCTAGGAGTCCTTCCTCTCTTCCTTCCCAAGGAACATCTCCGACCTGACCTATGCTGTCCAATATGTTGAGTTCCTTGTGGAAGCTATTAGCACCAAAGCTACCGGACAACCAATAACTGCAATAGCCGAATATCCTACTCAACCGATCAACAATAGTTTATAAGGGGTGAGTTGCCTTTTTCAATTTATCTTTAGAATTTCTCTCTTTAAAGCAAAATGTAAACACGGAGTTCAAATTAAAATATTCCAAAATGTATGATATATTAATATATGGATTTTTATTATTTATCTTTTTAATTGATTTTGACCATAGCATGAGAGGTCATGCTCAGAAGTAAAAAATACCAAATTTCATAAAGTAATATATATTATTTAGTTTGCAATTGCTAATTTTCGAGAATATTCAGATAAATAATATATATTGTTGGTTATTTGTAAATAAAGTTGGCTAGTCTGGGTCATGTTAGGTGTGATATAACCAGTTCGTTCAGTGAATTATGTTAAAGTTAGGTTTGTCATTTGAGTCATTTGTAAATATGCAAATACTTTCATCTCATCACTTTTCTCTTTTATTGATAACAAATAAAAGGACGTGGAATACAAATAGTGCTTTTTATTTCTATGTAATAAATCTTATTGACTATTACAAAACTATTTAACACTTGATGTTACATAACGGTTCTCAAGGCATTCTTTTATTCTTCCAATAGTAAAGTTAGTAGCCTAATAAACCATCTCAGGTATCTTTCATAAAACTTCACTGACCTTTAAATCCATATATCGAAAAGTATATTTTTTCATAAACGATAGGTTTTAAAGAATTATTTTAGGTTACCAGCTTTTAGGGATCCCATTTATCAAGAAACGTTATAAATACGAAAAATCATTTAAAATATTTCAATTTTAATGGATTTTGATTATCCATCTTTATTAAAATTCAATAACAGCAGAACGATATTTATTCACAACTATTCCTCTAGCAATTAAAATATTTTTTTGCACAACTGAGACTCCTATGGACGATCTTCCCAGAAAATCGTTCAAAGCGCTGGAAGATTGATTTTACTCTAACTTGCGATCTGTGTAAAAACAGAATCCAAGACGAAATTATGCATATAATATTTGGATGCTCTTGCTTAGAGAAACAGAGGAAAGAAATTTTGGGTGACTTATCCTGGTCTCAACCTGACTGCCAACAAATTTGCAGCTGGATGAACACACTGATGGTTGATCAGGGTCTCTCCCTCGGTTTATATAAATTCTACAAGGCCGCAGTTAATGTCCGTTGGAGAATAATGGATTCGCCGAATGTCGTGGTTTGCTTGTAGGAAGAAGGCGAAGATTGAACGCGGCTGATTCCACACTAGCACTCTCAATGATATCCTAACCTTGACATATCCTAAACATTGGTACTTTAATTTAAATATTTAATCATGTATGGTTCCTTTTGCTCTGTATGTTTATTTTTTGTATATATGGTTATATTTATTTTTGTTTGTTTTTTTTCTTTCTTCTCTCTCTTCTTTTTCCTTATTACCTCTTGTATTCTAGTTTTTACTTTTGAAATATCTTCCTTTGCTAAATCCTGTAGAGGGGAATCATGTATAGGGCTGGGTGCCCCAATAAAAAGGCTTGTGTGTGTGTGATAATCCATCTTTATTATCATGTTTATATGGACTGCTCATACTATGAGCAGTGTATTTATTTATTTCTAATGCTTTTTGAATGTATTTACATGAATATTATATGTATGTTATATTTAAATAATAGGCTATTGATATATCTCTTATTAATATTGATTGGAGATTGTTATATCAAAATATTTTATATTGTTCAGCTTATTTATATGTCTATTGATTCTAAATAGCCTGTTTGAAGATTCCATGGCTTCAAGATTCCAGGTGTATACAAAATGTTTTGAAGTGCAGGAAATTTGACGAATTGAAATCGGATCAAAGGCCCAATGTTTGCATATGCCGATAGTTTTTATTTATTGTTATTCATGAGTTGTTGCGGTATTCATGTTTTTTAGACTGATCTGAAAGGTTCTGGATCTCTATGTATGAAGTACAAACTAATAAAATTACGATGAAAGTATAAACCGAATTTTTATATTAGAAAAAATATATGTAGAGTCTTTAGAGAATTATAAATTCATAAATAAAAATAATTATTATTTAACATGATTACCGAGATATCAGAAATTTATATAAATTCATATATTTTTGGTTAACTTCCAACATACTTTTCAAACTCAAAGAATGTTGAATCATGTTAATTATGAATCTATTACATGAATGCTATTATTGTTCAGGACTGGGGAATGGCTACATTTCAACAACAAGCAACTACTCCGAATCACATAGATGAAGAACAGTAAAACCTAAAAATATGAAGATAGGATGTTCCACCCTGGAATATGGCTGCTACAAGATTACTGCCACGTGGGAAACAAGAGGATTCTTCGACTAACGTTAACTGCGGCTGGAGAACGACTCGTTCAAAGTAACAGACGCAAGATGGATGGAATGATGGAAGGATAGGTAAGAAACCTTGTTATATTAATTTTAAAAAATCCAGAATAGTGAATCCTTCATGAAAGTTCATTCTCACTAGAAGACACCTCTCTACAACGGAAAGTTTTCATAGGGCCAGAAAAAAAAACATTTTAATTTATATCTCCCTAAAGAATAAAATATCCCTCTTAAAGGATGCATTGGCCTTGCAGTTAGGTGTTCTTTACAGAGAGGTTACAAATTATACGTATTTTTATGTAAAAAAGCATATTTTATATAAAATACAAACCAATTTATTTCACAATATTTAAAATGGCTAAACGCAAACATTTTCAAGGGGGGTTAAAACAACAAATACATAATTTTAATCCAATAAAAATCTTTTTATATGAATAATAATTTAAGAATATATATATTTGAATAACAATATATTCAGGTGTATATATTAGATACTATAAAAAATGTGTGTAAAAGAGCATCTCGAAAATATTTTGCAATACCTTCTAATATATTTCCCAATTATACGAGTGTGTAATTATTAAAACTGTCTAAAATTTCAAAATATAATATCTTTAATATATATAAATATTTCAAAAATATATAAGAACTTAATCAATAATTTAAAAATATATACGAGATTTATTTACCTCAAAATTAATATAGGTTAAAAAGCTTGGGAATAATAAAAAATGTTAAGAAGTCTTTTGCGGGTGTACGTGATTAATTATTTTAAAATAAATTCTGCAATTTCCTACACGATGAAGATACCTATAAAGGGATCTAAGTCCAAGGCCTTGATAATAGCAAAATGTGGGCAACAGATTATATTATATTGTAGCGAGTAATTGGTTTTTATGTAAATATTTTAATTTATTTTTAATGCCTGATTTTTGCATAGGTTTTTGTTCTATTTTGATTCCTATGTATACTCTTGCGTGTATTCATTTAGTTGTTCATACTTTTCGGTTGTTCTTCTTTTGACCTCGTTTTGTTTGGTTATTAAAATAACGTTCTTTGTTTACGGATTACCGACTCTACCTTTTTGCTACGCCACAACTGGTGGAGACGCTGGATCGTCAAGACCGATATCCCTTCAGACATAAGAGAAGGACTGAAACTGTTAAACGGGAGGATAGGGTAGAGCTCAAGGAGATGACCGTGAAAAAAGAGGAAGCTACCCAGGTGGGCAATTATTTTGTTCAGCACCTACCAAGGAATCCTTCCATGTTCTCCGGGGAGGATGGTGAGGATCCCCTTACCTGGTTGAAAGGTTACAACCGTGTGGCAAAGTATAATCATTGGGACGAAACCCTCTGTCTTGCCAATGTCTACTTTTACCTGAATGGAACTGCCCTCAAGTGGTTTGAGAATAATGAGGAGACCATCCGGAATTGGGGAGAGTTTACTACTCAATTAGAGAGTGTATTTGGGAAAAGTGAGAGTCTGCGGCTGCTTGCCGAGAAAAAACTTAAAATCCGGGCTCAGTTAAAGGGTGAAAGCACCGAGTTCTATATACAAGACGTCCTACGACTCTGCAAAGAGGTGGATCTCCAAATGAGCGAGGAGGATAAAATCTCCCACCTCATGAAAGGAATAGTGGAGGAACTTTATCAGGCGCTTCTTCCAAAAGACATAAACAATACGAATCAATTTGTGTCTGAGTGCCGCCGCATTGAAGCGCTTCATCGTCGGCGTGTGACCCCCGCCAAGTACGAACGCTTGCCCAATGTAGCATCCCTTGATGTCTGCAATGATAATACAGATTTGTCATCAATGATTAGACAAATTGTCCGCGAGGAGGTGCAACGGGCCTTGGCCGCTCCTCGAGAAGAACCAAGAATCGCCACCATTGAAGATATGGTGAGGGAAGAAATTGATAAAACCCTCGCTCCAATAACAAATCCTTCCAGAGGCTCCCCTAAATATCGAACCTATACGCCGTCACCAATCGCTAGAAGAGAGACGGCCGCACCCCAGATTCCCCGTCCAAGAGCTCGGTACCCGAAACAGGGAGAAAGACTGGACACAAGTGAATGGCGGACCACTGAGGGAAGACCAATTTGCTTCCATTGCGGACGCCCTGGCCATGTCGCCCGTAACTGCCGTGACAGAAGGAGACAGAATGACGAAAGAGAAAACGGATATTCCCAAGGGAGGCAAGAGCCGATGTTCTTTTATGGATCCCGTCCCAAATTCCCGGCGCTCAATGACGACGAGCCAAGGGATAATTTTAGACGTTACCGAAGCCCTTCCCCATACCCTGGCCGAAACGGACAACATTCGTCGCCTATTAGAGGGTCCAGTCGGTCACCTCGCCGTTCCCGCCAGGAAAACTAGAGGTTGCGACCTATTTTGGAGGTGGGGCCGCAAAATTTGGAAACCCTCCCTCATCGACTACAGTGGATATGAAAGGAAATTATATAAATATTAAAATAGAAGGAAATATAACTAGTGCTCTTGTTGATTCTGGGGCTTCTTATTCTGTCGTGTCCGAGAGGTTCAGACTCAAATTGAAGAAAATAATGTTTGCCCAAACTGGCGTGAGCTTAAGAGTGGCCAACGGTAAAATTATAAAACCGAAGGGACGCTGCTCTTTAAAATTGGACTTAAATGGTCTGCAGGAAAATTTCGAATTTATTGTTCTGGAGGACTGTAGTCACGATGTGATCCTCGGATGGGACTTTTTGAAGTTGTCCAGGGCGGTAATTGATTCTGCAGAAGATAAACTTTTTTTAGAGGAATTCCTAGTCGAGGACACACCCAGGAACAACTCACCTCTCTACGCGGAACGGGAATACAGAATAGTGCCCGCATCTTGTCAGCTGATAGAGGTATTAAGCAGAGACATCTCAGATAATGCAACTGTGGTCGCAGAAAGTCAAAGGGGTCTATCGCTGGAAAGAGAACTAATGGCTCCCTCCTCTATCATCTCGCTTACCAGTAACAGGGGAAAACTGTGGGTGGCAAATTGGAGCCCATATCCGAAGATAATTCCCCAGGGGATGCACGTGGCCGATGGTGTCGTCATCGAGGATAGCCAGCTTTGTGTACTTGCTGAGGGCAACCACGTAGGAACAGATATAGGCCATTCCGAGGATTCAAAATTTGCGGAAATTTTAAATATAGATGATTCACTTGACGATTTTCAAAAAGAAAAATTAAGAAATTTATTGAGAAACTATAGAGATATTTTTGATTTCAGAAAAAAAGAAGCGTCCAAGACCGATAATGTTAAGCATCGAATTAGCACTGGAGACCACCTTCCCACCAAACAACGACCGTACCGAGTAGCACCAGCGGAACGTCAAATTATTCAAGAGGAGGTAAATAAAATGGAAGAAATTGGTATTATTCAGCCCTCTGCGAGCCCATGGGCCTCACCGGTCGTTTTGGTCAGAAAAAAAGATGGCAGCTGGAGATTCTGCGTCGATTACCGCCGCCTTAATAAGATAACAAAAAAGGATGTTTACCCGCTCCCAAGGATCGACGACACTTTGGACTGTTTACAGGGAGCACGATTTTATTCCTCTATGGATCTCCAATCTGGATACTGGCAGATCGACGTGGAGGAATCGGACCGTGAGAAGACTGCATTCATAACCCCAGATGGATTGTATGAGTTCAAAGTGATGCCATTTGGGTTATGTAGCGCCCCAGCTACATTCGAACGAATGATGGACGGCCTCTTGAAGGGTCTTAGGTGGACAATCTGTCTCTGTTACCTTGATGACATAGTCGTCTTTTCCGATGATTTTGAGGAACATCTGAGACGCCTTCAGCTGGTATTGGGCTGTTTGAGGAAGGCTGGCTTGGGCCTCAATCCGGGGAAATGCAGGTTTGGTGCGAAAACTATAACAGTTCTTGGACATAAGGTGAGTGGAGATGGAATATGTCTCGATCCAGAAAAAATTAGAGCAGTCCGTGACTTCCCCAGACCAAAGTCGCTAAAAGAAGTTAGAAGTTTCCTAGGGCTATCTTCCTACTACCGCCGTTTCATACCTAATTATGCCCATATGGCCCAACCATTAAACGCTCTTTTAAAGAAAGATTCAGTGTTTAGTTGGAACATAGAAGAGCGGCACGCATTTGAAGCTCTCAAGTCAGCCCTAATTTCTGAGCCTGTCTTGGGACATTTTGATCATTCATCCCCAACAGAAATACATACTGATGCGAGCAACTATGGAATAGGAGCAGTTTTAGTGCAAATTCAGAAGGGAAAGGAAAGAGCCATTGCCTATGCATCGAGAACGCTCAATAAGGCGGAAAGAAATTATTCAACGACTGAGAGAGAATGTCTTGCTGTTATTTGGGCCATTGGCAAATTCCGGCCGTATGTTTTTGGACGTCAATTCACTATCGTAACTGACCATCACTCCTTGTGCTGGCTAGCCAACCTCAAGGACCCATGTGGGAGGTTGGCAAGATGGGCTCTTCGGCTGCAGGAGTTTGATGTTACTGTTGTGCACAAGAGCGGAAGAAAACATCAGGACGCTGACTGTTTATCAAGAAGTCCCCTAAATTGTAGTGAAGATATAGAAGAAGATATTCCTTGCATAGTTGCCTTACAAAATTTTGGACGGGAACAAATGAAAGACCCGGACCTCACGAAGATAGCCGACAAAATCCAACAGGAAACATCTAACAAGTCCTTTATAAAAATAAACGATACTCTCCATAAAAAAAATTACGATCCAATGGGAAGGGAATGGCTTCTGGTGGTCCCCCGCCACTTGAGGCCTGAAATACTGAGAAACTTACATGATTCTCCCACCTCAGGACATCTTGGATTTACTAAGACATATGATCGAATAAGAAAAAAATTCTACTGGCCCGGAATGTATAGGAATGTTAGGAAGTATGTGGCTCATTGTCCAGATTGTCAGCGACGCAAACGCCAGCCCCAACTCCCTCCAGGACTTTTGCAGCCGATACCTGTGCCTATAGCCGCCTTCGAAAAAGTGGGAATGGATCTCCTTGGAAGGTTTCCAACATCTATGTGTGGGAACCGCTGGATCATTGTCTGTACGGATTACCTCACCAAATTTGCGATCACGAAAGCTCTACCGACAAGTGAATCAGTGGAAGTAGCGAAATTCTTCATTAAAGATGTAATTCTGAAGCACGGTGCGCCGAGGGAGGTTATCACAGATCGAGGACGAAATTTTACATCTTCAATTATTCGTGATCTGAATAAACACTGCAGAATAATTCATCGGACAACAACCGCCTACCACCCTCAGACCAATGGACTCACTGAAAGGTTGAATAAGACAATAGCAGATATGCTGTCCATGTATGTGGGCGTCAACCAGAAAGATTGGGATGAGATTTTCCCATTCGTGACGTTCGCATACAACACGGCGAAGCAAGAGTCCACGGGGTTTAGTCCATTCTACCTTGTGCACGGGCGTGAGGCGGAAACCCCACTGGACTTGCTATTCCCCAAATTTCCTTCAGAGGATGAAGATGACTTCATCCAGACTCTAGGATCAAGGGCCGAGGAAGCGCGACAGCTGGCACGCATTCACACTATGAGGTCCCAGGGAGAAAATAAACTCCGTTACGACGCCCATCACAGAAACATAGTCTATCAGCCCGGAGATCTCGTTTGGATCTATATCCCTGTGCGCAAGGTGGGTTTGTCTGAAAAACTAATGCGACGTTATTTCGGCCCGTATAGGGTGACAAGAAAAATATCCGATGTGACATATGAAGTAGAGACATTTGGAGACCAGCATGGTCGTCGTAAAACAAAGGACATAGTTCACATCTGCAGGATGAAGCCCTATTTAGATCCAGAGGAGCGGGAGGACCACCTGGAGGAGGACATGGAGGACAACTTATCAAGTCCTCAAGGGGAAGAAGTTTCAGTGGAGGGGAGGCGACCACCCTTGGCCCAGGAGGAGATCCCCAGACCGGGAGACCTGGATATCCCTGGCCCTGTTACGCGGTCGCGGGCTCGTAGACTGGAGGCGCAGGTCTCCTGCTGAACATCGAGTCGATGTCCTTTGAGAGGGGGGCTATGTAGCGAGTAATTGGTTTTTATGTAAATATTTTAATTTATTTTTAATGCCTGATTTTTGCATAGGTTTTTGTTCTATTTTGATTCCTATGTATACTCTTGCGTGTATTCATTTAGTTGTTCATACTTTTCGGTTGTTCTTCTTTTGACCTCGTTTTGTTTGGTTATTAAAATAACGTTCTTTGTTTACGGATTACCGACTCTACCTTTTTGCTACGCCACAATATTATTAAACTTTTTATTATTAGTTCTCAACTTTTTAATTGTGTACTCAACTTTATTAACATCATGAAACGCGATATCCCAAACTCAGGGATATTTGCGTCAATACATTTCACTTGCATTGCAGCAATTCGGCTATATACAATCCTGTTCAATTCATTATTTTACATAAATCAACCAAAGAAAATTGTCCAAAGAGAAAAACAAACAACAAAGCAAAACACACAGAGCAAGCATCGCAGTTCTTTTTTTTTTTTCTAAGATTCCTTCTCTTTTTTCCAATTCAAGAGAAAGTTGTATATGTATTTACAAAATTGTTCAAAATTTTTATACTTTTCTTTTTTGTCTACAAATTCATCAAGCTGTCCAATACGACCAAATCTATTTTCCCTAAAATCCCGGAAAATTGGGCACTCCAGAAGTAGATGTCTCGCGTCTTGAATTTCACCTCCGCAGAAGCATCCTGGTTCCTTCACGGCGCCGATAGTTGCCAAAAATTTCCCAAAATTGCCATGATCTGTAATGAATTGGATATTATAAAAATTTGGACGGAAAAATCTTGGAATTCCTAATACGAAAATGCTTCTAAAATATTCATTAGTGTTCTCAAAATTGTATTATTAGTTCAATATGTTAAACTCCACGTAATAAATTCAATGTAGTTAATTGGGTAACTTCTGTGTCTAGATCAAAATGCACTCAGCACAACATGATCCAACAACAATGAATTGAAGTGTTCCCCGCTGAATGGTACTACCTGAGCACGTGTAAACTCCCCACTGAAGTAAACGTATTACTGTGAAGATAAAGTAAGCGCTAACTCCGTGCACACCTTTGAAGGGACCTGGATGGATGGCTTCTGGAGGCACCTTGTTGTGTCAGCGAAGTTAGATCATCATAAGATCTGAACGGGACGTATTCAGGCTGAGGCGCCAGGAATCCCCTGAATGGATGGTTCAGATCTGTAAAGGTCATCAACTTTATTGAAATGATCTAATTAATGAAGATTCTTCTACAAGAAATAACAGCACTTTGGCCACCTATATAACATGAGACAAGTTAAAATAATATTTCGCTGATAAAAAGGAATGGTTCTTCTTCTGAACTATTAATATAGTACGTCAGCACAGAAGATGTGCCAATTTTTTTTTAGATCCGTCTTTTTGGACCTCGTCTAGTTGGCCAAGTTATCCACACAGCATCGCTCTAATCCTGCAATGTTGGTGAGTCTGCATCTTTACAGTAGCAACTAATTACTATATACATTTTATAAATTTATAAAATATTATCCTGTGGTTTTTGAAAATTATGGAAAAATGAAAATATTATTTTATGAATAAAAATATGTCCGCCATTTGCTTAAATAAGCATTTAGGAAAAGAAGCCATTTTCTTTATTGGCCAATATAGTAGAATAAATTTCAAAATCAAATTTTAACCGATATTGATTAAGAAAGATGCCATTTTGCCATCTGAAATATCTCTTTTTAACGTCTTAGGAATTAATTTTCACTCAATTTAACTTTCAGACCTTTCAAACTCTCTTTGTTATTTTATTGCTATATTTATTTATATACAAATGATAATATACATTTAATATATAAAATATTCATATCTCTCTCTCTCTCTTAGAATAAGAAATAAAAGATAATTGATAAGAGATATATTAGTATTTTGTAACTACATATTAGCTTTGTAGAACTGATATAATTGAGAATTGAATAAATGTGATAAAGGAGTTTTAAGAGAAGTTGATTTATCTATGGGGGTTGCAGTGTTGTATAATAATAAAAATATTTTATCTCTTTATATCATTTAAATCAATGTTAATATCGGTGTCTCACAATATAAATTAACCTTATAAACCATTATATACATATTACTATGTATATTTTTGATCAGCAGACTGAACTATGAAGTTCTTGCTATACCTTCAGGCCTTATGGTATTGTGCTGCATATGCATATTCGAGTTATTCTTCCTCTGTTTAGTTTTATACTGTCATATGATCATAAGCATACAATCAGCTTTGATTTTATTGAAGCGGCCATGTTAAATCAGTGGTAACCAACATCGAAGTGCAGATAAAACGATCGAGATTTCAAATTTTGAAATTGATTTTTTTACCTCTTTAGCAGTTATCTACTATCAGGGGAACTAAATCAGACAATCAGCGTTAGATTCTTACACAATTATCATACAATGTACTTTATATCAGTGGGTACTTCACGTAACAATGAACTATATTAAATACAATAATGTGTTCTAAATCGAACGATTTGTCTTATATATATATTTATTTTATATAAAAATATTTTGATCTTTTTATTAGCACTTTTGAAAAAAATATATTCAGGATTGGATTTATATATAATATCGTTTTTTTTGGGGGGGGGGGTGAAGACTTTTTTCTAAAACTTCGTAATATAGAAATATTCAGCTTGATATCCTTTTTCTGCATTGAAAATTTAGCGAGGTACTTGGATATCGATTTTAAGGTTTGTTTTTGAAATATTATGCTTTATGTGTAATGTATTTGTCAATTAAATTATATATTTGGGAACTGACTGGAGTAGTTGCAGATCACATTTGAGGCGAGGCGTTAATTTGGATAACACTTTAGGCTAATATTAATATGGTTTATATAAATATTTTAGATGAATCGTGTGCACCCAATAAAGACCCTGCTAGATACTTTTTTCCAGGGAGAAAACCAAAGTTTATGAATTTAAGCTAAGTATAATCAAGAGAGGTAGCCAATATACTGTTTGTTCAAAACTGTATATGTTTGGCAGCACCATGTTTTGCGATCAATGTATTCAACTCCGTAAAATTAATTCAGTGTATTGAATTGTGTCTGTGTGTCTAGATTTGAACCCATGCTCCGACAATGCGATGAGGTGCCTCGTGCTCTATGAATGCTACCTACGAAAGTGTTTCTTCCTCGCTGAATTAGTCGAGCTCTTTAATCTGGAACCGGATGGGCCGAGATATATTGTCGGCGCAATCAACGAGTTCTTGATGAGCTGGATGGTTTTTTAAATAACGTCTCTCTGTCCAACCAAGAATGAGATCATTAAATGTTCTGACAAGAGATCGGATGAACTGGACAACCTCAAACTGAGAATGCAGAAAATGAACGAGTAATATACGAATAAGATTGTTCAGATCTAAAAAGGTTATTCATTTGTTGAACCTCCTATTGATTTAGATTGCTCGAGTCGGAAGAATTGAATCCTTGCCTTATATGACCGCAGTACAATTTTGACCAAGTTGCTAATGTCCGAATGGATAGTTCATCGTCTGTAACAACAAAATCAAAGTCAAAATATAATGCAGCTGCGGATATAAGTTCGGTCTTCTGTACTTCCCGGCAACCATCTCGATAGCATGGCTATCCACCCACCCATCCTCCCTCTCTTCCAGAAGGTGAGTCTGTATCTATGCAGTAGAAGCTTTTATCTATTAATAACATATTAAAGAACTATTTTTATGATTTTTGAAAGTGTTCAAAAGGTAAAATAGGGATTTATCAATGAAAATGGCATATCTCGAGCCGCTCAAATGATTTATTTATATGATAAAAGGGCCATATTATTGATTATCATATATCTATATAAATAAAAATGAATGTGTGTGTGTCTGTCCTTTATGCCTGACCAAAGCGCTGATTGGAACGCCATGAAACTTTGAGAAGTTATTTAGAATAGTACTGGGAAGGTGTCTGAAAAATAATTTATTGAATATCTTAAATATCCTTAGAGTTATTTGCAGATTTGTAGATTTAACTCGCAAACAGCGCCCCCATTGCGACGATGATAACAAGTTTTATTATCTATAAGTTTTATTATCACTAAGTTTATATCTTATAGATACGTTTATTATCTTAAAGATTATTTATAAAAAGTAAGTTTTTCTACCTATTAATTGCGCACAAGTCAAAGTTAGTTATCGAGTATTTTTCAAGGGACCGGAAAGACAAAATTCAGGATGACACGGCAATTTATTTGAGACAAGAATAATGATACAATTCCAAGGCAAGATACTCTTCCTTTAACTTCAATTACCGAAGAAACCAATTAATATTGATTTTATTCAACTTATCGAGTATATATTTTTCAAGGGACCGGGAAAAAATATTCACTCTATCGAGAGATTCAAATTTACGAGTTTCAAATTATCAGAATATATCTATAATATTTTTTATAAGTTTATAGAGAATTGTTTTAACAAATGTTAGTTAGACAAACCTTTACTCGGGTAAAACCCGGGCGAAGACGGGTACATCCGCTAGTAGTTGAATAAGATTAATATATCAAAACACTTATGTTATAATGATTCAATTATTTCGTGCATTTTAATCTTTCTAATATTAATTTTATATAAAAATAATAATAAATTAGATGTTCTTCGCAGGTGAAATGAGGAAAAAAGATGATAAGAGTATAAATTCGGGGATCACAGTTCAGAATGGAAAGGAGAGATCATAATTGAGAAGAGTATGTAAAATTTTTTTTTTCAAGTTTTATCTATTGACCTTAAATGGTCTTGAAAAATGAAATGCCTCGAGTAACTATTTAACTTAATATTAAAATATTGAATTAATGCAAATAACAAAGAAATTATAAAACAATAAAAACTCAGATTAGCTTGATAGGTGCCTCAATATATAGAGCTAATTGTGATCAACAAGAGTACCTAATTCCCTAGGTTTAAACTGTTTATGTCTGTCAACATCATGTTTCAAGCTTAAATATGTCAAACTCATGTGCTCAAATCATGGTAATCAAACGTGTGTTTTTCCGTGTCTAGCTCCCAGCCCTTGCTCAGGCAGAAAAAGGATGAGGAGCGCCGCGCTTTGTGATCTTTGCCTACAAACGTCTAAAGTCACTGAAGCAGCCGACGTTTATATCCGGATCCCGAAAACAGTGATACTGATGATGATCTGGAACAGGGCCAGCTAGATGCACGCGTATGAAAGCAACTGGTTGGATAGTTTCCGAAGACCTCTTCTTCTAACAGATTAGATGGACTCATCCTATGGTCTGAGAACATCTAGAGATAATTAATGTTCAAGTTCTAAACTGAGAATGCATGAGTATTAGCTGGGTAAGATATGTTATATTTTTAAATATTCTTTAACTTTATTTGATGATTTTATTGTTGCAGATTCCTCTACCGCTCAGGATGGGTCGCTGGCCATTTAGGAACTTGAGATAAGATCTACCGAGAAGTTCTCATTAGAAAAATGTGTTCTTAGCTTGGACCAGTGAGAGTGTGTCCCAAGTACATCGCAGCTGAGGATGAACCAGGTTTTTATTTGGGTTCAGTTTTCTTGTACCTCGCGGGAATCGTCTTCATGCTAAAACTACCCACAAATTGTCCCTATCTACAAAAACTGGAAAGCTGGTAAGTCTGCATTCACGCATTACTAAAGTTCTACATAATTAATGTTAAGTCATACGAATAATATTATGAGATATTTTCAACTAATATGGTTTTATATAATATAATAATATTAATATATGAATATAAATGTTTGCATATTTTAGCCGCTCAGATATGCTTTATAGATCAAAAAGCTCCCTTTTAGGTTGTCCAATATAGCTGGATAATGTTGAAAAACCTTTAATTTATTTTGATTTCGAGATGAGAAACAATGGTCAAATTAATTTAGTGTGATGAATTGTGTCTGTGTCTAGGTCTCAATCCATGCTTTCAGCAACTTGATGAAGTGCCTCGTGCTCTATGAAGACTACCGAAGAAGCGTGTCCTGCTAACTGAATAAGACGAGCTACTAGATCTGGATATCAAAATGCAGAGATAATATGGTCTGTTCCAACAACAAGTTCGAGATGATCTGGATAGGTTGCTTGAATGACGTCTCTACGTGTCAAAAACCAGATGAGCTAATCCAATGTTCTGACAAAAGATCGGTAGACCTGGACAACCTCAAGATAAGAATGCAGAAATTTACAGGTAAGAAGTAGTTTATACCTGAAGAGATTATTCATTTGTTGAACTTCCTATTGGTTTAGATTCCTCAAGTCGGCGGAATTGGACCCTGGCCATATATGACCATTATACAAATTTGACCAAGTTGTTAGTGGCCAAATGAAGAGTTGATCGTGTGGACCAGTGAAAAGGATGTCAAAGTTTATCGAGGCTGCGGAGGAACGGGTTTTGGATTCAATTTCATTCTTCCTCCACTTCCCGGTAATCATCTGGATATAATGACTATCCACGCATCCTCTTTCTCATCCAGAAGGTGAGTCTGCATCAATGCAGTAGAAGCCTTAATTAATAAATCATATTCTAACAAAATATTTTTTTGCTGATTTGAAAGTGTTGGAAAAAAAATTGATTTTTCAATGAAAAGGTATATATTGATCCGTTCAAATGATTTATTTAAATGACAAAGAGCCACATTATAAGTTATCTAATATTGTTTATTATGGTTATAAGCAAACCACTTCGTTTATATTGATTCATTTATTTCGTGTAGTTCAAAACTTCCTAATTATTTAAAATATTAATTTTTACACTATAAGAAAAAGGAAATTAGATTTTTATTTCCGAGTGAATGGGGTCAGGAATAATCTCAGGTCAGAAAGGGCGAAGGAAGATCGAAATTGAGAACAATTGGTAAAAAACATTTTCTTATTTTAAAATATCATTGTTAACATAAAGTTTTGTTTTGAAAAGTGAAATGTGTGACGTGTGTGTGCTTCCAACAGCCATTTATTTTAAAATAAAAACATTTAAAACTAATCCAATGAAAAGAAATACTACGACAATAAACTCCCAATTAGCTTGTTATATGCTTTAATCCTTAGCAAATTGTCCATATAAAATAAAATTTCTGAACACTTCCTATTTCTGTTTATGGATAAAACATTATGGTTCAAGCTTTAAACAATAGATATATTGAGACAACATCATTCAACTATAGAACGGTTTTTAAGTTTTATGTTTGCTTTCATGATTATTTTATATCAAAATCACGTAAAAGACATAATCAAATTTGATATTCCAATGATTCATATTTGTATTTAGCAATGAACAATAATTATAAATGTATTTTTTTGTTGTTTTCAAAAGGTTCTGAGAGACAATAAATATAATTATATGGAAACACTTGGTAGTATTTTCTCGAAATATTACTAAAAAGACATGATAATGTATCTACTGATAATTAGTTTTTACATGTAGTACCATGTCGGACTAGAAGAAATATACATATAAAGAGACCATTACACTATATTCCTAATAAATGTGATATACCAGGCCTTAATGTTGATAAAGAAAGTTAGGTTGAAGGTCTCAATATTAAAAATATCCCATTGACAACAGGAGTAACTAATGCTATAGGTTTACACTGTTTATGTCTGTCAACATCATGTTTCAAGCTCGAAGGTGTCACATCCGTATGTTCAAATAGTGGTAGTCAAACGTGTCGTTTTCTGTGCCTAGTTTCCCAGCCTTGCTCAGGCAACAAAAGGATGAGGAGAGCCTGCTGCCTGCCTACAAACGTCTGAAGTCACCTAAGTTGCCGAGGTTTACATCTGGATCTCGAAGACAGTAATGATCTGGGACAGGGCGAGCTAGATGCACGCGTATGAAAGAAGCTGGTTAGATAGCTTCTGATGATCTTACGTTCTGGAGATCAGACGGGTTCATCCTATATCTGACAACATATCGAGAGAACTTCTGGTCAAGTTCTAAACTAATAATGCAGGAGGATATTCTGTGGGTAAGATATGTTATAATTTTTTTAATATTCGAAATATTATTTGATAATTTTAATTTTGAAGATTCCTCTACCGAAGCAGGATGGAAATTAAGGAACTTGGGACAAAATGGCCCGAACAATTCTTCTCAGAATAAAGAGTTCTCAACTTGGACCAGTGAGGGTTTGTCCCAAGTACATCGCAGCTGAGGATGAACCAGTTTTTGATTCGGGTTCAGTCTTCTTCTACCTCCCGACAATCATCCCGATGCCGCAACTACAAACAAATTATCATCCAAAAATGTTGGTAAGTCTGCATCCATACATCATTGACCTCTTTAATAATTGATACATGTTTCACACAAATAATTTTCTTGAGATTTGTCAAATAAAGGAATAAATAATATAATATAGATTCCTGAATATATATTTATTCCTCGAGCCACAAAAACGAGATTTCTAGATTAAAGATTTTCATTTTCGGATTGTCCATAAAAAGTTAAATAACGTGTAATTTTCATATTGATTCCGAAAAATGGAGTTTTGCCATCCAAGATATCTCGCTTGAACGTCAGGTTTAAATGCTTTATTATATACCGATAATTGCATGAAAATAGTGTTTCAATTTTATTTACGTTCGATAAGTAGAAATATAAGTTGAGATAATATAGGTTCACCATGCTATTATGTTACTTCAGCTCAGTAGAGAGAAAGAATTAAACCTCGTGACGCTGATTAGATGAGAGAGGGCCCATCTCGTATTAACATTCTATTTTTGTTGCTCGCTGAGTGGTTCTCTAATGTAACATGTCCTTAGTTAACCAGGTAGCGTTTAGTTCGTGCACCAATCAGCATACAATGTATTTTCGCTCAGTGAATACTCTAAACAAAGATTACTAAATTTTTCAATGTTGGTTATAATTAGTGAATTTCTCCACATTTTGTTATTATCATTAGCAATTGAAATGTTTTTTTTTTCGTCATTTCTATTTGTAGTTTTCAAATGAATTTGTTACTAGGCTTTTTTTTTAACCATCAAATTTTGTAATATATAGAAATTTTATTTAATCACTACATTTTGTAATGGTAAAATTTAATGGGAAGAAAATGGATACCTTGTTAGTTTGAACATTAAAATTTTTGGTAGCTCTATGGGCTAAAGACAATATATTTGAAAATCTGTGTAGCCTTTGGAACTTATCAGAGTTCTATCTGATCAGATTTAAACGAGGTACTATTAAGAACTTTATGTAAAGAAAGAGAACTGACGTATTTTAAAAAGTGGTCATTAACAAGAAGTTGTCTTGAAAAGGGTATAGCTTCTAAAAGAGTTATACTTATTAATTATATTCACCCATATAATATGACATGTATTTCAACTCCTTGTTGAAAAACAAATTTGCCTGAAATATACGTTTTTCTAATAAAACTGTCGATTTATCATGATTGCTAAAAATTTCTAATCTATTTTAATTGATGAACGTTATGCATCATATATTAAATATATAAGATTTAGACACCAATTTATTTTAATGTTATAACACTATTTAAAGATATATAATTATAAATATTCATTGTCTATAAAAATTGAATATGACCAAAATTATATTTTTACTCTTTTTATATACAATTTATCTATTTTCCAAAATGCTCTTAGAGATTAACGATGGATTTTGGAGGCTGCTGACTATGAAATAAATGATATCGACCAAGTGCACTAAGGAAATGATCATCATAAACTATACATAGACACAGAGTACCGGCCACGATAATATAGTCTAGGTTTCAGGCTTGATAATAACAAAGATAATTGTGATCAACAGAAGTAAACAATACTGGATGTTCCTACACATATATGTCTGTAACACCAAGCTTAATATGGCCAACTCCATGTGATTAATTCAGTGTTTTCAAACATGTATATTTTGTGTCTAGTGGTCAACCTTTGTTCTAGCCCCAATACCATGAGGTATTCCACATTGTTTGGCATTACCTGTGCACCACTGAAATGGTACCAAAGTTGCCGAGGCATATTATCTAGACCAAGAAGAACAGAGAAAATATGATCAGGACCAGCTGTACCTCGCGGTAACTGTCACAATGCTACAGCTATCCATGCATTGTCCTTCTCATTCTGCAATGTTGGTGAGTCTGCATCTATACAGTATTAAAGCCATCTTTGGTACATTAGCCTTAAAACTTGTTCTAAGAGTTTTTAAAAGTTGGTGGAATTATAAAAATATTGAATTATGAGAGATAAAGCATGCTTTGAGTCACTCATATAAGTGTTTTGATGGCCATTAAAATGGCAAACCGATATATTTCTGGTTGGTCAATATAGTAAAAATATTTTATTTAACGTATTTTATATTCATTCCAAAAGATAGCGCTTTATCTGTAGATATCGCATTTGATGGCTCAGGGCATATTTCATTTCAATAACATTTTCTTCATGGCCTCTAATCCTCTTCTTTCTTACAGTTTATTTTTTATACATTGATATTTGATATGAAAATATTATTTATTATTTTAATATATGATTTTTAAAAATGTGTTAAGGCAAAAGAGGAAATAGAAGTGCCGAACCTGGTGACTCTATTTAACAGCTTCGTGAAAAGTATTCAGTTTTAAACTTTACATTAGTATATTACATAGTATTATTACAACTGTATAATTGTCTATTTAATATGCTATGTAGGGTTTATATGACGGTAGCCTGTTTGGGGTTATTTATATTTAAGAAATTTAAAGTGATATTTTATGACATTTATACATAATAATTGATATAAGTCACCACTGATGAGCCAGGCCCTCTAATAGATTTATCAGTGCAGTAAGAGCAGTAGAAAATGGTTCAAATTTTGGAAAAAAATCATTTGCGTCTAAAATACTTTCAAATACTTATAACAGATGGCGCGCTAATACATCAGATATTTCATGGTCACTTATTTCTCTTCGGGGAGAATTTCAGGTTCAAAAAAATATGTATTTGTTTATATACAAAAAGCATCCATAGCTAAGAGACAAAATTTGAAAGTAATTGGTAGTTAATATACCATGATATTAAAGAAAAAGACGTAGTACATTCATCAAATGATAGCCGGGAATTACAAATGGAATAAATAAGTCATGATAAAAAGCACATTGTATCAGATTAGCATACTATAAAAAGACGTGCAAGGTCTTGATAATCATAAAGGAATTTGTTAAAATAACATAACGGTCTTTAACATTAACAAAGCTCTTTATGATTAACAGAAATAGTCTATACACACACACACACCAATATTATTAACATTGTCTTTTGCGCTCGTTGTGGTCAACTCCGTGTGAACATATCGATATGTTTAGGTTTATATTTTTCTGTGTCTAGTTTTAAACCTTTGCACCAAAAACAAAAAATTAGGCTAATAATGCTGTGTCGCCATTGTCAAAGCATTTTTGATCCTCACTGATGTAGCAGAGGCTTCAAACCTGGACCCCAAAGAGCAATGATGACCTGGGCAGCGCCAGCTCCGTGTAAAGGTCCGATAGAAGCTGGATGGATAGCTATCGAAAACGTCTTCTTTTGACAGTTCAAATGAGCTTACTTGATGGTCTGGCTACAGATAGGAAGAAATGGACGAACTACAAATTAATATCGCAGGATTCTCACCGGTAAGCTAAGCATCTTCAAAATGTCTTTCACTTCGTTAATAATATTCTTGTTGTAGATTCCTCTACTGGATAGAACTGGAGACTCTGGCTTTACATGATTTCAAGACAAGATAATCTAAGTTATGCCAGAATCTATAATTATTGCTCTGGAACAGGAAAGGTGAGGACAAACTTTATCGCAATTGCAAATTTCCTAGTTTTTTAAGATTTCTGTCCTCCTAGACTTCTTGGTAACTGTCTCGACGTTACAGCTACCCACACATAGTCTCTCTAATCCAAAAATACTTGTGATTTTGCGTCTATGAAATAACAAACAATTTATTTTTACATCCGGGTTTACATAATATTGTCCTAAGAGCTTTCAAAAAGTAGTGTAGAGATAAATTGTAAATTACGATACGATTATAAAAAAATGTACATCTATTTCGCATATGATTCTCATATTTAAAGATATAGAATAAATAGAATGTTTTTGTTAGTAAATATAAATTTGAGATTAATTAAATAGAAATAACACCATATCGCCAGAAATAACACATATTAACAAGTATTGATAATCTTAAATACTCGTAGTACTATACCTTGAAAATGATCAAGAATAATCCTTTGTGATCAAAGAAAGTGGTCAATTCCATATGTTCAATATCATAAATGTTCACCACAACACCACGTTTTAATCTCTATGATATATGGTCAACCCCGTGTGATCAATTCAGTGTAGTCAAACGTGTAGTCCTCTGTGTATAGTTATCAATCCTTGCACCAATAATCTCGCTTTATGATCTCTATATAAGAACGTGGAAGGCTTCAATGAAGTAGCAAAGGCCTTGATTCTGGATCCGGTAGATCAGTAATTATATGGTCACTGTGAGCTCCGTGCAGGAGTTTGAGAGAAATTGGATGAATAGCTTTAAATATCGAATCGAATTTCCAGATCAGTTGCACTGAAATGGTCTGAATATAGGCACGAAGAATTACTGAAGAATATAACCTGAAAACGCATAAATATTCCAGGTAAGGTATATATATTGGAAAATGTATTCACTTTGTTGATCATCTTATTGATGTAAATTCCGCTACTCGGCAGAACTTCTGGCCATTAATGAACCTGGATCAAGTTCAGCCGAGGTATTGTAGACCAAATGCATGGTCTATCCTCTCTGGACCAGCGAATATTTAAGCCAGAGAATTTACTGATGCGAATTTTAAAGTTTTTGATCTGCGCTCTGTCATCGTGGATCTCGAGGTAGCTTTCTTAATATCCCAGCTATCCCCAAAGTGTTCCTCTCATACAGAAGTATTGGAGAATATGCATTTTCAGTAACAACAGCTTTGTCATTACATTCTTCGCATATAAGGATGATCTCGAAAATATTATTTTTATTTATTAGTGTAAAACTGAAATGTTTATTAAAAAAATATACTAATTAATTCCTTGAATCATCCTAATAAGATTTTCAGATAGCAAAGTTTAATTTTCTTGGTTGTTTATTATAGTAAAATAGAGAGAAAGTTGAATACACCTTAATTTTATATTTATATCAAAAGATGGCTCTGTGCAATGTAAAATCTCATTTTTGATTTCTAGACCTTACCTGTCTTTTAACTGCCTAACCTTATATATATATTTTTTATTCTGTTAATTCATTGAATTATTTCTCTCACAGATATAGATTATAAGATATTATTTATTTATAATCTCTATGAAATTCAAATATAACGTGTGGTTTTCTGTTCCTAGTTCTCAATCCCTGCTCCAACAACAAAGTGGTGTAAAGCGCCGCGTACAATGGTCAATATTTCAACACGTAGAAAGATTTAAATGCAGTTGCAAAGGCCTTGATTCTAGATCCTGAAGAACAGTAATGATCTGGTCAGTGTGAGCTCTGTGCAATATTTGAGAGAAGCTGGATGCATAGCTTTTAATGTCGAATCGCTGTGCCAGATCAGTTGAGCTCAAATGGTCCGAATAGACAAGATTAACTATTGAAAAGGTTTCAAGCTGATAACGTAGAAGGTCCAGGTAAGATGTCAGATATGTAAAATGCATTCACTTTTTCATAATATTATTGATGTAGATTCCGCTACTGGTCAGCACTCCTGGCCATATATGAACCTGGATCAAGTTCAGCCGAGGTAATGCAGATCTGATGCAAGGTTTGTCCTCTCTAGAACAGTGAATAATTTTGTGTGACATTGACAAATACATTACTGCTTCAAATTGAAGTTTTAATTTGCGTTCTGTCATCGTGGACCTCGGGGTAATTGTCTCAATATCCCAACTAGCCAAACATTGTCCTTTTCATACAGAAGTATTAAAGAGTCTGTAATCTAAATAACAATATATTAAATATTACATTCTACATTATTACATTGTTGTCCTTTAATGCTTTATGTATTAGTGCGAAAGTAAAATATTTGTAATTGTGGACAATAGAAATAAGTGACGACTTTTTTCCATTTCGCATTGGGTTTTTTTGCACTTCTAACAAAATAAATGAATATTTCTCCAACATTTTGAAAGGTTTACAATATAAATATCTAATGTATTATTCGATGCTTAATAAATCTTTTGTTTGATACATTCAGGATACTATAGCAAATATTCCACGTTTTTATTTATATATTTTTTGATATTATAGAGTTATTGTAGCGATGAAGTTTACAGAGTTGAGAGGATAACAATTTGGAAGCCTTCAGTAGTATCTGACCATCAAATGAAATAAAACACAGTGAAATGAGTTAGTGATAATGAGGAATTACACGTTGTAACAAATCAAAAAGAAAGCTGAGTACCGGGCTTGATAATAATAAAGCTCTTTGTGAGTAACAGAAGTAGACAATAAAATACTTTCAACACCATAAATTTTTGTGTGTGTAAATACCGTATTATATGCTCAATATTGTCACTTCATTCTGATCCTTTAAGTTTAATCTAAAGTTTACTTTTATCTGTTTAGATCCCATCTCTTGCTCCGGCAACAATTGGCTAAAATACTCCGGGCTGTATGATCACCACCCAAGCGCATATGAAGTAATAACTGAAGGAGCCGAAGCCTTGATTCTGGATCTGGACAAGCAGTGTTGATATGGTTAGTGACAGCTCCATGTAAAAGTTAATTTGGAACTGAATGGATAGCTTTTAAAGAATTCACGTTTTGCTTGACCAATAGATCTCACTCACAATGGTCGGAGTGCAGATAACGAGTTTCAAGCTAAGAACGCAGGAATCATCTAGGTAAGGATATGTTTGCCATATCATATTATATATGCAATATCGATTTTTTAATGTTTTCAGTTTAATCAAATGTTTACTTTTCTGTGTTTAGATCCCAACTCTTGCTCTCAAAACAATTGGCTGAATTCCTCCGAGCTGTATGATCGTTACTTAAGCGCATATGGAATAACTGAAGGAGCCGAGGCCTTGAATTTGGATCTGGAAGAGCAGTGTTGATATGGTTAGTGACAGTTCCACGGTGTAATGGGAGCTGGATGGATTAATGAAGTCTCGTTGTGTTTGACCAGGAGATCTCACCCAATTATCGTACTGGAAATTAGACGAACAATTATAAACGGACGTCAAACGCAGGAATCTTCCAGGTAAGAATTTTGTGGACCTTAAATAGTCATTCACTTTATTGATCATCTTATTTATGTAGATTCTGCTACTGGGAACACTGGTTCCTGGCCATAAATGAAATCGGAACAAAGCTAAAGTATTGCTCTCTGAATGCACAGTTCTTCAACTGGACCAGTGAAAGTGTGGCCCAATTACATCATAGCTGCAGACGAGCCAGTTTTTGAATCAGGTTCTCTCTACTTGGACCTTACTGGAACTCTCTCGATGCCATATCTATCCACACATTGCCTTTCTGATCCGGAAAATTGGTGAGTCTGCATCTCTTTAGTAGATAGCTTTTATTGATGCATTTTTGTTTTACAAAATATTAACTTCTCTTAGAGAATTTAAATATGGTGTAAATATGAATATATTGATTAATGAATATAAAATACCTGCCCTGCCGCTCAAATCAAGTTTTTTGGGTAATATATTTCCATTTTTTGATTGGCCAATATAGTATAATAAAGTTAAAATAAATAGAATCAGTTTTTAAATCAAAAATAGTTGAAATTAGCCACGTCTATATATTTCTATTTTCTCATTTTAATGTTTTTCAAAAGACTAATTATCTATAATTTTATGTAATAGGTCTTTATATTGTTCCTCATTTTACTTTAAGAAATCTGATTACTTAACGATAAAAAGAAAATTCATTTTTTTTGTGATTGTTATTTCCATTAACCTTTAGAGAAAATGTAAATATATAAATCTTTGAAGATTAATTATATATACTTCTTTTGCTTGCCATAAATGTAACCAGAACTTGTATGGTGTCATTTCCTGTTCTCGTGCAGATCAGGAATCTCTTTGGGCAATACCTATTCTCTCCCAGTATGATGGTGGCCTACTAAATAATCCAAGAATTTTAGTGTCACAATATCTTCCAGGATTACATGGGCCTTCTGCGGTATTTTGAGAAACTAAGGCCCTCCTCGTAAAAGGTTCTTCTACCATACATATGCTGTCACCAATCCAGTGGTGATTGTGATACTTGTGATTACTCTGACTACCGTGCTACTACTCTCTGTTCACTCAAGCTAATTGTAAGCAAAACCCAATTCTACCATGCCCATTCTGTGTGTTGTGAAGATCTGGCCTGTTTCTGCTTCAGAAACAAGCAGCGCCTTCGAATCAAAAGCATGAATGGTCAAAATGAACGCAAAAACAATAGTTTCCCTTGAATATGATTGCAACGAGGGCTCTTTGCAATATAGAGCTCAAGAACGTTGGCCGACACAACGAGGGAGACAATAAGAAGAAAATCTGGTGTGAAAGAATATGCACGGGCTAAATATATATTCCTATGTGGAAACATTGGGTTTGAAGTTCATTAAGTCTAACTGCTAATAGAATCCTTGTGCTCAACATAGTATAACACAGAATCCCAATCCTTGCTCGAATAACGTTCTAGGCGCTGTATGGACGTTACCACATCAACTTTGTCAAGTCCTCACTAAAATAACCAAGGCGTTGAATCTGAACCTGTGAAAGAAAGATGAGCCGCTGAGTGTCTACTCCGTTCAGAATATTGAAAGCCTATCATTGTACGAGACAAGGTGGGCTCACCAAATGGTCTGATTACGGACTGAAGATCGACAAACTCCTGTGAGGTTTAAAGCGGAGTACCCAAGAGTA
>CP092869.1:78519964-78578784 GCA_030710605.1 Cordylochernes scorpioides | reverse complement strand
TCAATACTCTGACAAGTCAAATTGAAGCGTGCTTGATTTCTCGCCCGTTGTATCCGATGAGTTCGGATCCAAATGATTTCAACCCTCTCACCCCAGGACATGTTTTGATTGGAAGACCATTAACAGCACTCCCAGAGCCCAGTTATCACCCTAATGACAACTACTTAACTAGATGGAAATTAATTCAAAAGGCCAGAGATGTTTTCTGGCAAAGATGGTCCAGGGAATATCTAAACAATCTGCAACAACGGTCCAAATGGAAAAAAACCCTCTTCCAACCTGAAGGTTGGAGATTTGGTGTTGGTAAAAGACATTCCTATGCCTTCAATGCAGTGGAGCCTTGGCCGCATCACCAAGGTGTCACCTGTAGCGGATGGCATTGTCCGAGTTGTGGAACTTCAAACAGAGAAACAACATCATCTAATAAGACCAATCTCAAAGATCGCACTTCTGCCATTCTAGTTCTTCTTCTTCGGAAAAAAAAAACAAACTTTCTACACTATGTGATCCTTTTCTTTTGCCTTGTGTGTGGACTACGTCCACAGGAGGGGAGTATGTTTAGTTTTATTCTGAACATAGGTGGCAGAAGGCGGCGCGCGGCGGTGAAAGAAAAAAGAGCTACGTCATCGCTGACCAATGGGAGGCCATCTGGCTGCACCGCCAGAGGGAGCCTCTCCACCTTCTCATTCTTAGCATAGTCGCCACTAAAAAACAAGGCCTTTAAGCTGCGGCTTTAAATCTTTTGTAAATACATTAAATCTTTTGTAAATTATTTAAATATTTATTGTGAAGAAAATTAAAATAAACTCATAAATTCATTTGTAAAGCTTGGGAGAATTGCCTGACCAAAGATAAGTACATTTGTTTCTTGAAGCTAATATAAAACATTCTATTCAATAAAGGCCAAACGAGAACAAATTGTTTTGTTAAAATTCACTCTGCCTTTCCTCCTTGCGTATTTGCCAAGTGGGAAACAAAATATTGTAGTTATGGGACAAAGTCATTAAGTTTTAAAATATTTAGTCATAAATATACAAAATAGGTGAACATAAATTAAAAATAAACTTATTCTCGTTATGAAACTAAGCGTTGCTAATAGAGCAAACCAATTAAAATATAATTTAGTGTTTTTATATACAGGTTTAGCCATGAATACCTGTTCTATGTATTATCAATATGCCCTTCTTTAGGGCTATTTTAAATACATCATGCTGACCTGTGCCAATAGGCTGATATGGATTTTAATTTAAAATTTTTGGTGATATTCAGAATTTAAAAAATATATAACCTTAGAAAATATATATCTATTCCCATATATGATACAAGATAACAACTATGTACAGTTGCACGGTCAGTAGATAGATTGTAATATTTTACATTTTGATCTGTTAAAAATTCAATTTCTCTTATTTTCAATACTGAGAATTAGCCATTATAAAAGTGTTAAAATTTGATGTGTGCTTCCTGTATAAAACAGCGTTCTTATGTATATTCAAATATATTGAAGTCTCCTATTTAATTTCATCAATTTGGTGTTTTTAAAAATCAATTATTCCAATAATTTTGAAAAAACAATAACGATAGCCAAGAACATTGCAAATTTAAAATTTGACTTCGATAATTTTCTTGAGTTTTACCTCGATAGTGAACGCTCCTGTCATTTATTATTGTCACTTATATACCACTTTTTAAATTTATATTTGCAATATAACATTCTAATTTCAGCAGAACATAGGTTTCAAAAAGGAGTTAGTACATAATCTAATACAAGTAATTTGTATCTAAGCTTATCACCCAAAGAATTTTGAAATGAACTATAGGGTATTTCTTTAAGGAGTCTAGTCTTCTATAGTCAGCCCAGAATCCAAGAGAAAAAAATCAAAGCAAGAGTGTGAATGTATTTATGAATATACAAGTCTTTTAGCCATATTCTCTTTCTTTGTTTTTCAAATCGATTTGCAAAATAAACTAGTATTTTTTTTTGCTTCAAAAATAGTGAGACATGATTTTAAAATGAACAGAATTGTCACACATTGAAGAAAAATCAAAGTTATCAATAACGATTCAATAAACATATTTAAAAATTTACAATTTGAAATAAGGGGTGGAATTAACTGAGCCAAAGGAATTCTATGGGTAATACCCTGCTGTTAGATTTGTTACTGAAGTTGACCAATAGCATATTTCAAAATAAAGAAATTGTTTGATTTCCAGTTATAGTTCTGGTCAGTAGATAGTTGAATTAATTAACCTTTCATTTCTAGAGAGAGATGGAATTCACTTATAATGAAGGAGTGCCAAGAACATTATATGATATGGTTTGTACACAAAAAGACAATTGAGATTTTCGAAATTTTTCAACATCAAATTCATTTTGATATCAACATCTTCAGTTATTTGGTAAGATTTGACTTACTTCGAGCTACCAAAACAGGACATTATGGGCTATTACAGTTTTTCAGGGATGGGAAATGGTCGGAGGTAGTAACGGGTTTTTACAGGTTGATAATATTCAGAACTCTTTATATGATGGATTTAATATATTGTCAGGTGATATCGCAATTCGATGTAAAGGGGAACCTTATGGGCTACAATAATGAATTATGGCTAACTAAGCGACGGAAATAAGGTAACAATAATAAAATGATAAAATGGAAAGTCAATGGAAGGTTTATTGCTTCCTCGATGAAAGAAAGATACTTATCAATAACAAGAAGGAAGATTCACCAAATTTGTTTTTGATAATCATAAAGATCTGTTAAAAGAAATGGATATCTCTCATGGTTTACCTATATTTTTGTTCCACATGATTCACATACTCAGTCAAGTTTAATAAAGGTTTCTGAAGATATGTGATGGCTAAAATTCATTTAATCCTTAATGTATAAAATGTTGAAATAAGAATTCATGATTTTTACCAACGCGAAATAATTTGTTCTATATCTTTTCAAAAGGCAACTTTCTACAAAATTACTAAACTGAAAATGAAAAATATTAGAAGTGCCTGGCTCAACAGTGTTAAAACATTCCAGTGTTTATATTAATTTTGTCTTATTGATGATTACGATCATTATATAGTATATTTTGATCTTATGGTCTGTATTTCGCTGTTTAGTCAGAAAAATGGTGTCAGAGAATTGAATGTGCTATATCCTCTATAGAATGTGGGATTAAGGAGAAGCAAGCAGGCTCTTTATTTAATCTGACATATACAAGTAGATGTTTGAAATAAATAATGGGAAAAAATAATAAAAAGGTCATGTGTTGATATTAAAAATAAAGAAGGCATATCCTGACCAGGAGCACATGTGCTTTTTAGATAAATTAATGGCTTTACTTTATCAAGAAAATGGGTTGGCCAAATATCAGGGAACAGGCTATATCAATGTTTAGTTAATTTATGTTCCACTAGATGGCTCTCTGCAATCTAAAAAGCACATGTGCTCCTGGTCAGGATATGCCTTCATTATTTATAATATACATGCATGATGACGGTAAGTAACATTGTCAACGACAATACCCTGTTGCCATTATACAATAGAATGAATTGATAATGTATTTAGCGCTTACCTTAATGAGATATTTTACAAATTATACAGTTATTTTTGCATCGAGCGGTGTAAATGCAAAATTCGAACTGCTTTCGACATGTATAAAAATATAGAGTCGTTACATGATTATCATTGACTAACTTATGTGTATTTTATATAATTAAACTCGTATTTCCACATTCATATATGTGAATAAATTTATAGATTATAGTTTTTAATTCGACAATTTTAGTTTCCATAAATCTATAAATTATAGATGAAATGAATGCAGTATCTAGGTTCAACGTAAATATTCAATCAAATTTAACGAATCAAATTATGACATATGAAGATCTTCTGGAACAAAATTAGTTTAAGCGTCTACATATTTTAACGGGAGAAGCTACCTATATTTATATAGATAAAAAAATGTTATACTAATTTATTTTACATTATCAATTAAAATGAACTAATGGAAAAGAGAAAGAGACATTTTGGAAATCGATGTTACCTTATATATGAGCTATCAAAAAATAGAAATATCAACCTCAATCTCATTATTTAGTGGAAAAGGAATGATAAACGTTTACTCACGCTTTAAATGAGCCATCAAAGCAAATTGATTGTTATTTAATGTAGCCAGTTAATCATGGATATGGAAAAATGCTTTGTAATAAACCTCTCTCCTACCAGTGTGAATATCTACAATTTGTGTATGTGAGTTAATTCATGGAGAGGTCAGCTTTTTATATTAGTCTGTATTTTATTTCTTTATTCATATATAAGTAACAAGCACAATGATTTGAATGCTTATTTCAAATAATATATATTTTTCTGTACATATGTTATGTATTTATATTATAATTACAATATTATATGGCATATATACGAGGGCCATCCAATAAATAAGTTTCCCTATTTTTTTTCTGCGAACGAAACGTTGTAAAAATTAGTTAGCATAGAAGAAATGGTCACTAGGATGCGTTGGAAGCTAGTGACCTTCAAAATCACACTAACTCGTACGCGCAAGTCCGTAGCGCTTCAGTTTCCATGGAGCTACCACTGGTGAACGTGTCCACTTGCGAACTCCGTTCTGTAATTCGTTTTTTCACGGCGAAAAATTAAACTGCGGTCAATATTCATTGCAAATCAGTGTCAGTGTATGGTGAAGAATGTATGAGCATCCAAATGGTTCGCCGATGGCGTTCATGGTTCTTAGAAGGACGGCAAAACGTGCATGATGACGAGCGAAGTGGCAGTCCCGTTACTGCTACGGACAATGCAGCCGTTGCTGCTGTTCGGAATGTGGTGGAAGCAGATCGCCGCGTCACCATTGACGAAATAATGATTCGAATGCCTCCTGGAATCGAAATTAGACGCTCTTCGATTGGAACAATCATGTCAGATGTTTTGAATTTTCGCAAAGTCTGCGCAAGATGGGTCCCGCGTTTGCTCTTGGAAAATCACAAGCAACAACGGATGGAGGCAGCCCAAGCTTTCCTGGAAATGCATCAAAGAGATGGAGATCAACTTTTTTCCCGTATTGTCACTGGAGATGAAAGCTGGGTGTATCTTTCAACTCCAGAAACAAAACGACAAAGCATGGTGTGAAAGAAGCCTGAGGAAAGTGCACCAAAAAGGCGAAGGTCACAATCTCTGCAGGCAAAGTTATGGCTATGGAAAACTTCAAATGGGAAATTTTCACACATCCACCTTATTCTCCGGAACTTGCCCCAAGCGACTTCCATCTTTATCCAGCACTCAAGTGGCACCTTAGAAGCAAGCACTTTGCGAATGATGACGAAGTGCAGGCGGAGGCGAACCACTGGCTACGAATACAGGACACGGCTTGGTACAACAGTGGTATCTAAAAATTGCTACAACGGTACCAAAAATGTTTGGAGAGAAATGGTGATTATTTAGAGAGGTAGTCTATGAGTTGTATAATGACAATAAAATAACTGCATAATTGTAAATAATGTGGTTTATTTGTTAAAAAATAGGGAAACTTATTTATTGGATGGCCCTCGTATATAGTTCTGAGTATTTAAATTCAGTATTTGTTATAGGTAATCTCTGCTTTGGGGTAAGTGGGTTCAGGCTTGTTGTACGCTGGTTTGAGCTTGTAGTATGAAGGCTCGGGTTTGTAGTTATTAGGTTTGGGCTTGTATGAAGGTTCAGGCTTGTAGTATGAAGGTTCGGGCTTGTATGAAGGTTCGGGCTTTTTGTAGGAAGGTTCGTGCTTGTTGTATGAAGGTTCAGGCTTGTAGTATGAAGGTTCGGGCTTGTTGTAAGCTGGTTCGGACTTGTAGTATGAAGGTTCGGGCTTGTAGTATGATGGTTCGGGCTTATAGTATGAAGGTTCGGGCTTGTAGTATGAAGGTTCGGGCTTGTAGTATGAAGGTTCGGGCTTGTTGTACTCTTGCTTGGGGTAGTATGAAGGTTCGGGCTTGTTGTAGGCAGGCTTCTGGTAGCCTGCTACCGGCTTGGCGTACATCTTGACGTCAGCAGGATCTTGTGGGGCAGTTCCAGGCTCGTTGGTCGACACATACGCCCGGTATCCTTGTCCATCAGCGACGTAAGACACATGGCGGTAGATCCCATGGGCGTCGGTGTAGCCGTAGCTCCCCGTCTTGTCCCCGTAGACGTCGTTGTGGTGGTGACGGTTGTAGTAGCCGTCGTCTACGTCGTAGCCGAACTTGTAGGGACTCGGGTAGATGGCTAGGGCTGGGGCGGCCAGGAGGAGACAGAAGGTGACGGTGGAGACATGACTGCTGTTGTCCTCAGATACCGGTGTTATAAAGCCGCCAACTTCTGGGCGGGGTACCCCCCCCCCCCACTCCGGTAAATATAGCTGTGAGGGGATTTAATCCTTTGAAATGGAGATGGAAAAATTTGAGATGGAATTTTGTACTAAATTCGAAAAATCGAGTGAGAAAGCCCTTGTAACCTCAGAACAATTTTTAACGCCTTACCAAATGCTTTATTCACATTTATTCCTCCTAACGAGGACAAATATTTTTGTTGAAACGTTGATAAAATGAAACATTAACTGGCCGAAGTGTCTTTTTTTTTTTACAGGAATATGAATGCCAGTCAGGCAACCTCTATCTTCAAGATATAGTTCGAAAAGTGGAACATGTATTTTTTCTGATGTTTTCACGACAAATATTTACGAATTCGATGTGCATGGTACTGCTAAGATGGACTGTTGAGTTTTTCTGGGTTCGGATTTCTTTTCAAATTGAATATAGTTTTGGTCATTTCTATCTTTCTATTGATACTATTTCTGTTTAATATTTAGTCTAAACTTTTAACGAGTAATCTTTATTATTTTGAAATAATGTTTTATGGTATATTATTTCACACTGTTGTTCAAGACTGGTATATGTTGTTTATGATACAATGCTCGACCAATAAAATAACGGCTTATGTTTTGCTTCGTAGTCCGGGTTTATGCTGCTTTGATTCTTCTTCAAGTGACTCCCCAGTTTTACCTATTTATGCCTATGAGCAGGAACTAAAAAACATATGGTTTGGTGATGAGATGGTGTAATTTTGTTTTTGTTGTCTGCTAATTTGTTAGAGGGTTGAAATTCCATCCGCTTGATCATCCTTGCAAATTTATCCACACTAAGGATGTAGGGAAGACGTCAAAAGCTGTTTTGAGCATATGTCAAATGGCTATTGCAGCGTTTGAGTTGTAAGAATGTTTCTTAATAAAGTTTGTTAGGTTAATGTTTCTAAGTAGAATTTTTTTATCATTTTACTTTGAAACGCAGCAGTTCTTGACTAGAATATATTGACCTGGCTGTATGATCCATTAAGGTCATGCGGGTAACATGTCGGTCCTCTCGGCTGTTAGTGATAGTAGACCGCTGATATCCAATACATCGTTCCGTATGACTTTCCTGAACCTATCGATTTTATATCCTGTTAACTGTCATGTAATCTCGAACAATCCGAGAAGCAATACTGCGGTTCGATAAACCGAAATTAAAGTGAGTTATATTTCTACCAATAACAAACTTCAAAACTTATTGATAAGTATATATCCTTCTTACACGTGTTATATGGACACCTTTCCCAACTAAGCAACGTTTTTCATATGCAATTTTAGTATAAGAAACCTGCTGCAAAATCTATTATTTTTCACAAATTGCAGTATTATGGTGCATTAGCGCATCATGCGCATGCATTGCCCTTACTGCAATAGAGAAATTTTGAGCCAGGCCCTCCCATTAATTTTTCCATTGCAATTAGGGCAGTAGATATTGTTTAATTTTTAAAAGAATCATATGCGTTTATAATAGTTTCAAATTTCATGAAATAAATCAGTGTCACTACCTATTCCTTTATGCCGAAATATGTTCATATTTTCACATCACAGCATCCTTCTATTGTGTAAATTTCAGGTTTTTAGAATACGCCTCTTAGTTTAAATATTAAAGGCCAATACAGTATATAGAAATTTTGCCAGGAGGATATTTGATATGCCGAAATAAAGATCACTTTTCACGTCAAAATATATGAATTTGTCTAAATAGTTAAAATAAGCTACAAAATTTCCAAATAATCAGCTAAATACAGATTATATCGTTTTGAGATATTTCGCGAGGATAATTATCTACAAAAAATGTCGCCTCTTCCGTTGAAATAAACACCAAACCTAAGCAGAACTAGAACAATCTGATTATCCAGTTGGTTTCACAAACAAATGGATCAGAAGATATGAAATAGATAGACCAAATTCAAATAGGAATAAAGACGATTACAATAATATAATTATTACATATTTTAGAGATGTCGACAACGAAATATCTAGAATTTTTAGAAAATGTAAATATAATATTTGGTATATGACGGGGACAAAAAAAGGAATTATTAACTAAAAATAACGTAATGAAAGATAGAATTAACATAACAAAACCAGATAATGTGATTAATGGGATTAAAGGCACAGAATGTGACAAAATTTGTGTAAAAGAAACCGGCCGAAATTTAGAGACCAGGATTAAAGAACACCAAAAGAGTTTAATGGGAAGAAGGGCGTTACGCAAAATTGGGAAACATGCATTATATTCAGGACATAGGCCAGATTGGAATGATATTGAGCTATTTAACAGGAATATAAAATTTAAAAAAGAAAGATTATTTTTAGAGGGATGGGTATCACGGGAAATGGGGAAAACATCTATAAATATATTCGAAGATATTCCGCAACAGTACAATTCGTTTTTAAAATTTGAAGATCAGTTAAAATGGTAGGTATAAATTGTACATAATAGAAATAAATTAATTTATACTATTGGGAAATCTTTGTAAATATTATTATTTTTTAAATATTTATTTTTGTTTTAAAATTTCTCGTTATTTATGTTTATATAATTTATTTGAAAGATCATAGTATTTCGTGAGTTAAATATTTGTTTTTTGACTCGTGCTTTAGATGTTGTACATAATTTCAAATACCGCGTAAGAACGCCCTTACAGCCTTAGAATAATTTCTAACGCTTTGCCTAATGTTTTAATTTTTGTTCGCTTCTAACGAGGACAAAATATTTTTATCGAAACATCGAGACATAAAAATAATTACTGGCCGAATTGTCTTTTATTTGAAGAAATAAAAATCAGCGATTAGTTGATATATGACACGACAGGTGTCGCGGGCCTTAAGTCACTTTAAGTTGCACTAGTATACTTGAATAACCTTTTCATTCAATAAGATATATAGAACAGAATTATTGAGGTTCATAATCATCACACATTCACATTTTTTGCATTTAATACATTATTGATCATTGGAATTAGGGCCATTACATTATATTTAGAAACCATAATTTTTCATAGATAAATATTTGAATCATCTGAGCTAAAATGAAGGCAAAATATATACAAGAAGTAGAAGTTCATTATTTTTTAGAACTTTTTGTTGAAAAATAACTTAATTATAAATTATTTTTATTGATCATCATGCATGATAAGCAAAAAGATTCAAATTATTAATAAACTTTCCATTAGAATTATTTTTAAATTTTAATCAATATCTCCTTATTTCCGTCGCTTGGGTAGTTTTAATTAATTATTATAGCCTCCAATACGTTTCAGGTAACTTTGATTTGGGAGAGATACCCTACATATATTATTCTTTTTTTAAAGTTACGAATACGAATCTGTGAAACCCTGTTTTCACTACCGACCATTTTCACAATCTCCTCAAAAGAATCCGTTCAGAATGTCGTATTTTGGAATCACAAAGTAAGTCAAACCCAATATTTCTAATATCAAAATGAATTTGAACTTGACAAAATGTTCGAATGACTCAATTTTACTTTTGTGTGAAAACCAGACAATATATTATTCAAGTAACTTCTCCGTTTATAAGTAAAGTTTATCTAGCATTGAAAGACATATTGAAGTCACCTACCTAATAAGACCAGAGCTTAAACTGACTATTCAAGTATATCCCCTCTTTTGAAATATTAGTTTACTTCAGTATCAATATCTAACAGAAGGTTGTCAGAACTATTCTATTTATATGGTAAATGTATCTCATGTTAACTATTGTGAATTTGTCAATGTGTTTATTATATAGTCTCATTTTCTTGTAGCTATAATCTATAATTTAAATTGTCCTTTATCAGTTTACACCGATTGTGTGTATGTGATCGAGCTCTATGTTCATGGAATATTATATTCTGTAATTTTATCTTAATTTTCAAACTACGTGAATGGATAGGAATCTAAAAAAATCCAAGGAACTGGGTTGAATCAATCATGATACTTTCCAGAAATAAAAGATTTACTGGCCGAAGTATCTTTAATTTGAAAAACTTTCTAGGAAGCCTGGAAAAAAACAAATGACTAAGTATTTTCTTTCATAGACATTTTAACCATTAATTCATATATTTATAGAAATATTGTCTTTAACTTTATAATGTATAAACCTAAATTACTATTTGTTGTGTAGATATTTTAGAAGCATCTTTTCTATCAAAGAATAATTGGCAAAGGAAACTTTTCAAACGTTCTTGTAATTAAATATATGAAGATAATTTGAACTCTGAAGTGCGCCTTCTTTTGGAATAAATATCAACAAAATATTAATTTTATTTTTATTCTGTATTATTTCATTCATACCTTTTATATCAATTAAATATACTTTTTCTTTTTCTTATAAAAATACTTATATTTTAGTAATAAAATCAAGGATGAAAATTTAAATTTGAAATGTGGTACAAAGGTTAAAATTTAATGGGATCAGGTTAATAAATTAAGAAAAAGAATATTCTGAGTGTGCGACAAGAAGTTTCTGATGCCTTAGCCCTTGGTAGAAATAAATATGAACTAATCTCTGAATTTTAATATATTCAGATAATTGTAGACAGATATCCTTGTTTAGGAATAATTTAAAATCAACGATTAGTTGATATTTATTAGGACAGGTGGCGCAGGCCATCAGCCATTTTAGGTTGCACTATCAAAATTTGTATTTTCTTAAAAGGCAAACTGTTTCCTTATCAAAATCAGGCAAGCCTAATAAAAAGCTTACACTTATGATATTTACAAATTTTAATAGATACAAACATATTGAAATTTAATAACAAAAGAAAAAGGCTGGTTAGGTATAAGCGATTTTTTCCAGAATTTCTGCCCTTCAACAGATTTTAAAATAAGATTATTTTACTTTTATTGAATACAACTCTTATTCAAACTTTCATTCTTTTATACAGATTATTCTTCGTGGGGAATAGGCATGTCTACAAACCCCTCCTATTCAAGACCTGGGTTATCGCTGGGCTACCACCGTGGATGTGTACTGTTCAATCTCTTGGTACGACCTTTTTCGCAACTGCTTCTCTGAGGACGACACAAACATAACAATTCGGTTGTCTTTTCGGACCTACCTCATTCTGACCAACCTGCCTCGGGACGTTACCCCTGGGTGGACTAAAGGTCCAGCGACGGATCGCTGACCCACAGATATTAGAATTGCCTAGTCGCTTAGTCCGTGCTCCGAGAGCTGTTCGCCTCCTGCGAGATGCTTCTGGATTTTCAACCTGAATATTTGCCATTTGCCATCTTAGGGTTGAAATGTAAAATATCAGCCTCCCAAAAGGTTTCCGCGACAGACTTCAGGATTCAACCACCGTTTTAAAGCTGTTAAAGACTCTACTCCAAAATGAAGAAGTCCCTTAAGATGGTATGATGAAAAATCGCTTTTAATGCCGCAATAAAAAGACGAAAAGCTTTAAGTGAGAAACTTCCAAAACCTTGAGGGAAATTTTGACAGAAGCATTTCAAATTCATATAATTAGGAAAAAAGTTCAAACTGTGTAATAAAGTCAACAAATATATAACTGTATGAATAAAATTATGTTTAATCAAGGTCTTCTCTTTGGTTTATATAAATTCTACAATACCGCAGTGGAATTGGGTTGATCGAATCAATAATGATACTTTCCAGGCATGAAAGATTTACTGGCCAAAGTATCTTTAATTTCAAAACTTTCAAGGAAGTCTGGAAAAAAGAAAACACATTCCCTAGTTCTGTACATCGAAAATATTATTTTCAACCATTAATTCATATATTTATAGAAATATTGTATTTGACTTTATAATATATACACCTAAATTACCATTTGTTTATGTAGAAAATTTTGGAAGCATCTTTTTCCATCAAAGAAGAATTGGCAAAGTAAACTTTTCAAATGTTCTTGTAATTTAAAATAGAGATAATTTGAACTCTGAAGTGCGCCTATTTTGGAATAATATATAAATTAAATATTAATTTTTTTTTTATTCTGTATAATTTCATTTAAACCTTTTCATATCAATAAATATACCTTTATATTTTCCTTATAAATATACTTCTATATTAGCAATAAAATCAAAGATGAAAATTGAAATTTGAAATGTGGTACAAAGGTCAAAATTCACTGGGATCAGGTTAATAAATTAAAAAAAGAGAATCTTCTGAGTGTGCGACAAGAAGTTTCTGATGCCTTAGCTCTTGGTAGAAATGAATATGAACTAATCGCTGAATTTTAATATATTCAGATAATTGTAGACAGATATCCTTATTTAGGAATAATTAAAAATCAACGACTAGTTGATATTTATTAGGACAGGTGGCGCAGGCCATCAGCCATTTTAGGTTGCACTATCAGAAAATGCATTTTCTTAAAAGACAAACTGTTTATTTATTAAAATCAGGCAAACCAAATAAATAGCTTTTACTTGTAATATTTACAAATTTTAATAGATGCAAACATATAGATATTTAATAACAAAATAAAAACTAAACGTAAGGTAAAGAGATTCTTGAAGCTATTTTTAAGTATACGCGATTTTTCGAGAATTTCTGCCTTTCAACAGGAATAAAAATAAGAACCTTTTGAAATTGATATTTTAACACTTTTGATATATATATAAATATTATTAAGAACTTCATTTCTTCTAAGAGAATAGGCACTGTACTATTCTAACGATAAAAAAAAATAATTTTAAATATTGTATAGGCGATAAATACGACACAATAGTTATGGTGATCTTTAAGCTCAATTCAATCGAAACACTCTAGAATGTTTGACACACTGATGAGCCATGTTCATATAAATTTTTATATTTGTCTAAATATAATTGAAAAATATTTCATTCAATAAAATACATAGAACAGAATTATTAAGAAATGATCATAAATTCATATTTTATGCATTATTGATCATTGGAATTGAAGCCATCACATTGTGCTTCTCAAATACCATAATTATTCTTAGTCGAGTATTTCAATCATCTGGGCCCAAATAAAGTCAAAGTATTGAGAAGTTTATTATTTTTTAGAACTTTATATTGAAGAATAACTCAATTAGAACTTTTATTATCATCATATATGAAAAGACAAATAATATTTTTAAACGAAGAATTAATAAACTCTCCATTTAAACTCCATCTTCGAAAATTATCTAATGTTTCCTTGGTTCCGTCGCTTTGGTATTTATAATTAACTATTATAGCCGCCAATTAGTTCTAATCAACTTTTATTTGCGAGAGATCCCCTACATATATTATTCTTTTAAAAAAGTTACGAATACGAATCTCTTTGAAACACTGTTTTTACTACCGACCAAATATTTCACTCTACCTTGGTAGCTATAAGTAAGTCAAATCTAACCTAATGTTTCTGATATCAAAACGAATTTAAACTTAACGAAAAGTTCGGATTATTCAATTTTACTTTTGTGTGAAAACCAGCCGATATAGTTTTCAAGGAACTTCTCCGTTTATAAGTAAAGTTTATCTAGGACTGAAAGACATATTGAAGTCACCTATCTAATAAGACCAGAGCTTAAACTGACTATTCAAGTATATTCCCTTTTTTGAAATATTGGTTTACTTCAGTATCAACATCTGACAGAAGGTTTTCGAAACTAATCCATTTATGTGGTAACTGTATCTCTTATTTTCGATTTTAAAATTGTCAATGTGTTTATTATATCGTCATTCATAACTTTGGTCTTTTCTACGATGTGTTACACTTGTGTTTATTTAAATCATGTTCCATAAAAAAATGAAGCAAAATAAATATAATCACTTGGAAAGCCGACCAAAATTTAAAAATAAAGTTTTATAACAGATCGAAATTAATTTTGGAATCAATCAATACGGCGCAGGAGCGATATCGAAGCATCATTCTTTTTGGAGAAATTAAAAAAACAAATCATTATTTGAAAAGATGTATGGAGATGAATGGGGAATATGTTGAAAAATAAAACATCCTTTTCCAAAGCAAATTTTCTTTTTATTTTTGACCTTACATATGGAACAACCATCGTATTGAACTACTCTTGCTTATCTATCAGAAATTTCTAAAGAATTCTTGGTAAGGTGGTTTTATAGACCTTTTCCTTAATGGATTGGATCGTTGACTTTATTTTGAACTGAAAATGCACACTGTCTCGTCCTGTTTTTTACCCGAGTGAAAGTTTGCCTAATGAAAGTTGTTCTTTTTTCCTAATATCAGTAGTATCAAAAATAATGTATTATATTTTTATCATTGTCTCTCTCTAACACAATTGATGATTAACCCTATGGGGAAAACCCAAACTTGAAATTTCTCACTTTTATTGATTAAATAGACTTATTGCAAGAGATATTTCAAGTTATGTGTAGTTCTATTATCAATTTTAACACTCTCCTTTCCGATATTATTGATAATATTCATATTATTTTTTTAGTAGTTTTTATGGAAAATAATGGAAATGGCCTTTAAACCTTCTTTATATAGGTATTATGTTGAAAGGTAATGTTAGAAGAATATAATGCTAAATGTAGAATTAATTGTTCTAATCAATTTGTTAGTCATTTCATTAATAGATTATTTTACACCGATTACAATAAAATAAGACCTAATCCAAATATATTAATACGACCTAGGTTAAACTGACTATTAAAGTATATTCCCTTTTTTGAAATATTGGTTTACCTCAATATCAAAATCTAACAGAAGGTTGTCAAAACTATTCCATTTAAGTTATGATTGTATTTCTTGTTTACGATTGTGAATTTGTCAATGTGTTTATTATATAGTCTCATTTTCTTTTAGCTCTAATCTATAATCTAAATTGTCCTTTATCAGTTCACACCGATTGTGTATATGTGATCGAACTCTATGCTCAAGATATCTTATATTCTGAATATTTTACCTTAATTTTCAAACCCCGTTCATGAATAGGAATCTGAAATAATCCAAGGAACTGGGTTAATCGGATCAATAATGATACTTTCCAGAAATAAAAGATTTACTGGCTGAAGTATTTTTAATTTGTAGAACTTTCCAGGAAGTCTAGAAAATAAAACACACGACTTTTTTATGACGATTTGAAATAATATTTTCAACCATTAATTCATATATTTATAGAAATATTGTATTTAACCTTATAATATATAAACCTAAATTACTATTTGTCGTGTAGAAATTTTAGAAGCACCTTTTATATCAAAGAAGAATTGGCAAAGGACTCTTTTAAAATGTCCTTGTAATTAAAAATATAAAGATATTTTGAACTCTGAAGTGCGCCTTCTTTTGGAATAAATATTAACTAAATATTAATTTTATTTTTATTCTGTATAATTTCATTCAAACCTTTTCATATCAATTATATATACCTTTATATTTTCCTTATAAATATATATTTCTATATTAGTAATACAATATAATGCGCTTTATGGTTGTAAAACGAAATTTGACAATTATACCGCAAATGTTTATTTTGAACAAAAATCTGAATTTTTGCGGTAGAAGCATTTTTGTTATAATTGTCAAATTTGGTTCTACTTGTATATTAGTAATAAAATCAAAGATAACATTTTCAATATGAAATGTGGTACAAAAATTAAAATGTTTTAATATCAGGTTAATAAAAAAAGAGAAACAGAATCTTCTGAGTGTGCGACAAGAAGTTTCTGATGCCTTAGCCCTTGGTAGAAATAAATATGAACTAATCTCTGAATTTTAATATATTCAGATAATTGTAGACAGATATCCTTATTTCGGAATAATTTAAAATCAACGATTAGTTGATATTTATTACGACAGGTGGCGCAGGCCATCAGCCATTTTAGGTTGCACTATCAGAAGATGTATTTTCTTAAAAGACAAACTGTTTCTTTATTAAAATCAGGCAAGCCTAATAAATAGCTTACACTTGTAATATTTACTAATTATAATAGATTAAAACATATTGATATTTAATACCAAAGTAAACTAAACGTAAGGTGAAGAGATACTTGTAGACTTGTTAGCTATACGCGTTTTTTCGAAAATTTCTGCCCTTCAACAGGATTAAAAATAAGAAGATTATTTTACTTTTATTGAAAACAACTCTCATTAAAATTTCAGTCTTTTATAGAAATTATTCTTCGTAGAGAATAGGCACGTCTACAAACGAATTATGTTGAAGACAAGGAGTCTCGCTGAGTTACCACGTGGATGTGCTTGTTTGATCTCTTTGGACGACACAAATATCACAAACGCTTAAAAGGCACACTTTCTCGTTCTGTTTTTTACCCGAGTGAAAGTTTACCTAATGAAAATCGTTTTATCAGAATATAAATAGTATTAAAAATCATTTATTATATATTTATTATTGTACCTCTCTAACACAATTGATGATTAACCCTATGGGGAAGTCTCAAACTTGAAATATCTCCCTTTTATTGATTAAATAGACTTATTTCAAAAGAAATTTTAAGCTACGTGTAGTTTTAATATCAATTTTAACATTCTCTCTTTCGAAAATATCGATAATATTTATATTATTTTTAGTAGTTTAAATGGAAAATAATGGTAATTTTCATTAAACTTTCCTTATATATTATGTTGAAAGGTAATGTTAGAAGAATAAAATGAAAAATTCAAAATTAATTTGTTATTCATTTCAGAATAGATTATTTTACACCGATTACAATAAAATAAGAGCTGATTCAAATAAATTAATACGACCAGAGCCTAAATTTAATATTCAAGTATATTCTCTCTTCTAAAATATTGGTTTACTTTAGTATCTAAAATATCTAACAGAAGGTTGTCAGAACTATTCCATTTATGTTATAACTGTATTCTTTGTTTACGATTGGTAATTTGTCAATGTCTTTATTATATCGTCTCATTTTCTTGTAGCTATAATATATAATCTAAATTGTACTTTATCATTTTACACCTTGTGTATATGTGATCAAGCTCTATATTCAAGATATCTTATATTCTGAATTTTTTATCTTAATTTTCAAACCACGTTCAAGGATAGAAATCTGAAATAATCCAAGGAACTGGGTTAATCGGATCAATAATGTTACTTTCCAGGAATAAAAGATTTACTGGCCGATGTATTTTTAATTTGTAGAACTTTCCAGGAAGTCTGGAAAATAAAACACAAGTCCTTTATTAGTACATTGAAAATATTATTTTAAACCATTAATTTATATATTTATAGAAATATTGTATTTAACCTTATAATATATAAACCTGAATTACTATTTGTTGTGTAGAAAATTTAGAAGCATCTTTTCTATCAAAGAAGAATTAGCAAAGGAAACTTTTAAAATGTCCTTGTAATTAAAAATATAAAGATAATTCGAAAACTGAAGTGCGCCTTCTTTTTGAATAAATATCAAATAAATATATATATTTTTTATTCTGTATAATTTCGTTCAAACCTTTCCATATCAATTGAATATACCTTCATATTTTCCTTATAAATATATATCTATATTAGTAATAAAATCAAAGATGAAAATTGAAATTTGAAATGTGGTACAAGGGTTAAAATTTACTGGGATCACAGGTTAATAAATTAAGAAAGAGAATCTTCTGAGTGTGCGACAAGAAGTTGCTGATACCTTAGCCATTTGTAGATATAAATATAAACTAATCTCTGATTTTAATATATTCAGATAATTGTAGACAGATATTCTTATTTAGGAATAATTTAAAATCAACGATTAGTTGATATTTATTACTACAGGTGGCGCAGGCCATCAGCCATTTTAGGTTGAATTATCAGAAGATGTATTTTCTTAAAAGGCAAACTGTTTCTTTATTAAAATCAGGTGCCTAATAAATAGCTTACACTCGTAATAATGATCAATTTCAATAGAGAAAACATATTTAAATGTATTAATAAAAGAAAAACTAAGCTCTGCATATCTGTAGTAACGATAGAGAACTTGAGTATTTATAAGTTTATTTCTGTTTCAGAATTGGCCAGGTGTTCACCTCCTTTTGCAGGAAAAGGTGAGAAATTCTTATACATCTTTTAGAAACGTTTTCATTTAACAAATCTTTCAAACACTCCGATATAAACCAATATAAAACCGAAGAGAATGTGTACTAAGTAAAAGGGGCTATAAAATAGAAGAACTCTTTTTTTTTTCAAGTATAACATAAATTTCTACAAACTATCCTTAATAAAAAAGGA
Organism: Cordylochernes scorpioides; assembly: GCA_030710605.1. Classification (NCBI taxonomy): domain Eukaryota; kingdom Metazoa; phylum Arthropoda; class Arachnida; order Pseudoscorpiones; family Chernetidae; genus Cordylochernes; species Cordylochernes scorpioides. Next base: position 78,560,276 of record CP092869.1, on the reverse strand, counting down.
CAAAGAGAGGCTATGAAATAGCAGAACATGTTTTTCAGTTCAAGTATAAAGCATGAATTTTTCAAAAATATTTTCAATAAAAAAGGACAAAGATAATTTATAGATGAATAGTGTTGTTAATTTGACTTTTAAACGAGATTGTAGGTCAATATTGCAGCAGAGTATTCATTATATTTTATATAAATATTGTTTTTTTATATTCTTAATATTTATATTTTGCTACTCTGGAAATTTCCCTCATGGCTTATCTAATATTATATATATGTGAATTTTATTTTGCCCCTTAAATAAATTTCCGTGTCAGTCTGAAGAATGTCTTTCCTAATTTTCCACGTGACAATATTTGATTCAATTTATTTATTATTTTGTTTATTAGTTATTTTGCCCATTAGTAGATGGTTTAAAATACTTGCTTATTAACGCTGCCTATGAAATGTCTTATAAATATATTAGCAGGGTTATTTCAATTTAGCAAAAATGTGAAAGCAATATCTTTAAACTTGTTTCATCTAAACCTCCTCGTTTGAATCCATACTCTATTCTATTTTAAATCATTATATAATAAAAAAAAACAATAAAAATGATTTTTGAATATCATATCAGGATAGTCACTGTATAATGTATGTCAGTACACATAGGTCTTAACATCATATTGATATTTCAGATAATACTCTAATGAGTGTTAATTTACCCAAAACCTATCAGGATAGTCACTGTATAATGTATGACACTACACAAAAATTCAACATATATTAATAATATTCGAAAATAGAGCAAACTCTTAATAGATTGAATCAAAATATAATTTATTTACCAATATTTCAGTTGACTGAACGTCAACCTTTTACAATTTTTTGTCTAAAATATATATAGATGTAATTTTTTCTCTCAATTGGGTCGTTAACTTTATATTAAACTGAAAATGAACACTGCCTCGTCCTGAATTTTATTTCATTGAAAGTTTACCTAATGAAAGTTGTTTAATCAGAATATCTATAGTATTAAATATCATTTATTATATATATAATTGTCTAACTCTAACACTTTTGATGATTAACTCTATAGGGAAGACCCAATCTTTGAGTTTCGCCTTTTATAGATTAAATAAACTTATTGCAAGATATATTTCAAGTTATGTGTAGGTTTATTATCAATATTAACATTTTCTCTTTCGAAAATATTGGTAATATCTATATTAATGTTTAATAGTTTTAACATAAAATAATAGAAGTGCCCTTTAAACTTTCATTATATAACACATTGTAAGATAGTTAGAATAATAATACAGAAATAACAAAATTAATACTTCTAATTAATTTGTTATTCATTTTAAGAATATATTATTTTACACCGATTACAAAAAAATTAGACCTGATCAAAATGAATCAAAACGACCAGAGCTTAAACTGATTATTCAGGTATATTGCCTCTTTTAAAATATTTGTTTATTTAAGCATCAAAATATAACAGAAGGTTGTCAGAACTATTCCATTTATGTGGTACTTTATCTCTTTTTTAGGATTATGAATTTGTCAATGTGTTTATTATATAGTCTCATTTTATTGTAGCTATACTCTATAATCTAAATTGTCCATTATCAGTTTACACCAATTGTGTATATGTGATCGAGCTCTATGCTCAAGATATCTTATATTCAGAATTTTTAATCTTAATTTTCAAACCACGTTCATGGATAGGAATCTGAAATAATCCAAGGAACTGGGTTAATCGGATCAATAATGATACTTTCAAAGAATAAAAGATTGACTGGCCGAAGTATTTTTAATTTTTAGAACTTTCCAGGAAGTCTAAAAAAAACAAATGACCTTTTTTCTGTACATTGAAAATAATATTTTCAACCATTATTTATATATTTATAGAAATATTGTATTTAACTTTATAATATATGCACCTAGATTACCATTCGTTTGTTTATGAATTTTTGCAAGTATCTTTTTCCATCAAAGAAGAATTCGCAAAGGTAAACTTTTAAAATGTTCTTTTAATTTAAAATGAAAAGTTAATTTGAACTCTGATGTGCGCCTTCTATCTGAATATATATCAACTAAATATCAATTTTATTTTTATTCTCTATAATTCAATTGATACATTTTCATATATCAAATAAATATACCTATATATTTTTTCTTGTAAGTATATTTCTAAATTAGTATAAAATCAAAAATGAAAATTGAAATGTGTGCAAAATTCAAAATGTTTTGGAATCAGGTTAATAAATAAAGAAAAAGAATCTTCTGATGTCAGAGGTACCCTCTTCAGAATAAATTCTAACTAATCTCATATTTATAATATAATTAGACAATTGTAGGCACACACAGATATCCTTATTTAGCAATAATTAAAATCCACGATTAGGTGATATTTATTACGACAGATGGCGCAGGTTTTAAAGCATTTTAAGTTGCATTATCAGAAGATGTATTTTCTTAAAAGGCAAACTGTTTCTTTATTAAAATCAGGCAAGCCTAATAAATAGCTTACACTTGTAATATTGACAAATTTTAATAGATACAAACATATTGAAATTTAATAACAAAAGAAAAACTAATCGTAAGGTATTTCTCGAAAGTCTTTTACAGCACCCCGATTTTTCGAGCATTTCTGCCCTTCAACAGAAATGAAAATAAGATATTTTAACTTTTATTTAAAAAAAAAAAATACAACTCTTATCAAAACTTTCATTCCTTTATTCAGATTATTCTTCATAGAGAATAGGCATGTCTACAAGCGCATCCTGTTGAAGACCTGGTGTCGCGCTGGCTACCACCGTGGATGTGTACTGTTCAATTTCTTGGGTCGACTTGCTTCCCAACTGCTTCTCAGGGGACGATACAAACATCACGAGACGGCTGTCTTTATTTGACCTACCTCATTCTGGCCAACATCCTTCGAGGCGTGCCACCTGTGTCGTCTAAAGGTCCAGCGACGGATCGCTGACCCACAGATATTGGAGTTCCAAACCGCACGATCCGTGCTCCGGGAGGTGCTCGCCTCCTACAGGGTGCCTCTGGATCTGCAGACCCGAAATTTCGACCTTCGCTTTCATCTCGAACCTCAGAAAACTAAAGCCGTGGCGAAGCTATCATTTCAAATCCCATTTTAAGGTTGCAATGTAAAATATCAGCCCCCAAATCGGTGCTAGAATATATTTTACGCGACTGACACCAGGATTCAACCACCGTTTTAAAGCTGTTGAAGTCTCTCCTCCAAGATGAAGAGGTCCTTTAAGATGGTTTCATGAAATTTTGCTTTTCACGCCGCAATAAAAAGGCGAAAAGCCAATAGACAAAAACTTTCAAAACCTAGAGGCAATCTTTAACAGAAGCATGTCAGATTCATATAATTAGAAACAAAATTTCAGACTCTGTGTCTTAAAGTCAATAAATATATAACTGGATGAATACAATTATGTTAAAATTAACACAAAGCAATAACGCGCCATCTCTACATATAAAATGAAAGTATTTAAAAGCACGAATGTTTCTTTTATACATAATACAAACTTCTACTGCCCTTACTGCGAAGAAAAAATATGATGGGAGGGCTTGGCTCATCAGTGGTGAACCATCCCATCGGTTTCACCAATTTAATCCATCAGACCGCATCTCAGAGCTTTAATACTGTATTGAACGATTCTGCTTATAAACGCAGCACTGAAGGATGGAATCTCAGAAATGGTTTTCAAGACAACTATGGACATAAGCTTATAGGAAAGCATAATTACATCCAAATATTTGCATCGAGCAATGCTCTTCCGCAAACAATAAAGACGAGGCCAGTTAGTAATAAATTAAAAATTATGTTTAATAAAGGTCTACTCTTTGGTTTATATAAATTCTACAATGCAGCAGTCACCGTTCGGGGGAAGATTAATAGAATCGCCGAATGTCATGGTCCATTTGTATGAAGAAAGCGAAAACTAATGGATATATGCTAAAGGATGCATATATGCTTCCTTCTTGTGGTGAATCTGTATAAGAACGGCGGTCTTAATAAAGCTGTATGTGTGTGTTTGTCTTGTGGTAAATGATTATTTTTAAAAAAGGATTTTTTTCATTTTTCTTCGTTTTAAGGCTACGTATAATCGGGATTTATGGTCTGAAAAAATAAATACAGTTAATGCAAATACAGTATTTATAAATTTATAAAGATTATATGTATGTAAAAAGGCGTACCTAGCTCTGTGAAAGGGAATATTTTTTAAATATTTCATTGCTCTTTTTTATAACTATATTCAATAGAGGGATCGCTTTTTGACTCAAATTTATTCCATACGATTGATTACAAGCGAACATTTATATCCTCTTTTTATTTCTAAATAAATATTTCTGAAAAAATCCATGGAATTGGGTTGATCAAACCAATAATGATACTTTCCAGGAATAAAATATTTACTGGCCGCAGTATCTTTAATTTGAAAAACTTTCAAGGAAGTCTGGAAAAAGAAAAAACTCATTCCCTTTGCTCTGTACATCGAAAATAATGTTTTCAACCATTAATTTATTTATATTTGTAGAAATATTGTATTTAACCTTATAATATATAAACCTAAATTACTATTTGTACTGTAGAAATTTCAAAGAATTGTCAAAGGAAACTTTTAAAATGTCCTTGTAATTAAAAATATAAAGATAAATTGAAAACTGAAGTGCGCCTTCTTTTGGAATATATATCAACTAAATATTAATTTTATTTTTATTCTGTATAACAGCTCAAATCCTTCCATGCAAGTATGAGATTGTTGGATTCTATGATCTTGACAGTCTTACTCTATGCGGCTTCAATCTGGGCACATGATCAAGCCTTAATCTTAGATAGAATCCAGGATACCTTTCTCAGACGTTTTCTGTGCCTTCCAAGCTATACTCCGGGCTATATTTTGAGGGTCGAAACAGGAAGAAATTCTCTTGATAGCACAGTGAAAAAACTAACTTTAAAATTCTGGACTAGAATTCTGAAATTGGACGGCAGCAGGCTACCTTCAAATTGTTTGGCACATCTGTGGGACATTTCAATTTCTTCAAAACAGAATATTGGATTGGTAAAAAGTATAACAGAGCTACTTAATAACACCGGCTTCTCATGGCTTGTTGGATGTACAGACTTCAATATTCTACAAAGATACATCCCCCTAATTATTAGAACGGCAACCGATCAGTCCTTGCAGCTGGATTATGTAAGAATAAGAAAATCAGTACTCTACTCTCACTATAAATACTTTCATTCATCACCTACAATGGAATGCTATCTGAATGACAATATCCCCCTAACCTTAAAAAGAATCATTGTACGAGTAAGAAGCCTTTTTGTAGTACAGAGAATTAATCATGTTTCACTATTGAAAACTAAGACCATAAAAGGCACCTTATGCAACGGTGAATTTAGTCTCGATTTTCCACACTACATGTTCTACTGTACGGCAATGGAAGAAGAAAGATAAATTCTTCGTCAAGAGACTGGCTATAATAGCAATTTGCATTCGCCTTTTATTAATACTGGAAATCAGATCAATCAAAATATTTAGCACAGACCCCGGATCCAACTCGATAATTGGTCGAAGTCAATACCCAATATTTGTATATAACTACGATGCTAATTTGTTATTTATTTATTTTGTCCTAGAGGGAGAATCCTGTATGGCACGAGTGCCCAATAAAGGCTATTGTTGTGTTGTTTATTCTGTATAATTTCGTCTTCATACCTTTTCATATCAATAAGTATACCTCCATCTTTTCCTTATAAATATATTCCTATATTAGTAATAAAATCAAAGATGAAAATTGAAATTTGAAATGTGGTACAAAGGTTAAAATTTACTGGGATCAGGTTAATAAATTAAGAAAAATAATATTCTTTGTGTGCGACAAGAAGTTGCTGATACCTTAGCCCTTGGTAGAAATAAATATGAACTAATCTCTGATTTTTGATATATTCAGATAATTGTAGACAGATATACCTGTTTAGGAATAATTTAAAATCAACTATTAGTTGAAATTTATTACGACAGGTGGCGCAAGCCATCAGCCATTTCAGGTTGCATTATCAGAAGATGCATTTTCTTAAAAAGCAAACTGTTTCTTTATTAAAACCAGTCAAGCCTAATAAATAGCTTACACTTGTAATATTCACAAATTTTAATAGATACAAACATATTGAAATTTAAATCAACAAAATCAACTCTTCAATTTAGATACTTAAACAAAATAAAACGAGACTGAAGAGGAGTTTCTTATATTTAATATTCGCGAGCTTTCGGACCGTGACGTCCTTCAACTAGCTCCGAAAGCTCGCGAATATTAAATATAAGAAACTCCTCTTCAGTCTCGTTTTATCTTGCAAGCTTTTAAGCTTGCATAAAATTTCACGTATAAAGAAACGTATTGCTATCGTTTATTTTTATTTCATACTTAATAGCAATTATTTTGTCTATTTGCACATCTATATATACTCTTTCTCTCAGCTTATAGCTTGGCCTGTGGAAGGATTGATAAGATCCGAAAGCTTGCATAATATTTCATGAATAAAGAAACGTATTGCTATCGTTTATTTTTATTTTTATTTCAAAATAAACTAAACGTAAGTTGAAATGATACTTGTAGGCTTGTTATATACACGCGATTTTTCGAGCATTTCTGCCCCTCAACAGAAATGAAAATAAGATATTTCACTTTCATTGAATGCAACTCTTAAAAGAACTTTCAGTATTTTATAAATATTATTCTTCGTAGAGAATAGGCATGTCTAAAAGCGCATCCTGTTGAAGACCTGGAGTAACACTGAGTTACCACGTGGATGTTCCCTGTTCAATCTCTTGGGAAGACCTGCGTTGCAAATAATTCTCAACTCAAATAACACAATACGGCTGTCCCTTCAAGACTCGCATCATTCTGACCAACCAGCTTCGAGGCGTCCCAACTGTGTCGTTTAAAGTTACAGCGACGGATCGCTGACCCACAAATATTGGAGATCCGAGCTGCATGATCCATGCTCCGGGAGGTGTTCGCCTCTTGCGAGATGCCCCTGAATCTATAGACCTGGATTTTTTCACCTCCGCTCCCATTTACTATCTCAGAAAACCAAAGCTGAGGCGAAAGCTTCCATTTTCAAATTCCATCTTAGGGTTGCAATGTAAAATATCAGCCCCCATATCGGTGTAGTAGACTATAATTTCTGCGACAGACTTCAGGATTCAACCACCGTTTTAAAGCTGTTAAAGACTTTACTCCAAGATGACAGAAGCATTTCAGATTTATTTAATTAGAAACAAATTTTCAAACTGTGTATTAAAGTCACTAAATATATAACTGGATGAATACAATTATGTTTAAATTACCACAAAGCAATAGCGCGCCATCTATACATATAAAATGAAAGGATTTAAAAGCACGAATGTTTCTTTTATACATAATACAAACTTTTACTTCCCTTACTGCGATGAAAAATATAATGGAAGGGCTTGGCTCATCAGTGGTGATCCCTCCCAGCGGTTTGGCCAATTCTATCCACCAGACTGCATCTCAGAGCTCTAATACTGTATTGGACGATTCTGCTTATAAACACAGCACTGGGGGTTGGAATCTCGGAAATAGTTTTCAAGAAGAATATGGACATAAGCTTATAGGACAGTATATTTCATTCAAATACTTGCATCGAGCAATGCTCTTCCTCAAACAATAAAGACGAGGCCAGTTAGGCATAAATTAACAATTATGTTTAATCAAGTTCTACTCTTTGGTTTATATAAATTCTACAATGCAGTAGTCACCGTTCGGGGGAGATTAATAGAATAGCCGAATGTCATGGTCCATTTGTATGAAGAAAGCAAAGAATAAAACGCGGCTGATTCCACACTCGCCTTTCAGTGATACGCTAACCTTGACGTATGCACGGTGGATATTGTGGCCACTGGACATGCGTCGGACCTGGAGGCTGTTGGGCTCTGCGCTGCATATATGCTTCCTTCCTGTAGTGAATATGTATAAGACCGGCGGTCTTAATAAAGCTGTATATGTGTGTTTTTCTTGTGGTATATGGATATTAATTGAAGGAAATTCTTCCTTTTTCTTTTTTTTTAGGGCTACATATCATCTTAAATTATCGAGTGAAAAAAAATACATTTAAAACAATTATTTATATATTTATAAAGATTTTAAAATAATGTTTGTAAAGCTTTTCACTTATTTCTATGTGAAAAGGCGTACCGAGCTCTGTGAAAGGAAATATTTTTAAAATATTTCATTGCTCATTTTTTAAAATTATATTCAATAGAGGGATCGCTTTTTGACCCAAACTTATTTCATACGATTGATTACAAGCAAATATTTATATTCTCTTTTTATTTCTAAATAAAAGTATAAAATCTTGTGGTCAAGAAAATTATAGTTTAAAAATATTTGATAATATTTCATTATGCATGCATTTTTTTACAATCAAAAAGTGAGGAAAATATATGTGCTATGTATATCTGTGGTAACGATAGAGAACTTGATTATTCATAAATTTATTTCTGTTTCAGATTTGGCCGGATGTTCACCTCCTGCTGCAGAAAAAGGTGGGAATTGTTCAAAACTGGTATATGATTGTTTATAATAGAGTGCTCGACCAATAAGAATACCGGCCTATATATTGCTTCGTTATCCGGGTTTATGCTGCTTTAATTCTTCTTCAAGTGACTCCCTAGTTTTACCTATGAATGCCTATTAGAAATAGCTAAAGAAGATTTGGTTTGGCGATGGGATAGTGTTATTTTGTTCTTCGTTGTCTTTTATTCCGGTTGGAGGTTGAAATTCCAGCCTCTTGATGACCCTTGCAATGTATGCCACACTATGGCTGTAGAAAAGAAGTCAAAAGCTGTTTTGAGCATGTCAAATGGCTATTGCAGCGTTTGAGTTGTAAGAATGTTTATTAATAAAGTTAGTTAGGTTGATGTTTATAATTAGTTTTTTTAGCATTTCAAACTTGAAACGCAGCATTTCTGGACTAAGAATATATTGACCTGGCTGTATGATCCATTTAGGCCATGCGGGTAACATATCGGTCCTCTCGACTGTTTGTGATAGTAGACCGCTGATATCCAATACATCGTTCCGTATGACTTTCTTTAACCTATCGTTTTTATATTCTGATAATTGTAATGTAATCTCGAACAATCAGAGCATCAATACTGCGGTTCGATAAACCTCATTAAAAGTGAGTTATATTTCTACCAATATCAAACTTGAGCTGGCAAAGTGGCTTGGCCATATCTATGGTCACAATATAGATGGACATTTGCTTTTGGATCTCATTAACTTGAAGTCCTCCCTGTACTGATGAGATCTATTAGCTCGAAAAAACGGTATCACTCTTCTATGTTTTCGAAAGATGGTGTTTTGGCTTTGTCATCGATACCTCTAGTTTGCAGAGACATTCAATAGGTGGCGTTTTGTTTGAGCGTATATTTTTACGATAAAGGCGGATTATATTTTAAATATTGTATAGGCGATAAATACGGCACAATAGGTATGGTGATCTATTAGCTCAATTCAATCGAAACACTCTAGAAGGTTTGGCACTGATGAGCCATGCTCATATTAAAATTTTATATTTGTCTAAGTATAATTGAATAACTTTTTCATTCAATGAGATATGTAGAAATACTTATTGATGGTTCATAATGATCTTACATTCGCATTTTTTACATCTCATACATCATTGAAATAAAGCAATAACGCGCCATGAGAGTATTCAAAGCACGAATGTTTCTTTCTTCACAAATATCAAACTTCAACTGTCCTTATTGAGATGAAAAATTATTGGGAGGGCTTAGATCATCAGTGGTGAATCCTTTCAACGGTTTCGCCAATTAAATCTACCAAACCGCTTCTTAGAGGTTTATTATTGTATTGGACGATTCTGTTTATATATGCTACACTGAAGGGTGAAATTTCAGAAATATTATTCAGGAAAACTATGAACATAAGTTTTTAGGACGGTAGAATTACGAATATATATTTTTAAAACACAAGGAAAAAGCCATTTAAGCATAAATTGAAATTAAGCAATAACAGGCCATCTATATATAAGAAATAAGAATATTCAAAGCAAGAATGTTTCTTTTTTCACAAATAGCAAACCCTACCAATATTTTTCATCGCAGTAAGGACAGTAAATATTTGATATTTGTGAAAAAAAGAAACATTCATACATTAATGATCATTGGAATTAGGGCCATTACTTTGGCTTCATAAATAATAATTATTCTTAGTTAGGTATTTGGATCATCTCAGCCAAAAAAAAGGAAAGGTATTGAGAAGTTAATTCTTTCTTAGAACTTCATATTGAAGAATAACTTAATAAAAACTTATTTTTTATTAATCATTATGCATGATAAGATAAAAATATTTTTAATCGGATAATTGAAAAACTTTTCATTCAAATTATTTTTAAATTTTATTCAATATCTCCATATTTCCGTCGCTTTGGTAGTTATAATTAATTATTATAGCCTCCAATACGCTCTAATTATTATGATTTGTGAGATGCTCTACTTGTAGTATTATTTTTAAAAGTTACGAATACGAATCTTGGAAACCCTGTTTTCACTACCGACCAAATATACCACTATTCCTTGGAAGTTCTAAGTAAGTCAAATCAACCTAATGTTTCTCATATAAAAAAAAATTTAGACTTGAAAATATGTTTGAATGACTAAATTTTGCTTTTGTGTGAAAACCAAATGATATAGTTTCCAAGGAACATCTCCGTTTATAAGTAAAGTTTATCTAGCACTGAAAGACATATTGAAGTCACCTAGCTAATACGACCAGAGCTTAAACTGACTATTTAAGTATATTCCCTCTTTTAAATATTGGTTTACTTCAATATCAAAATCTAACAGAAGGTTGTCAAAACTATTCCATTAAATAGTTATTTAAATTAAATATACTTCTGACAGTATATATTTTTATTGTCTCGACGTTTCGACAAAAACTTTTGTTCTCGTCAGGAGCGAACAAAAATCAAAACATTTAGCAAAGCGAAGTTTTGTACGCTCCTGACGAGGACAAAATATTTTTGTCGAAACGTCGAGATAATAAAAAAATGTAATGGCCGAAGTATCTTCAATTTGAAGAATCATGAATGCCGGCCAGGCAGCCTCTATCATTAAGATATATTCCATTTATGTGTTAACTGTATTCCTTGTTTACGATTGTAAATTTGTCAATGTGTTTATTAATTCGTACTCGATAACTTTGGTCATTTCAACGATGTTGACACTTATGTTTATTTAAATAATGTGCCATAAAATATTGAAGCAGAATAAATACTGGGTCACTTGTTAAATCATTTGGAAAGCCGATCAACGTTTGAAAACAAAGTTTGATAACAGCTGGAAATTCATTTAGGAATAAATCACTACTGCGCAGGCGCGATCTCGAAGCATCATACTTTTCCGAGAGGATGAAAAATCAGAACAACATTGGAACAGGTGTATGGAACTGAATGGGAACAGGGTTAAAAAATGAAATATTTTTTCCAAAAACAAATTTTCATTTATTTAGTTTTCACCTTACATATCAAACAACCCTTGTATTGAACTACTCTTGCCTATCTATCAGGCATTTTAGATGATTTCTTGGTAAGGTTATTTTATAGACTTTTTTCTTAATGGATTAGATCTTCGACTTTATATCAAACTGAGAATGCACCCTTCCTCGTCCTGTTTTTTTAACCGAGTGAAAGTTTACCTGATGAAAGTTGATTTAATAGAATATCATTAATAGTATTAAATATCATTTATTATATATATCATTGTCTCTCTCTATCATAATTGATGATTAACTCTATGGGGAAGTTTTTTCAAATTTTAAAATTTGCTCTTTTATAGATTAAATAGACATATTGCAAGAGAAATATCATTTCATGTGTAGATTTATTATCAATTTTAACCACAACAACAACAAAAGGCCTTTATTTAGGGTCACTGACCCTATACAGGATTCACCAGAGGTATGCATAAGAACAAAGCAGTGAGACAAAGAAAACAACGTTATAGACAGAAGAAAAAAAACAAGAAAGAGAAAGAGGGAAGTAAGAAAAACAACACAAAAAGAGTAGCAGTAAGAAAGTGAGGAGTGAGTGTCACTTGGCCTTCTTCTGAGATATGGACTTGTAGAAACCTTAAAACGCCGTAGAAATATACTTTATCAATTTTAACATTCTATCTTTCTAAAATATTGATAAAATTATTTTTTAGTAGTTTAAATATAAAATAAATTGAAGTGGCCATTAAAATCTTATTTAAATATTATGTTAAAGATAGTTAAAAGAATAAAGGAATAATCGAAATTAATCGTTTTAACTAATTTGTTATTCATTTCTTTAATAGATTATTTTACAACGATTATAAAAAAATAAGACATGATGTATGTGATAAGATCCTGTCGACTCTTCTGTGATAAGGTCCTGTCGACTTATCTGTGATAAGATCCAGTCGACTCTCGCTATAGCTGTGGTAACCGAGGGTCAAACCAGTAGTAACCGAGAGGGACAGTCAGGGCGTGGAAAGTTATCCAGTACCTCTCTGCACTTTGGAAGACCTTTAACAGTTTTCACAGAGTACAGGCAGTAGTCGTCGAGGCAGAGTGGATAGCTTGGGAATGTCCACACACACAAAACGAAGAGACACAGTTGTAGTAGGAAAGATGGAGATAGAAGGGTTCTTACTGTATACATGGTCGATGAGGTAGACCTGGCTACAACCGATAAGGGCTTTATGTCTTTGCCGAGGGGGGGGGGGGGGGACAGGCGATAATTTGGACTTCGAACGGGTGCTAAGTTCGTAGGTTGGCTGCGGCATCTTCCACACCCTTTAGACCTGATGGCAACAGGCTGCCAAATTCCTTTTTAGGGTTGTTGTATTTCTATCTCGATCTCTTGCTTAGCTCAGCTCTTAATCTATTACATAGTTTTATTTATTCATCCTCAGTTTTTACAAAGTACATTACATATGGTGATGCAATGACACATGTCAATCATGCGAATAATTATTTATAGATGTGTTTCTATATACAACATGACAATCTTGTTATAAGTATTATACAATATAGGGTTGTTGGTTTAAATTACCATATGTATTTATTTGGAGTAGGTCTCTTTTTATTGTAGCTATAATCTATAATCAAATTGTGTTTTATTATTCTACACCGATTACAAGAAAATAAGGCCTGTTCCAAATAGAAAAATGAATCCATAATACAAATTTTGTTTTATTATTCTACACCGATTACAAGAAAATAAGACCTGATCCAAATTATATTTTTGGAATTGGTCTTATTTTCTTGTAGCTATAATCTATATTCTAAATTGTGCTTTATCAGTTGTTAACGATTGTGTATGTGTGATCAAGCTATATGCTCAAGATATCTTTTTCTGAATATTTGATCTTAATTTAGAAAATAAGTTCATGGATAGGAATCTGAAATAATCCAAGGAACTGGGTAGATCGGATCAATAATGATACTTTCCAGGAATGAAAGATTCACTGGCTATGGTATCTTCAATTCGAAAAACTTTCTAGGAAGCCTGGAAAAAAAAAAAAAATTATTGTTTGGCGAACACTGAAAATATTATGCTCAACCATTAATTTATATATTTATAGAAATATTGTATTTGACTTTATAATATATACACCTTAATTACCATTTGTTTATGTAGAAATTTTTCGAAGCATCTTTTTCTATCAAAGAAGAATTGGCAACGGTAAACTTTTCAAATATTCTTGTAATTAAAAATATAGATGATTTTAACACTGAAGTGCGCCTTCTTTTGGAAGGAATATCAACTAAATAATAATTTTATTTTTATTCTCTCTAATTTTATTCATACCTTTTTCATATCAATAAATATACCTTTATATTTTCCTTATAAATATATATTTCTATATTAGTAATACAATATAATGTGGCTTATGATTGTAAAACGAAATTTGACAATTATAAGGAAGACAACAATAAGGAAGAAAGGAAGGACTTCTAGAAAAAAGTCAATTTACTTTTGTATTCAAGGATTGTTGAAATAAAAATGACAAAAAAATAATAATTTCTTATATTCAATATATTTATCATATAGACAATAAATGCCTGTGCCATCTACATTTCTATATATATATAAATGGGTGAAGAGTCACTTTAGGCACATATATATTCAAGTATTAAAAATAAAGAAGGCATATCCTGACCAGAAGCACATGTGCTTTTTAGAAGGCAGAGCATCATCTAGTGGAGCAAAAATCAACTAAATATTGATATATCCTCTTCCCTGATATTTGGCTAACCCATTTTCTCTATTTATCAGGATATGCTTTCTTTATTTTTAATATCACACCTGGCATTTTTAATTTTTATTTTTCATATTATTTTTTCACATATTTAAGTATGTAACTAAAGAGGCCTCTATCCCTTTAATTAGGCATCAGAACGATGATTGGTTCATGACTCTAGTAAAAATCATTACTAATGATGATGAAAAATTAGTCAACACACTATATTTGGCCTATTCAGACAAAACCTTGCATATTTTTATAACTTGTGACATATAGTATATTCTATTAATCAAATATGACTAATAACAAGGCATGAGAATGGTAGGAATTTGGTAGAAATATTTATTCAGAACAAAATAAACATTTCGACAGCCAAACAGATTGGCTTTTTTTAAAGCTAGAATTCATAGGATCCGGATAACCCAGTAAAACACACCAAAGGTCCATTATTCGCAGTTAAAACGTACATACAATTCAGAAAAATGGTTTGAAAAATACATTTTATAAAAAAATATATAATTTTATAGAAATATTACATTCACTTTGAAATTAATATACAGTTTATATCAAATTCAATTATGACTTAGCTTTGGATATAAATAAATAATATATAGGCGATAAAACTCCTTGTTAAAACAAATTTGATCTTTAGAAACTCCTCACGCCCTCTTTCAACCATCCCTGTAAATGTAGAGACTCAGGTCGGTTACAAAGTCACAACACCAGCTGGAATATGTTTTTTATATTTGTGACACTGAAAGTGTTTAAATTTTGTCATTCAAGGTACTCTTTCAATAAATTTCATAATTTCATTTAGGAATTAAATATTAGGATTTCTAATGTTTGAATTTTAGTGATTTGATTTCATTTTTCTATTTTTTTTTTAATTGTGAATTTAGGGTGTGTACATTGTTCGATTTTAATATCTGCGTATATTTTAAAATTTTATTTAAAACATTGAAATGGTTTCATCGCATTTCTCATGATCTTATAGCCTAATGTGCTAAAATATATATAAAGAAAAAAGAAATTTCCTGATCGTTCAACTCAAGGTTGCTGATGGCTTGCGCCATCTAACAGAATAAATATCAACTAATCGTTGATTTTTAAATATTCCATTCAATTAAAATATATGTTTATGAATCCGTAATAAACATGTATATATTAAACCTAAGCAATTAAATGATGGTACTCGTTCTATACTACAGAGAAGTATAATGTAGTAATTCCACTTACTGCTTAGTCCTCCTCATCGCTGTCCTCGGTCAGAGGGTTGAGCAACATGGAGAGCGTGAAACCCATTCTAGACACAACTTGTGAGTTTTGAACATTCAGAGTAAAGTAATCCACTTGCTCAAGTTGGGCATCCTCCTCCTCCTTGGTGAGTAGAGCGTCGTCGGCCATTGATCTGGATACCATCACCATGTCAGTATATCTGTGGGGGACAATACCAAGTGTGGTAACTTACTCGGCCTTGCCTCCATTGGGGCTGCGTCAGCACATTACGAGGTTAAAACAACATGACAACAGAACATAATGTATAATATAGATAAGGTAGAACAAAGATATAAATACCTCAGGACTTAAAATGGTGGACATAGTAACACACTTTACTTAGAGAACTTATTGTAAATTGGTTGAAATTGTTGTTTGTAAACAGAGGAACCTATTCCAGATGAAAATTGTGGAACGAATGGACATATTACCGATATAAAATAGCTGAACTGAAGAACATATTCCAAGTTGAAAATTGAATCAGATTAAAATATGACAAATTTAAATTGGCGATAAAGAGGAAGATATTCTAGATTGAGAACTGCGTTTTAAATAGACATATTTCTGGGTTGAAGTGGTGGGAAATAGGAATACGGATCAGGTTGAGAACTGTATGACAGAATAATATTTTTCAGGGTTGAAATGGTTGGATATGAAGAATATATTCCAAGTTGAGAACTAAAGGACAGATGGACATACACATGTGTAATTTAGAGTCAAAACTGCGTGAAAGGAGAACAAATTCCAGATTGAGAATTGTGGCACAGATGGATATAGTACAGGGTTATAATTGCTGGACTGTAGAACTTATACCTTGTTGAGAACTGTATAGACATATATAGTATTGAAAAAAATTGAAAAAAACATATATTATCAAAATAAGAAATATATAATATATTAACACAAGGCAATTACGCGCCATCTATACATATAAAATAAAAGGATTTAAAAGCGCGAATGTTTCTTTTATACATAAAACGAACTTCTACTGTCCTTACTGCGATGAAAAAATATATTGGGAGGGCTTGGCTCATCAGTGGTGAACCCTCCCAGTGGTTTCGCCAATTTAATCCACCAGACCGCTTCTCAGAGCTCTAATATTGTATTGGATCATTCTGCTTTTATATGCTACACTGAGGGATGGAATCTTAGAAATGGTTTTCAAGTAAACTATGGACATAAGCTTATAGGACAGTAGAATTATATTCAAATATTTGCTTCGAGCAATGCTCTTCAGCAAACTATAAAGACAAGGTCATTAGGAATAAATTAACACAAGGCAATAACGCGCCATCTATACATATAAAATAAAAGGATTTAAAAGCGCGAATGTTTCTTTTATACATAAAACGAACTTCTACTGTCCTTACTGCGATGAAAAAAAATATTGGGAAGGCTTGGCTCATCAGTGGTGAACCCTCCCAGTGGTTTCGCCAATTCAATCCACCAGACCGCTTCTCAGAGCTCTAATATTGTATTGGATCATTCTGCTTTTATATGCTACACTGAGGGATGGAATCTTAGAAATGGTTTTCAAGTAAACTATGGACATAAGCTTATAGGACAGTAGAATTATATTCAAATATTTGCTTCGAGCAATGCTCTTCAGCAAACTATAAGTACAAGGTCATTAGGAATAAATTAACACAAGGCAATAACGCGCCATCTATACATATAAAATAAAATGATTTAAAAGCGCGAATGTTTCTTTTATACATAAAACGAACTTCTACTGTCCTTACTGCGATGAAAAAAAATATTGGGAAGGCTTGGCTCATCAGTGGTGAACCCTCCCAGTGGTTTCGCCAATTCAATCCACCAGACCGCTTCTCAGAGCTCTAATATTGTATTGGATCATTCTGCTTTTATATGCTACACTGAGGGATGGAATCTTAGAAATGGTTTTCAAGTAAACTATGGACATAAGCTTATAGGACAGTAGAATTATATTCAAATATTTGCTTCGAGCAATGCTCTTCAGCAAACTATAAAGACAAGGTCATTAGGAATAAATTAACACAAGGCAATAACGCGCCATCTATACATATAAAATAAAAGGATTTAAAAGTGCGAATGTTTCTTTTATACATAAAACGAACTTCTACTGTCCTTACTGCGATGAAAAAATATATTGGGAAGGCTTGGCTCATCAGTGGTGAACCCTCCCAGTGGTTTCGCCAATTTAATCCACCAGACCGCTTCTCAGAGCTCTAATATTGTATTGGATCATTCTGCTTTTATATGCTACACTGAGGGATGGAATCTTAGAAATGGTTTTCAAGTAAACTATGGACATAAGCTTATAGGACAGTAGAATTATATTCAAAAATTTGCTTCGAGCAATGCTCTTCAGCAAACTATAAAGACAAGGTCATTAGGAATAAATTAACACAAGGCAATAACGCGCCATCTATACATATAAAATAAAAGGATTTAAAAGGATTGCCTTGACTAGAATATTGACCTGGCTGTATGATCCATTAAGGTCATGCGGGTAAGACTTTCTGAACCTATCGATTTTATATTTTGCTAACAGTCATGTAAATTCGAACAACCCGAGCATCAATACTGCGGTTCGATAAACCGAAATAAAAGTGAGTTATATTTTCACCTATATCCAACTTCAAAACTTGTTTACAAGTTTATATCCTTCTTACACGTGTTATGGGGACAACCTTTTCCAATTAAGCAACGATTCAAATGCAATTTTAGTATAATAAACCTGCTGAAAAATATATTATTTTTCACAAATTGTAGTATTATGATGCATTAGCGCATCATGGGCATGCATTGCCCTTCCTGCAATGGAAAAATTTTGAGCCAGGCCCTCCCATTAATTTTTCCATTGCAATTAGGGCAGTATAAATTGTTTAATTTTTAAAAGAATAATACGCGTTTATAATAATTTCAAAATTCATGAAATAATTTATTGTCACTACCTATTCCTTTATGCAGAAATATGTTCATATTTTCACATCACAGCATCCTTCTATTGTGTAAATTTCAGGTATTTAGAATACGCCTTCTTAGTTTAAATATTAAAGACCAATACAGTATATAAATATTCTGCCAGGAGGAAATTTGATCACTTTTCACGTCAAAAGATATGAAAGATTGTCTAAATAGTTAAAATAAGCTACTAATTTCCAAATAATCAGCTGAATACAGATTATATCGTTTTAAGATATTCCGGGAGGATAATGATCCGTAAAAAAGGTCGCCTCTTCCGTTGAAATAAACACCAAACCTAGACGCCATCTATTGACTTTCCTCCTTAAACAAAAGAATTATGTTCGGTCATAAAGCCACAAAACCAACCTTGGCAACTGAGAAGTGCCCATCTAGAGATTGTGGTTTCTGTATACTGGGTCTCATCAGTCCGAAGATAGCTATGATTTCAAGACCTACAAGGAATCAAATCTTCACAATTTACAAAGTTGTATTGAGCTGGTAAAGTGGCTTGACCATATCTTTGGTCAGAATATATAGGGGCATTTGCTTGTAGATGCCATTTAATCAAAGATCACCCAGTGCTGATGATATCTATTAGCCAGAAATCGAGTCCGCTTGTTTATGGAGACAGTCATAAGATAGCGCCTAGTTCAGCGTCTATTTTTACGAAAAATACGAATTATAATTTAAATATTGAATAGGCGAAAAATACGACATAATATTTATGGTGATCTATCATATAAATTCAATCGAAACACTCTGGAAAGTTTGACACTGATGAACCTCACGCTCATTTAACATTTTTATCTTTGTCTTAGTATAAATGAATAACCTTTCCATTCAATAAGATATAGATATTATAGGATTCATAATGATCATACATTCACAATTTTCCCATTTCATATATTATTGAACATTAGAATGGGAGCTATCACATTGTCTTCAGAAATAATTATTATTCTTAGTTGAGTATGTGAATCATCTGAGTCAAAATTGAGACAAAGGATAGAGAAGTTCATTCTTTATTAGTACTTTATATTGAAAAATAACTTAATCAAAACTTCCTTTTTATTGATCATCATGCATGATAAGATGGAAATATATTTAATCAAATAATTAATATACTTTTCATTCAAAATATTTTAAAATTTTATTCAATAACTCCTTATTTCCATCGCTTGGGTAGTTTTAATTAATTATTATAGCCTCCAATACGTTCTAGGTAACTTTGATTTGCGAGTGATCTATAACATATATTATTATTTTTTTGAAGTTACGAATACGAATTTGTGAAACCCTGCTTTCACTACCGACCAGTTTCACAATCTTCATTAAAATAATCCGTTCAGAATTTCGTGTTTTGGAAGCACAAAGTAAGTCAAACCCAATATTTCTAATATCAAAATGAATTTGAACTTGACAAAATGTTCGAATGGCTCAATTTTACTTTTGTGTGAAAATAAGACAATATAGTCTTCAAGGAACATCACCGTTTATAAGCAATTTTTATTTTGGACTGAAGGACATATTGAAGTCACCTAGCTAATAAGACCAGAACTTAAACTGACCATTCAAGTATATTCACTCTTTTGAAATATTGGTTCACTTCAGTATCAAAATCTAACTGAAGGTTGTCAGAACTATTCCATTTATATGGTAAATGTATCTCATGTTAACGATTGTATTTTGTCAATGTGTTTATTATATCGTCTCATTTTATTGTAGCTATAATCTATAATATAAATTGTCCTTTATCATTCTACACCAATTGTGGATGTGTGATCGTGCTCTATGCTCAAGATATATTATATTCGAAATATTTTATCTTAATTTTCAAACTACGTGAATGGATAGGAATCTGAAAAAATCCATGGAATTGGGTTGATCAAACCAATAATGATACTTTCCAGGAATAAAATATTTACTGGCCGCAGTATCTTTAATTTGAAAAACTTTCAAGGAAGTCTGGAAAAAGAAAAACTCATTCCCTTTGCTCTGTACATCGAAAATAATGTTTTCAACCATTAATTTATTTATATTTGTAGAAATATTGTATTCAACCTTATAATATATAAACCTAAATTACTATTTGTACTGTAGAAATTTCAAAGAATTGTCAAAGGAAACTTTTAAAATGTCCTTGTAATTAAAAATATAAAGATAAATTGAAAACTGAAGTGCGCCTTCTTTTGGAATATATATCAACTAAATATTAATTTTATTTTTATTCTGTATAACAGCTCAAATCCTTCCATGCAAGTATGAGATTGTTGGATTCTATGATCTTGACAGTCTTACTCTATGCGGCTTCAATCTGGGCACATGATCAAGCCTTAATCTTAGATAGAATCCAGGATACCTTTCTCAGACGTTTTCTGTGCCTTCCAAGCTATACTCCGGGCTATATTTTGAGGGTCGAAACAGGAAGAAATTCTCTTGATAGCACAGTGAAAAAACTAACTTTAAAATTCTGGACTAGAATTCTGAAATTGGACGGCAGCAGGCTACCTTCAAATTGTTTGGCACATCTGTGGGACATTTCAATTTCTTCAAAACAGAATATCGGATTGGTAAAAAGTATAACAGAGCTACTTAATAACACCGGCTTCTCATGGCTTGTTGGATGTACAGACTTCAATATTCTACAAAGATACATCCCCCTAATTATTAGAACGGCAACCGATCAGTCCTTGCAGCTGGATTATGTAAGAATAAGAAAATCAGTACTCTACTCTCACTATAAATACTTTCATTCATCACCTACAATGGAATGCTATCTGAATGACAATATCCCCCTAACCTTAAAGAGAATCATTGTACAAGTAAGAAGCCTTTTTGTAGTACAGAGAATTAATCATGTTTCACTATTGAAAACTAAGACCATAAAAGGCACCTTATGCAACGGTGAATTTAGTCTCGATTTTCCACACTACATGTTCTACTGTACGGCAATGGAAGAAGAAAGATAAATTCTTCGTCAAGAGACTGGCTATAATAGCAATTTGCATTCGCCTTTTATTAATACTGGAAATCAGATCAATCAAAATATTTAGCACAGACCCCGGATCCAACTCGATAATTGGTCGAAGTCAATACCCAATATTTGTATATAACTACGATGCTAATTTGTTATTTATTTATTTTGTCCTAGAGGGAGAATCCTGTATGGCACGAGTGCCCAATAAAGGCTATTGTTGTGTTGTTTATTCTGTATAATTTCGTCTTCATACCTTTTCATATCAATAAGTATACCTCCATCTTTTCCTTATAAATATATTCCTATATTAGTAATAAAATCAAAGATGAAAATTGAAATTTGAAATGTGGTACAAAGGTTAAAATTTACTGGGATCAGGTTAATAAATTAAGAAAAATAATATTCTTTGTGTGCGACAAGAAGTTGCTGATACCTTAGCCCTTGGTAGAAATAAATATGAACTAATCTCTGATTTTTGATATATTCAGATAATTGTAGACAGATATACCTGTTTAGGAATAATTTAAAATCAACTATTAGTTGAAATTTATTACGACAGGTGGCGCAAGCCATCAGCCATTTCAGGTTGCATTATCAGAAGATGCATTTTCTTAAAAAGCAAACTGTTTCTTTATTAAAACCAGTCAAGCCTAATAAATAGCTTACACTTGTAATATTCACAAATTTTAATAGATACAAACATATTGAAATTTAAATCAACAAAATCAACTCTTCAATTTAGATACTTAAACAAAATAAAACGAGACTGAAGAGGAGTTTCTTATATTTAATATTCGCGAGCTTTCGGACCGTGACGTCCTTCAACTAGCTCCAAAAGCTCGCGAATATTAAATATAAGAAACTTCTCTTCAGTCTCGTTTTATCTTGCAAGCTTTTAAGCTTGCATAAAATTTCACGTATAAAGAAACGTATTGCTATCGTTTATTTTTATTTCATACTTAATAGCAATTATTTTGTCTATTTGCACATCTATATATACTCTTTCTCTCAGCTTATAGCTTGGCCTGTGGAAGGATTGATAAGATCCGAAAGCTTGCATAATATTTCATGTATAAAGAAACGTATTGCTATCGTTTATTTTTATTTTTATTTCAAAATAAACTAAACGTAAGTTGAAATGATACTTGTAGGCTTGTTATATACACGCGATTTTTCGAGCATTTCTGCCCCTCAACAGAAATGAAAATAAGATATTTCACTTTCATTGAATGCAACTCTTAAAAGAACTTTCAGTATTTTATAAATATTATTCTTCGTAGAGAATAGGCATGTCTAAAAGCGCATCCTGTTGAAGACCTGGAGTAACACTGAGTTACCACGTGGATGTTCCCTGTTCAATCTCTTGGGAAGACCTGCGTTGCAAATAATTCTCAACTCAAATAACACAATACGGCTGTCCCTTCAAGACTCGCATCATTCTGACCAACCAGCTTCGAGGCGTCCCAACTGTGTCGTTTAAAGTTCCAGCGACGGATCGCTGACCCACAAATATTGGAGATCCGAGCTGCATGATCCATGCTCCGGGAGTTGTTCGCCTCTTGCGAGATGCCCCTGAATCTATAGACCTGGATTTTTTCACCTCCGCTCCCATTTACTATCTCAGAAAACCAAAGCTGAGGCGAAAGCTTCCATTTTCAAATTCCATCTTAGGGTTGCAATGTAAAATATCAGCCCCCATATCGGTGTAGTAGACTATAATTTCTGCGACAGACTTCAGGATTCAACCACCGTTTTAAAGCTGTTAAAGACTTTACTCCAAGATGACAGAAGCAGTTCAGATTTATTTAATTAGAAACAAATTTTCAAACTGTGTATTAAAGTCACTAAATATATAACTGGATGAATACAATTATGTTTAAATTACCACAAAGCAATAGCGCGCCATCTATACATATAAAATGAAAGGATTTAAAAGCACGAATGTTTCTTTTATACATAATACAAACTTTTACTTCCCTTACTGCGATGAAAAATATAATGGAAGGGCTTGGCTCATCAGTGGTGATCCCTCCCAGCGGTTTGGCCAATTCTATCCACCAGACTGCATCTCAGAGCTCTAATACTGTATTGGACGATTCTGCTTATAAACACAGCACTGGGGGTTGGAATCTCGGAAATAGTTTTCAAGAAGAATATGGACATAAGCTTATAGGACAGTATATTTCATTCAAATACTTGCATCGAGCAATGCTCTTCCTCAAACAATAAAGACGAGGCCAGTTAGGCATAAATTAACAATTATTTTCAATCAAGTTCTACTCTTTGGTTTATATAAATTCTACAATGCAGTAGTCACCGTTCGGGGGAGATTAATAGAATAGCCGAATGTCATGGTCCATTTGTATGAAGAAAGCAAAGAATAAAACGCGGCTGATTCCACACTCGCCTTTCAGTGATACGCTAACCTTGATGTATGCACGGTGGATATTGTGGCCACTGGACATGCGTCGGACCTGGAGGCTGTTGGGCTCTGCGCTGCATATATGATTCCTTCCTGTAGTGAATATGTATAAGACCGGCGGTCTTAATAAAGCTGTATATGTGTGTTTTTCTTGTGGTATATGGATATTAATTAAGGAAATTCTTCCTTTTTCTTTTTTTTTAGGGCTACATATCATCTTAAATTATAGAGTGAAAAAAAAATACATTTAAAACAATTATTTATATATTTATAAAGATTTTAAAATAATGTTTGTAAAGCTTTTCACTTATTTCTATGTGAAAAGGCGTACCGAGCTCTGTGAAAGGAAATATTTTTAAAATATTTCATTGCTCATATTTTAAAATTATATTCAATAGAGGGATCGCTTTTTGACCCAAACTTATTTCATACGATTGATTACAAGCAAATATTTATATTCTCTTTTTATTTCTAAATAAAAGTATAAAATCTTGTGGTCAAGAAAATTATAGTTTAAAAATATTTGATAATATTTCATTATGCATGCATTTTTTTACAATCAAAAAGTGAGGAAAATATATGTGCTATGTATATCTGTGGTAACGATAGAGAACTTGATTATTCATAAATTTATTTCTGTTTCAGATTTGGCCGGATGTTCACCTCCTGCTGCAGAAAAAGGTGGGAATTGTTCAAAACTGGTATATGATTGT
Organism: Cordylochernes scorpioides; assembly: GCA_030710605.1. NCBI lineage: Eukaryota > Metazoa > Arthropoda > Arachnida > Pseudoscorpiones > Chernetidae > Cordylochernes > Cordylochernes scorpioides. The sequence continues at coordinate 78,535,611 of CP092869.1, read as the reverse complement.
TTATAATAGAGTGCTCGACCAATAAGAATACCGGCCTATATATTGCTTCGTTATCCGGGTTTATGCTGCTTTAATTCTTCTTCAAGTGACTCCCTAGTTTTACCTATGTATGCCTATTAGAAATAGCTAAAGAAGATTTGGTTTGGCGATGGGATAGTGTTATTTTGTTCTTCGTTGTCTTTTATTCCGGTTGGAGGTTGAAATTCCAGCCTCTTGATGACCCTTGCAATGTATGCCACACTATGGCTGTAGAAAAGAAGTCAAAAGCTGTTTTGAGCATGTCAAATGGCTATTGCAGCGTTTGAGTTGTAAGAATGTTTATTAATAAAGTTAGTTAGGTTGATGTTTATAATTAGTTTTTTTAGCATTTCAAACTTGAAACGCAGCATTTCTGGACTAAGAATATATTGACCTGGCTGTATGATCCATTTAGGCCATGCGGGTAACATATCGGTCCTCTCGACTGTTTGTGATAGTAGACCGCTGATATCCAATACATCGTTCCGTATGACTTTCTTTAACCTATCGTTTTTATATTCTGATAATTGTAATGTAATCTCGAACAATCAGAGCATCAATACTGCGGTTCGATAAACCTCATTAAAAGTGAGTTATATTTCTACCAATATCAAACTTGAGCTGGCAAAGTGGCTTGGCCATATCTATGGTCACAATATAGATGGACATTTGCTTTTGGATCTCATTAACTTGAAGTCCTCCCTATACTGATGAGATCTATTAGCTCGAAAAAACGGTATCACTCTTCTATGTTTTCGAAAGATGGTGTTTTGGCTTTGTCATCGATACCTCTAGTTTGCAGAGACATTCAATAGGTGGCGTTTAGTTTGAGCGTATATTTTTTACGATAAAGGCGGATTATATTTTAAATATTGTATAGGCGATAAATACGGCACAATAGGTATGGTGATCTATTAGCTCAATTCAATCGAAACACTCTAGAAGGTTTGGCACTGATGAGCCATGCTCATATTAAAATTTTATATTTGTCTAAGTATAATTGAATAACTTTTTCATTCAATGAGATATGTAGAAATACTTATTGATGGTTCATAATGATCTTACATTCGCATTTTTTACATCTCATACATCATTGAAATAAAGCAATAACGCGCCATGAGAGTATTCAAAGCACGAATGTTTCTTTCTTCACAAATATCAAACTTCAACTGTCCTTATTGAGATGAAAAATTATTGGGAGGGCTTAGATCATCAGTGGTGAATCCTTTCAACGGTTTCGCCAATTAAATCTACCAAACCGCTTCTTAGAGGTTTATTATTGTATTGGACGATTCTGTTTATATATGCTACACTGAAGGGTGAAATTTCAGAAATATTATTCAGGAAAACTATGAACATAAGTTTTTAGGACGGTAGAATTACGAATATATATTTTTAAAACACAAGGAAAAAGCCATTTAAGCATAAATTGAAATTAAGCAATAACAGGCCATCTATATATAAGAAATAAGAATATTCAAAGCAAGAATGTTTCTTTTTTCACAAATAGCAAACCCTACCAATATTTTTCATCGCAGTAAGGACAGTAAATATTTGATATTTGTGAAAAAAAGAAACATTCATACATTAATGATCATTGGAATTAGGGCCATTACTTTGGCTTCATAAATAATAATTATTCTTAGTTAGGTATTTGGATCATCTCAGCCAAAAAAAAGGAAAGGTATTGAGAAGTTAATTCTTTCTTAGAACTTCATATTGAAGAATAACTTAATAAAAACTTATTTTTTATTAATCATTATGCATGATAAGATAAAAATATTTTTAATCGGATAATTGAAAAACTTTTCATTCAAATTATTTTTAAATTTTATTCAATATCTCCATATTTCCGTCGCTTTGGTAGTTATAATTAATTATTATAGCCTCCAATACGCTCTAATTATTATGATTTGTGAGATGCTCTACTTGTAGTATTATTTTTAAAAGTTACGAATACGAATCTTGGAAACCCTGTTTTCACTACCGACCAAATATACCACTATTCCTTGGAAGTTCTAAGTAAGTCAAATCAACCTAATGTTTCTCATATAAAAAAAATTTAGACTTGAAAATATGTTTGAATGACTAAATTTTGCTTTTTTGTGAAAACCAAATGATATAGTTTCCAAGGAACATCTCCGTTTATAAGTAAAGTTTATCTAGCACTGAAAGACATATTGAAGTCACCTAGCTAATACGACCAGAGCTTAAACTGACTATTTAAGTATATTCCCTCTTTTAAATATTGGTTTACTTCAATATCAAAATCTAACAGAAGGTTGTCAAAACTATTCCATTAAATAGTTATTTAAATTAAATATACTTCTGACAGTATATATTTTTATTGTCTCGACGTTTCGACAAAAACTTTTGTCCTCGTCAGGAGCGAACAAAAATCAAAACATTTAGCAAAGCGAAGTTTTGTACGCTCCTGACGAGGACAAAATATTTTTGTCGAAACGTCGAGATAATAAAAAAATGTAATGGCCGAAGTATCTTCAATTTGAAGAATCATGAATGCCGGCCAGGCAGCCTCTATCATTAAGATATATTCCATTTATGTGTTAACTGTATTCCTTGTTTACGATTGTAAATTTGTCAATGTGTTTATTAATTCGTACTCGATAACTTTGGTCATTTCAACGATGTTGACACTTATGTTTATTTAAATAATGTGCCATAAAATATTGAAGCAGAATAAATACTGGGTCACTTGTTAAATCATTTGGAAAGCCGACCAACGTTTGAAAACAAAGTTTGATAACAGCTGGAAATTCATTTAGGAATAAATCACTACTGCGCAGGCGCGATCTCGAAGCATCATACTTTTCCGAGAGGATGAAAAATCAGAACAACATTGGAACAGGTGTATGGAACTGAATGGGAACTAGGTTAAAAAATGAAATATTTTTTCCAAAAACAAATTTTCATTTATTTAGTTTTCACCTTACATATCAAACAACCCTTGTATTGAACTACTCTTGCCTATCTATCAGGCATTTTAGATGATTTCTTGGTAAGGTTATTTTATAGACTTTTTTCTTAATGGATTAGATCTTCGACTTTATATCAAACTGAGAATGCACCCATCCTCGTCCTGTTTTTTTAACCGAGTGAAAGTTTACCTGATGAAAGTTGATTTAATAGAATATCATTAATAGTATTAAATATCATTTATTATATATATCATTGTCTCTCTCTATCATAATTGATGATTAACTCTATGGGGAAGTTTTTCAAATTTTAAAATTTGCTCTTTTATAGATTAAATAGACTTATTGCAAGAGAAATATCATTTCATGTGTAGATTTATTATCAATTTTAACCACAACAACAACAAAAGGCCTTTATTTAGGGTCACTGACCCTATACAGGATTCACCAGAGGTATGCATAAGAACAAAGCAGTGAGACAAAGAAAACAACGTTATAGACAGAAGAAAAAAAACAAGAAAGAGAAAGAGGGAAGTAAGAAAAACAACACAAAAAGAGTAGCAGTAAGAAAGTGAGGAGTGAGTGTCACTTGGCCTTCTTCTGAGATATGGACTTGTAGAAACCTTAAAACGCCGTAGAAATATACTTTATCAATTTTAACATTCTATCTTTCTAAAATATTGATAAAATTATTTTTTAGTAGTTTAAATATAAAATAAATTGAAGTGGCCATTAAAATCTTATTTAAATATTATGTTAAAGATAGTTAAAAGAATAAAGGAATAATCGAAATTAATCGTTTTAACTAATTTGTTATTCATTTCTTCAATAGATTATTTTACAACGATTATAAAAAAATAAGACATGATGTATGTGATAAGATCCTGTCGACTCTTCTGTGATAAGGTCCTGTCGACTTATCTGTGATAAGATCCAGTCGACTCTCGCTATAGCTGTGGTAACCGAGGGTCAAACCAGTAGTAACCGAGAGGGACAGTCAGGGCGTGGAAAGTTATCCAGTACCTCTCTGCACTTTGGAAGACCTTTAACAGTTTTCACAGAGTACAGGCAGTAGTCGTCGAGGCAGAGTGGATAGCTTGGGAATGTCCACACACACAAAACGAAGAGACACAGTTGTAGTAGGAAAGATGGAGATAGAAGGGTTCTTACTGTATACATGGTCGATGAGGTAGACCTGGCTACAACCGATAAGGGCTTTATGTCTTTGCCGAGGGGGGGGGGGGACAGGCGATAATTTGGACTTCGAACGGGTGCTAAGTTCGTAGGTTGGCTGCGGCATCTTCCACACCCTTTAGACCTGATGGCAACAGGCTGCCAAATTCCTTTTTAGGGTTGTTGTATTTCTATCTCGATCTCTTTCTTAGCTCAGCTCTTAATCTATTACATAGTTTTATTTATTCATCCTCAGTTTTTACAAAGTACATTACATATGGTGATGCAATGAAACATGTCAATCATGCGTATAATTATTTATAGATGTGTTTCTATATACAACATGACAATCTTGTTATAAGTATTATACAATATAGGGTTGTTGGTTTAAATTACCATATGTATTTATTTGGAGTAGGTCTCTTTTTATTGTAGCTATAATCTATAATCAAATTGTGTTTTATTATTCTACACCGATTACAAGAAAATAAGGCCTGTTCCAAATAGAAAAATGAATCCATAATACAAATTTTGTTTTATTATTCTACACCGATTACAAGAAAATAAGACCTGATCCAAATTATATTTTTGGAATTGGTCTTATTTTCTTGTAGCTATAATCTATATTCTAAATTGTGCTTTATCAGTTGTTAACGATTGTGTATGTGTGATCAAGCTATATGCTCAAGATATCTTTTTCTGAATATTTGATCTTAATTTACAAAATAAGTTCATGGATAGGAATCTGAAATAATCCAAGGAACTGGGTAGATCGGATCAATAATGATACTTTCCAGGAATGAAAGATTCACTGGCTATGGTATCTTCAATTCGAAAAACTTTCTAGGAAGCCTGGAAAAAATAAATAAATTATTGTTTGGCGAACACTGAAAATATTATGCTCAACCATTAATTTATATATTTATAGAAATATTGTATTTGACTTTATAATATATACACCTTAATTACCATTTGTTTATGTAGAAATTTTTCGAAGCATCTTTTTCTATCAAAGAAGAATTGGCAACGGTAAACTTTTCAAATATTCTTGTAATTAAAAATATAGATGATTTTAACACTGAAGTGCGCCTTCTTTTGGAAGGAATATCAACTAAATAATAATTTTATTTTTATTCTCTCTAATTTTATTCATACCTTTTTCATATCAATAAATATACCTTTATATTTTCCTTATAAATATATATTTCTATATTAGTAATACAATATAATGTGGCTTATGATTGTAAAACGAAATTTGACAATTATAAGGAAGACAACAATAAGGAAGAAAGGAAGGACTTCTAGAAAAAAGTCAATTTACTTTTGTATTCAAGGATTGTTGAAATAAAAATGACAAAAAATAATAATTTCTTATATTCAATATATTTATCATATAGACAATAAATGCCTGTGCCATCTACATTTCTATATATATATAAATGGGTGAAGAGTCACTTTAGGCACATATATATTCAAGTATTAAAAATAAAGAAGGCATATCCTGACCAGAAGCACATGTGCTTTTTAGAAGGCAGAGCATCATCTAGTGGAGCAAAAATCAACTAAATATTGATATATCCTCTTCCCTGATATTTGGCTAACCCATTTTCTCTATTTATCAGGATATGCTTTCTTTATTTTTAATATCACACCTGGCATTTTTAATTTTTATTTTTCATATTATTTTTTCACATATTTAAGTATGTAACTAAAGAGGCCTCTATCCCTTTAATTAGGCATCAGAACGATGATTGGTTCATGACTCTAGTAAAAATCATTACTAATGATGATGAAAAATTAGTCAACACACTATATTTGGCCTATTCAGACAAAACCTTGCATATTTTTATAACTTGTGACATATAGTATATTCTATTAATCAAATATGACTAATAACAAGGCATGAGAATGGTAGGAATTTGGTAGAAATATTTATTCAGAACAAAATAAACATTTCGACAGCCAAACAGATTGGCTTTTTTTAAAGCTAGAATTCATAGGATCCGGATAACCCAGTAAAACACACCAAAGGTCCATTATTCGCAGTTAAAACGTACATACAATTCAGAAAAATGGTTTGAAAAATACATTTTATAAAAAAATATATAATTTTATAGAAATATTACATTCACTTTGAAATTAATATACAGTTTATATCAAATTCAATTATGACTTAGCTTTGGATATAAATAAATAATATATAGGCGATAAAACTCCTTGTTAAAACAAATTTGATCTTTAGAAACTCCTCACGCCCTCTTTCAACCATCCCTGTAAATGTAGAGACTCAGGTCGGTTACAAAGTCACAACACCAGCTGGAATATGTTTTTTATATTTGTGACACTGAAAGTGTTTAAATTTTGTCATTCAAGGTACTCTTTCAATAAATTTCATAATTTCATTTAGGAATTAAATATTAGGATTTCTAATGTTTGAATTTTAGTGATTTGATTTCATTTTTCTATTTTTTTTTTAATTGTGAATTTAGGGTGTGTACATTGTTCGATTTTAATATCTGCGTATATTTTAAAATTTTATTTAAAACATTGAAATGGTTTCATCGCATTTCTCATGATCTTATAGCCTAATGTGCTAAAATATATATAAAGAAAAAAGAAATTTCCTGATCGTTCAACTCAAGGTTGCTGATGGCTTGCGCCATCTAACAGAATAAATATCAACTAATCGTTGATTTTTAAATATTCCATTCAATTAAAATATATGTTTATGAATCCGTAATAAACATGTATATATTAAACCTAAGCAATTAAATGATGGTACTCGTTCTATACTACAGAGAAGTATAATGTAGTAATTCCACTTACTGCTTAGTCCTCCTCATCGCTGTCCTCGGTCAGAGGGTTGAGCAACATGGAGAGCGTGAAACCCATTCTAGACACAACTTGTGAGTTTTGAACATTCAGAGTAAAGTAATCCACTTGCTCAAGTTGGGCATCCTCCTCCTCCTTGGTGAGTAGAGCGTCGTCGGCCATTGATCTGGATACCATCACCATGTCAGTATATCTGTGGGGACAATACCAAGTGTGGTAACTTACTCGGCCTTGCCTCCATTGGGGCTGCGTCAGCACATTACGAGGTTAAAACAACATGACAACAGAACATAATGTATAATATAGATAAGGTAGAACAAAGATATAAATACCTCAGGACTTAAAATGGTGGACATAGTAACACACTTTACTTAGAGAACTTATTGTAAATTGGTTGAAATTGTTGTTTGTAAACAGAGGAACCTATTCCAGATGAAAATTGTGGAACGAATGGACATATTACCGATATAAAATAGCTGAACTGAAGAACATATTCCAAGTTGAAAATTGAATCAGATTAAAATATGACAAATTTAAATTGGCGATAAAGAGGAAGATATTCTAGATTGAGAACTGCGTTTTAAATAGACATATTTCTGGGTTGAAGTGGTGGGAAATAGGAATACGGATCAGGTTGAGAACTGTATGACAGAATAATATTTTTCAGGGTTGAAATGGTTGGATATGAAGAATATATTCCAAGTTGAGAACTAAAGGACAGATGGACATACACATGTGTAATTTAGAGTCAAAACTGCGTGAAAGGAGAACAAATTCCAGATTGAGAATTGTGGCACAGATGGATATAGTACAGGGTTATAATTGCTGGACTGTAGAACTTATACCTTGTTGAGAACTGTATAGACATATATAGTATTGAAAAAAATTGAAAAAAACATATATTATCAAAATAAGAAATATATAATATATTAACACAAGGCAATTACGCGCCATCTATACATATAAAATAAAAGGATTTAAAAGCGCGAATGTTTCTTTTATACATAAAACGAACTTCTACTGTCCTTACTGCGATGAAAAAATATATTGGGAGGGCTTGGCTCATCAGTGGTGAACCCTCCCAGTGGTTTCGCCAATTTAATCCACCAGACCGCTTCTCAGAGCTCTAATATTGTATTGGATCATTCTGCTTTTATATGCTACACTGAGGGATGGAATCTTAGAAATGGTTTTCAAGTAAACTATGGACATAAGCTTATAGGACAGTAGAATTATATTCAAATATTTGCTTCGAGCAATGCTCTTCAGCAAACTATAAAGACAAGGTCATTAGGAATAAATTAACACAAGGCAATAACGCGCCATCTATACATATAAAATAAAAGGATTTAAAAGCGCGAATGTTTCTTTTATACATAAAACGAACTTCTACTGTCCTTACTGCGATGAAAAAAAATATTGGGAAGGCTTGGCTCATCAGTGGTGAACCCTCCCAGTGGTTTCGCCAATTCAATCCACCAGACCGCTTCTCAGAGCTCTAATATTGTATTGGATCATTCTGCTTTTATATGCTACACTGAGGGATGGAATCTTAGAAATGGTTTTCAAGTAAACTATGGACATAAGCTTATAGGACAGTAGAATTATATTCAAATATTTGCTTCGAGCAATGCTCTTCAGCAAACTATAAGTACAAGGTCATTAGGAATAAATTAACACAAGGCAATAACGCGCCATCTATACATATAAAATAAAATGATTTAAAAGCGCGAATGTTTCTTTTATACATAAAACGAACTTCTACTGTCCTTACTGCGATGAAAAAAAATATTGGGAAGGCTTGGCTCATCAGTGGTGAACCCTCCCAGTGGTTTCGCCAATTCAATCCACCAGACCGCTTCTCAGAGCTCTAATATTGTATTGGATCATTCTGCTTTTATATGCTACACTGAGGGATGGAATCTTAGAAATGGTTTTCAAGTAAACTATGGACATAAGCTTATAGGACAGTAGAATTATATTCAAATATTTGCTTCGAGCAATGCTCTTCAGCAAACTATAAAGACAAGGTCATTAGGAATAAATTAACACAAGGCAATAACGCGCCATCTATACATATAAAATAAAAGGATTTAAAAGTGCGAATGTTTCTTTTATACATAAAACGAACTTCTACTGTCCTTACTGCGATGAAAAAATATATTGGGAAGGCTTGGCTCATCAGTGGTGAACCCTCCCAGTGGTTTCGCCAATTTAATCCACCAGACCGCTTCTCAGAGCTCTAATATTGTATTGGATCATTCTGCTTTTATATGCTACACTGAGGGATGGAATCTTAGAAATGGTTTTCAAGTAAACTATGGACATAAGCTTATAGGACAGTAGAATTATATTCAAAAATTTGCTTCGAGCAATGCTCTTCAGCAAACTATAAAGGACAAGGTCATTAGGAATAAATTAACACAAGGCAATAACGCGCCATCTATACATATAAAATAAAAGGATTTAAAAGGATTGCCTTGACTAGAATATTGACCTGGCTGTATGATCCATTAAGGTCATGCGGGTAAGACTTTCTGAACCTATCGATTTTATATTTTGCTAACAGTCATGTAAATTCGAACAACCCGAGCATCAATACTGCGGTTCGATAAACCGAAATAAAAGTGAGTTATATTTTCACCTATATCCAACTTCAAAACTTGTTTACAAGTTTATATCCTTCTTACACGTGTTATGGGGACAACCTTTTCCAATTAAGCAACGATTCAAATGCAATTTTAGTATAATAAACCTGCTGAAAAATATATTATTTTTCACAAATTGTAGTATTATGATGCATTAGCGCATCATGGGCATGCATTGCCCTTCCTGCAATGGAAAAATTTTGAGCCAGGCCCTCCCATTAATTTTTCCATTGCAATTAGGGCAGTATAAATTGTTTAATTTTTAAAAGAATAATACGCGTTTATAATAATTTCAAAATTCATGAATAATTTATTGTCACTACCTATTCCTTTATGCAGAAATATGTTCATATTTTCACATCACAGCATCCTTCTATTGTGTAAATTTCAGGTATTTAGAATACGCCTTCTTAGTTTAAATATTAAAGACCAATACAGTATATAAATATTCTGCCAGGAGGAAATTTGATCACTTTTCACGTCAAAAGATATGAAAGATTGTCTAAATAGTTAAAATAAGCTACTAATTTCCAAATAATCAGCTGAATACAGATTATATCGTTTTAAGATATTCCGGGAGGATAATGATCCGTAAAAAAGGTCGCCTCTTCCGTTGAAATAAACACCAAACCTAGACGCCATCTATTGACTTTCTCCTTAAACAAAAGAATTATGTTCGGTCATAAAGCCACAAAACCAACCTTGGCAACTGAGAAGTGCCCATCTAGAGATTGTGGTTTCTGTATACTGGGTCTCATCAGTCCGAAGATAGCTATGATTTCAAGACCTACAAGGAATCAAATCTTCACAATTTACAAAGTTGTATTGAGCTGGTAAAGTGGCTTGACCATATCTTTGGTCAGAATATATAGGGGCATTTGCTTGTAGATGCCATTTAATCAAAGATCACCCAGTGCTGATGATATCTATTAGCCAGAAATCGAGTCCGCTTGTTTATGGAGACAGTCATAAGATAGCGCCTAGTTCAGCGTCTATTTTACGAAAAATACGAATTATAATTTAAATATTGAATAGGCGAAAAATACGACATAATATTTATGGTGATCTATCATATAAATTCAATCGAAACACTCTGGAAAGTTTGACACTGATGAACCTCACGCTCATTTAACATTTTTATCTTTGTCTTAGTATAAATGAATAACCTTTCCATTCAATAAGATATAGATATTATAGGATCATAATGATCATACATTCACAATTTTCCCATTTCATATATTATTGAACATTAGAATGGGAGCTATCACATTGTCTTCAGAAATAATTATTATTCTTAGTTGAGTATGTGAATCATCTGAGTCAAAATTGAGACAAAGGATAGAGAAGTTCATTCTTTATTAGTACTTTATATTGAAAAATAACTTAATCAAAACTTCCTTTTTATTGATCATCATGCATGATAAGATGGAAATATATTTAATCAAATAATTAATATACTTTTCATTCAAAATATTTTAAAATTTTATTCAATAACTCCTTATTTCCATCGCTTGGGTAGTTTTAATTAATTATTATAGCCTCCAATACGTTCTAGGTAACTTTGAATTGCGAGTGATCTATAACATATATTATTATTTTTTTGAAGTTACGAATACGAATTTGTGAAACCCTGCTTTCACTACCGACCAGTTTCACAATCTTCATTAAAATAATCCGTTCAGAATTTCGTGTTTTGGAAGCACAAAGTAAGTCAAACCCAATATTTCTAATATCAAAATGAATTTGAACTTGACAAAATGTTCGAATGGCTCAATTTTACTTTTGTGTGAAAATAAGACAATATAGTCTTCAAGGAACATCACCGTTTATAAGCAATTTTTAATTTTGGACTGAAGGACATATTGAAGTCACCTAGCTAATAAGACCAGAACTTAAACTGACCATTCAAGTATATTCACTCTTTTGAAATATTGGTTCACTTCAGTATCAAAATCTAACTGAAGGTTGTCAGAACTATTCCATTTATATGGTAAATGTATCTCATGTTAACGATTGTATTTGTCAATGTGTTTATTATATCGTCTCATTTTATTGTAGCTATAATCTATAATATAAATTGTCCTTTATCATTCTACAACCAATTGTGGATGTGTGATCGTGCTCTATGCTCAAGATATATTATATTCGAAATATTTTATCTTAATTTTTCAAACTACGTGAATGGATAGGAATCTGAAAAAATCCATGAATTGGGTTGATCAAACCAATAATGATACTTTCCAGGAATAAAATATTTACTGGCCGCAGTATCTTTAATTTGAAAAACTTTCAAGGAAGTCTGGAAAAAGAAAAACTCATTCCCTTTGCTCTGTACATCGAAAATAATGTTTTCAACCATTAATTTATTTATATTTGTAGAAATATTGTATTCAACCTTATAATATATAAACCTAAATTACTATTTGTACTGTAGAAATTTCAAAGAATTGTCAAAGGAAACTTTTAAAATGTCCTTGTAATTAAAAATATAAAGATAAATTGAAAACTGAAGTGCGCCTTCTTTTGGAATATATATCAACTAAATATTAATTTTATTTTTATTCTGTATAACAGCTCAAATCCTTCCATGCAAGTATGAGATTGTTGGATTCTATGATCTTGACAGTCTTACTCTATGCGGCTTCAATCTGGGCACATGATCAAGCCTTAATCTTAGATAGAATCCAGGATACCTTTCTCAGACGTTTTCTGTGCCTTCCAAGCTATACTCCGGGCTATATTTGAGGGTCGAAACAGGAAGAAATTCTCTTGATAGCACAGTGAAAAACTAACTTTAAAATTCTGGACTAGAATTCTGAAATTGGACGGCAGCAGGCTACCTTCAAATTGTTTGGCACATCTGTGGGACATTTCAATTTCTTCAAAACAGAATATCGGATTGGTAAAAAGTATAACAGAGCTACTTAATAACACGGCTTCTCATGGCTTGTTGGATGTACAGACTTCAATATTCTACAAAGATACATCCCCCTAATTATTAGAACGGCAACCGATCAGTCCTTGCAGCTGGATTATGTAAGAATAAGAAAATCAGTACTCTACTCTCACTATAAATACTTTCATTCATCACCTACAATGGAATGCTATCTGAATGACAATATCCCCCTAACCTTAAAGAGAATCATTGTACAAGTAAGAAGCCTTTTTGTAGTACAGAGAATTAATCATGTTTCACTATTGAAAACTAAGACATAAAAGGCACCTTATGCAACGGTGGTGAATTTAGTCTCGATTTTCCACACTACATGTTCTACTGTACGGCAATGGAAGAAGAAAGATAAATTCTTCGTCAAGAGACTGGCTATAATAGCAATTTGCATTCGCCTTTTATTAATACTGGAAATCAGATCAATCAAAATATTTAGCACAGACCCCGGATCCAACTCGATAATTGGTCGAAGTCAATACCCAATATTTGTATATAACTACGATGCTAATTTGTTATTTATTTATTTTGTCCTAGGGAGAATCCTGTATGGCACGAGTGCCCAATAAAGGCTATTGTTGTGTTGTTTATTCTGTATAATTTCGTCTTCATACCTTTCATATCAATAAGTATACCTCCATCTTTTCCTTATAAATATATTCCTATATTAGTAATAAAATCAAAGATGAAAATTGAAATTTGAAATGTGGTACAAAGGTTAAAATTTACTGGGATCAGGTTAATAAATTAAGAAAAATAATATTCTTTGTGTGCGAAAAAGTTGCTGATACCTTAGCCCTTGGTAGAAATAAATATGAACTAATCTCTGATTTTTGATATATTCAGATAATTGTAGACAGATATACCTGTTTAGGAATAATTTAAAATCAACTATTAGTTGAAATTTATTACGACAGGTGGCGCAAGCCATCAGCCATTTCAGGTTGCATTATCAGAAGATGCATTTTCTTAAAAAGCAAACTGTTTCTTTATTAAAACCAGTCAAGCCTAATAAATAGCTTACACTTGTAATATTCACAAATTTTAATAGATACAAACATATTGAAATTTAAATCAACAAAATCAACTCTTCAATTTAGATACTTAAACAAAATAAAACGAGACTGAAGAGGAGTTTCTTATATTTAATATTCGCGAGCTTTCGGACCGTGACGTCCTTCAACTAGCTCCAAAAGCTCGCGAATATTAAATATAAGAAACTCTCTTCAGTCTCGTTTTATCTTGCAAGCTTTTAAGCTTGCATAAAATTTCACGTATAAAGAAACGTATTGCTATCGTTTATTTTTATTTCATACTTAATAGCAATTATTTTGTCTATTTGCACATCTATATATACTCTTTCTCTCAGCTTATAGCTTGGCCTGTGGAAGGATTGATAAGATCCGAAAGCTTGCATAATATTTCATGTATAAAGAAACGTATTGCTATCGTTTTTTTTATTTTTATTTCAAAATAAACTAAACGTAAGTTGAAATGATACTTGTAGGCTTGTTATATACACGCGATTTTTCGAGCATTTCTGCCCCTCAACAGAAATGAAAATAAGATATTTCACTTTCATTGAATGCAACTCTTAAAAGAACTTTCAGTATTTTATAAATATTATTCTTCGTAGAGATAGGCATGTCTAAAAGCGCATCCTGTTGAAGACCTGGAGTAACACTGAGTTACCACGTGGATGTTCCCTGTTCAATCTCTTGGGAAGACCTGCGTTGCAAATAATTCTCAACTCAAATAACACAATACGGCTGTCCCTTCAAGACTCGCATCATTCTGACCAACCAGCTTCGAGGCGTCCCAACTGTGTCGTTTAAAGTTCCAGCGACGGATCGCTGACCCACAAATATTGGATCCGAGCTGCATGATCCATGCTCCGGGAGTGTTCGCCTCTTGCGAGATGCCCCTGAATCTATAGACCTGGATTTTTTCACCTCCGCTCCCATTTACTATCTCAGAAAACCAAAGCTGAGGCGAAAGCTTCCATTTTCAAATTCCATCTTAGGGTTGCAATGTAAAATATCAGCCCCCATATCGGTGTAGTAGACTATAATTTCTGCGACAGACTTCAGGATTCAACCACCGTTTTAAAGCTGTTAAAGACTTTACTCCAAGATGACAGAAGCATTTCAGATTTATTTAATTAGAAACAAATTTTCAAACTGTGTATTAAAGTCACTAAATATATAACTGGATGAATACAATTATGTTTAAATTACCACAAAGCAATAGCGCGCCATCTATACATATAAAATGAAAGGATTTAAAAGCACGAATGTTTCTTTTATACATAATACAAACTTTTACTTCCCTTACTGCGATGAAAAATATAATGGAAGGGCTTGGCTCATCAGTGGTGATCCCTCCCAGCGGTTTGGCCAATTCTATCCACCAGACTGCATCTCAGAGCTCTAATACTGTATTGGACGATTCTGCTTATAAACACAGCACTGGGGGTTGGAATCTCGGAAATAGTTTTCAAGAAGAATATGGACATAAGCTTATAGGACAGTATATTTCATTCAAATACTTGCATCGAGCAATGCTCTTCCTCAAACAATAAAGACGAGGCCAGTTAGGCATAAATTAACAATTATGTTTCAATCAAGTTCTACTCTTTGGTTTATATAAATTCTACAATGCAGTAGTCACCGTTCGGGGGAGATTAATAGAATAGCCGAATGTCATGGTCCATTTGTATGAAGAAAGCAAAGAATAAAACGCGGCTGATTCCACACTCGCCTTTCAGTGATACGCTAACCTTGACGTATGCACGGTGGATATTGTGGCCACTGGACATGCGTCGGACCTGGAGGCTGTTGGGCTCTGCGCTGCATATATGCTTCCTTCCTGTAGTGAATATGTATAAGACCGGCGGTCTTAATAAAGCTGTATATGTGTGTTTTTCTTGTGGTATATGGATATTAATTAAAGGAAATTCTTCCTTTTTCTTTTTTTTTAGGGCTACATATCATCTTAAATTATCGAGTGAAAAAAAATACATTTAAAACAATTATTTATATATTTATAAAGAATTTAAATAATGTTTGTAAGTTTTCACTTATTCTATGTGAA
>CP092869.1:78488507-78519864 GCA_030710605.1 Cordylochernes scorpioides | reverse complement strand
GTGCTTCTGGTCGGGTATGCCTTCTTCATTATTAATACTCATATATATGTTGCTGAAGTGGCTATTCACCTATATATACATAGCAGTGAAGATGGCAAACATTTTTTTCGTATATGATATTTTTATTAAATACAAGAAATTATTTTCTGTCCTTTTCTATATCAACAATCCTTAGCAAACAACACTTATTTGACTATTTTTCTAGAAGTCCTTCATCTCTTCCTTCCCAAGGAATATCTCCGACCTGACATTTGCTGTCCAATATGTTGAGTTCCTTGTGGAAGCTATCAGTACCAAAGCTAACGTACAAACAATAATTTCAATAGCTGAATCCAAACTCAATCATTCAACAAAAGTTTATAAGGGGTGAGTAACCTTATTTAATTAATATTTAGAAATTATCTCTCATCAACGAAAATGTACACACATAGTTCAAAGTAAAATATTCCAAAATATGTGAGATTTTAGTATATATATTTATGGTTTATCTTTGTGTGTTTAATTTTAACTATAACTTGAGAGGGGACGATCTTATGTAAAAGGACTAAATTTCAAGAAAGTAACATATATTAATTCGTTTTTAATCACTGGTTTTCGAGAATATCCAGATTAATAGTAACTATTGTTGGTGAGAGTTAGTAAGAGAGGTAACTGGTAATGTTAGGTATGATATATCCAGTACATTCAGTCTTTTATGTTGACGTTGTGATGTTGTATGTTGTCTTTTGAATCATTTGTAAATATCAAATACTTTATCTCATTACATTTTTCTTGATGATGAAAAGGGATGTGGAATACAAAGAAGAATGCGCTTTATCTTTCTGTAATTAATCTTTAACTATAACAAAACTATTTACAACTTGCTGGTGTCATTATGATTCTCAAGGCACTCTCTTATTCATCTTGTAGTGAAGTTAGTAACCTAATAAACAATCTTTGGTATCTTCCATAACAGTATTGTCTTTTCATTTCATATCACAAATAACCAATAAATAAACGATACGTTTTATAAAAAAAAGTATTTATAGGTTACAAGCATTCGTGGATCTGATTTATAGAGCATCGATAAAAACACGAAAAACCATACTAAATATTATGAGTGAATTGAATTTTGATTTATTTTATATGATATACAGATCTATATATAAATATAAATCAATGTTAGTGCAGAAGGTAACGAAATGGTATAAATGTTTAGGACTGGGGGAATGGCTACAATTGAACAATAAGATTACCTCCGAATCATAACTAGGAAGAACAGAACAACCTGTGAATTTGAACTGAGTGATGTTCCACCCTGGAAAACGGCTACTAGAAGATTACTACCACGTGGGAAAGAAGATAATTCTCCGCTTCACCGTGAACTGCAGCTGGTGAGCGAGTTGTACGAAGCAACATATGCAGACTTGATGGGCGAACAAGGGCCTTATGATGGAAGGCTAGGTAACAAACATTGTTATATTAATTTAATATATTTCAGAAAAGTAAAACCATTATGAAATAAACTCTCGCTAGGAAATAACTGTCTACCAAGGACTTTTTCATGGCTAAAATAACCATTTTTATTTATTTTTTCCATAAAGGTGGATATCTCCCTTAAAGGAGGCATTGTCTCTGCAACTAGGTGATCTTTACAGATAGGTTCCACATTATATGTATGTTTAAATATGAAAATACATACATTATGTAAATATTATATAAAAAATCAATTTATATACACCAATATTTAAATAGTCTGAACGCAAACCTTTTCAAGGTACAACAATTTATTATTGAAGCAAATATATATTCATTTTCATACAAAAATGTCTGTGAAAGAACGCCGAAGGAACTTAGCAATCCACTACTAGATATCACAAATTTATGATTATGTAATCATCAAAAGTGTCCGAATGTTCAGAATATTTGATTGCTAAAATATAAATAAATAATTTCTGAAAAGAAAAAAAAATTAACTTTACAACAGCCTTGTTGAATAGCATATTTATGAATATCTAGCTGTTTTGATGTGTTTATATGACTTTAGGTTACCATGTTGGTAGATATTTACATTTATAAAATAATTATTTCTCTTTATAAAACATTTATATAAAGTTTATATGAAATAGGGCAAACCCGGATCTGTAAAGAAAAAAAAACTCTCAAAATATTTGGAGAGATTTCTACTTCTTTATCAATATATTGCACAGTAAACACTTTACTGATCCAGATACGCCCTTTTTCATATAAACTTATTTAATTGATCTCCTTTTGATTCAAATTTATATCAAGGTTAATAAAATATCTACATCTTGAATATGAAATGTGTTCATCTTTGTAGAAATATAAACAACAATGACTTCTAAAACGTCCAATTCCTCTTCGAACACGGCTTGATCATTTTTTATTTGATCAGCAGGCTGAGCTCAAAGATTAAAAACGTTAAGGGTTTTTTTGAATGACCAATTATTGCAAATTATCGCTTTTTTCCCTACTTTAAAAACCCTCACTTCAGACAATAAAAATTAATTGTTTAACAAATTATTATACAATTTAATTCCGTTTAGTGATTTCTTTAAGCAATGTAGCACTGAATTTAATATCGAAACGTTTATTCAAATATAAGAATAATTATTTTTTTTCTGTTGTTGTTTTCAATTTTAAAAATATTTTGATTCAGCGTGATATTGTTTTATACTTTTACATTTTATTTTCAAGGTTTATATATATATAACATATTGTTTTCAGACTTTTTCTCCTTAACTTTGTAATAAAGTGAGTTAACGCTTATTCTTCTTAATCTCTAATGATAAATAAAATATGGTTGTAAGAAAAAAACAAATTTTATCTTTGATTGACCCTTGAATTTTTCGTCGTCTGCACGATGGGCAAATGTTCTATATATATTGAATGTTTGAACATTTATTAAATAATTATGAATTATCCGAATTATCGCAACACGATTATAAGAACATTGAATAAGACACGACTCCTTATAATAATTTTCATAGCAGGATTTCTATTGAAAGTAAACATTATTGGTTTAAAAGTTTCATTTCTTGAGTAATTTCTAAACCATTGAATGTTCTTTTAAATAAATAATCTAACTTTATATATATTCGAATTTGTGACACGAATAAATACATTTTCTATATTTCCAAAATAAAATTTGAAATGTTTGATATATTTTCCTATATTTTCCAGAATCAAGGCAATAAATATTAGGAACAGTTTAGTTAAATCTAACCTGGCTGATAAGATTCCTTACGATCAGTACATAATGATCAGAAATTACGTGTTGTAACAGATTATCAGACTTTGATAAAATATTTTAAATATTTATACTTAAGAAATGCCTGTGGAAAAGTTTACAACTAGAAATTTCGCGAATACTAAAACATTAGTGGAGAATCCTTTTGCAGATTTTATTATTAGTTATTTTAAAATATTGTCTGCAATTTTCTGTCCGAGGTAATATAATGAAGCCTTAAAGATACTAAGGGAAGCTAAGTGCAAGGCCTTAATAATATAAAAATATGACTAAAAGATGTATTCAATATCATATGATCAACACTATGTTTTATCTCAATATGGTCAACTCCACGCAATAAATTCAATTTAGTTAAATGTGTAACTTCTGTGTCTATAGATCAACATGCAAATAGTACAACTTCTGTTCCAACAACACTACATCCCCGCTGTATGGTACTAACTGAGAATGAGTGAAGCATTCCCTGAATTATACGATATGCTGTAAGATGCCGTCAGCACTAACTCGATGAAGACGTTTGAAGGGACCTGGATGGATGCCTTCTGAAAGGGCCTCGTTATGACAGACCAAGTTAGATGATCACAAGATCTGACTATAGATCAGAAGAACGGGACGAATTCAAGATGAGGCCACAGGAATCCCCTGAATGGATGGTTTATATTTAAAAAGGTCATTAACTTTGTTGAAATCATCTAATTAATGAATATTATTCTACAAGAAGTAACAGTACTTTGGCCACCTATATAACTTGAGACAAGTTCAGCTGGTATTTCGCTGAAAAAATTCAAGGTTCTTCTTCTGGACTATCAATATGCTGCCCAAATACAGCAGGACTGCACATGTACCAATATTTTATTCGGGCTCTGTCTTCTTGGACCACGTCTAGTTGGCCCAGTTATCCACATAGCGGCGCTCTCATACTGCAATGTTGGTGAGTCTGCATCTATGCAGTAACAACTATATTTACTCTATGCATTCTATATTTATAAAATATTATACTGTAATATTTGAAAAATAATGGAAAATGTTGTTTTATGAATGAAAAAATATGTCCCCCGTTTGCTTAAATGAGCATTTAGGAAGAGGAGCCATTTTCTTGTTGGCCAATATAGTGAAATAAATTTGAACATATACCTTTTGCTGATATTGATTCAGAAATATGCCATTTTACCATCTAAAATATCTCTTTTTAACATCTTATGAATTAATTTTCCCTCAATTTAACTTTCAAACCTTTCAAACTCTCTTTATTATTTTATTGCGATATTTATTTATATGCAAATGATAACATACATTTAATATATAAAATATATATAACTCTTAGAATAAGAAAGAAACGATAATTGAGAGATATATGTAATTTTGTTACTTCATAATAACCTTGAAGAACTGAAATATTTGAAATTTGAATAAATGTGATAAAAGAATGTTAAGAGATGTTGATTCATCTATAGGTTGCAGTGTTGGTAGATATCTAAAATAATAAAAATATTTTATTACTTTCTAACTTTTGAATCAAAGTCAATATCGGTGTCTCACAATATAAGTGAATATTGTAAACCATTATATACACATTAACAACCATGGTATGTACTATGTTCTACGTTTCTGTTACTTTACACAGCATGATCTTATATTTTTTTGTTTGATCAGCAGACTGAACTATGAAGTTCTTGCCGTACCTTCAAGCTTATGGTATTGTGCTGAATATGCATATCCGAGGTATTCTTCCTCTGTTTAGTTTTATACTGTCCTATGATCATTAGCATACAATCAACTTTGAGTTTATTGAAGTGGCCATGTTAACTCATTGGTAACCAACATCGAAGTGCTGATTAAACGATCAAGATTTCAAATTTTGAAATGAATTTTTTCCTCCTTAACACACAGTTATCTACTATCAAGGGAAATTTAAATAAAAATGCATTTTCTGGTGAAACCAATTTAGAACTTCCCAAATTTCAATTGCCCACCTTTAGTGGTGATATTTCAGATTGGCTGAGTTTTAAGGAAATTTTTATTAGATCTATTGATCAAAATCCAACACTGGAAAATTTTCGAAAACACTTAATATTTAAATTCTGCACTAAAAGGAAATGCCGCTAGACTTATTAGGGCGTTCAATATTTCTGATGAAAATTATCCTATTGCCTGGCAAACCTTGGTCAATAGATTCGTCATAAAAAGTTAATTGGCTTTCAAACAAATTCAAAATTTGTATGATCTAAAAAATGTAAAACAAGAATCGACTAAAGATTTACTTGATCTCTTGGACACTTGTAACGAAAGCATTCAGAATCTCTCTATACTCGGATTGGAACGTAATAATTTATCAGATATGATTTTAATTCATATAATTCAATCAAAACTTGATCGTTCAATAAGAAAGGAATGGGAGATGAGTTTGCTTGAGAAAGAATATCCATCGTATGAAAAGATGATTTCTTTCCTGGAAAGATTTGCTGGAAGTCTCGGGAGTTTTCAGAATAAAGAAAATTCCAAACTATTCTACAAAATGAAAAAATCCACTCATTCTCATTCAGCAACATTTGCCTCTGGCTCTAGTATAGATAGCAGAGTCAAGTCATGCGTCTTATGTAAAGGTAAACATTTTTTGCTAAAATGTCCTAGGTTTAATGGTGTGATGTTACCTGAAAGATGGACATTTGTAGAAGATAATCGTCTATGTTACAACTGCCTAAGATCTAACCATAGAGTATCGTCATGCGTCTTCACGCAAAATTGCAAATCATGTAATAAGAGACATCATACTCTTTTGCATAAGTTCAAACCAGAAATGTTAAGTCCTGTTGCGGACATATCTCCATTGACCCATGCCAGTGTCTCATGTTTTGCAGACAACAAAAGTAATGATCGGATATTACTCTCTACGGCTTTAATAAAGGTCAAATCGGAAAACGGGGTTCTTCAAAAATGTAGAGCCCTCATAGATACAGGCTCTCAAAGGTGTCTTATAACAAATAGTTTTCGAAAGAAATTAAATCTTCCTCTTGCTGAATGTAAAACTACAGTTTTTGGTTTGTAAACAAACTTATAGAACAATCAATGGGTGAGGTCTCTCTCCAATTTAGCCCACATTTCTCTCAAACCTAATATTCAACGCCAATCCTATAGTCAGTGATAAGATCACATCAGAATTGCCCAATTTCTTTATAGAAAAGGATAATTGGCTTTATTTGAAAAATCTTCTGCTGGCTGACCCCAATTTTGACAAATCTAGCCAGATTGATTTAGTGATAGGAGCAGAGCTTGCTCCATGCTTATTTAACGGGTAGGTTAGATTCCAAAATTTATCTGGACCCACTGCGTGCGGATCCAAATTGGGATGGTTACTTACAGGTAAAATATTACTGTCAGGTGAAAATTCCAATCAAGATATAACTATGTTCGCGTCGGAGGAACAAGATAATTTTCTAAAAAAATTCTGGGAGCTGGATTCAGTACCTTCTGCCAAATCTTTAACCAGAGAAGAAATTTTGTGTGAAGAAATATATATTAATAACCTCAAAATTCTGGAAGATGGAAGGTACTCTGTTGGGCTGCCATTTAGAACATTGCCAACTCTTGACGAATCTAGGATCAATACCACTGGATTTAGAGTTGTTTTTGATGCATCTTGCAAAACTAGCAATGGCAAATCTCTAAATGACTTTCTTCATGTAGGACCAAAACTACAACAGGATATCTTCAACCTTCTAATAAGATTTCGAACACGCCCAATCAGAACCCATCAGAACCTTTATTGGATTATAGACTGCTGACTGTGACATATGGATTGTCTTGTGCGCCATATCTCGCCATGCGTACCCTACATCAATTTGCAAGGGACAAGGTGTCAACTTTCCCATTGGCCTCAAAAATAGTACAACCCGATTTCTATGTTGATGATTTGCTTTCTGGTGCAGACACAATTGAAGAAGCTACATGTCATATTCGTGAAGTCAATAATCTTCTTTCTTCAGCCGGATTTTCTCTCAGGAAATGGAGATCAAACATCCCAGAGGTCCTTTCTGGATTATCAGAACAGGTTGAAGATAGGCATAATCTTTGGGATTTTGAGAGTGATTCATGTGTCAAAATACTTGGTATTTGTTGGAATCCTTCCTTGGACATTTTTCAGATTCTTGTTAATGACATTCCAAAACAAACGAATTCTAAAAGACATTTGTTGTCCCACATCTCCAGAATCTTTGATCCTATAGGCTGGCTGTCACCAGTTATTATTCGTATTAAAATTTTGCTTCAATCACTTTGGAAACAGAAGTTGAATTGGGATGATTATACCTCCTTCCGCCCCAAATTTCGGAGGTATCTGGGAGGCTGGAATAAAAACCAGAATCTAATGATGATGATGATGTACCAATAAACTACCTTGATCGCTGGAGCCAAAATAAAAAAATTAAAAATGTATTTTGTAAACGTTGGAATCGAGAATACCTCAACAATTTGCAACAACGCCTAAAATAGCAAAAATCCTCACCCAACATTAAGGAAGGTGACCTCATCTTGCTCAAGGATACCATATCACCACCAGCAATGTATTGGAGCCTTGGTCGCATCACCAAAGTCTTTCCGGGAGCGGACGGAAAAGTTCGAGTCGTCGAGGTGAAGACCAAGCACCAAGAACGCCTTACTAGAACTGTATCTAAAATAGTACCATTACCTTTTGCTGAGGACTAAGTTAGTCCACCGGGGTGGAGTATGTTAGGTTTTAGTTTTTATTATTATTATTGTATTTTATTAATTAATTATAATTCATATTCATAGAATTTTATTGTTACTTATCCTCATTCTTTTTGTTGTTTTTTTTCTTCTTCTTTTTTTCTTTTGTGTTATATATACAACTAAATATCATTAAATCGTAATGTAATTCCCTTTTGTTGTTTGAAATAAATCAAATTGAATCGAATTGTGTCAGCTCGTTCTTTCTAGAAGAAACTACAAAAAAAACGTGCTAACACTGGCCATAGATGATCTTGGGTCAAGATCGGACGATAAGTTCTTGTTAGAATTCATATTCTTTGTATGGACCAGTGAAACTGTGTTCCCTGTACATCACAGCAGTGAGAGAACCAATTTTTTATTCGAATTCTGTCTTCTCGAAGCTTGCGGAAACCGTCTTGATGCAGGCCTATTCATACAGCGTTCTTGTCATCAAGACGTGTTGGTAAGTTTGCGTCTATATAGTACCTAAACCTTCAAAAAAAGTTCTAGAAATTTTCAAAAAGTAGTTCAAATATATAAAATCTTGATTTATGATTATAAATGCATACTCAGCGCCCCCCCCCCCCCCCCCCCCCCCCCCGAGTGTGAATGAGCCTCTTCGATGGAGACGCTCCTTTTCGGGTTTTCCAATAAAGTGTTTTAGCTGATTAACTATTTACTTATTAACTATACATTTTATCATTGTTTGCTTCGGTTTTTTTTAATTTTTTCAATTCAGGCATAAGTAAAAATGAGACGCTATATCTTAATGAGAGGTTTATGTCGTTTCTTGATAATTAATCATTGTATGTTATTTATAAATATTTTCGTGTCTTGCCTTTCATTATGATAATGCAAACAGAACTTGTGTTTCGTTTTATTCTAACATAGGTAGCAGAAGGCAGCGCGCGGCGGTAGAGCTACTTCATCGCTGACCAATGGGAGGCCAGCTGGCGGCACCGCCAGGGGGAGCTCGCCACCTTCTAGAATATTCTTCTTGCCACGTCGCCAGCAGAGAACTATTCCTTTCAGAGCTGCGGCTTTAATTCATTTGTAAATTCTTTAAAATATTCAATGTAAAGAAAAATAAAATAAATTCATTTGTAAAGCTTGGGATGATTGCCTGACCAAGATAAGTAAACTTATTTCTTTAAACTAGTATAAACATTATATTCAATTAAGCCTAACGAGAACAAATTGTTTTGTAAACAATAATTCTGATTTTCCTACTTGCGTATTTGCCAAGTGGGAAACAAAACATTGGTGCCGAAACCCGGGAATAAATCTATTAAATAATTATTTAAATATAAATAATTATAATTCATTTTTGAAATATATTATTAAAATTAATAATAGCAAAAATTAAAGATGGCTGCCAAATTTAAAACTACTTTAAATATTCTTGAATTTCATTTCAAACAAGTGGATTATTTTGAACAAATTTCGCTTAAGATAATTGAATCGAAGGATGATGCAAATTTACAGACATTTAAACAAGATATTTTAGATATAAAAGCTAACATTGAAAAAACTTATTGTAATCTTTTAACATTTTCTGAATTTGATGATGAAGATTACTTTTCTAGAGTTATGCAATACAAGGATAATCTTAGAAATTTAGTGGCGAATATCAATAAAGTATCTTGTACAGCCATTTCAAGCAACATTGATGATCTAAATCAATCAACCACAAGTAAAATAGAACTTCCTAAATTTAAATTACCTTCCTTTTCTGGTGATGTTAACGAATGGCTTAGTTTCAAGCAATTGCTTTCTCTGTCTATTGATTCCAATACCGCTCTAACTGATTCACAAAAGCTGCAATATTTACAATCAGCTGTTACTGGAGACGCTGAACGACTAATTAGGGGATTTCCTGTTATTGATGAAAACTATGCCCATGCTTGGGCTACATTGGTCTCCAGATATGATAACAAAAAATAACTTGCCTTTTCACAATGTACAAAATTATTCACTTTAAAACCTTTAAAACTAATAAATTCCAAGGCCATTTTCTAACTACCTGATATATGTAATGAAGCCATGAGAAATTTGAAATCACTGAGTTTGGAGAGAAATACACTTGTTGATATCTTTCTAATACATTTCCTACAAAGAAGAATAGGTGATGATTTGAAAAGGCAATGGGAATTGACGTTGATAGATGATGGCTTTCCATCCTACGAAAAATTTATTATGTTTCTTGAAAAACAAGCAAAAAGTTTGCAATCGATAAAAGGTTATGCTAAAGAGGATAAATCTGTAGTGAAACAAACACATGTATATAATTCTATTTAAAAAGGTGATGATGAATGCCTATTATCCAAAAATTCACATCCTATATTCAAATGTGACAAGTTCCATAAAAGTTCTCTCCTTGAAAGATGGAACATAAAAAAAACCAATAACCTTTGTTTCAATTGTTTGCGATCCAACCACAGAGTAACATCATGTAAAATCACTATGCATTGTAAATCATGCAACAAAAAACATCACACTCTTTTGCATTCCTTCCAACCCGAACCTTTGAATACCACTTCAATTGAAGCCCCAATTTCCCAATCTAGCGTTTCATGTTTTCTCAGTGATACAACAAAGCCCAATGAGACAATCTTATTATCTACTGCTATCGTGAGAGTGAGAGCAGAAAATGGATCGTTTCATCCATGCAGAGCTTTGATTGATACTGGTTCTCAAAGAAGTCTAATAACAGAAAATTGTCGTGAAAAGTTGAATCTTCCTGTTAAAAAGAGCCAACTCACAGTTTTTGGAATTGGTAACCAACCAATACAGCAGTCTGCTAGTGAGACTTTTCTTCAATTTGAGCCTCATTTTTCTGATAGAATATTCAAAATTTCATCCATAATACTCGATAAAATCACTGTTGATTTACCTAATTTTCTGATAAATAGAGATAATTGGCCTCATCTTAAGAATACTTTATTAGCAGATCCCAATTTTGATAAACAAGTCCCATTGATTTAGTAATTGGTGCAGACCTAGCCCCATTTTTATATACAGGAAAACTACGATTCCAAAATCATCCAGGACCAACTGCCTGTAGTTCCAGGTTAGGATGGATACTTTCAGGATATGTTTCCAGTTCTGAGACTGGAAACAACTATATCTCATTATGCTCAACATCCCAAGGAGATGATAATCTGCGAAAGTTTTTTGAATTGGAATCGGTTCCTGCCGCTCTTCCATTGACTAGAGAGGAGAAGAGTTGCGGGGACATTTATGACAAGAACTTTTGCATATCAACAGATGGAAGATATTCTGTTGGTCTACCGTTTAAATCTGTGCCTAATCTCGGAGACTCACGTCAGAATGCCATGAAACGATTTCTTGCTCTAGAGAGAAAATTGCACAAATCTTCAAATCTTCTTCAGCAATATAAGGATTTCATGATGGAATATCTTTCTCTCAACCACATGGAGCTCATTCCGAAAAAGGAACGTGACAAACCATCAGACAAGTGCTATTATATACCTCACCATTGCGTTCTGCGTGATCAGAGCAGCACTACTAAATTAAGAGTAGTGTTTGATGCATCGTGCAAAACGAGCAACAATTACTCCTTAAATGAATTTCTTCATACTGGACCAAAATTGCAGCATGATATTTTCAATATTCTTGTGAAGTTTCGTACTAATCCTATAGTTTTACGGGAGATATTGAGAAAATGTACAGACAGATAAAAGTGAACTCTTCTGATCACGACTTTCAGAGAATCTTCTGGAGAAATAGTCCATTGGAATCTTTATTGGAGTATAGATTGCTCACAGTAACTTATGGAATGTCGTGTGCACCATATCTTGCAATTCGTACCTTGATGCAACTTGCCACCGACAAAGAACTCCTGTTCCCAGAGGCATCTTAAAAGAAAAAAACTGATCTTTATGTAGACGACCTACTTTCTGGCGCAACAACAATCGAAGAAGCAAAAGTTCTAATTGATGATATCCGGAAAATCCTTTTATCTGGTGGCTTTTGCATAAGAAAATGGATGTCAAATGTCCCTGAGGTTCTTTCAGAGGTACCAGAAGCGCTGAAAGCACATGATTCATATGCAATCGGAGATAATTCATCTGTTAAGATTCTTGGGATAAATTGGAATCCATCTACGGATAATTTCACAATTACAGCCAATTCACTAAAAGATGTATATTCTAAAAGACAATTGTTATCGGACATTTCTCGAATTTATGACCCTTTGGGATGGTTATCACCGGTGATCATTAGCTTCAAGATTCTGTTCCAAACTTTGTGGAAACAGGATTTGGATTGGGATGATCCCTTGTCTGAATCGTTGTGTTCTCATTGGAGGAGAGTGAAAATGGATTTGGCCATGCTAAATCATATTAAAATTCCTAGATATATTTCCTGCAAGGGACTTATACATTCTTTGGAACTCCATGGATTTTGTGATGCTTCCGAATCTGCATATTCATCAGTTGTTTATATGAAATCTCGTTTTAAATCTGGTCATGTTCAAGTCACATTGATTGCTGCCAAGACAAAAGTCGCTCCCTTGAAGGCAACGTCAATACCTCGTCTGGAGCTTTGTGCTGCTCTTCTCCTTTCAAATTTATATGATTCCATTTGCAGCTCATTGCTGTTGCAGATTGACCGAGTAATTTTGTGGACAGATTCCCAGATTGTTTTATGATGGATAAAATTTGAATCAAAAAATTGGAAACCTTTTGTTGGTAACCGGATTGCAGAAATTCAGCGACTAACTCTGCAATCTTCTTGGTACTATGTGTCTACCAAGGATAATCCTGCAGATTGCGCCTCCAGAGGTATAACTTCTTCAGAGCTAGTAAACCATTCACTTTGGTGGAATGGTCCTGATTGGCTATCAAACTCAAGTTTACAAGATCCGCTACCAATCACATATGAACTTCCAAAAGAAGTTTGTCATGAAAAAAAGAAAGACTGTTCCGATTGTTCATTTCTCTACTTGTCCTATTCTAGACTTTATTTTTAAATTCTCAACATTCAGGAAGCTGAGCAGAGTTACGGCATGGCTCCTAAGATTTATCCACAATGCTAGACACAGCAGCGACAAAATAAAACACAAAGAATTGTCCTCTAATGAGCTCGATAATTCAATTCGAACTCTTATTCAAATCATTCAAAGTTCAGAATTTAAAACTGAAATTCAATGTTTTAATCAAAGCAAAGTACTACCATCAAACTCAAAATTTTTATCCTTAAACCCATTTATTGATTCATCAGGAATTCTACGTTTAGGAGGTCGACTGCGCAAATCCAACCTGCAATTCAATGAGAAGCATCCAATAATTCTTCCTCACAACCATTTCGTTACAGAATTGATTGTTCAACAATTCCACGTAGAGCATCTTCATTCTGGTCTCCAATTAACTCTGTGTGCCAACCCCTGCCTTCCTCGCTGCTTTTAGAAGATTCATCTCTCGTCGAGGAAAACCCTCTGATATTTTCACCGACAACGCTACTAACTTTAAAGGAGCTAAGAATATTTTGAATAATATACATCAACTTGTAAAGGATTCTTCAATTCAAAATTATGTCGCTAATGAACACATCACTTGGCATTTTATACCTCCATCTGCTCCAAACTTCGGCGGCATTTGGGAAGCAGGAATTAAATCATTGAAGTATCATCTCCTAAGGTGTTTAAAATCTGCAGTTTTAAATTTTGAAGAACTCAATACTCTGACAAGTCAAATTGAAGCGTGTTTGAAATCTCGCCCGTTGTATCCGATGAGTTCGGATCCAAATGATTTCAAACCTCTCACTCCAGGACATTTTCTGATTGAACGACCATTAACAGCACTCCCAGAGCCCAGTTATCACCCTAATGACAACTACTTAACTAGATGGAAATTAATTCAAAAGGCCAGAGATGTTTTCTGGCAAAGATGGTCCAGGGAATATCTAAACAATCTGCAACAACGGTCCAAGTGGAAAAAACCCTCTTCCAACCTGAAGGTTGGAGATTTGGTGTTGGTAAAAGACTTTCCTATGCCTTCAATGCAGTGGAGCCTTGGCCGCATCACCAAGGTGTCACCTGGAGCGGATGGCAATGTCCGAGTTGTGGAACTTCAAACAGAGAAACAACATCATCTAATAAGAACCATCTCGAAGATTGCACTTCTGCCATTCTAATTCTTCTTCTTCTTAAAAAAAAAAAAAAAAAAAAAACTTTCTACACTATGTGATCCTTTTCTTTTGCCTTGTGTGTGGACTAGGTCCACAGGAGGGGAGTATGTTTCGTTTTATTCTAACATAGGTAGCAGAAGGCAGCGCGCGGCGGTAGAGCTACTTCATCGCTGACCAATGGGAGGCCAGCTGGCGGCACCGCCAGGGGGAGCTCGCCACCTTCTAGAATATTCTTCTTGCCACGTCGCCACCAGAGAACTATTCCTTTCAGAGCTGCGGTTTTAATTCATTTGTAAATTCTTTAAAATATTCAATGTAAAGAAAAAGAAAATAAATTCATTTGTAAAGCTTTGGATGATTGCCTGACCAAGATAAGTAAACTTATTTCTTTAAACTAGTATAAACATTATATTCAATTAAGCCTAACGAGAACAAATTGTTTTGTAAACAATAATTCTGATTTTCCTACTTGCGTATTTGCCAAGTGGGAAACAAAACAACTTGTTTGATATTATTTCTGATTGTCGTGCAGGCCTGGAGCATCCTTGGGCAGAACAAGTTAACTTGTTATGCCTCAATGATCGAAACTGACTACAGAAGAATGGTGAGATACAAATCCCTGCCAGGATTAACGTGGATTCACTGTGCTATCGCGAAAAGCCTGTGGCCTCATTATGATTAGGTTCTTCGTCTCCACGTGCTTTGTCACCATTCAAGAGGTGATTGTGTAACTGCTGATTATAATGAGTCATACCGTTACTCTCGGTTATCAAAAATACTTGTAAAAACAGCCCAAATTATAGCATTTTATTGTGATGAGTTTTCAAAGTCGGAAAAAAATATATTTATTTATATGTTAAGCTCTCTAACAAAAGTAATAAATATATTGGTGTAGGAATAGTACAATATCTTGTTACCTTCGTTTCTCTTCGAGATTCAAAAATGTACTGATTATACTGCGTAAGAGTTGTTACTTGTCTATTAATGTGACATTAATCATCTTCTGTGATGCAGACCTCCCAGACTTAGACTCATGATGTCCCATCGTGCTGTAAAACCTGTGGAATTCTTTAAAGGCCCATGTTACTCACCTCTCATCCCTACCACCATTACCTCTAGTGTCATATCCCAACCTCCAACGATAAGTGAGGCACCCGTGATAAATCCTATCTTGTAAATTGAATATTATATTTATATATCATATTTTTAGATTTTGGAGAAGCATCACATACCTGTTGAAAGAGCAAAGTCATAATGAAACAAATCGTCCCTATAAAAAGGTTTAATTGTATTTCTACACATTACAGAATAAAAGTCAAATAGGATTACAATTTTAAGTATCATGATCACATCCAATCTTAACAAAGCATCAATAAACGATTGCTAATACTTTGGGGTGAAATGTTTCTCTAAATACATGTATATACAAGCTAACAAATTTTAAGGTTGGAGTGACAAACTGTATATATATATTTTTTATTTTTTCAAATTCTTACTCTCAAAAGCAATATTGTGGCGAAAATATAATTTATTAATTAATTTTAATTTAATTATTCAGTGAAAGTTTTAACAGATTATTAATTTGTATTTGTGAAATCATAATATATGTCGATAGCTTTCTTGCTTAATATTATCTAGCTGTAGATATAGTTTTTGTTGATAATTGACGACAGAACTCTCTTGCTGACATCATCAATATAAATACTTTATAATCTTAACATATTCCAATACTTGATTTATACGCTAAACTATGATCATTTATAGCCTCTAATTGTGATTATATTACAGCAATGATTCATACTCTAATGACACTTTCAAAATTCGAGATAAATTCAAATAAAAATATATTATGCAATATGATTTTTCCATTTTTTAAATCTAGTTTTCAATTGTTAACTTTTCAACAGACAGTACAATGTAGGAGCTCTAGCTTGTTTATTTGTGGTCATTGATCCTCTTCTGTGGTGCAGACCTTCCAGACATCGCTCCCTGTGTCCCTCTGTACTGAACAAGGCGAATTCTAAATGACCGACATGCCCAACTGCTTGAATCACGTGACATTCGTCATTCCCAGCTTTGCCTGAAAAACCTCCATAACCACCCCCAGCCATTCCTCCAACCTCCACACAGTTAATCCTCCCAACCCGACCCCTGTTAATCCCACCAAGCAAATATCCCCCAACTCCCCTACAGCTATTCCCACCTTCCTGTCAATCTTCTAACACCACCCCCAGCCAACCCCTCTTCCCTTCACCCAACTTCCCAAACCCCCTAACAATCTCCTCCGGTTAATCTTCCCAACCCACCCCCTGCCAATTCCACCAAGCCAATCCCACCAACTCCCCTACAACTTATACCACCTTCATTTCCACCTCCCAGTCAATCTTCCACCTCCCACAGCCAACCTCCTAACCCCCTTCGCTCCAGCCAACCTTCCCAAACCCCTAAACCTCTAACCCTCCCCTCCTTATCGCCCCCTCCCCCCCTTTTTTTCCTTTTTTTACTTTTACTTATATAATCTTAGAATAGATAACTATATAACCCAATATATATTAAAGGGTATGATAAAAATGCGCGCTTTGTGTTCATTCAATATTAAAGATCCAGGGATCTCCACAAATTCTCTCTCTCTCGATAAACATTCAAAGAGTATAAATTTAATTTGTCTATACATATATAGCAGGCTGCTCAAGTTTCTTTTACATCTAGCTATTTTACACCCACAGAAAATATACACCAGAATAAGATATATATGAATCCACCACAATATTAATATTGAAAATGACACCCAAAAAGAAGAATATTTATGAGATTAATATTTAGAAACTTTATCTAAATATAATTTTTATTTCATCTACATTTTACAAAAACCATTTGATCTTGTCAGAATATTAAAATAAAATATATATGCTGCAAGTGTTTTTCATATAGAATCTGTTTCATTATTTGGTTGTTGTTGTTAATTTGAATCACCGCGACGTTAAAAAAAAATATCAATAATGACATTCTAACGCCTTTCTGCATTTTTTACTTATATTTTGTTGCTGACAGGGGATAAGGAATTATATGGAAACGTGAATGTAATAAAATATTTTATAGAAAAAAAAAAACAGGGCAGAAATAACCTTACCACGAAGAGGTAGAAGGGTTATTTTCGTTTAAGTAGTTGGAAAACAGAGGAACATGCTTGAAATTTTTTGGAGGAAGATAATTAAAACATATTGACATGTGAGCATCAGTTACATAGAAATTATTTGCTGAAATAACTATAAAATTCAGGTAAAGAGTTTCTTTCAATTTTGGTTTTTACAAGCTTTCGAGAAATGTTTTTGTCCTTCAGTGGTTAGAATATCAAGATGATTATCATATAAAAATAATTGAAATATGTGTTATTGGCAAGTTCTCTCGTGGGCGTGCAGCAAAAATAATAGATATTATAATGGGAACAATCATTACTTCATAGAAAATTTGTCAGGGATATTGCCTTATTGGGTTGGGAGGTAAATTTTTCTATTGATTTATTTAAATTTAGATGATGCCAGTGCTTCCAGAAATAATCGTTCTTGCTTGCTTTTTATGTAGTGTTAATGGGCTATTACTTTTAGGAGATTGAATGTGTGTCCAGTGGTACAGATTTGTTGATAAATTAAGGATATATTGCATTTGTATCTTATGTTTCTCTCGTGTTCTGTCAGTCTGGTCTCTATTGTCCTACTGGTTTCTTCTACATATGTGGCATTGAATTGATTACATTTGACAGAATATTTTGCACTTGATTTAGATAGGAAATTGGAAGTTAAATTTTTGGTAATTTGGTTTATCATTGAAGAACCAAGATTGGCATGGGTTCTGAAAAGGTAACTATACCATATTTACCTAACTTATGAGCTATTACAATATTGGCTTTAGAAAAAGGGATGGTTCAATGTGTTCGGTATGTCTGGGTCTGGTGGGATAAGTTTGGATTAAAGGAATGTTTATTGATGAATGATATCAGGTAACCTAACACTGTTAATTGGTTGGTAATGTTGGTCCGTTCTATTGTTTTAAAGCATGATCGTGAGCAATGAGTGAAAATACGTTTAGTGAGAGTTTTTATTACAGTGATTTTGTGGGTAATAGGACAGAATGAGGTGTAGTGGGCATAGACACAAACAATTGTGGTGAGGAATTTCCTTTTGAAAAATAATATATTTCAAACTTTATATATTTGTGTTTTCCATATAGTATTCCTTATATTTTACTAAGGAAATTATCATTTTATAAGATTTTCAAACGAGTCTAAATATGTATGTTATAAATAATAAATTTCGAAGTATCTCAAAGTATCTTAAATATTTAACACTATCTCCTCGAATTACTGAAACTGGTGATTCACAAACTGAACAGAATGTGTGCCCATGTTTCTGATAGATTTTGTTTCAGAAAGTCTTCATATGTCATAATGTCAAATGAAGAGGTAAAATATATATGTCTATCCCCCCCACATATAATTGGAAATACGAGTTTGATAATACAAAGTACACGTTAGTCAGTCCATGATATGTCATTTAACGACTCCATATGTTTATACATGTAGAGAGCAGTTCTAATTGTGTCTTCACAGGGGTCAAAGCCAAAATAAAATTATAAAATATAAAATAAAGGTAAACGTTCAATAAATTCTCAAAATCATTCTTTTGTGTATTGGCAAAAAATTATTGTCATTGACAATGTTACTTATCATCATCATACATATACAAGTCAGACCAAATAAAGAACTATCAGCTTGTGCCACCTGCTTGCCTTTCCTTAATTCCACATGCCATCGAGGATAAAACGCATTCAATTCTCCGACACCATTTTTCTGATTGAACAGCGAAATACAGACCATAAGATCAAACTAGGCTATATAATGGTCGTAATGATATATTAGACAAAATTAATAGAAACATTGGAAAGTTGCATCAATGATGAGCCAGGCACTTCAAATATTTTCCATCTTCAGTGTTTAGTAATTGTGTAAAAATCTTCCTTTTTAAAATGATATAGAAAAAAAGAGTTGCTAAATTCACATTTGAACATTCTATTAATTAATGATTATTTTAATGAATTAATCACATTATCTTCAGAAATCTTCATTAACCTCCACTGAGTATGTGACTCATATAGAGCAAAAATATAGGCAAACGATGAGCGATATCCATTTTTTCAACAAAACTTTAGGATTGTCAAAGACAACTTTTGTAAATGTTTTTTTTTTCCTTCTTGATATTGATAATTAAGTATTAGAGGATATAATATATTTCATCGAGAACACAATAAACCTTCCAGTGATTTTCTATTTCATCATTTATTTATCATTCCCTTGTTTCCGTCGCTTAGTTAGCCATAATTCATTATTGTAGCCCATAACGTCCCCTAAACTTCGAATTGCGATATCTCCTGCCAATATTACTACTATTATCTAAAGTTGCAAATACTAATCTGTAAAAACCCGTTTAATCTTCCCAACCATTTCATATCTCTAAGTAACAGTAATAGCCCATAATGTCCTGCTTTGGTAGCACGAAGTAAGTCATATCTAACCAAAAACTAAAGATGCTGATATCAAAATGAACCTAAAATTGAAAAAAATTCGAAATCCTCAATTTTGTTTTCGAACCCAGACCATATATCTTTCCTGGCCGTCCCTCGTCATAAGTAAATTCCATCACTCTAGCAATGAAAGATGTATTTAATTCACTTTGCTATTGACTAACAGCAGGTTGTCAAATATACAATTTCTATGGCTTTGTTAACTGCATCCCTTATTTTCGTTAGTAAAATTTACAATTTTTAATTATATCGTCATCGATAACTTGTGTTGTGTGTAGGGGGGGGGGTGGGAACAATTCTCTTCATATAAAATAATTCCTCCATTTATTTGTAACTAAATACTGGTAACTTAGAAAATTGATTTAAAAAAGGAAATATGCCTAGAAGATACTCAATGATTGATATGCCTCAATATATAGATATTGTGTAGCTAATTGCCTTTATCTCTTTGGAGTCCGGGGAGGGGGGTGAATCTATATAAGACGAGACGAAACAAGCACCACTGGTTAATACTGGAAGAGCCTTTATTACACAAACGCTTTGTATGAATAACAGAAAAATAGACTTATCAGATACCCAATTACAGAAAAATATTCTTTAAACTTGAATTTTTTTCCGTTTTTTCATAATTGATTTTACAAAATATTATTCTGAATCGCTTCACGCTGCCCAGTATCATTATCTACTTATAAAACCATTCACACACTATGATATTAGAATATATTTGTTATTGAAACAGATTCCTTAGGCCTTCAAATATTCTCTCTAGACATTCAATTTGTCAGCCAGACTTAAGTATTTTTTTTTTACAATAACTGTTGAATTCCTAGATATTAATAGTGTCATGCAGATTCATTTCTAGGGGTATTTTACATTGATACAAGGTTGATATTTATAATTCATAGGTGAGTGACCGTTTTATTTCTATGTTATCAGAAATCTGAGCAAATAAAGATTAGATGACCCACCTTTCGGTATTTATTCAGCAATTTGGGTGAATAGATCTTCTTTAAAATTCTCGAGGAGTATAATTGTGCTTGGCCAGTTAGGATAGTTGTGTTGAGGTGCACTCAGGTTAGATTCTTGGAAGCATAGAGATAAAATTTCTTGGCAAATATTTTCTGAGATTGCTGTTTGTATAATCCACAAATGTATAGATATATTGATAAATTCTGTGTAATCGGAGTTCTTTTATTGTTGGCAACGCTTTATGGAATTTAAAAAAAAGACAGTTTATGTGTTAAAAGGTGCATCGAGCTAGGCTCTTTGGCCTGCCAGTTCATTGCCCAGTTTACCGCTGTGTTCTTTGACACAGCAGAGTTGCACATTGAGTGTATAGTGGGGTCGACTACATATGACAAGAAAGAGTCAATAGGAAGTCTGCGGCAATTCGGAAGTTTACACATGGAAAAATCTGGTTAGCTTTAGTCGTCTAAAGAACTAAAGTTTTTCTTGGAATGTTGAATACTCATGATATCAGCCGCGTATTGCGCAACTTAAAACTCTCCAGCTCCTATTTTCTCCATTTTAAAGGTAATATGAAAATTCAATTCTAGGTCTCATACCCGGCCATCACACTCAGCTAAAAGTTTGATATTTATAGCTTTTGCTTTGTAAGCTATTTTAAGCCAGTAAATGCTACAACCCCAATATTGGCAAAATCTAAAATTAATTCATTAAACTCTGCAATGAAACTGTTTGACTATATTGTGTTGGCTGTTTTGATGTATGCTGCTCCAATTTGGGCAACAGAGTATAAAGATTTATTAGACCATATACAAGATACATTTATTCGTAGGTTTTTGAATTTGCCTAGATATACACCAGGATACATAATAAGACCAGAAACAGGCCGCTTCTCATTAATAATAACAGCTCTGATATTGACCTTGAAATATTGGCTGAGAGTGCTGAGTATGGATACAAATAGACTGCCTCGAATATGTTTAACTAGAATGAGGCAATTATCCTGTGCTACAGGTGCGTCCATCGGTTTTATAAAACAATTAAGCAATTTACTTAATAATAACGGATCCTCGTGGCTTACTTATTGTAATGATCCTGATTCACTAAGGAATGCTATCCCTGGAATATTAAGAACTGCGATAGAGCAAACAATACAAAACGACTTAACAAGAATAACCCAATCAAAGTTATATTCCCACTATAGAGACATATATACAACGTTTACCACCGAAGAATACTTCTTAAGTGAACTCCCTTTTCCTATCATCAGATTAATTGCACAATTTAGAACCCTTTCAATTTTTTTCAGGGAACACCATTTGATTTTATTGAGGCGTGAAGACCTGAAATGCACTTTCTGTGGATCAGGAATAAAAACTAGATGTTGCACTACTTATTTTACTGTGCTGCTCTGTCTGAGGAAAGACGAAAACTAAATGATAAAACGGGGCAACTTTGTCCTTCATTTCCGGCACTGATTAATGAAATATCAAAGAATAGGTATATAGCGATGGCGATATTTGGATTCCACAAGGCTATATCCTATAAAAAGGCCTCACAGTGTTCTCCCTATCCCTTGTGAACTGGCGAATACTGTATAGGGCGAGAGGCCCTAAATAAAGGCTTTTGTTGTTGTTGTTGTTTAATCCAGTATACCCAATTTAACACTTATATGTTTTCTGGGATAATATCGAAAATCGATCACAAAAATTGAAAAGAAGCATGAAAATTAGTCCATTCCCGAATACAATTTAATATAATGCTGACCGCTCTTCACACCACAAAAACAGCTTCATTTGAAAGGAACTATACAATTTCTATTCTTTAATCTATTCCATGCCACACACGACGGTCACCTAGATGTCTTATATTTTGTAAACTTGCATTGTTAGCAGTCATGAAATAGCCTTTAAAATACCAGAATTATATATGCTATATATGTTTATTAAGAACTAGATCATTATTCCATTTTCTACCAACGGGTCCAGAAGGGTAGTCATTTCTAAACCTCCTTTATAAAGTTTCACCCCTATATATATTTATATATAAACGTTGTGACCCCTATATAAAGGTATATTTAATATAGACGTGTGCATGTGATGATATTGGAAACACATTTCTCAATTATAACAGTTAAATATTTTATCTTTAACATTTTTTGCTTTTAATTACAGGGCTTTCAGATAAGAGCCTAAATATTTTGATTTCTTCCTTCTTTGAGGTCTTGAAAAATCACTGAAGAATTTAAGTCGCTTCTTCCAACAGTTTCCTCGACTAGCCAGATGTCTGAAAATGTGTACACCTGCAACCGTAGTTGGACTGAGTGATTGTACAAATTTCAAGACTTCCATGTGGTCTGGAAGCATATTAGAATTAAATTTAAAAAATGAAAAGCTATTCGGAATTCAGTCCGCTCCCGACCATTCTGACTATCCAGAAGTCTGAAAATTTGACAACTTGAATTATCATCAGGTTCCAATAAGTGTTCAAAATTTATACGTGTTAAT
The DNA here is from genome assembly GCA_030710605.1 of Cordylochernes scorpioides. Taxonomy (NCBI): domain Eukaryota; kingdom Metazoa; phylum Arthropoda; class Arachnida; order Pseudoscorpiones; family Chernetidae; genus Cordylochernes; species Cordylochernes scorpioides. The sequence goes on along the minus strand of CP092869.1, from coordinate 78,496,689 downwards.
TGGTAACGAAATATTTGGACAGACAGAAATTAAGCAAGTCAAATGAAATATTTTTCAAAAGTCCATGGGATTAGTCCTTAAATAGACGGAAGTCTGCTTGCGGCAGATTGGTCAATTCCTCGTACGAGGAATAGTATACTATATCAGCTCTGATAGCTACAACAGTGTTGTGGGAAGGACTATTGAAGTCCCTCTAAACTACGTCCCACCGTAATAGTCCAGCGGATTGATATCTGCTGAGATGGGGGCAAGCGTTAGGTGTCGCATGGTCGTGAAGACTCTCATCCATTCATTCTTGGGTTGTTCTGGTTGTATTAGATGGCGTTGAGTCTTGTTGAGAACATACGGCTTCCCACGTGCTACAATAGCAATCTAAGGCTTGACAACTGTGGTTAACACCTCGGTGTAAGCAACGACAGTTACTATGACAGCTGGAGTAAATAAATGTGGAGGCATTACGTCACGTTCACTATTAACAACACTAAGAACCATCAATGATGCTGGATATTTGGTATGCATGACCGTAGGTACCTCACACGGCTTTTACATAGCCAAATATCATTTTTGCGGTTCACCTTTAGGTGCTGAACAAAGTTCTTCTCAACTGTGAATAAGCAGATCAATTCTGGCTTCTTGGGATGTTTGAGTTTGTTCAGAAGGCGCTCGGCTCTGGTCAAGCGGTTCACCTTGGTTCTTTCGAGCATAACTTGTACTCTCCGCATCACATATGAATTGTAACGGAGGTCCTCATGAACCAAATGTCGGATGGTAGCCTCATCAAACTGAAGCTCTAGCGAGTGCCCTCATCGACTTCCCAGTATCCTCATGGATGGCAGCTTGAACACGGCTTATAAATTCTGGCGTCCTGATACTATCAGAACGTCAACAATGGCGTTTTCTTTGGGAAATATTCTCCAAATCACCTTTTGCATCTTCTAATTATCTTCAAACATTGAAAACAAATGATCGGGGGACTTGAAAAAAGAAGCAGTTTCTGAATTGGTGCGTCCTGCATTAAAGTGGAAAATAACTACATGCCTCTTCATTTCTTGCGTAAAAGTAGGTTATGCCATGTCTACTTGCAACATAACAAAAAACCTATGTTAACCATAAAATAGGAAAATGTGGTACCTATATTTTATCTTCTCAAATAGCTGTCACACTCTGCATATAAAATTTATCACGTTATCACTTTTCTTTACCACAGAATATGTATATTTTAAATAAAATAATGAAAGTTATTTCTTTGAAATTTTCTTATATATATATTATGTTGAAAGACAGTTAAAGGGATTATAATGTAGAAATTTAAATCGATTTTTAAAATTGATTTGTTTATAATATCATTTTAAAAGTAGGCTATTGCCCTCACTAATTTATTAACCTATATTGAATTTTAAATTTTATACTGAGTGTTAATCATATTTCTCATACCGCGCGAGCAGTTGGAAAGCAGGAAAACCCAATAATTGAGTTAATCTTATAAAAGATAATACTTTCTAGGAAATCAGGAAAAAGTTTTCGCAAGAAGTTACCACGATGTTCTAACAATACTATTCTCAACAATTTTAATATATATATGAAAATAATATATTTAACCATATAATTATACATCCAAGTTTGCATCTGTATGTGTAGAAAATTTTGGAAACGCCTATTTCCAGCGAAGAAAAATTGGCAGAGGTAAACATTTTATATTTTTATTAATTGAAATATAGATAGAAATCGAACTAAGAGAGAGCGCCATCTTTTGGAATCAATATAAACTAAAAAATATATTTAAATATTTTCCACACTAGTTGACACCTTTTTATACTGATAAATCCACCTTTACTTTATAAATATTAATCTAAATTAGTAATAAAATTTAAGTTTCAAATGTAGCATAAAAGTGAAAATGTACTGGGATCAGGTTAATAAACTCAAAATACTGATAACAAACGATTATTAACACATTCTCTACATTTCTAAATCAAATTATATGAATATTTGCAGGGTTTAAGAAAATTGGCCGAAAATAGTTTAATAGTTTTTCCACACATGCATTAGGTTTTTATTTCAAAAATCGAAAACAATTTTTCCAATATAAATAGTGAGGAAAATTTACATGTTCAGTGTGATTTCATGACGAACCTAAGTATTTATTTCTGTTTCAGATTTGGCAGGTTTTCTACTTCCTGCTGCACCAAAAAGTAAGCTGATCTTTCACAATATCATTTTGGGGATATTTTTTAAAACAAATACAGGACTTGGAGTCAGAGTAATTATTCTGGCTATTACCTTTTCTGGTATCAGAGGATTAATTCTTAAGCTATTAATATTACAATTATGGCTCACGATTAACTCTTTAGATGCTATTGACCTTTATTAAACTTTGATGAGTCCAGGGTAAATAAACAGATATATTATGGATTCTAAAATTCTCATAATATCACCTTTAATGTTATATTTGTGTGGACCAATCACATTTTATATTGTCGTGAAATTTACCTTACATATTGTGTTTCAGTGCCGTAGAAGTCACCCCTTCTATGTAAGTAAATTGAGGAATAGATTTATTTTATTACCTTATAGAATTTTAAATTGTAATTTACTATAAGATATTTTATACTTAGCGCAAGAGAGACAGTATTAAAGGAATTGTATATTTGGTGAGTTGAAGCGTAGTTGAAATGAAGTACACATAGGAATCAATAACATTTACATGCAAAGTTTTGAGGAGAGTAGAAAGAATTCAGGGAAGTTCCTCGAATAACCTCGAAATGCAAATATTGAGTAAACAATTCACCGATCCTCTTGTAAGGAGGTAATAATAATTTACCAGACAATGTGAATTCGCAATATTTAGATTTTTAACAATATATTTTGCAGCTTATTTTTATTTGACATATCGGACGCGATATCCCAGCTCGGGATACTTGCGCCTAAATACATTTTAGTAGATTATATACAATTCATTTTATACAATTTAATAACCGGACTAAAAACATAATTAAAACTTAAACGATGGCACTCTAAAACAGAAGAGAAAATCCAAAATGGATTATTTTATCAACCTATATACAACTCAATAACCGACTAAAAACACAATTAAAACTGAAACGATGGTTTTCTCAAACAGAAGAGAAAATCCAAAATAAATTATTTTAGCAACCTATATACAATTCAGTATATACAACACAATAACCGGTTAAAAACACAATTAAAACTGAAACTATGGTTTTCTTAAACAGAAGAGAAAATCCAAAATGAACTTACAAAAATTATTGAATTTTACATAAGTGTCTTTGTTATATACAAATTCGCAAACCTCTTCGATGGGATAAAAATGATTACTTCTGTAGCTGTGGAATATCGGACATTCCATCAATAAATGCATTGAGTCTTGGTTTTCTTTTCCACAGAAACAGCTAGGATCATCCGTTGCCCCGATTTTCGACAGAAATTCTCCAAAATTACCATGACCCGTGACGAACTGTGAGTTATAAAAATTCGGACGAAAATAAAAAGGAATTCCAAATGGGAAAATTTTTCTGAATGTTTCATTAGTGTTAGCTATTGTTTCAGCCATTCTTGATTCTATGTAGTTATGAATTATAGTCGGGGCATGCGGTCTGAATACATTAATTTCTTCTTTTGATAAATTGGCCAAATCGTATTTTATTATCAACGATTCTATTTGATCTGTGAGAATAGGTATTTTTGCCAAACTATGAATGCAATTTGATGAGGTCGTTTTATAGGCTCTCACTACCCAAAGAAGAATCTGATATTGCTGAGAGTTTAATCTTTGCTTACTTCTTTTATTAATAAATTTATACCATATTTCAGATCCATAGGTTAGTATTGGCCTGAAAAGAGTTTTATATAAAATTAATCTTTTTTTAGCATCCAATCCCCACATCTTCCCACAGAGCGAAAACAAAAGATTTTTCATACGGTTGATTTTACCAAGAATATCATTAATATGGGGTGTGAAGTTAATTTTTGACTTAATTCTGTGATTAGAAAATTTTATACCTAAAATTTTTACCTCTTCCACTGGTTTTATTATGAAATTTGGAGTTCCCATTGGAATATTTTGTTTGCCGTGCATATGTATTAAGCCGGTTTTCTCCGGGCTTAGCTTTAGCTTATTTCTTGTACACCATTGTATCACATAATTTAAAGTTATTTCTGTTTCATTTTTTAACCCTTCTATGGTCTTGTGCCAGCAAACAATCGAAACATCATCCGCATAACAGATTATTTCAGAATTTGGGGATGCGAAGTTGATCAACAAATCATTCAGGACTATATTCCACAATAAAGGTGATAATGGTCCGCCTTGAGGACATCCCTTTGATAAATATTTCGAAATTGTTGTATTCGAGAAGGTGAGACTTGTTTTTCTTCTCCGATTTAAAAATGATTGGATAATTTTTATAAGAACTGCTGGGACGTGGTCTTCGTCCATTCTTTTTATTAAGGCAGGCCACCACGCATTATCAAATGCACCACTTATATCAATGGCAATCAATGCAACCAATTCGTTTTGTTTGTGTTTCAGTATGGTCTCGGTTATTTTGTCCAATGCCGTTATTGTAGATTTTCTTTTCGTAAATCCATGTTGTCTATGGCTCAGTAAGTTATTATGATTATAATAATTGAGTATTTTATTTTTAATGATCGTTTCAAATATTTTTGAGAAATTTGATGTTAGTGAAATTGGGTGATAGCTATTAATTGCTTCGTAGTCAGCGTTTTGCGGTTTCGTAATAATTTTTAATACCGAATGTTTCCAGCTTTCAGGATAGTAACCCAGCACCAGACACTCATTAAAGAGTTTGACTAAACTGGGTAGGATTGATAATAATGAGTGCTTAATCATATAATTACTCACGTTATCTGGACCAGGAGCCTTTCTGATATTAAGATTCGAGCACAAATCCTTTATTTCCTTTTCAGTAATAAAAATGATTTCCCTGTTGGTAAAACTTGGGATGTGATTTCTAATTAAAGTGTGTTCTTCATTGTCCAACCGCACATCATCATCAGGAAAAAATGCTGTTAGCATTTCCTTCATCTTTTGCTCTCTCATGCATTCTGCAGTTTTATTCAGTAATGGTATGCCCACTTGAATATCGGCCGATCTTAACCGTTTAAAAATCCTGTATGCATTCCCGAAAGCATTCGTAGACTCATTTTCTTCAATAAATATTTTCCACGACGTCTTTTTTGCTCTATTGATGGCTCTTAAGTATTTATTTCTTGCCGCTCTGTAAATACTCGGATTCAGGTTACCCCCTCTATAATACAAATTCCTGAGATAATGTAAATGTTCTTTTAATTGTTGAAGCTCTTTATTCCACCAATTTTTGGAATTAGTCGTGTTTATAGAGGTGTGATGCTTGACGTCGAGAGAAGAGTATGCAGCTTCAATTACTAAATTTGTCAATTTGTTTACCACATTATCAATATCTTCACAATTGACAATGTGCTTAGAAGCTGAATTTAAATCCAGTAAATCCGAAGGCGAAATACTCTCAGCAAATTTGGTCCAATTCGCCGATTTTTCTCTGAATTTCCATGTCGATGTCTGTCTATTATTGTTTGCCAAGTTTATCATATTGAAGATATCAAAAAGTATTGCCAAATGGTCTGAGGTAACAGAAAGTGCTGAGGTTCTCCAGTTATGTATAAGACCAATGGAATGTTTATTAGAAATTGTCAAGTCGATTATGCTAGCATTTCTGCAAGTTGGGATTTTAAGATTATGAACAAATAGATTCTGCTCCTCGATAATAGACTTTAGAATGTATCCGTTTTTATTTGTCGTTGAATCGAACCAGAGTGGATGTCTTGAATTGAAATCTCCACAAAGGATAATTGGGAGTTGACCAAAGGCCTCAAGTATTTCTGAGATGAATTGGATATGAAATGCAGCCATTGAGTTTGGGTGTATATAGATATTGGCAATAACTATTCTTTTCCCGTTGAAATAGAGAGAGATCGCTGTACAAAAGGAATTTGTAAACCTGTTAATTTTCTCATATATTATGTTGCGGTTCAAAATAATAGTAGCAGTATAAATTTGCCTATCTGTGCTAGAATATACTATTCGTGAATTCTTGCCAAATTTCACTGTATCATTGCACATGTATGGTTCTTGTAGAAATATGATGTCAGGAAGATCGTCTGCGATTGTCACACCTAACTCACTAGTTGCCATCATACTTTTCCTTGCATTAAATTGTATACATCTGATATTGTTATCATTCATCTGAATGGTATTGAGTTCTTTGTATTACTATTTCCATCTGGGTTTTGTACAGGGGACATTCGCTGGAGTTCGCCTTGTGATCAAGAGACCTTCCATTCTTGTACCTCGGGTGTTTAGCGCAGTTGAAACATTTTTGTTTACGCGAACACTCATGATTTCCCGCCGCGCCGCATATTAGGCAGATCTTTTCATGGGAGCATTCGCTGATTTTATGTCTTGGATTAAACTCAAAACATTTCTGGCACTGCCTAACTAATACTTTGTCGTGTATATGGCATCTCTCACAGTCGGTATAGATAAAATTACCCTTCTTCCTTAAGGTTTGATACACTCGTGGAGAAACTCGCAGCACTACATTGTGGTGAGAGGTATTGGATTTCATGGGGAACAGCACTCGGATTTCATTCTCTAGTCCACTCAAATCAGGGTTCATGGTACATATGATTGGTATTAAATTATTAACTTCCGTTAATTTACTGACATTTTTTATAATAATTGTTGGGTCTCTAGGTTGCGGGGTAAAAATTTTACTATTTGCTTTCAATTCCGCCGCCATGCTCAGTTCCTTTAACAAGTGTTTAGCCTCTTCGTCGCTAGGAGTTTTTATTACTACTGCATTTTTGGTGTTAATAATTTTATTAATTCGTATCCCACTACCGTTTTCTCGTAACTTTTTTATATTAGTTGAAATTGCCTGAGCTATGTTGTTAATAGGCTCATTATTTAGAGGAACTGCGAGCAGTGTAGCTTCAGTGTTTAAGGTCCGTTGTCTTTCCTCAATAAATTTCTGTGTATGATCTCTCTGTGTAACTTGGGCATAAGATAATCCTTTCGAGGAGATCACGCTTCGAATATCACCGAGCTTCTCTTCCACTATGTTGCCGACGGTTTCCTTCATCTGTGCCAAAAGGTTCTCGTTATCCGATTCAACCATAGAAGAAATTCCATCTTTCGTTTGTTTTAACATAGTCGAAAGATATGATAAATCATTTTTAGTCAAATTTTTTTGATTTTGTTGAAATTTATTCTCAAAGTATGCAAAAATTTCATCCAGTTTCAAATTTAGTAACCTAACCATAGAATTCATATTTAATCAAAAGAGAAACAATTCGAACTATATAAAAATATATTTTCAAATGCTTATTTCCAATTTACTTTGTTATGAATATAAGTCATTCATTGACTCTATAACTTTTTATAAAAAATAAAATGACACTCACCCTCATGATATTTCTTTCTCTTATGAAAAAAATTCAGTTCTAATCTATTAAGAATACACTTATGGAATAACAATTAGGGTGTTTGAGCTTCTGTGACATTAACTCTCTAGGATTGATTAAATGTCATATATAGGAGAACCAAATCAGTATATAATTTTAAACTTTTATCATGTGTGGTATTGGGATATTTAATAAGGTCTTGAGATTTACCTTACATGGTGTGTTCCAGTGCCGTGGAGGAGCCCCCCGCCATGTGAGTAAATTTAGGAATAATTCTACTTTAAAATCTTACAGAATTGAAATTCAATATTATAATTTTGGAAAGCAGATATATTTGAATGAATTGTTTATATATGTAGTAATTTGAAGCGTAGTCAAGGTAAAGGTGGCGGAGGATACACAGAAGTCATTAACTTGCATTGTTTTGTCTAGGGGATAGGGAGATCGAATATACATCAGGAATAAGACTGACGTAGAAAGGCGTCAGAGGAATAGGGATATTTCAATGTATACTTGGGATTTTTTATTTGCCATCTTAAAGAGAGTACTGTGTAATTGTTTCTGGTAAAAAGACTAAAAATTCTCATCAGACAACATGGACTCGCAAATCTTAAATTTTACATTTTGACACCTTTCTCGAGATTCATACCTTCCCCTTTTTTTATAAATAACAATTATATTTATCAATTATATATTGTCT
>CP092869.1:78476740-78488407 GCA_030710605.1 Cordylochernes scorpioides | reverse complement strand
ATTAATATTATACTGTATAATAAATATAAGATCGTGGGCTCGTTTCTGGGAAGATTATTTTTTATTTTTGAGCGGAATATGACGATTAAAAATATATTTTATTTTTGTTAACGATCTGTAACTTTAAAAAACGTATTTTCATAGGTGTATTTATGAATTTCACTAAGTAGTATTTTTCCTTGTGTCATATAATGATCTGACACTTGATCTCCTTATTCTGTAATTTTATGACGTGAAAGGAGTTTGATTTTATTACAAAGACTCATTTTAATGTTCAATTATTTTTGAAATTTCTGACTAATTATGCAACGGTGTGATGTTCTAGCGATCTTATATTTAAACTTATATTTACTTTAAACCACAGGAACAAGACTAAAAGCAGAGTTTCCGATAGATATTTTATCATTATACACATATCTTCCCTCTTGTTTACATAGTCTCCATATATATAAGTAGAACCTCCCTTTAGCGGACACCCCGCTAGCGGAGACCTCTCTACAAAGGACAGTTTTCATTTGCCAAATACCATTTTTATAATTAAGCAACTCTCTGGTAACAGGACACATCTCCCTAAAGAAACTTTGGCTCTGCAATTAGGTTTTCTTTACAGGGAGGTTCTACCGTATATATGTTATATTAAAATAATATTTTATTTAAAAAACATTATATTTCATAGATTCAAATATTCTGTTTAAATCTACCACCAGATGTCGGGACTTCTCCTATAAAAACTCATTGTTGTTGTTTCCGATGACTGGCTCAAACCTTTTGTACATTATGTAAATAAGTTTTTCATTTTTTAGATTCTTACGCCTTAAGCCAGGCAGTACTTTATCAAATTAGGATTTATATATTCTTTTAGTTCAATTAAATTACTGCTTGAAACTATTTTTGATAACTATTTTTAGCATTATTACCATGATTGCATCACCATAGCATCTCGGCCCGCTGAGCCTATGCTGCCCACTACCCACAGGGAGGAACTGACACCTCCTTCGATGACACCTCCGCCCCCCGCCCCGACGGACATGGAGGAGGACAATCCAATGACGGAGGAAGCACTGCCTGCGCCTCGGCCTGCCAAGCCGGCGCCGCCCGCTCCCCATAAGGAAGATTCATTTACAGCCATGATAACACCACCGCCTCCACTACCTGCCCCGATGAAGCAGAAGGATCTGATGCCGGACATAGATACAATATTCAACGAAATGATCGTTGAACCCGGCTCAAGGCCCATGTTAGAATCGGGGATTGACCTGGATGACGTTATGTTCGCGGTTCTATACCCCGAAGAGTATCACCTCGAAATTCCGTCTGAGAAGAGGAACATTCTCGCGGGCTTTCTTGACGCCGCTATCGTGCGAACTCGGAACAGCCATCCCACTATTTGCAGGAAAATATCCAACCTTAAGCTGGCTCTGGGCTCCTGACGGTCTAGACAATTGTAATTTTTTCTTGTTAACTGTGTAATTGTTGACTAAATAGTCAATAAAACTTGTTTTCATTGTCACATGTCTACACATGTAGTACCAGGCTCAAGATAATCAAAAATCAACAGAAGATATTTTTATTACAAAATCTCGTTTTTTTTTATATACCATATATATTGTGTTGTACTCGAGTATACTAAATTTAAACTAGAGTTAGATTATATGTTTATTTCATTATCTCCTTTTTTCTCCCGCTATAGACTATTCAGAAATTCTTTGGTGGAATGCGTCGCTATGTCTTTCACATCTGATTCAGAGAACGGCTCTATCATTCATAGACCTCAAGATGAGAGCCACTTCAAAGATGACAAATAAAAATGAGGAAAATATCTTACTGAGAATAGCGATATGAAAAAGTGTACCACAAGTGTCGCTCTATTAGGCCTTTGGTGTTTATGTGGTAACCCGCTTTTGGATAAAATTATAATTTATACTAAGAGTCGGGGAAGTAGTGGTCTGAACCGTTGGTTTTTAACCGTTACAACCTGGATCAAATCTCACACATTGGACACTTTTTTATAATTAAAAAATGCTCCGTTGGCATACGGTTTTTGCAAAAGATTAAATTCACCAGCTAGTGCAAGTACACCCAAATGGGTCTTTGACAGAATTGAAGGTGGAAATGTCAAACTACTTTTTAAATATGTAGACATGTGGTGCATTTACAATTAAAGCAGTCGGATATGGATAATAGAAATAAATAAATAAATATATACGAGGTGTGTTCAAAAGGTATCGCGACGTTTGAATTTTCGCGGGTTATGTATATTCGAATTTCGATCTTTTTGTGGCTTTATGTTGGTACTCATGTCTCTCACTTATGCCGACAAGCTCGGCCATTTGGAATGTTCACTTTATTGTTAACAGCTGCTTTACTTGCAGGTGTTTTGGATCGTCTTCGATTTTTACCTATTAAAAAATGGATCAAAGAACCTGTATCAAATTTTGTGTGAAAAACGAAATTAAGTGCGCGGAGGCATTCCGAATGTTGACTGTGGCATACGCAGAAGCTACCTTGGACCGAAGCAACGTTTATCGGTGGTACAAAATGTTCTCAGAAGGCCGAGAAGATGTGAACGACGAAGAGCGTGCCGGACGCCCGAGCACTTCAACAACAGACGAAAAAATTAATGAAGTGGAGAAAATGATATTGGCCAATCGTCGAATCACCGTTAGAGAAGTTGCTGAGGACCTAAACATATCGATTGGCTCGTGCTATTCGATTTTTATCAATGATTTGGGCATGAGACGGGTCGCCGCGAAATTCGTACCAAAATTGCTCAATTGCGCCCAAAAACAGCATCGCATGAACATTGCTAATGAGATGTTGGACTCTGTCCGCGACGACCCAAATTTGCTCCAGAGGGTCATAACTGGTGACGAAGCGTGGGTTTATGGTTATGACGTGAAAACAGAAGCTCAATCATCTCAATGGAAGCTGCCGCACGAACCAAGACCGAAAAAAGCGCGCCAAGTTCGGTCGAATGTGAAAGTTTTGCTGACAGTTTTCTTCGATTGCAGGGGCGTGGTGCATCATGAGTCCTTGCCACAGGATAGAACGGTCAATAAGGAATATTACCTGCAAGTTATGCGCAATTTGCGCGAAGCAATCCGCCAGAAACGCCCGGATTTGTGGAAGAACAAAAATTGGCTTTTGCACCTCGATAACGCCTCTGCTCACACATCGTTGCTTGTGCGCGACTTTTTGGCCAAAAACAACACACTAATAATGCCGCAGCCACCGTATTCCCCAGATCTGGCCCCTGTGACTTTTTCTTGTTTCCTAAACTGAAGAGGCCCATGAAAGGACGACGTTACGCTACGCTTGACGAGATAAAGACGGCATCGAAGGAGGAGCTGAAAAATATTTTAAAAAATGATTTTTTGAAGTGCTTCGAAGATTGGAAAAACCGTTGGTACAAGTGTATAATACCTCATGGGGATTACTTTGAAGGGGACAAAATAGGTATTCATGAATAAATAAATAATTTATGATAAATGAACAAAAACTTGCCGATATGGCTCTTTCTGGCCTGTTTTTTTTTTTATAAATTATATTATCACATTCACGTTTCCATAGAATTCCTTAGTCCCCGTCAAAAACAAAATAAAACTAAATAATGCAGCAAGGCGTTAAAAACGTCATTATTTATATTTTTGAGCGTTTTAACGCTGCGGTGATTTAAATTAACAACAGACAAATAACGAACCAAATTTTATATGAAAATAATTGCCTCATATATATTTTTATTTCAATATTCTGACAAGAGCAAATCATTTTGTAAAATGTAGATGAAATAAAAACTCATATCTAGCTAAATTTATAAATATTAATCTCTCATGAATATTCTTCTTTTTTGGATTTCATTTTCAACATTAATATTGTGGTGGATTAATATAAATCTTATTCTGGTGTATATTTTCTGTGGTTGTAAAATAGCTAGATGTAAAAGAAACTTGAGCAGCCTGCTATATATGTATAGACAAATTAAATTTATACTCTTTGAATGTTTATTGAGAGAGAGAGAATTTGTGGAGATCCCTAGATCTTTAATATTGAATAAACACAAAGAATGCATTTTTATCATACCCTTTATATATATTGGGTTAGTTTTCTATTCTAAGATTATATTAGTAAAAGTTAAAAAAAAAGGGGGGGCGATAAGGGGGGGGGGGGTTAGGGGGTTGGGGAGGTTGGCTAGGGTGAAGGGGTATAGGGGTTGCTGGGGGGAGGTGGAAGATTGACTGGGAGGTGGGGTTGGAGGTAGGATGAGCTCTAGAGGAGTTGGGGGGCTTTGGCTTGGTAGGATTGACAGGGGGCGGGTTGAGAGATTAACTGGGGGGGTGGTTGGGAGAATGGCTGGGGATGGTAATGGGAGTGGTTCAGGGAAAGCGGGGAATGACGGCTGTGACTGTGGCTGTGGTTAAAGCAGTTGGGCATGTTGGTCATTTGGGATTCTTCAGTTGTTCCAGTATAAAGGGAAACTTTGGACAAAGTGTGGAAGGTCTGCACCACAGAAGAGGATCATTGACCACGGTAAACAATCAAAAGATGCTACATAGTACAGACAGCGACACTAACAAAGACATGTTGAAGAATTAACATTTGAACGCTAGCTAAATCTATAATGAAAAAGCATATTGCTTTTCATATTTTAATTTGACCTCATCACGAATTTTGAGAGTGTCACTATATTATAAATTATTGCTGTATTAAAATCAATACATTAATTACAATTACAATTAAGGAGCAATAAATAATCGTATTGCTTTTGAGAGTAAGGAATTAAAAAAAAAAAGAAACCATTAATACACATTGTGCCTCCCACCCTAAAATTAACACCTAACAGCTTACAATTTGCAAAAATCATATAACGCAGCAACTCTTTTTTATTCACCTGATCGAAGGAAGCTTTCAGGCAACCCCTTCTCAATCATAAGATTTAGTTAGCTGAATAAGGGTTTGTGCCCGAAAGCTTCCTTTGATCAGGTGAATAAAAAGAGTTACGTCATTATATGAATTTTGTAATTTGTCGAAATCCGCAAACTTGTAATAATTAGTTTATAATTTTCTGAAGAGGTCTATTCTGTGAGTCTAATTCACTTATTGGTAGTTATGGAGAAAGTCTTCTACCATCGATGGTCTTCTATTCAACATGATGTTAAGTTACAGTAGAATAAGATATGGAGAAAGAGTATTGCCTCTATATATAACACTATATGATATTTTTAACTATATGAGAATAGAAAATATTAAAAATAAAACAGGATCAGATGGTCACATTGAGAAAAGATACCTCTTGATCATGTAACTGAGAAGTGATGTCGACCGTCAAATACATTTCATGAATATCATAGGATTTTCTTGCTATTACATGAAATCATATTTTTGGGTACTATTCTAAAATGAAAAACCCCCAGCAATTAGATAATATTTATTTCAGACAGAAGGCAAACCCCATAAGCAACTTTTAGCTGCACGATCATAAAATGACTTTCTTATTTTTTGACAGTTTTTATTTACGCTCTCAAGATTGCCATAGGCTTTCATTTCCAAAGAAAATATTCATTAATGACCATCACACTTCTTGTTTTTAGATTGGTTAGTATATTTTAGTATATTTCATACAGCCTCTTGTAAATGATGCGCTACACTTACCGTATACGTATACATTATACATCAGTGTGTACATCAACGTCCATTGGTTGTTGAGGACTGTTACTAATCGAAGCCTGTGCACCCATTTATTCATAATTAACAGTACAATGGTAGAAAATTTGCTGAACTTACCGATATTTTGGGAACAAACCTTTTGGGAGCCAAACACAACCATAAAAGTCATTATCAGTAGGTAAATCATTGCTGGTATACTGACAGAACATCTGGGGCAGAAGGTCTTCTGAACAACGGGGCCTTAGACCTCTCAAGATGGGAGACATCCAGGCACAATAGAGAGATGATGGTTAAGACGTCAGAAGAGAGCTGCTAGAGATGTGTGTCGTAAATTCTGTGGCTGTCACAGTAAGAAGGAATATCGCGGACTTAGGTCTTTGAGATCTGCATCAAAAAGGTGCATCACCGATAAGCTGCAATTACAAGCTGCACAGCTTACAAGGTGCACAGTACAGACATGGCTAATGTATGTTTCAGAAGTTACATTTGTATCTATACCAGAATACCTCAAATTTACACATCCCTGTTATATCATAAACTATATTGAATTATCGGGATAGATATTGGGGTAATCTTGTACATAGTTGGATATTTTTATGAGATTTTGCAATGATGGTTCAATGAATATGCTGACGATGGAAATTATATAATTTCAACCGAAAAATGGAAACACTCAGGGATGAATAAATATATTTTATACCTTCTTGTTAAAGCCATTTAATAATGATCTAACTCTCTCACCTCAGCCACTTTGTCTATATACATTTTATGAACTCTATAGAATAATACAGGTCAATTTGTAAATATTTAATTTTAAGATTTAATTTGTTTGCTGTTTTGTTTCCTCTGTATTAGGCGCAAATATTTCAATATCGCGCCTGATTGATTAATAAAAAAAATAAAATAGAATAACAAAAAAGACATTCACTTCATTTTGAACATTGTTATTTCAACGGGTATGTCACTGTCACATGAATAAAGAAGTACCAACTGTTAGACAGTATAATCAGTGCTACTGTAGGTTTTAGAATCCCAATATAAACAAAAGCAACAAGACTGTACCATTTATCTACCACAATCCAATGTTACCTTTGATAGAGATCTGAAAATATATATTTTTTTCTAACTTTGGAGACTCATAACAGTATAATGCTATAAGTGGGGCTGTATTTACAAGGAATTTTGACAAAAAAGAGCAACAGTATGACTGTCATTGTAAAAAACAGTAGCACAATCACCTTAGTAACGGTGACAAACCATGTGGAGCGGTAAGGATTTCTACACAATAAGGCCACAGGCCTCTCACGATAACACAGTGGGTCCACGTTAATCCTAGCAGGGATTGGTATCTCACCATTCTTCTGAAGTCAGTTTCCATCATTGGGACATAACATGTTAACTTGTTCTGCGCGAATATGCTGCAGACCTTCACGAGAATCAGAAATAACATCAAACAAGTTCTTCTTGCATTTTCTTAATAAAAAGCAAGAAACAAAAATATTTATAATATTATCCAATGCTTAATTATAAAGAAACGACATGAACCTTTCATAAAGATATAGCGTCTCATTTAGACTTATGCCTGATTTAAAAAAAAGCAAAACAGAAGCAAACAATGATGTAATGTATCAATAAGTTAATAGGTATACAGTTACACTCAAGGACTTAATGAAGTTTCATATTTTAATGTCTTCGGTTTTCCGTTTTTTTTTAAGAAAGAGGGAAATTGTTCATACTTGGCTATCTCGTGTGTCGTCAATAAAGGGGGGGGGGCACTGTAAAATCTTTCAGAGTTATTGCCTGAATCCTGATATACATGCTAAAAGGCACAATTTCCTTAAGCTTTGTTGGTGGATGTATAAGCAGATTTTTGGGTGTTAAAGATATATCAAATATCGCATGACTTATAGTCTTGTCATTTTCGTTTCAATTTTCTAATGACATTTCAATCCCTGCTGCCAGTGGTAGAACTAATAATACTTATAATAACAATTCTGCTGAAACATAGTTTAAAAAATTTGTATCAAAGTATTTAATATATAAGATATATTGTTCTTTTTTTATATGAAAATATATTAGCAATGTTCAAGTTGTTTCAGTAACGGCAGTTTAATTTAGAAAATAGTATTTGTCGTGCGAAATCAGATTTTTATAGAATGAAAAACTAGTTAGAGTAAAAAGGTCAGACAGTTAAAAAAATAAGGGCCCACATGTCTCGAGCTGTTTATAAAATATATTTTTGATGGCAGATGACATCTTAAAAAATAATATCCAAATTGAAAGTTAATTCAACTTGGAAAACCCAAAAAGAAGCTTTTCCAATTAAAATGCTCATTTGAGCGGCACCGAGTATGCATTTATAATCATATAACGATGTTTTATATCTTAATACTACTTTTTGACAATTTCTAGAATAATTAATACCGGTTTAGGTATTATATAGACGCACAGATTTACCAACACTTCTTGATGACATGAATAATGTATGAATAGGCCTAAATCGAGACGGTTTCCGCAAGCTTCGAGGGAGTAGACAGAATTTGAATCAAAAACTGGTTCTTTCACTGCTGCGATCTACAGGGAATACAGTTTCCCTGGTCCATATAAATAATATGAATTCTTACAAGAACGTATCCCCTGATCTTGACCCAAGTTCATATATGGCCAGTGTTGCATTCTGCTCAGTAGAGGAATCTGCATCAACAAACTTATCAAATGAGGTGGATGATTTAAAAATACTTTGAATAATCTTACCCAGTAGATATTCCTTCCTTTCCTCAGCTTGAAAACCAACCAGTAGATCTTTTGGATATGTTCTTAGAAAACAGGATGAGCGCATCTGATCTGTTAGAAAGGAGGTTTCGGAAGCGCTATCCATCCAGTTTCTATCAAACACCTGCATCTAGATGGTTTAATCCCAGATTATCATTATTTTCGGGATACAGATTTAAACCTCTCCTGCTGCATTGAAGAATCCTCATGTTTGTAGGCAATAGTACTCCTCATCCTATTGTTGATAGACCTCGGTTGCGAACTAAACACAGAAAACATACTTTTGACTACATTGATTAGAATAATACTTGTAGAATTACAGTTCTTATTGCATTAAGTGTGAATATTATCATATTAGGTAGAAGGAATGTTGGATATAATTTCACATTCCAGCACTACTTCAGTATGATGATGAACCTTAAAAGAAAAAGTCTTCATCTTTTAAATAAGGTTTTCAGATGCGATCTTCCTTCGAAACTGATCAGCGTTCACTGGATCTCTGCTTCTCTCATTAAAATAACATAGATACAGACTCATTAATTTTTCTGGATAAGGGAAAAATGTGTGTGGATAGCTGTGACATCAGGACAGTTACCGTGAGGTACAAGAAAACTGGACTTAAAAAACTTGAACATACTCAACTCGGTGTACTTGGGCAAAACTTCTATCCGTCCATATGATAAGCTATTCATTGGGCCTAATAGCACCATGGATGAACTTTTCCGCGTTCATAAATGGCCAGGGGTCTTTTCTGTCCAGTTGAGGAATCTAAACAGAGGGACATCAACAAATTTATCACTTTTTAAGATCAAAACCATCTCACCGGGAGGACTCCTATATTCTTAGCATGGGATAGGCCAGGTCTTTCTATTTGTAGTCAGACCATTAGGGTGAGCGCAAAGACAAGAAGTCTTAGAAAGCCACTTCTTAAATCTTCGCATGGAACTGGCCCTGAACAGGACATCACTTTTGGTCATTTTGGCTCCAGATTTCAGGCCTTGGTTACTTTAGTTCGGACATTCCACGAGCTTAGGCACAGTACACAGAGAGCGGGGTTCCTGATCGCATTGGTGTTTTACCAATGGTTGGTAACTAGACACAAAAACGTTTGAATCACTTAATTAATCACACGGGTTATACATATAATAAAACATGTGGTTACAAACATATATGGTGTTGAACATACAGTATTTTTTCTTCTTTGATTACTTTTTTTTTAATCAAGACTGATACAACGTGAATAAAAATTTCACATGTTGAATTTATAATATTTTAAATTATAAATCAATATACATATTATAAAAGGCCACGCAAACAAAACGAGTAAAAAGACGCGTCCTAAAGCTGTTAAAATGAGACTTTAACATTGTAAAGCTATATTTAGAAACCAATATTTCAAAAAATGCTGATTGAATTTTTTATTTATTTATTGGCCAACCCATGAAATTGAGATTGGATATATAAATAGCTCATTTCAGTAGACCAGGTCATTAATTTAAATTCATAAATACCATTTTACCATCACATTACTTTTCAAAAGCTCTCAATACAATATCATATAAAGCTAGGATGTATTAATGAAAGCTCTACTACTGCATATTTCCATTTTTAAATCATTTAGAGAAACAATGTATATGGGTAACTGTAACATCAAGATATTCACCTCGGTGTCCAAGAACTCAGTATAAGAACTGGGTCATCCGGAGTCATATACTCAGTCAGCACTTTCAATGATCCAAACGAAGAGTTGCCAATACTGACAGCAACATCTTCGCGGGACCCTTTCTGCCTTCATATGTGGCCAGCGTATCAGTGTTCCCAGTAGAGGATTCTGCATCAAACAAATTATTAAGGAAGATAATAAATATTTATATCTAAACCAACTTACCTAGTAGAGGGTTTCGTTAATATCAGTTTTGGAACCTGTTTAGTGGTTCTTACTCTTTGTAGTCAAACAATAGGATGAACGCACAGGATCTGACAAAACGAGAGGTCTTCGAACCTTAATGTACAGCAAATTTTTGCCTGGAGTAAGTGTAGACCAATCACTGTTCTTTGGGATCCATATTGAAGTTCAGGGCTTCATTATCCAAGACTTCATACGTACTTAGATAATGGGCCGTACAGCACGGAATACCTTTTCCTATTGTTATTCTTCAACGATCGAGATCTAGACACAGAATATATAACTGAATGCAAAACTTTATTGTAATATATTAGTTCCAAAACGACATGGCGAAAATTCTAAATACTTCACATTACAGTCACTTCAAATACCTAAAAAATTCAACAACAGCAGAACGATATTTATTCACAACTATTCCTCTAGCAATTAAAATATTTTTTGCACAACTGAGACTCCTTTGGATGATCTTCCCAGAAAATCGTTCAAAGCGCTGGAAGATTGATTTGACTCTAACTTGCGATCTGTGTAAAAACAGAATCCAAGACGAAATTATGCATATAATATTTGAATGCTCTTGCTTAGAGAAACAGAGGAAAGAAATTTTGGGTGACTTACCATGGTCTCAACCTGACTGCCAACAAATTTGCAGCTGGATGAACACACTGATGGTTGATCAGGGTCTCTCCCTCGGTTTATATAGATTATACAAGGCCGCAGTCAATGTCCGTTGGAGAATGATGGATTCGCCGAATGTCGTGGTTTGCTCGGAGGAGGAAAGCGAAGATTGAATACGGCTGATTCCACACTAGCCCTCTCAATGATATCTTAACCTTGACATATTCTAAACACTGGTACTTTAATTTAAATATTTAATCATGTACGGTTCCTTTTGCTCTGTATGTTTATTTTTTTGTATATATGGTTATATTTCTTTTTGTTTGGTTTTTCTTTCTTCTCTCTTTCCTTATTACTTCTTGTATTCTAGTTTTTATTTTTAAAATATCTTCCTTTTCTAAATCCCGTAGAGGGGAATCATGTATAGGGCTGTATGCCCCAATAAAAAAGGCTTATGTGTGTGTGTAATATATTAGTAGACCCAAACAAAATGGCATCGTATTCAAAAAAGGTTCTGTTTGAACGTTTAAATGTAAACCTTTATTTTATTCACACAACAATAATTTTCAATTTCTACTATTTTTCAAATCTGTCAAGACATTATTTCATAAGACTACAATGTGATTAAAGGATTTGTTACTACATGAATCCAGACTAACCAGTATGTATGAATCAGTGGAACGAGATGGGTAGACGACATCTGGGAGATC
>CP092869.1:78454670-78476640 GCA_030710605.1 Cordylochernes scorpioides | reverse complement strand
AATGTTCCAGGTAAGTTATTTATGTATAAAAGTCATTTACCTCAATAATCATCTGATTGATGTAGATTCATCTAATCATAGAGTATTAAAGCAATTGAACCAAGTCTTGTTCGAGTGCGTAGTTTCTCGCTTAGGACTGTAAACAAGATGCCCAAATCTGTGAATAGCTGCGGTGCCAGGTTTTGCTCAAATTCTGATTTTATACACGGTCCCTCTTAATAGTTGTGAATTTTCATTCCTGATTTAACAAAACATTTCGCAATATATTTAGCTTCACAGAATATTCTTGTGAGATTTTGATATGTACAGGAGTATCTCGAGGTTACTGTCGTCTAATTATGAAATATTCCTACATAGATTACCGTGAATATGTTTGTTATATCTTTGAAAATCTCATATTGTTCTGGTGTAGGTCTGAAGAAACTGTTGTCATAACCAGTTGCTTCGCTCTGTCAGAAGGCCTGGAGCTAACCTCGATACTCCAGAAGAATGGTGGAATTCTAATATTTCCGAAAGTTCACATGGACCCACCACGCTACTTCGAGAAGTCAAGAGACACATTGGGCAGAAGTTCTTTTACTCCATTTGCTCTGTCACCATTCTTTCGATGGATTTGCTACTGTTTATGACCAGAACTGCCTTGCTAATGCTCTTTGCTCACTCGAGGGAACTGTAAGTACATCCCCACTTATACCATAGTAGTGTTACTTGGGAGTAAAGACATGTCCATCTGCGGAAATTAGACATGGCCTGTTTCAGCAAAAAAATCTACTTCAAATCGACGACATGAACAGCCCATCCCAAAGATAAAATGAACTCGAAAATTCTGGTTATTTTCGAACATAATTGTCCCAAAGACTAGTTTATTTCTTGAGATATTTAGTTCAAGAACGATTGCCAAACCAACAAAGAATGCAATGAGAACAGCTCGTGTTAAACGATATGCCTATGCTGAATACATATTTCTGTGTTGAAACATTATGCTTCAAGCTCAATATCTCAACTTATATATCGATGCTATGTGCTCAACATAGTATAATCAACATAACATGTATCATTGTTTTATCCTCAAATTGTTAAACTTGTATGATTGATTCAGTGTAATTAAGAGTGTGACTTTCTGTCTGGATCCCAATACTTGTTCCAATAAGGTGCTATGGAACGATAACCCATTAAATTTGCTAAATATTCACCTAAAGTGCCAAGGCGTTTAATTTGGACTAGAAAAAAAGAGATAATCTGATCGCTGTCTGCTCTGTTTGAAAGTGTGAGAGGAGCTTGAAGGGGATGAAACTCAAAAAGTCATAATTTTGCCAAACAGAGTGATATATTGGAAAACTACTTTGTGTTCGGCTTCAAGATGATACAACCGAAATGAAAATTTTCAAAATGAGAATGTTCATAAAAAATAGAAGTCATTAACTTAAGTAATCATTGGATTACTTTATATTTATCTTCTGATCAGAACATATCACTAGCAATATATGAATTCGAGACCGTTTAACCAAGTCTTGCTGTTCAGGGGAGTAGTTTGAGTCTGATGCATCACAGATGTAAATCGCTGCGGTGAGTTTCTCTCTTAATTCTGAATTCGATACTGCTATCATCATACATCTTCCTTATTATCTTGTAATGTCCCCATAAGTTTCAATTAATGCAATAACAAACCCTCAGTCATATATTTAACTTTAGAGATACTAATTCTGATAGATTTTTTAAAGTAGTGGAGAATATTGAGGTTACTGTCACAATAAGAAATTGCTCCAAAATATTTTCAAATATAACAATTGTATGTTGTTGTGAATTTAAATGCAACACCTTTGAAAATATATTAATAAAAACGTAGTAACTGGAATTATTCACTGTATTTATGAGATATTGGAATCTGAAGGTTGTTTTCATTGAATTTTAAGAATTTTTTTTTTCAATTCACTAATTTATAACAATATCAGTTATATAGATCAAGCAAAAATAATCAGATCTTCTAACCGAATTATCCACTCACATTCAGCAATTTAATTTATGAAGGAATACTTCTGATTCTATATTCCCCCCCCCCCCCCCCCCCCTTCATTTCAAATTGAAAATATCCTTCTGCAACAAATCCCCCTATAACTAATCAGAATATTGAGAGCCTTCTATTAGGAATATAGTCATTAAAGAGATGAAATCCCAGATAGGATATCTTTTACTTTTCGTTATTCCTTGCTGTTGACAGTTTCATATGCTACCAATATTATAAGCCAAATTGGCTTTCGATTCATTGGCCAATTATAATTTAATGTATAATTTGTGAATTATTTTACAATTAAAACTAAGATGACTAATAAGATACCCAATGATAGTTCTATCCCTTCACCAGGACTGTTTATAGCTAATCGCCTATGTACCTATTAATATTTTATATGATTAAATTTATATTTTCAGGAATTCATCCTGGACTCTCAAATAATATGTAATGTCTTATTGAACATTAATTTGTCGTTTGTCATCAATAGGGGCTGTAGAGGTTTTATAATATTTTGTTGCTTGTATTTATTAAGACAATTTAAACAGAACTCGTGTGATACCGTTATTTATTTTGCTGTAGGTCTGAGGCAACCTTGGAATAACCAGTTGGCTTGCTCTGCTAGAAGACAGTCAGATTGTGCAAAGGTTTTTCTACCTCACAATCTCTGTCTAAAATTCTAGCGATGATATGCTAATGGAGATGAGCATGACTTATGTGCTTCTGATCTTTTCCATTTGAGCTAACTGTAAGTACAGCTTTACTTCTACATAGTAGTGTTACATGTGAGTAAATGCATGCCTAATCTGTGTGTCTCGGAAGTTAGGCATGCATCTGCTTCAGCAAAAAGTAGCACCTTCGAATCATGAAAATGAACAGCAATGCTAGAGATGTAATGAATTACAGCATGGTGGTTATTCTAGAATATAATTGTAAAGAGGTCTAGACACTATTCTGCGACATAGAACTTAAGAACGTTTAGTGACACAAAGATGAATGCAATAAGAATTAATGGTCGTGTGAATCAATATACTCAGGCTGAATTTACAATAATATGTGGCTGAAATTTGTTTCAAGTTCAAAACCCTAAACTGTTCGATCAAATCTATCTGCTCAACATAGTATATTCACAAAACAGTAATACAAACACAACATGGTTCAAACTTAATTTGATCAACTCATATTATAAATTCAGTGTAGTTAAGAATGAATTTTTCTGTGTCTAGATTCAAATCCTTGCTCTAAAAAGGTGCTCCACGCTGTATGGACGCAACTCTACAAACCTATTGAAGTCCTCACTAAATGAGATAGCGTCTCTAGATTAGTGAAGTGTTGCTCAAGTACATCACATCTGCGTATGCGCTAGTTATAGAATCAACCTCTATAGTTTTGAACCTCAAGATAACAGTCTATAAAATTCCAGTGTTTTTCGAACATCGTCTCTCTCATCCTAAAATGTCAGTAAGTCTGCATTTTTACTTGAGGAAGGATTTTTAAAACGAATATTAGGCTTATATATATATTTTTTTTTTTTTTGAGATCTTTCAAAGGTGAAGCGAAGAGAAAATGATGCAATTATATAGACTAAAAAACAGGCCCCGAGCCATTCAAAAGATTTTTAATCATGTCAAGGTCACAATATTATAAGTTCCAATATAGTTTATTAAAGTTATATTTTACACATAGTTTACATATTTTCTTTAAGATGGCTCTTTTCCATCAAAATTATCTCATTTGAGTGGGTCAGAAAAAAACATTTTATTCATTTTAACTTTGCTTGACCTTTTATTTTCAAATATTAATTTAGATCAACTATTGAACATTGCCGTCTTTAAATGAAAAATAGATGATGGAATTATATATAGATTTAAGGAACTATAGTTAACGGTATTTTGAGAACTTTCATTCTAATGACTTTACAGTTACTGAATTATAGGACTGTGAATAATTGAAAACTTCAAACCCCTTATAAAGATGTTGTAAAAGGTTTAAAAGACTGTTTATGTATATCTCTTCGTAAAGGATCTCCTTGTAACATTTACTTCTAAGTTAATACACGTTTCTCTAAAATAGAGATAAACTGCGCTCTATTTATCTTTTTTAAGCAGGTACATTAACAACCATGGCTTATTATACGTTCAAGGCCTCTATTATTCAAACGCAAATTGATCATTATTGCAACTTGATCAGTATTTCGCGCTAAATATTTCTTGGCATACACTTAAACCTTTTGCTGATATATATGCTGTATATGTCATATAATGTGAATAAATAACATTTATATATTTTGAGAAATTATCATTAGCCTGAATTGCGTGTGTGGTTTTAAAAGTGCATAGTTTCTGAAAATTGGTTTACTTAATTAACAAATATTTATACATAAGGGAAAAGGATTCCTTTATGTATGACTATATGAATCCCATATTTTCCTGATATACTTACTATATAAAATAAACTTTACTTCTTTACTAAATAAAAATAACTGTCGTTAGTAAAACAAAATATTCAAGAACTCTTTTATTCTCACCTCATAGATTGAACATTGTGGCTAATATTTTGATCAGAAAATATTTTGAAACTACTTTCTTTTACTTTAGAAAGGTCTTCAAGCGATATATTTGAACACTTAATGCCTCACTTCAAGTATATTTTATATCTATTTGAATCTTTCTCACTTGAATAACGTATATTTGAAATGTGTATTTGCTTTGCAAAAGGGTATTCGTGTTTGTGTAAATATAGGATATATATTTTTTAAATAAGGTTAAGGAATTATTTATAAAGAAAGTATCACATTGTCTAACAAGAAAACATGTATTGCAAAGTCTTGATAATCAAAAATCCCATAGTATCTGGTTGTGACCCAATAATATTTTTAAAAAAGGATAACAATAATAGGAAAGAAGGCTAAGTGTGATTAACAGATGCCGCCAACACCTTATGGTTCAACATTCTATATAGAGCCACAACAACTTTAAAAATGTAATATATATATATAATAGGGTGTGGTCAATTCAGTATAATCAAACGTATGCCTTTCTGTGTATAGGTTCCAACCTTGGCTGAAACAACAATATGCGAAGATGCTTCACGATTGATAGCAATATCTAGGAAATTGTGAATTCCTCATTGAAAAAGCAGCGGCCTCGACTCTGAATTCTGAAGAGCCGAAAATTTATGGTCAATGGCAGCTCTTTGACCAGGGTTTGAGAAGTGTTTTGAGGACGTCTTGTTGTATCCAAACAAGTGATCCCACCATTTGTCCTGACTATAGATTGCGTGAACTACTGAATTGATTCCAATCTGAAAACACGGGGATTATATGAGGCAAGATTAATCATATCTGAAAATGTTTTTCACTATTTTAAACATCTTATTGATGCAGGTAATTCTACTGGATAGAACGGGAACATGGCCATATATAACTCGGTAAAAGTTCAGTCGAGTTGCTGCTGTCAGCATTCAAAGTTTTTTCGTCTAGACCAGTGGAATGTTTCCCAAGTACAGCTCAGCCGCGAATGGACCAGTTTTTAATCGAAATTCTATCTTCTTGGACCTCGCGGTACCAGAAGTCTTTATCTCCCGATGTCTACCAATCGTCCCAATGATTAATAAAACTGGTTAGTCTGATTCATTTAGTAACGAATATTTTAATCGAATTTTAGTCTTATGAAATAATGTCTTGACAGATTTGAAAAAATTTACAAATTGAAAAATTGTTGTGAGAATAAAATAAATGCTCACATTTAAACGTTCGAATGAACTTTTTCGAATAGGAATATGTCATATCTTATGAGTCGGCTAATATAGTATAATGAAGTTGAAACTGCATTCAGTCGATAATGATTCTGAGAGAGGACTCTTTTCGATCTCAATATATCTCGTTAAAACGGTTCAGCCTTGAAAAAAAATAAAGCAGAATATCATGCTTCAATTACAATTAATCTCTCTCTCTAGGTTTGATTGTAATAGAATTGATTAATACCCATTTGTTCACTACTGTATGTGTATGGTAACACTTTTTAAAAAAATAAATGTGTTTATAACCTATGTGATTTATTAAGTAAAATAAAAAAATTCTGTGTCTAGATCTCAATCGTCGAAGAGCAACAATAGGGTAAGGTCCTCGGCGCTGAATGGCCATTATCTAAGCACGTATCAAGGACTGGATAATGTAGCCGTGGACTTTAATATGGATCCTAAAGAACAGTGATTGGGTCTACACCTGCTCCAGGCATAAATTTCTTGACGATGGTGTATGAAGACCTCTCGTTTTGTCAGATCCTGTGAGATAATCCAATGGTTTGACTACAAAGAGTAAGAACAACTGAAATGGTTCCAAAAATCATATTACGGAAACCCTCTCCTAGGTAAATTGGTTTAAATATGAAAAGTGATTATCTTCCATAATAATATAATTGATGCAGAGTCCTCTACTGGGAACACTAGTACACTGGCCATATATGAAGGCAGAAAGGTCCCGAGAAGATGTTGCTGTCAGAATTGTCAGTTTTTCATTGGACCATTGAAAGTGCTGGCCATGTATATCAAGCTACGTATGACCAGTTCTTTTTTCTTGGAACTTGAGGTAAGTGTCTTTATGTCACAGTTACCCATTTACATTGTCTCTCTAATCTAGAAATGATTTGAAATGTTCAAATATGCAGAAGCAAAGCTTTTATTAATACATCCCAGGCTTTTATGATATTATATTGAGAGCTTTTAAAAGGTTGTGTGAAGAGAAAATTATATTTATGAGTTTAGATTAATAACCAGAGGCACTGAAAAATAAGCTCTTTAGATATCAAATCTCAATTTTATGGGTAGACCAATTGGATGAAATATTTTCCAATTAGCATTTTTTTTAAATATAAGTTTCTAAATATAGATTTTAGTAAATTAAATTTAATTGCCATCTATCGTTAAAATTTTACACAAATAAATTTACTGGCAATGCGATTTACAATGCTAAAATTTCATTTGAAAAGCTTTATAAGGCGTCTTTTTCTCATTTTGATTGCGTGGCCTTTTATAATATGTATATTAATTTATAATTTAAAATTATATAAATTCAACATGCGAAATTTTTATTCACGCTGTATCAGTCTTGATAAAAAGAATAAATAGTAATCAAAAGAAGAAATCAATACCATATGTTCAACACCATATATGTTTGTAACCCTATGTTTTATTATTTGACCAACCCGTGTGATCAATTGAGTGAATTAAACGATTTTGTTTCTATTTCCCAACCATTGGTCCAACGACAATGCGATCAGGAACCCCGCGCACTGTATACAGTACTTAAGCTCGTTGAAGTCCAAATTAAAGTAACCAAGGCCTGGAATGTGGATCCCAAAGAACAGTGATGTTCTGTTCAGGGTCAGTTCCGTGCGAAGATTCAAGAAATGGCTTCCGTAGACTTCTTGTCTCAGACTCTTTGCGCTCACCCTAATGGTCTCATTGCAAATATAAATAACTGGCCTCTCTCATCTGAGAATATAGGAGTTCCTTAAAGAACCACGTGGCTCACCTCTCATCCCTAACATCATCTACCTTTGATTACTCATCTCAACCTCCATCGATAAGTAAAACATCCATGATAAATCCTATATTGTAAATTGAATATTATATTTATCGTATTTTCTGATTTTAGAGAAGCATCACCTACCTGTTGAAATAACAATGTTTATGATGAATCCAATCGTATATAATCAATGTATCTCAACACATTACAGAATAATACTCGAATAGGATTATAATTTTAAGTATGATGATCACACCCAATCTTAACAAAGCATTAATAAACGATCGCTATTACATTAGGGTGAATCAAATTTTAAGGTGGAAGAACAAATTGTATAAATATGTTTGTGTTTTCTTTTTTCCTTTTTTAATCCTTACTCACAAAAGCAATATAATCTTTTAATGTCCCTTAATTGTGATTATAATCCAGCAATGATTCATAATCTAGTGACACTTTCAAAATTCGTGACAAATTGAAATAAAAAAATGAAATGCAATGTGACTTTTTCATTATAAATTTATCTAGCTTTTAAAGGGATTTGTTAGCATCGCTGTCGGTACTATGTAGCATCTCTAGATTGTCTATTCGTGGTCATTGATCCTATTCTGTGGTGCAGAACTTTCAGACTTAGCACACGATGTTCCTTTCTACTGGAACAAATAAAGAATCCTATTTGACCGACATGCCCAACTGCCTTAATCACTTCACAGCCGTCATTCCCAGCTCTGCCTGAACCCCCCCCAGCCATTCCCCCAACCACGCCCCGGTTTATCTTCCCAACCAGCCCCCTGCCAATCCCACCAAGCCAATTTCCCCCCAACTCCCCTACAGCCTATCCTACCTCCAACCCCACCTCCCAGTCAATCTTCCACCTCCCCCAGCCAACCCCTAATCCCCCTTCCCCCCTGCCAATCTCCCCAACCCCTAAACCCCTAACCCCCCTCCTTTTTTGCCCCTTTTTTCCTTTTTTTTATTTTCACTTATATAATCTTAGAATAGAAAACTACTCTAACCCACTATATATTAAAGGGTATGATAAAAATGCATGCTTTGTGTTTATTCAATATCAGAGATCTAGGGATATCCACAAATTCTCTCTCTCGATAAACATTCAAAGAATATAAGTTTGATTTGTTTATACATATAGAGCAGGATGTTCAAGACTCTTTTACATCTAGCTTTTTACAACCACAGAAAATATACACCAGATTAAGATTTATATAAATCATCTACAATATTAAAATGGAAATAAGGGTCACAAAGAAGAATATTTGAGATTAATAATTTTGAAACTTTAGCTAGATATAAGTTTTTATTTAATCTACATTTTACAAAAATTATTTAGTAGTAGATTTGTATATAGATTAAAATTTCCTTCGGAAACACGGCTTCTAGCTTTGTTCCTGTGGCCGAAAATAAATATCAAAATATAGAATCGCTAGAGCATCAGCCCGTTGTACACATCCTGCAAGTCATTTAAAGAATAATTAAACATTAAAATGTGTCTCTGTAATAGAATCAAACTCTTCTCACCTCCTTAAAATGTCCATTACAGAATAAGGAGATCAAGTATGTCAGATCATTATATAACACAAGTAAAGATACTACTTATATTAGAATAACTAATATTAGAATATTGTCGCGTATAAGGCCTCAAAATAACTACAACCTCCGCCAATAGATGGCGCTTTCGCCTGTTTCCGTATGCAACTTTTGTGGGAATCGCCGACTGCTGTGGTCCTGTTTCCTGGCGCAAAATAGTTGTAAATACACTTTTATGTTGTCCCCAGGAGGTGGCATAATGTAAATACCCGTTGTTTATTATTCCAGTTATATGTAATGTTTAGTAGAAAAGACAATAAAGAGGAGTGTTACTCTCGCCATCGCCACATTGCTGCTACTCTTTTGGTTTAGGATAGATACTACCAGGAGAAAGGAGTTCCACTTTAGTGGTAGTTCTCGGACGTCTTTGGGTGCTCTGCAGGGTACAGCTGCAGAGGGAGAGAAACGGGAGTCGGGTAGGTGATCCACGAAGGAGGAAACGGCGTCGTCGCGAGAACCGGAGGGTCAAGCCGCGACAATAAATTGCAGATCGAATGACAAAAATGAAATGAATTTTTAATGAATATACTTGTATATCCAGCTTAAAAAAAAGAATCCTTCAAGAAACGAGTCCACAATATTATATTTAATATGTGAAAAATAGTACAAATGTGTAATTGTACTGATATAAAGTGAATAAATTAAGAGACAGACATCTCCTTATCGTGCAACTGAAATTTGCTGATGGCTGGCACCATCTATCGGAATAAAAATCAACGAATCGTTGATTTTTATTCATTTTTCTCAATATATTTAATATATAACATTGATGCTCGATTTAACCACTGACCTAAAAATACACCTAACACTGATTGGGTGATGGACTCAATATTGTTTAGCCGATTGATGTCACGTGATAGTAAAGGACCAATCATCTATCTCGAAACCTACAATTCTATGCAAAAATTATAAACTGATTCGAGTGAGTTATAATATTTATAAACACGATTTATCAAAATGATGATTGCAATTAGTTTCTTTATTAGCTTAAACTAATAAAAGAATATTTAAACTCATTACAATTCTCCTTATTGATAGAATGTATTTATACATTACAATTTTTATTCTATAAGAAAATATTCAAAAAAAATAGTTTATAAAATCAACCTTGAAAACTAATGTTTTTAAATTCTAATAGATTATTTGAGAAATAGTATTTGATACAGAAATAGATAGACAAGATGAGGTATTAAAAAATGTATACACACAATCTGACGCGAATATATTTTGTATTAACCTCTCAAGCATCGTGCTTATTAAATTCGTCTATAGAAAGTTATTTTTTAAAAAAGTTATATTACAAGGGGTTTGTGTGGGGATATGATTTGTGAATTAGAATTTTAGAATTAGAGAAAAAAACGGAATAGAGACAGAGAGATTCTTGAGTTGAGATTTCTTGAAATTAAGAATAGTTTTTTTAAGAAGACGAATTCACTTTTATCGATTGTCTTCTGCCTGCGTTTATCATTTAGTAGAATACAATAAATTAAATCTATGTTATATTCGCAACTGATTAGCTTCACATGCATAGGTCTATATTCTTTGTTTACACTAGTTTCATCTAGTTTTCAATCTACTGCTGTTGAAGTCATTTAAGATTTGTCTAATACCTTTTGAAATACAAATATTAATAATGTTAATAATATTCACTTATATATATCTCAACGCTCATTTATTATCCAGATATTTACAGTATATTTATCTTCTGTTATAGGGTTCGAATACATCGAACCATATTTAAAAATGAAAATAAGGTGTTAAAAATGGTGTGGACTGGATTTTCTTCTTTTATTTTTAATCGTATATTTCAAACTTTAGGTCTTAGATCTTCTCCTATAGAATTCCTTTTATTTCTTTGAGAATTTTTTATTTTTCAAAGATGTTATAAATTTCAAAGTATCACAATGTCTCTGAATGATTTAAAAATGATAATTGACGAAATGAGCAGATTAATGCTAATAATATATTTTGTGTTATAAAGTCTTCATTCTTCAAAATTCGCGGTTCTTTCTTATTAAAGCCTTGCGTAGGACATAGAAAATGTATTTTTCTTTCCAAAAGTTTCTGATTTATGACAACCAAAATTCTCGATTGAAGAAGTGTAATTTTCAAAATTATCCACATCAATATTAAAATACGAGTTACTTTTTTTCGAAGTACACAGAGTTGAGTCAATGGTAAAAATGGTAATTATGTAGTGACTTAAGCGCAAAATATGTTTATACTTATTGAAAGCAGTTCGAAATTTGCATTTACTATGGTCTATGATTTTAAAAATACTGAATTTGTATTCTCGAAATGCGAGTACATTTATCGTACATTCTCAAACACCCTTTCTCAATTGAACAGCAAAATGCAGTTATAAAATTGAAATAGTTTATATGATAATTGTGGGGAATGATCTATTAGATAAAATTCATCAAAACAGAGTTCACCAGATCTAGGCGCACATCTAATATATGCACTTCCTTAGTAAATTCCTAAATAAATATTTTAAAAAGATATAGATTAATTAGATTCAAAAGTTCACATTTTCCGAATAATCCATAAAGGATTTACGGAATTGGAGCCATCACATTATCTTCCGAAGTTTTCATTATACTTGGTTCAGCATGTGAATTATTTGAAATAAAAGTAAGGCAAGAAATTAGAAAGAGCACTTCTTTCTCAGTGTTTATGATAAAATTCTCTTAGAAAAATCTTCCTTCTTGTAATTTATAATAAGGTTTTATGATACGAGTTGATGATAATTTGATGATAATCAAGTGTGAACACATTGATGAAGTTTTTAAGGCATGAAGTGATAAGCCTTCCATTCCGTTTCCATCTTGAAATTTATTCAAGGTTGCCTTGTTTCCGTCGCTTAGA
Source organism: Cordylochernes scorpioides (assembly GCA_030710605.1). Classification (NCBI taxonomy): domain Eukaryota; kingdom Metazoa; phylum Arthropoda; class Arachnida; order Pseudoscorpiones; family Chernetidae; genus Cordylochernes; species Cordylochernes scorpioides. The sequence continues at coordinate 78,464,635 of CP092869.1, read as the reverse complement.
TAATCATAAATAATTATTGCAGCCACCAACGTTCCAAACAGCTTCGATTTGCGATCTCCTGTGAAGAGTATTACTATTTATAAAGTGCCGAATAAGAATTCCTGATTTACAATTCTTCAACCACCTACGAATAACAATAAACAGCGTTGAATAAATAGACTGTTCAAAATGGCTTGCTTTGGCAGCTCAAAGTAAGTCAAATCTCACTGAAATGATAATGTTTATTATATCTGAATGAACCTGATATTTACCAAAGTTCAAATGCAGAATAAATGAAACTATTAAAGCACTAATTTTATTTTAAAATTAAACATACCTGCCATCAACTTCGAATAAAAAAAATTATAAGGAACGGTCTTTTCATTGGTGAACCTTCCAAGCGGTGTCACAAGTGTATTCTATCATACCGAATTTTGAGCTCTACCATTGTATTAGACGATCCTGCTTATATTTCCGACACTGAAGAGTTGAAAATTGGTTATACCACTTATAATATAGCTATGGAAATTAGCTTGGAGGACGGTTTAATTACATGACATTGCATTTGAGGAAAATAAGAAGTGTTTTATTTGAAATGGAATACTCGTTAATTAATGGTTTCATTTCCTGAAAATAGATGACACGTTATTGTATTATGTTCAAAAGCTCAAATACACCAATTGTACTTTTTGTTACAAACTAGATCATAAATATTTCTTAGAATTTCTTCGTTTACAAGTAAATTCCGTTTATGACTTAAAGGCATATTGAAGGTGCCTTGAAATAACCAGAACTAAAATAGCTATTCGAGCTATTTCCGTATTCTCTTAATTTAAATATAGCTATTGGGTATTTTAACTAACACTACATTGAACAGTCGGTTGTTAACTATGCAATTTCTATTGCTCAGTTAACTTCAATTATAATTCTTGATTGATAACTTTTCAATGTGTTCATGTATCCTTATTGTTATCTTTGTGTCTCTCCCTGCGATGTAGGATCAATATGTTTATTATAAATTACTCATCAAAATATTCTCAAAATGTAATAAAAACCAGGTTGTCCTGAAAATCTATTTAAAATAACAATTGGTAAGATGACTAGAAAAGGCACTTAGTGAATATTATGTCTGAACATAAGAGTGGGTATAAGCAATTACCTATTTATTTTGATTCTTACTATTGTTTTCAATTTTCTTTGTGGACCTTTGTTCTCCAGGAGAAATCCATTTAAGACGAGATGTTCAAATGAAAAGGCTCTTTTGTTGTTTTAAAAATATTGATGTGTGTGTGTGAGAGACAAAATTATGTATAATTTTATCGTATGTTCTCACATTCTAACATAATCTAATTTAAATATGTTCTGTTGATAGCGATATGTTCTGATTTAAGCATAAATTTGAACATGAGTGGTATAAAATTCCAGAGCAATAATAGAAAGGGAGCTCATTATCGTGGTAAACTCTAATATACATAATTGGCACCAATTTTTTAATTAAGAAATGTTCTTGTATCAGATGAACAAACAATTGATTTTTAAATACTTTATATCATCCTCGAAATGGAGCAATTACCAGAAATATTATCGAGAAATAAGGAATATAATTGAGTTGAAAGGTAAAAACACCTCATAGAAGATTTTAATATTCTGTATAGTAGATCATTTACCTGGGTTACTTCTGTTTACATTTAAGATTATAAAACGATAATATATGCTTGTTTTCTGTTTTGACTAGATTTCTTATCGACGTACATTATGTGTCTTGTCTACTTGTGATAACCTATTGTATACTTCCTATATATTTCTTAGCTATTTCTTATAAACTTATTTACTACGCCTATTCCACTTGGAACCTATTTTACCTTCAGATTCATATAATCATTATTATTAGTCATATTTACCTCCCCCTGTTGTTCTAACCTTGGAAAATGTTCACACAGTCCCCATGGAGCCAAAGCGGAGTAAGTTACCACACTTGGTATTGTCCCCACAGATATACTGACATGGTGATGGTGTCCAGGAAGATGGCTGATGATGCTCCAAGGACAAAGGCCGAGGAGGATGCACAGTTGGAGTAAGTGATTTACTTTATTCTGAACTATCAAACCTCACAACCTGTGTCCAGGATGGCGCTCACACTTTCCAAGCTGACCAATCCTCCACAGAAGGACAGCGATGAGGAAGATTAAGAAGTAAGTAACTCTACTACATATATGAAGTTTTTAAGTCATGAAGTGATAAGCCTTCCATTTAATTTCCATTTTGAAATTTATTCATTGGTCTTTTGGTACCGTCGCTTAGATAATCATAATCAATCATTGTAAACCCAACGTTCCAAACATCTTTGATTTGCGATATTTTGTGAATATCACTATTTATAAAGTGACGAATAAGAATCCTTTATTTACCAACTTAATCATCTACGAATAACAATAAACAGCATTGAATAATATTCTATCGAAGTCTTGGAACTTTGTCCCTAGTACCTTTGCGTCCATTTTCTTGCGGCGTGAAGAGCGGCTTTATCGTCGTCTATAGGGACATCGTCATCTTGGAAGGAAGTCTTGGCTTTGACACAGCGGTGGAATCCTGGAGCCAGTCTCTAAAAATGTGGATTACAGCACCCATGGCTTCAAATTCTTCTCGGCGATCTTCAGTTTGTCTTCCCTAACTTAGCCAGCATCTCCACCAAAATGCCACGTGGAAAATTAGGGAAGACAAAAACTTCAGGAGGAGATAAAAAAAATTATTTCAGGCAAGGACAAACTATGAATTGTAAACAAAAGATAAGCCACGAGGGAAATTTACAGAGTCGCCAGATATAAACATAAAAATGACCACTCTGTTAATAAAAAAATAATAAAAATTAATAAATACTATGTTACATAAATAAAATTAATAAATACAATGTTACATTATGTTTATTGTAAATTATTCATCAAAATATTCAAAATGTAATAAAAACCAGATTGTCCTGAAAATCGATTTAAAAGAACAATTGGTAAGATGACTAGAAAAGACACTTGAATATTATGTCTGAACATAAGAGCTGGGTATATGCATTTACCTATTTATTTTTGATTCTTAATATTTTTCCTAATTTTCTCTGTGTACTCTTTAAAAGAAATTTGTTCAAGACGATATGTCCAAATGGAAAGGCTCTTTTGTTGTTTTAAAAATATTGGTGACAAAATCAGATATAATTTATTCGTATGCTCTAACATATTATCATTTAAATATATGTTCTTTGATATTGACATGTTCTGATTTAAGCATAAATTTGAACATGAGTGGTATAAAATTCCAGAGCAATAATAGAAAGGGGGCTTATTATCGTGGTAAACTCTAATATAATTGGCACCAAATTTTAAATTTAAAAATGTTCTTGTATCAGATGAGCAAACAATTAATTTTTAAAAACTATTTTTCACCCTCGAAATGGAGCAATTAGCAGAAATATTATCGAGAAATAAGGGATATAATTGAGTTGAAAGGTAAAAACACCTCATAGATTTTCCTATTCTGTATAGTAGAGCATTAACTCGATTCACTTATGTTTACACTCAAGAATATGAAACAATAATATATGCTTGTTTTCTGTTTTAACTAGATTTATTATCGACATACATTATGTGTCTTGTCTACTTGTGATAACCTTTTGTTTACTTTCTATATATTTATTAGCTATTTTTTATGAACTTTTACTGTGCCCTATTCTACTTGGAACCTATTTTTCCTTCAGATTCATATAATCATTATTATTAGTCATATTTACCTCCCCCTGTTGTTCTAACCTTGGAAAATGTCCACACAGTCCCCATGGAGCCAAAGCCGAGTAAGTTACCACACTTGGTATTGTCCCCACAGATATACTGACATGGTGATGGTGAAAAGGAAGATGGCTGACGACGCCCCAAGGACAAAGGCCGAGGAGGATGCACAGTTGGAGTAAGTGAACTACTTTACCCTGAACTATCAAACCTCACAACCTGTGTCCAGGATGGCGCTCACACTTTCCAAGCTGACCAATCCTCCACAGAAGGACAGCGATGAGGAATATTAAGAAGTAAGTAACTCTACTACATATATGAAGTTTTTAAGCCATGAAGTGATAAGCCTTCTATTTAATTTCCATTTTGAAATTTATTCATTGGTCTTTTGGTACCGTCGCTTAGATAATCATAATCAATCATTGTAAACCCAACGTTCTAAACAACTTTGATTTGCGATATTTTGTGAATATCACTATTTATAAAGTGACGAATAAGAATCCTTGATTTACCAGCTCAATCATCTACGAATAACAATAAACAGCATTGAATAATATTCTATCGAAGTCTTGGAACTTTGTCCCTAGTACCTTTGCGTCCATTTTCTTGCGGCGTGAAGAGCGGCTTTATCGTCGTCTATAGGGACATTCTCATCTTAGAAGGAAGTCTTGGCGGTGGAATCCTGGAGCCAGTCTCTAAAAATGTGGATTACAGCACCCATGGCTTCAAATTCTTCTCGGCGATCTTCAGTTTGTCTTCCCTAACTTAGCCAGCATCTCCACCAAAATGCCACGTGGAAAATTAGGGAAGACAAAAACTTCAGGAGGAGATAAAAAAAAATATTTCAGGCAAGGACAAACTATGAATTGTAAACAAAAGATAAGCCACGAGGGAAATTTACAGAGTCGCCTGATATAAACATAAAAATGACCACTCTGTTGATAAAAAATAATAAAAATTAATAAATACTATGTTACATAAATAAAATTAATAAATACAATGTTACAATATGTTTATTGTAAATTATTCATCAAAATATTCAAAATGTATTAAAAACCAGATTGTCCTGAAAATCGATTTAAAAGAACAATTGGTAAGATGACTAGAAAAGACACTTGAATATTATGTCTGAACATAAGAGCTGGGTATATGAATTTACCTATTTATTTTTGATTCTTAATAATTTTTCCTAATTTTCTCTGTGTACTCTTCAAAAGAAATTTGTTCAAGACGATATTTCCAAATGGAAAGGCTCTTTTGTTGTTTTAAAAATATTGGTGACAAAATCAGATATAATTTATTCGTATGCTCTAACATATTATCATTTAAATATATGTTCTTTGATATTGACATGTTCTGATTTAAGCATAAATTTGAACATGAGTGGTATAAAATTTCATATCAATAATAGAAAGGGGGCTCATTATCGTGGTAAACTCTAATATACATAATTGGCACCAAATTTTTAATTAAGAAATGTTCCTGTATCAGATGAACAAACAATTGATTTTTAAATACTTTATATCATCCTCGAAGTGGAGCAATTACCAGAAAGGTATCGAGAAATAAGGAATATAATTGAGTTGAAAGGTAAAAACACCTCATAGATTTTAATATTCTGTATAGTAGAGCATTAACTCGATTCACTTCTGTTTACACTCAAAAATATGAAACAATAATATATGCTTATTTTCTGTTTTGACTAGATTTCTTATCTAGGTACATTATGCGTCTTGTCTACTTGTGATAACCTATTGTTTACTTCCTATATATTTATTAGCTATTTCTTATAAACTTTTTACTACGCCTATTCTACTTGGAACCTATATTTCCTTCAGATTTATATTATCATTATTATTAGTCATATTTACCTCCCCCTGTTGTTCTAACCTTGGAATGTGTTCACGCAGTCCCCTCGGAGCCAAGGCCGAGTAAGTTACCACAGTTGGTATTGTCCCCACAGATATACTGACATGGTGATGGTGTCCAGGAAGATGGCTGATGATGCTCCAAGGACAAAGGCCGAGGAGGATGCACAGTTGGAGTAAGTGATTTACTTTATTCTGAACTATCAAACCTTACAACCTGTGTCCAGGATGGCGCTCACACTTTCCAAGCTGACCAATCCTCCACAGAAGGACAGCGATGAGGAAGATTAAGAAGTAAGTAACTCTACTACATATATGAAGTTTTTAAGCCATGAAGTGATAAGCCTTCTATTTAATTTCCATTTTGAAATTTATTCATTGGTCTTTTGGTACCGTCGCTTAGATAATCATAATCAATCATTGTAAACCCAACGTTCTAAACAACTTTGATTTGCGATCTTTTGTGAATATCACTATTTATAAAGTGACGAATAAGAATCCTTGATTTACCAGCGCAAGCATCTACGAATAACAATAAACAGCATTGAATAAGTAGCTTGTTCAAATGGCTTGCTTTGGCAGCTCAAAGTAAGTCAAATCTAACTAAAATGATAAAAAAAATATTGCTGATATCGAACCTGATATTTACCAAAGTTCAAATGTCGAATAAATGGAACTATTGAAGCACAATACGACCAAATCTATTTTCCCTAAAATCCCGGAAAACTGGGCACTCCAGAAGTAGATGTCTCGCGTCTTGAATTTCACCTCCGCAGAAGCATCCTGGTTCCTTCACGGCGCCGATAGTTGCCAAAAATTTCCCAAAATTGCCATGATCTGTAATGAATTGGATATTATAAAAATTTGGACGGAAAAATCTTGGAATTCCAAATACGAAAAAGCTTCTGAAAATTTCATTAGTGTTCTCAAAAATTTCATTCATTTTTGCGTGTAAGAATGATTTGACTATACTTGGAGCATGGGGTTCGTAAGTAATTAGATCTTCAATGGACAGTTGAGCTGGATCAAATTTGATTATTCTGGATTCTATATAGTCTGTTAGGAGTGGAATATTTGCCAAGCTATGCACACAGTTTGATGAAGTGGTTTTGTATGCTCTAACTGCCCATAAAATGATCTGGTACTGCATGGAGTTCAATTTTTGTTTACAACGATTGTTTAAATATTTGAACCAAATTTCAGAACCGTATGTAAGTATAGGCCTAATGATTGTTTTGAAATAAAGTTAACCTCTTTTGAGTGTCTAAACCCCACATATTCCCACTTAGTGAAAATAGTAAATTTTTCATACGTCCTGCCTTACACAGAATATCATTAACATGCGGTGTAAAGTTAACTTTGTTTTTCCATTTATGATTAGAAATTTTCATTCCCAGAATTTTTACTTGCTTGACCGGCATTATTATATTGTTATTAACCTTAATAGGTATTTTTTGTCTGTTATGTAGGTATAGCATATTAGTCTTCTCTGTACTGATCGTTAATTTATTTCTATTACACCATTGGATCACATAATTTAAGGTGTATTCACTTGCGGTTTTTAGTCCTTCAATAGTCTTATTCCAGCAAATTATTGTAACCTCGTCTGCATAACATATAATATCTGCATTCATTGAATCAAAATTTATCAACAAATCATTTAGCAAAATATTCCATAGAATTGGTGATAAAGGTCCACCCTGTGGACATCCTTTAGTTAGTTTCTTATGAAAAGTTTCTGATTCGTATGTAAATTTCACCTCCCTTTCATTATTCAAATAAGATTTTATGATCCGTATTAAATCTGAGGGAACATCATCATTATCCATTCTTTTAATAATAGCAGGCCACCATGCATTGTCGAATGCACCCGCAATATCTATAGCTATCAAGGAAGTCAATTCTTTTTGTTTATGTTTCAATATAGTTTCTATAATTTTATCCATTCCAGTAATGGTTGATCTAGATTTCATAAAACCATGCTGCCTTGAGCTCATCAAATTATTCTCTAAATAATAGTTACTTAATTTATTTTTTATTATATTCTCAAATGTTTTAGATAGATTAGATGTCAATGATATAGGTCTATAACTTTTATTTATTTCATAATTCGTTTTGCCTGGATTTGAAATTATTTTTAAGAATGATTTTTCCATTCATCCGGATAATATCCCATTTCTATACATTTAATGAATAATTTATGCAGAATTGGGATTATTTTTATTTTAGCCTGTCTAATCATATTGTTACTAATGTAATCAGGGCCCGGTGCTTTTTTAATATTTGTTTTTAAAATTGTTTCCTCTATTTCCTTAGATTCGATATAAACACTACTTTTATTTTTATATTTAGGCGTATAATTTCTAATCAAAATATGATCATCTTTATCCAAACTTCCAATATCATCCTGAAATAGATCGTTCATTAAACTTTTTATTTTGTCGGTCTTTAAATGATCTGGTAAATTATCTATTAGTGGTAATCCTAAATTTCTATTTTTCGATCTCAATGACTTGAATATCCTGTAAGCATTACCAAATGAGTTATTTGAATGACTTTCTTCTATAAAAAATATCCAACTCGCTCTTTTTGCCTTTTTACTTTTATTTAAATATTTATTTCTCATTGATTTATTGGTCTTTTCAAGGGCATGCTCTAACATATTCTCATTTAAATATATGTTCTTTGATATTGACATGTTCTGATTTAAGCATAAATTTGAACATGAGTGGTATAAAATTTCATATCAATAATAGAAAGGGGGCTCATTATCGTGGTAAACTCTAATATACATAATTGGCACCAATTTTTTAATTAATAAATGTTCTTGTATCAGATAAGCAAACAATTGATTTTTAAAAACTATTTTTCACCCTCGAAATGGAGCAATTACCAGAAATATTATCGAGAAATAAGGAATATAATTGAGTTGAAAGGTAAAAACACCTCATAGAAGATTTTAATATTCTGTATAGTAGATCATTTACCTGGGTTACTTCTGTTTACATTTAAGAGTATAAAACAATAATATATGCTTGTTTTCTGTTTTGACTAGATTTCTTATCGACGTACATTATGTGTCTTGTCTACTTGTGATAACCTATTGTTTACTTCCTATATATTTCTTAGCTATTTCTTATAAACCTTTTTTCTAAGCCTATTCTACTTGGAACCTATTTTTCCTTCAGATTCATATAATCATTAATATTAGTCATATTTATCTCCTCTTGTTGTTCTAACCTTGGAATGTGTTCACGCAGTCCCCTCGGAGCCAAGGCAGAGTAAGTTACCACAGTTGGTATTGTCCCCACAGATATACTGACATGGTGATGGTGTCCAGGAAGATGGCTGATGATGCTCCAAGGACGAAGGCGGAAGAAGACGCCCAACTGGAGTAAGTGACTTAATTTACTCTGAACTGTTGAACCTCACAACAACTTTTGTCCAGGATGGCTCTGACCCTTTCCAAACTCATCAACCCACCAGAGGAGAGCAGCGATGAGGAGGAATAAGAGGTATGTAGCTCTACTACATAATACTTCTCTGTATTATTGAATTATAACACGACAAAACTTAATTTCATCAATCAAATATCGCTGTTTCAAAACATATATTTTAGAAGTATAACAAACAATAATATATTTGGGACTACCTAGGAAAGTGACGTATTTACATCCCAGAAGCAGTATAGTGTTAGCCCATTTCCAGGTATTGAATTATTTCAAGTTTATTTTCAAACCTGATAATATGTCGATATAATTATAATGACAAATCTTCAGATATTTTAATTTACCATTAGAGACTGATAATAAAATTCATATTCCTATAATATAAATATTATAAACCCCTAATATTAATATCATTCACGAACTCAACTATTATAGATACATTTACTCTTATAAAGTGCAAATATAATGAGAAAATGTGACACTTTAATGTCACAATATAAAAATAATAAGATATTCTACTGGTTTATTTTTTCTTATATTATACCGACTTGAGTCTGTTAGTCTAAAGAGTTTGTCTATCGATGGCGCAAATATTTTGCGTCTATTTTAACAGGAGAGAGAATCACACAGGATCATTCATTAAATAATATATATAACCAAAACTGAAGCTTATTTTATATTTGATATAAAGTATTAAATCATAACAAAATAAACACAATATTTCCAGACGCTTAACATTTCACTTTTTACTGCTTTTTTCACGATTTTGATGCTCTTTTTCAATGAGTAGAGTGAGCTGATTGTCTTGTTCTGTGGAACCTTATTCAATGAATTGTATCTTGAAAAAAAGATATGTTTGGGCTTTCAAAAAATTGTGTTTTTTTTTTTTTTAATTAATA
>CP092869.1:78413958-78454570 GCA_030710605.1 Cordylochernes scorpioides | reverse complement strand
GCCGAGGAGAATACACAGTTGGAGTAAGTGGACTACTTTACCCTGAACTATCAAACCTCACAACCTGTGTCCAGGATGGCGCTCACACTTTCCAAGCTGACCAATCCTCCACAGAAAGACAGCGATGAGGAAGATTAAGAAGTAAGTAACTCTACTACATATATGAAGTTTTTAAGTCATAAAGTGATAAGCCTTCCATTTAATTTCCATTTTGAAATTTATTTAATGGTCTTTTGGTACCGTCGCTTAGATAATCATAATCAATCATTGTAAACCCAACGTTCCAAACAACTTTGATTTGCGATCTTTTGTGAATATCACTATTTAAAAAGTGACGAATAAGAATCCTTGATTTACCAGCGCAAGCATCTACGAATAACAATAAACAGCATTGAATAAGTAGCCTGTTCAAATGGTTTGCTTTGGCAGCTCAGAGTAAGTCAAATCTAACTAAAATGATAAAAAAAATATTGCTGATATCGAACCTGATATTTACCAAAGTTCAAATCTCGAATAAATGGAACTATTGAAGCACAATTTTTATTTTCAAAATAAAGATACCTGCCTTCAACTGCGAAGAAAAATTATTATGAGGAACGGTCTCATCATTGGTGAACCTTCCAAGCGGTTTCACCAGTTTATTCTATCATACCACCTTTTAGAGTTCTACCATTATATTAGACGATTCTGCTTATATTTTCGACACTGAAGAGTTGAATATTGGTTATGATATTTAATCAAGCTATGGACATAAGATATAAGAACAGTAGAATTACATGAAAATGTGATGAGCTCAGCTCTTCCAATAATTTTCATCGTGGGTAATGATGTATTAGAAAAAAATATCAAAACAGAGTTCACCAGAGCCAGGTCCCAATTAGATTTTTAAAATGATAAATTCACATATTCCAATTAATGATTTTTTGGAATTGTAGCCCTCACATTATCTTCAGAAGTTTTCATTATACATGGTTGAGCATGTGAAACAAAGGTAAGGTAAAGAATCATAGAGTGAACTTCTTTCTCGCTGAATATTTATATCAAAATTCTCCTTAGAAAAAGCTTCCTTCTTGTAATTTATAATTAAGTTTGATGATATATAAAGCTTTTAGTCATGTGAAGCAATAAATCTTCATATATGTAGTAGAGATACTAACCTCCTAATCTTCCTCATCGCTGTCCTCCTGAGGAGGGTTGGTCAGCTTGAAGAGGGTTATCGCCATCCTGGACACAGGTTGTTGTGAGGTTCGACAGTTCAGAGTAAAGTAAGTCTCTTACACCAACTGGGCGTTTTCCTCGGCTTTGATCCTAGGAGCGTCGTCGGCCATCTTCCTGAACACCATCACCATGTCAGTATATCTGTGGGGACAATGCCAAGTGTGGTCAATAAGCCTTAAAGAAAACTCGTGCTGTTGTTTTTATTTCCTAAATATAGACTTTATTGGCTTATATTCAAAGGTTCAAATGCTTCAATGTCCTTTTGTATTACAAACCATGTTTTTCTTAGAAATTCTCTGTTAATAAGTCCATCTATGACTGAAAGACATATTTAAATCACCTGGTTAATGAGCAGATATGAATTTGACTAATAAAACATCTTTCCTATTTTTATATAGAGATATTAGTTAAAGACTACATACGTTGTCAACTATTCAATTTCTATTGCTCAGTTAACTGCATTTATCATTCTTGATTGATAACCATTTCAAATTGTTCTTGCATCGTTATTTTATCTTTGTACCTCTCCATGGGATGTGGGATTAATATGTTTATTGTAAATTATTCATCGAAATATTCTCAAAATGTAATAAAAACCAGGTTGTCCTGGATATCGATTTAAAAGAACAATTGGTAAGATGACTAGAAAAGACACTTAGTGAATATTATGTCTGAACATAAGAGCTGGTTATATGCATTTACCTATTTATTTTTTATTCTTAATATTTTTTCCTAATTTTCTCTGTGTACTCTTCAGAAGAAATCTATTCAAGACGATATGTCCAAATGGAAAGGCTCTTTTGTTGTTTTAAAAATATTGGTGACAAAATCAGATATAATTTATTCGTATGCTCTAATTATTAACTTTATTAACATCATGAAACGCGATATCCCAAACTCAGGGATATTTGCGTCAATACCTTTCACTGCATTACAGCAATTCGGCTATATACAATCCTGTTCAATTCATTATTTTACATAAATTAACTAAAGAAAATTGTCCAAAGAGAAAAACAAACAACAAAGCAAAACACACAGAGCAAGCATCGCAGTTCTTTTTTTTTCTAAGATTCCTTCTCTTTTTTCCAATTCAAGAGAAAGTTGTATATGTATTTACAAAATTGATCAAAATTTTTATACTTTTCTTTTTTGTCTACAAATTCATCAAGCTGTCCAATACGACCAAATCTATTTTCCCTAAAATCCCGGAAAACTGGGCACTCCAGAAGTAGATGTCTCGCGTCTTGAATTTCACCTCCGCAGAAGCATCCTGGTTCCTTCACGGCGCCGATAGTTGCCAAAAATTTCCCAAAATTGCCATGATCTGTAATGAATTGGATATTATAAAAATTTGGACGGAAAAATCTTGGAATTCCAAATACGAAAAAGCTTCTGAAAATTTCATTAGTGTTCTCAAAAATTTCATTCATTTTTGCGTGTAAGAATGATTTGACTATACTTGAAGCATGGGGTTCATAAGTAATTAGATCTTCAATGGACAGTTGAGCTAGATCAAATTTGATTATTCTGGATTCTATATAGTCTGTTAGGAGTGGAATATTTGCCAAGCTATGCACACAGTTTGATGAAGTGGTTTTGTATGCTCTAACTGCCCATAAAATGATCTGGTACTGCATGGAGTTCAATTTTTGTTTACAACGATTGTTTAAATATTTGAACCAAATTTCAGAACCGTATGTAAGTATAGGCCTAATGATTGTTTTGAATAAAGTTAACCTCTTTTGAGTGTCTAAACCCCACATATTGCCACTTAGTGAACATAATAAATTTTTCATACGTCCTGCCTTAAACAGAATATCATTAACATGCGGTGTAAAGTTAACTTTGTTTTTCCATTTATGATTAGAAATTTTCATTCCCAGAATTTTTACTTGCTTGACCGGCATTATTATATTGTTATTAACCTTAATAGGTATTTTTTGTCTGTTATGTAGGTATAGCATATTAGTCTTCTCTGTACTGATCGTTAATTTATTTCTATTACACCATTGGATCACATAATTTAAGGTGTATTCACTTGCGGTTTTTAGTCCTTCAATAGTCTTATTCCAGCAAATTATTGTAACGTCGTCTGCATAACATATAATATCTGCATTCATTGAATCAAAATTTATCAACAAATCATTTAGCAAAATATTCCATAGAATTGGTGATAAAGGTCCACCCTGTGGACATCCTTTAGTTAGTTTCTTATAAAAAGTTTTTGATTCGTATGTAAATTTCACCTCCCTTTCATTATTCAAATAAGATTTTATGATCCGTATTAAATCTGAGGGAACATCATCATTATCCATTCTTTTTATAATAGCAGGCCACCATGCATTGTCGAATGCACCCGCAATATCTATAGCTATCAAGGAAGTCAATTCTTTTTGTTTATGTTTCAATATAGTTTCTATAATTTTATCCATTCCAGTAATGGTTGATCTAGATTTCATAAAACCATGCTGCCTTGAGCTCATCAAATTATTCTCTAAATAATAGTTACTTAATTTATTTTTTATTATATTCTCAAATGTTTTAGATAGATTAGATGTCAATGATATAGGTCTATAACTTTTATTTATTTCATAATTCGTTTTTCCTGGTTTTGGAATTATTTTTAAGAATGATTTTTCCATTCATCCGGATAATATCCCATTTCTATACATTTAATGAATAATTTATGCAGAATTGGGATTATTTTTACTTTAGCCTGTCTAATCATATTGTTACTAATGTAATCAGGGCCCGGTGCTTTTTTAATATTTGTTTTTTAAATTGTTTCCTCTATATTTCCTTAGATTCGATATAAACACTACTTTTATTTTTATATTTAGGCGTATAATTTCTAATCAAAATATAATCATCTTTATCCAAACTTCCAATATCATCCTGAAATAGATCGTTCATTAAACTTTTTATTTTGTCGGTCTTTAAATGATCTGGTAAATTATCTATTAGTGGTAATCCTAAATTTCTATTTTTCGATCTCAATGACTTGAATATCCTGTAAGCATTACCAAATGAGTTATTTGAATGACTTTCTTCTATAAAAAATATCCAACTCGCTCTTTTTGCCTTTTTACTTTTATTTAAATATTTATTTCTCATTGATTTATTGGTCTTTTCAAGGACATGCTCTAACATATTCTCATTTAAATATATGTTCTTTGATATTGACATGTTTTGATTTAAGCATAAATTTGAACATGAGTGGTATAAAATTCCAGAGCAATAATAGAAAGGAGGCTCATTATCGAAGTAAACCCCAATATAATAGGCACCAAATTTTAAATTTAAAAATGTTCTTGTATCAGATGAGCAAACAATTAATTTTTAAAAACTATTTTTCACCCTCGAAATAGAGAAATTACCAGAAATATTATCGAAAAATAAGGAATATAATTGAGTTGAAAGGTAAAAACACCTCATAGATTTTAATATTCTGTATAGTAGAGCATTAACTCGATTCACTTTTGTTTACACTCAAGAATATGAAACAATAATATATGCTTGTTTTCTGTTTTAACTAGATTTCTTATCGACGTACATTATGTGTCTTGTCTACTTGTGATAACCTATTGTTTACTTCCTATATATTTCTTAGCTATTTCTTATAAACTTTTTACTACGCCTATTCTACTTGGAACCTATTTTTCCTTCAGATTCATATAATCATTATTATTATTATTAGTCATATTTACCCCTCCTGTTGTTCTAACCTTGGAATGTGTTCACACAGTCCCCTCGGAGGAAAGGCAGAGTAAGTTACCACACTTGGTATTGTCCCCACAGATATATTGACATGGTAATGGTGAACAGGAAGATGGTCGACGACGCCCCAAGGACAAAGGCCGAGGAGGATGCACAGTTGGAGTAAGTGGACTATTTTACCCTGAACTATCAAACCTCACAACCTGTGTCCAGGATGGCGCTCACACTTTCCAAGCTGACCAATCCTCCACAGAAGGACAGCGATGAGGAAGATTAAGAAGTAAGCAACTCTACTACATATATGAAGTTTTAAGTCATTAAGTGATAAGCCTTCCATTTAATTTCCATTTTGAAATTTATTCAATGGTCTTTTGGTACCGTCGCTTAGATAATCATAATCAATCATTGTAAACCCAACGTTCCGAACAACTTTGATTTGCGATCTTTTTGTGAATATCACTATTTATAAAGTGACGAATAAGAATCCTTGATTTACCAGCGCAAGCATCTACGAATAACAATAAACAGCATTGAATAAGTAGCTTGTTCAAATGGCTTGCTTTGGCAGCTCAAAGTAAGTCAAATCTAACTAAAATGATAAAAAAAAATATTGCTGATATCGAACCTGATATTTACCAAAGTTCGAATCTCGAATAAATGGAACTATTGAAGCACAATTTTTATTTTCAAAATAAAGATACCTGCCTTCAACTGCGAAGAAAAATTATTATGAGGAACGGTCTCATCATTGGTGAACCTTCCAAGCGGTTTCACCAGTTTATTCTATCATACCACCTTTTAGAGTATGATAGAGTCTACCATTATATTAGACGATTCTGCTTATATTTTCGACACTGAAGAGTTGAATATTGGTTATGATATTTAATCAAGCTATGGACATAAGATATAAGAACAGTAGAATTACATGAAAATGTGATGAGCTCAGCTCTTCCAATAATTTTCATCGTGGGTAATGATGTATTAGAAAAAAATATCAAAACAGAGTTCACCAGAGCCAGGTCCCAATTAGATTTTTAAAATGATAAATTCACATATTCCAATTAATGATTTTTTGGAATTGTAGCCCTCACATTATCTTCAGAAGTTTTCATTATACATGGTTGAGCATGTGAAACAAAGGTAAGGTAAAGAATCATAAAGTGAACTTCTTTCTCGCTGAATATTTATATCAAAATTCTCCTTAGAAAAAGCTTCCTTCTTGTAATTTATAATTAAGTTTGATGATATATAAAACTTTTAGTCATGTGTGTGAAGCAATAAGCCTTCCTATATGTAGTAGAGATACTAACCTCCTAATCTTCCTCATCGCTGTCCTCCTGAGGAGGGTTGGTCAGCTTGAAGAGGGTTATCGCCATCCTGGACACAGGTTGTTGTGAGGTTCGACAGTTCAGAGTAAAGTAAGTCTCTTACTCCAACTGGGCGTTTTCCTCGGCTTTGATCCTAGGAGCGTCGTCGGCCATGCTCCTGAACACCATCACCATGTCAGTATATCTGTGGGGACAATGCCAAATGTGGTCAATAAGCCTTAAAGAAAACTCGTGCTGTTGTTTTTATTTCCTAAATATAGACTTTATTGGCTTATATTCAAAGGTTCAAATGCTTCAATGTCCTTTTGTAATACAAACCATGTTTTTTTAGAAATTCTCTGTTAATAAGTCCATCTATGACTGAAAGACATATTTAAATCACCTGGTTAATGACCAGATATAAATTTGACTAATCAAACATCTTCCCTATTTTTATATAGAGATATTAGTTAAAGACTACATACGTTGTCAACTATTCAATTTCTATTGCTCAGTTAACTGCATTTATCATTCTTAATTGATAACCATTTCAAATTGTTCTTGCATCGTTATTTTATCTTTGTACCTCTCCTTGGGATGTGGGATTAATATGTTTATTGTAAATTATTCATCGAAATATTCTCAAAATGTAATAAAAACCAGGTTGTCCTGGATATCGATTTAAAAGAACAATTGGTAAGATGACTAGAAAAGACACTTAGTGAATATTATGTCTGAACATAAGAGCTGGGTATATGCATTTACCTATTTATTTTTTATTCTTAATATTTTTTCCTAATTTTCTCTGTGTACTCTTCAGAAGAAATCTATTCAAGACGATATGTCCAAATGGAAAGGCTCTTTTGTTGTTTTAAAAATATTGGTGACAAAATCAGATATAATTTATTCGTATGCTCTAATTATTAACTTTATTAACATCATGAAACGCGATATCCCAAACTCAGGGATATTTGCGTCAATACCTTTCACTGCATTACAGCAATTCGGCTATATACAATCCTGTTCAATTCATTATTTTACATAAATTAACTAAAGAAAATTGTCCAAAGACAAAAACAAACAACAAAGCAAAACACACAGAGCAAGCATCGCAGTTCTTTTTTTTTTTTTCTCTAAGATTCCTTCTCTTTTTTCCAATTCAAGAGAAAGTTGTATATGTATTTACAAAATTGATCAAAATTTTTATACTTTTCTTTTTTGTCTACAAATTCATCAAGCTGTCCAATACGACCAAATCTATTTTCCCTAAAATCCCGGAAAACTGGGCACTCCAGAAGTAGATGTCTCGCGTCTTGAATTTCACCTCCGCAGAAGCATCCTGGTTCCTTCACGGCGCCGATAGTTGCCAAAAATTTCCCAAAATTGCCATGATCTGTAATGAATTGGATATTATAAAAATTTGGACGGAAAAATCTTGGAATTCCAAATACGAAAAAGCTTCTGAAAATTTCATTAGTGTTCTCAAAAATTTCATTCATTTTTGCGTGTAAGAATGATTTGACTATACTTGGAGCATGGGGTTCGTAAGTAATTAGATCTTCAATGGACAGTTGAGCTGGATCAAATTTGATTATTCTGGATTCTATATAGTCTGTTAGGAGTGGAATATTTGCCAAGCTATGCACACAGTTTGATGAAGTGGTTTTGTATGCTCTAACTGCCCATAAAATGATCTGGTACTGCATGGAGTTCAATTTTTGTTTACAACGATTGTTTAAATATTTGAACCAAATTTCAGAACCGTATGTAAGTATAGGCCTAATGATTGTTTTGAAATAAAGTTAACCTCTTTTGAGTGTCTAAACCCCACATATTGCCACTTAGTGAACATAGTAAATTTTTCATACGTCCTGCCTTACACAGAATATCATTAACATGCGGTGTAAAGTTAACTTTGTTTTTCCATTTATGATTAGAAATTTTCATTCCCAGAATTTTTACTTGCTTGACCGGCATTATTATATTGTTATTAACCTTAATAGGTATTTTTTGTCTGTTATGTAGGTATAGCATATTAGTCTTCTCTGTACTGATCGTTAATTTATTTCTATTACACCATTGGATCACATAATTTAAGGTGTATTCACTTGCGGTTTTTAGTCCTTCAATAGTCTTATTCCAGCAAATTATTGTAACGTTGTCTGCATAACATATAATATCTGCATTCATTGAATCAAAATTTATCAACAAATCATTTAGCAAAATATTCCATAGAATTGGTGATAAAGGTCCACCCTGTGGACATCCTTTAGTTAGTTTCTTATGAAAAGTTTCTGATTCGTATGTAAATTTCACCTCCCTTTCATTATTCAAATAAGATTTTATGATCCGTATTAAATCTGAGGGAACATCATCATTATCCATTCTTTTAATAATAGCAGGCCACCATGCATTGTCGAATGCACCCGCAATATCTATAGCTATCAAGGAAGTCAATTCTTTTTGTTTATGTTTCAATATAGTTTCTATAATTTTATCCATTCCAGTAATGGTTGATCTAGATTTCATAAAACCATGCTGCCTTGAGCTCATCAAATTATTCTCTAAATAATAGTTACTTAATTTATTTTTTATTATATTCTCAAATGTTTTAGATAGATTAGATGTCAATGATATAGGTCTATAACTTTTATTTATTTCATAATTCGTTTTGCCTGGATTTGAAATTATTTTTAAGAATGATTTTTCCATTCATCCGGATAATTTCCCATTTCTATACATTTAATGAATAATTTATGCAGAATTGGGATTATTTTTATTTTAGCCTGTCTAATCATATTGTTACTAATGTAATCAGGGCCCGGTGCTTTTTTAATATTTGTTTTTAAAATTGTTTCCTCTATTTCCTTAGATTCGATATAAACACTACTTTTATTTTTATATTTAGGCGTATAATTTCTAATCAAAATATGATCATCTTTATCCAAACTTCCAATATCATCCTGAAATAGATCGTTCATTAAACTTTTTATTTTGTCGGTCTTTAAATGATCTGGTAAATTATCTATTAGTGGTAATCCTAAATTTCTATTTTTCGATCTCAATGACTTGAATATCCTGTAAGCATTACCAAATGAGTTATTTGAATGACTTTCTTCTATAAAAAATATCCAACTCGCTCTTTTTGCCTTTTTACTTTTATTTAAATATTTATTTCTCATTGATTTATTGGTCTTTTCAAGGACATGCTCTAACATATTCTCATTTAAATATATGTTCTTTGATATTGACATGTTCTGATTTAAGCATAAATTTGAACATGAGTGGTATAAAATTTCATATCAATAATAGAAAGGGGGCTCATTATCGTGGTAAACTCTAATATACATAATTGGCACCAATTTTTTTAATTAATAAATGTTCTTGTATCAGATAAGCAAACAATTGATTTTTAAAAACTATTTTTCACCCTCGAAATGGAGCAATTACCAGAAATATTATCGAGAAATAAGGAATATAATTGAGTTGAAAGGTAAAACACCTCATAGAAGATTTTAATATTCTGTATAGTAGATCATTTACCTGGGTTACTTCTGTTTACATTTAAGAGTATAAAACAATAATATATGCTTGTTTTCTGTTTTGACTAGATTTCTTATCGACGTACATTATGTGTCTTGTCTACTTGTGATAACCTATTGTTTACTTCCTATATATTTCTTAGCTATTTCTTATAAACCTTTTTTCTAAGCCTATTCTACTTGGAACCTATTTTTCCTTCAGATTCATATAATCATTAATATTAGTCATATTTATCTCCTCTTGTTGTTCTAACCTTGGAATGTGTTCACGCAGTCCCCTCGGAGCCAAGGCCGAGTAAGTTACCACACTTGGTATTGTCCCCACAGATATACTGACATGGTGATGGTGTATAGGAATATGGCTGATGATGCTCCAAGGACGAAGGCGGAAGAAGACGCCCAACTGGAGTAAGTGACTTACTTTACTCTGAACTGTTGAACCTCACAACAACTTTTGTCCAGGATGGCTCTGACCCTTTCCAAACTCATCAACCCACCAGAGGAGAGCAGCGATGAGGAGGAATAAGAGGTATGTAGCTCTACTACATAATACTTCTCTGTATTATTGAATTATAACACGACAAAACTTAATTTCATCAATCAAATATCGCTGTTTCAAAACATATATTTTAGAAGTATAACAAAGAATAATATATTTGGGACTACCTAGGAAAGTGACGTATTTACATCCCAGAAGCAGTATAGTGTTAGCCCATTTCCAGGTATTGAATTATTTCAAGTTTATTTTCAAACCTGATAATATGTCGATATAATTATAATGACAAATCTTCAGATATTTTAATTTACCATTAGAGACTGATAATAAAATTCATATTCCTATAATATAAATATTATAAACCCCTAATATTAATATCATTCACGAACTCAACTATTATAGATACATTTACTCTTATAAAGTGCAAATATAATGAGAAAATGTCACAATATAAAAATAATAAGATATTCTACTGGTTTATTTTTTCTTATATTATACCGACTTGAGTCTGTTAGTCTAAAGAGTTTGTCTATAGATGGCGCAAATATTTTGCGTCTATTTTAACAGGAGAGAGAATCACACAGGATCATTCATTAAATAATATATATAACCAAAACTAAGGCTTATTTTATATTTGATATAAAGTATTAAATCATAACAAAATAAACACAATAATTCCAGACGCTTAACATTTCACTTTTTACTGCTTTTTTTTCACGATTTTGATGCTCTTTTTCAATGAGTAGAGTGAGCTGATTGTCTTGTTCTGTGGAACCTTATTCAATGAATTGTATCTTGAAAAAAAGATATGTTTGGGCTTTCAAAAAATTGTGTTTTTTTTTTTTTTTAATTAATAAGATTTTCATCAAAACCCAGTTACTCCTTTTTAATGATCATATTTAACCTGTATTACTATATTCCACAAATTATATATATATGTAGAACGACGTTTGACAATTTTACCGCAAATGCTACTTTAGAACGAAACTCGTAATTTTATTTTAAGGAGAATTTTACCGCAAATGTTTCTAACGAATGAAAAATCTTAATTTTATTTTTCGATTTTTAGTTCAAAAGAAACATTTGCGGTAAAATTTGTCAAACGTCGTTCTAAAATCATAAGCTGCATTATATTGTATTATTTATATATATGTTTGTGCTTTTTTCATTGAGGTTATAAATTTGCGTCTTGCTTCGCAGAAAATGATTTTACTCACTCTAGGTTTTTTTTCTGTAATATAGGTTTCGTACGTAATGGAACTTTCGTCTTAGCATTTCAAAGTAAAGCTAAACTTTTATTACATACGCAACTTATAGTAAAGAATCCTAGAGTGAACAAAATCATTTTTTGCGAAGCAAGACGCAAATTAATAACAGCAATGAAAACAACAAATATGTATATAAGTTGTGGAATATAGTAATAGGTAAAATATAGCAGCGAAGAATCATCTATTCTCTTCAACATATTTATTACAAGCATTTTATCTTTATTATATATGAGAGATAGTTATTTCCTCATAGTTTTTATCTAAGTTTATACAAATGTTTTTTTCTCTAGGCGTCCTTCTTTTCCCTCTTCCTAAGGAAATTCTTCAGCCTGAAATAATTTTCCATCATGTTGAATTCCTTGTGGAAGGCATCAAACCTCCGAACATCCAACGCAGGTGAAATAGATGATCGACTTCCATATTCAATTAATCATTAATAGCAAATTTCAGGTGAGTTACCTCATTCAAATATTCTTTGAAACTTCAAATAAATGAAAGATATAAATATAGTTCAAATTAATGCATTACAAACAGAGAGTGAGAGTGTGTTAGGAGATCTTGGTATCGTCAAATCTATTAACCAGCCATGATTCTTAATCTAGAGAGATGGGAGTTGACAATTGACACCTTTAATGACATCTTGTCCATACATGGTCGAAGTGTACAATCCCGGAATAATGAGAAATTTACTATGATGATGAGGATTATATTTATAAAATTAAAATCAATCTATATACAGTTGAATTATACTTGGCGGAGAGTGAGACATTCGTAAAAAAAAGGTATAATGAATGGACAAATTGTAATATACATAACTATTTTAAATTCAGCTAGCCTCCTAACGTTAACTATTTAATAAGCCATTGTTGGCATCACTGTCTGTACTGTGTGACAGTTGTCATGTGTCTAGTTATGGTCAGTAAAGTCATTCTGTGATGCAGACCTCCGTGAATTCGTCATACAATGTCCCTTCGAACTGGGACAACTAGAG
Source organism: Cordylochernes scorpioides (assembly GCA_030710605.1). Lineage (NCBI taxonomy): Eukaryota > Metazoa > Arthropoda > Arachnida > Pseudoscorpiones > Chernetidae > Cordylochernes > Cordylochernes scorpioides. The sequence goes on along the minus strand of CP092869.1, from coordinate 78,442,031 downwards.
AATCCTCTAGCGTTTTACCTTTACAGCTGCTCATGTCACTTCTATCATTCCTCAGTTTTACCTGACCCCACAATCCATACCCTCCACCCCAGTCATTCCACTATCAACCCTTCCCCTAGCAAAACTTCCCAATACTCCCTCTTTCTGTCGATCACCTCAAGCCACCCTTCAAACCTTGTACCCCAACTCCCTCCAATCAACCTTTTCCAGCCAATCCCCTCTAACAACCCCTTCTCCCCCTTTTTTTACTTATACTAATATAATTTTTATACTAATATATCTAGAGCCCAGTATTTATTAAAGGGTATATTGTTTATAAACGATTTTTTTTTTTTTTCATTTTAGATTTAGTTATTTAAAAAAAAAAAAGCTCCCGAGATTTAATTTAATACAAGGGCCGGCAATCTTTTGAGTTAGAAGAGTCAAAAAAATTACGAAGAAAATACGACGAAGAAAATATTACGAAAATTATCAAGAAAAATGATCACTTTATCGAGAGATTCAAATTTACGAGTTTCAAATTATCAAAATATATCTATTATTTTCGAGTATTTTTCAAGGGACCGGGGAAAAATGTTCACTAGATAAAACGATCATTTTGTAATGTAGAAAATTAGGAAAGCCAAAATTCAGAATGACACGGCACACAGGGACCGGGAAAAAATGATCACTTTATCGAAAGATTCAAATTTACGAGTTTCAAATTATCAAAATATATCTATTATTTTTTTATAAGTTTATAGAGAATTGTTTTAACAAATGTTCGTTAGACAAACCTTTACTCGGGTAAAACCCGGGCAAAGCCGGGTACATCCGCTAGTTATCCAATAAATAATATTTGCGTATTGAACTAAAGAGCGGCAGCTTCACGTCCAAAGAGCCGCAGTTTGCCACCCCTGGTTTAATAAATGTATGATCAATTTTTGCTTATATATAGCACTCTGCTTAGGAATCGTTTACATCTAGCTGTTTCAACCACAGAAAATATAAACGATATCAAACATTTTTATAGTTTATACACAATTTTCAATAAGAAATGTAGTCTAATGACCAATATTTGGAGAGAAATAAATAAAGAGATTAATATAAGTGTACTTTTAGCCAGAAAAGTTTTTTTATTTCATCTACATTTTAACAAAGTAATTTTTTTCTCGTCACAGGATCAAAATATAAAGATGCATGCGGCAGGTTTATATAGAATTAATATATGACCAGTTGCAAATAAAAGACACGCTATATCCGATATGGATAATTGCGCGTGATACTATATACAATAATTCATATTGTGTTAGAGAGGTAACAGATTTATCAAAAAGAAAATAAACAATTAAGAAAAAGAGCATTAAATAAACATACACATTAAACAAATAAGCAACAACATAAGCAGATAGACGAAACAACAAAGTAGTTATTTACAATATGTTGCGCAATGATGGAGGTTGATTTAATGAAGTTATCTGTAATAATTAGTATCGTGGAGGGAGAAATTTGATTAAGTTGAGCTATTCACAATTAGTTATACTTTAAAGTAACTTTAAATAATTACTAAGTTACTTTAAAATATAATTAATTGTAAATAACTCAATTTGATCAACTTTCTCTATCCACGATACTAATTATTACAGATAACTTCATTAAATCAACTTCCATAATTGCTTAACATATTGTAAATAACTACCTTGCGGTTTAAATCAAAATCAAATCGCATAGTAGTGTATTTCCTCAAGCTGCATGAAGCTGTTTTATATAGAATTTGATTAGTGACTTGGATGTCGTTTCAAATTGAAATCACCACATTAATTTGCTCAAAAATTAAAAAGTATATATAATTTTTATAGTCTTGTCTCAAGGATTCTGTCGAAACTCAATGAAATAAAATATTTTCTGAAATAAACGTTCACTTTTATAAATGTATCCTCAGTCTTCAAGATGATTGTAGCTTATTCCCATGAATATATATACAGTAAAACCTTCATGAGAGGACACCCGCGCTAGAGGACACCTCTTCCTAAAGGACACTTTGGCTCTGCAATTAGGTGTTCTTTACAGGGAGGTTCTACCGTAGATGGTAATTTTTCCAAGAGGATATTGATCTATGAAAAAATGTAACCTCTCCTTTCAAAATAAACGTATAAAATAGACGCCATCTATTGACCGTCGCCGCAAAACTAGACCGTGGCCGCAAAGCCACAACACCAGCTTTAAAATACTGAGAAGCGTTCACCAGGAGACCATGGTTTCGGGCTAATGGCCCTCGTTAGTCCAGGGCGGACTTTATCCATTAAATCCACAAGATGGATTTAATACATCCACATATGGATGTAAATTTTGCTGGAAGGATATTAATATATAAAAATAAAGGTCACCTCTCCCGTGAATATATCCTATAAAATTATATTTTTACAAGAATACTATTAAATACTATTGAAAAAACAATATGCACTATTTTATTGTTTTATTTAGAAAAAAAGGAGGAGCAAGTTTTCGAACCACGAACTTTTCAAAGGGCCATCTTGAATTCTAACTTGGGACAAGTTTATTCCTTTGCCAATAATAATATACTGAGAAAACTTTTTACGAATATATGAATCCATTATTATTAAGGAGTAGGTTTTAAGAAATAGTATTTACTTACTTTGCATCTTTGCATGAAATTCCTATTACATTGCCTCATTGCCAGATTTATGAATAAGTTTGAACTGTTGACTCGAATAATGTTGAAGGTGGAAATTCTAGGATATTTCTACGATATAATAAAAATTGCTATAATTTGATATTTGTTGTAATTTTATACGCGCTAATTTTAATTTTTGTTGATTATTGCAGCTTTGTTAGACTGATTAGTTGGCTAGCGGTTCATGGATAGATCAGGCCACTGATAGGCGTGAGCTGTTAGTGTATATATAATTTTATCAAGTTAATATCTTGTCCTTCCTTATTGTTTATAAATACCTTTAAGTAATAAAGGATCTTTGTAATTATCAGCCTTCTTTCTCTTCTATGAATATATAAATTTTTCCCAACAGGTATTATATTAATTTGTATAAAAGTTCCAAGTATTTACACCGTAAAATCCCTAGCAATAATTTACGCCTTTATAATTTCATTCGAAATGATCAAAGGTGGGTACAATTTCTAAGATATCTGATAGATTACACAACCAATTCCATTTTATAATCCAGATGCTTGAAAAAGCTGAAGGTGTATGAAAGATTGACCAAGAGATAGGATTACATCCCCCCCACAGCTATATATACCGGATGGAGGGGCACCCCGCCCAGAAGTATATAACCCCGGTATCTGAGGACAACAGCCATGTCTCCACCGTCACCTTCTGTCTCCTCCTGGCCGCCCCAGCCCTGGCCATCTACCCGAGTCCCTACAAGTTCGGCTACGACGTAGACGACGGCTACTACAACCGTCACCACCACAACGACGTCTACGGGGCCAAGACGGGGAGCTACGGCTACACCCATGGGATCTACCGCCATGTGTCTTACGTCGCTGATGGACAAGGGCGTATGTGTCGACCAACGAGCCTGGAACTGCCCCACAAGATCCTGCTGACGTCAAGATGTACGCCAAGCCTGTAGCTGTCTACCTGAAGCCTGCCTACAACAAGCCCGAACCTTCATACAACAAGCCCGAACCTTCATACAACAAGCCCGAACCTTCCTACAACAAGCCCGAACCTTCATACTACAAGCCTAAGCCAGCGTACAACAAGCCTGAGCCAGCTTACTACAAGCCTGAAGCTACCTACCATAAATACTGAACACATATTATTAACCATAGAATAGAGTGGTGCCAATATTGCTATAAAACCATTGTACAGAAAAGAAAATGTTTTCAAACGCAGTTTTGTTAGCATTTTATACTTGCTGTTTTATATCTAAAGAATAATAAATATTTATTTATCAAGCTAGCGTTATATATAAATATACACACCAAAAGTTACGGGAGCCGACCAATTAGACAGTTTGACAGCATCCACATGAGTTCAATGATTACTAGGTTTGAAATACACCGTCCCCTCCTCTTCTAGGATACACCTCCCTCTAAATACACGGTTATACGAAATACCCAACCAATTACAGTAGAACCTCCCTTTAGCAGAAGCCTCTCTGCAAAGAACAGTTTCCATTTGCATTTTTACTATTTAGAAACTCTCCGGTAAGAGTACAACTCTCCCTAAAGGAAACTTTGGCTCTACAATTAGGTGTTGTCCTTTACAGAGAGGTTCTACTGTATTTATTTTTTAAAATCTGCTTAATTCTATAATTTTACATACCGCTGATTTGCTCAAGCCTTATTCCACACCAAAATATTGTTTATAAATGCATACACTGTGGTTGATATATTAATATATATATTGTAACAAAGTATTTATTAATTTTATTATTTTTTATTAACAGAGTGGTAATTTTTATGTTTATATTTTGCTACTCTGAAAATTTCCCTCGTGGCTTATCTTTTGTTTACCATTCATAGTTTGTTCTTGCCTGAAATAAATTGTTGTCTCCTCCTGAAGTTTTTGTCTTCCCTAATTTTTCATGTGGCATTTTGGTGGAGATGCTGGGTGAATTAGGGAAGACAAACTGAAGACCGCCGAGAAGACCTTGAAGCCATGGGTGCTGTGAAATACATTTTCGGAGACTGACTCCAGGATTCCACCGGCGTGCTAAAGCCAAGACTTCCCTCGAAGATGACGATGTCCCTATAGACGATACGACGACAAAGCCGCTCTTCACGCCGCAAGAAAAAGGACGCAAAGGTACTAGGGACAAAGTTCCAAGACTTCGATGGAATTCTTGGCAGAAGCACGTCAGATCCATGTCAGTATCTACAATTTTGCTAGCTGTGGGTCACAGCTCCCATAGGGGAGGGAATGGGCTTGTAGTATGAAGGTTCGGGCTTGTTGTAGGATGGCTTGGGCTTGTAGTATGAAGGTTCGGGCTTGTTGTAAGCTAGTTCGGGCTTGTAGTATGAAGGTTCAGGCTTGTTGTAGGCTGGTTCGGGCTTGTAGTATGAAGGTTCGGGCTTGGTTCTGTTTACTACATATCGTAAAGTTAGATAGAGTTTAACAAAACACCTACATAGATGGAATGCCAATCAATTTCAGCAAAGAAGACCCAACTATGATAAATTTAAGTCTTTGTGGAGAAAATTGAACAGCTTCAAGTGCTTGAAAGAACAGAATTAATGCAAGCGATCTTTTGTGAACAAGCGATCATATCGTAAAGTTAGATAGAGTTTAACAAAACACCTACATAGATGGAATGCCAATCAATTTCAGCAAAGAAGACCCAACTATGATAAATTTAAGTCTTTGTGGAGAAAATTGAACAGCTTCAAGTGCTTGAAAGAACAGAATTAATGCAAGCGATCTTTTGTGAACAAGCGATCTTTTGCCACCAAGCGATCTTTTGCTACCAAGCGATCTTTTGCCACCAAGCGATCTTTTGCTACCAAGCGATCTTTTGCTACCAAGCGATCTTTTGCTACCAAGCCATCTTTTGCCACCAAGCAATCTTTTGAGATCAGAGCGATCTTTTGCCACCAGGTGATTCTTTGCCACCAAGCGATCTTTTGAGATCAGAGCGATCAAGGCGATATTTTGCCATTAGGCAAATTTTTGTGACAAGGCGATCTCTCGCGACCAAGCGAACTTTTAAGACCAGAGCAATCAAGCAACTCCATGGGTAGCTGCTGTAGCAAGAAGAAGAGACGTAAGGAGTAAGTGGATTTTCTGTTTACTACATATCGTAAAGTTAGATAGAGTTTAACAAAACACCTACATAGATGGAATGCCAATCAATTTCAGCAAAGAAGACCCAACTATGATAAATTTAAGTCTTTGTGGAGAAAATTGAACAGCTTCAAGTGCTTGAAAGAACAGAATTAAATGCATCAGATTTTTTTGTATATGATCAAACTGAGCTAACTAAGCGCATAAATTATTTCCTAAGAACAATTTTCAATTCAGTTAACCACAATGCCGAAATATTTGAGAGGATTGAGAATTGCTAAAGTGCCCACGCTTTATGACTTAGTTATGAAAACTTTATTGTTTAAAAGAATAAATGTATTTATCTTATTAAAACTTTTCACTTTCAGTTAACACGAGGTTTTTTTATCCCATGCTCATTCGAGAGCGAGTCTCGAGAGAAAGAGGCAGCTGGATTCATATTAAAAACATATGTAAACATCTGTGAGTTTACAAGAGACCATATTTATATACACATATATATATAAATAATACACCTATCCCCCGATTTACACAGTAGATACGTTCCTGAGAAAAACGTGTAAATCGAAAATTATTTTTTTTTTTTTTTTAATTAGAAATACAGACACAGTGTGCGTGTGCAGCAAGTCAGCACATAAGCTCGGGATTCCTCGTGAGATGTGTACACAGCGCATGTGTTCAATCACAGTAGCATTTAGTATAGTGCGATAAAAACAAAAAAAAACTTATTTGGAAAACCGTCTAAAAGCGAAAACGTGTAAAACAAGTACCGTGTAAATCGGGGGATAGGTGTGTATATTAATTAACATTTATATAAATTGAATTAATTATTGATTGAATTATATGAATTAATGGTTTTTAATACTGGGGTAAATTTGTAATAGCAAAATTGAAAATGCACTTCTTTCTAATGATCAGCGATAAAGCACAATTTGGATTATAGATTATAATACAAGAAAATAAAACCTAATCAAAATAATTTAATAGTGTGTGACGTTTCGGTTACAGCATTGTCACCATCATCAGACAAAAGAATGTTGGCAAAAAATGGCGACAAAAGATTCTTTTGTCCGATGATGGTGACAATGCTTTTGCCGAAACGCCACACACTATTAAATTATTTGGATTAGGTCTTTTTTCTTGTGTTTTTTAATGATCAATATTTTAGCAGAGTGAGTATTTATAGTAAAGAAATAGAGGGAATGATATTGGCAAATTCACAAGGAAAACCATTTTCAACCATATAAGCGGTAGAAATAAAGCTGTTTTTGTGGGCTAACCGCGTTTCCATCAATTTGAGATTCCTAAAACAACAGCATTGTGTTTTTAATGAAGTGTCAAATATTTACATTGAGCAGTTTATCTTTGAAATAGAAAGCTGCTAGAAATGAAGTATCTAAAATTTTGTTCAAGATAGATTGTTAGTTAAATTTTCCTGCTACTGAAATATCCTCTTTAAAATAATGACTAGTAAAGGTTAGATGGTGCACGCAGTGGATAATGTTATTTATAAAAGAGACACACACACAAATATATATATATATATATTCTAAAGTAGTATACAAGAAAATAAGACCTAATCCAAATAATTTATTAGTGTGTGAAGTTTCGGCAACAGCATTGTTACCATCATCAGACAAAAGAATAAATCAATAATTCAAAAACAACAACAACAAAAAGCCTTTATTTAGAATCACTGACCCTATACAGGATTCACCAGAGGTATGCATAAGAACAAAGCAGTGAGACAAAGGAAACAAAACGATATAGACAGAACAATAATTAATTTATTCTTTTGTCTGATGATGGTGACAATGCTGTTGCCGAAATGTCACAAAATTATTTGGATTAGGCCTTATTTTCTTATATTATTATCTATAATCCAAATTGTGCTTTATCATCTAATAAAGAAGTAGTTAGATCATTTTAACTATAAAAGCTTCTTCTTCTTTCTTATCTCCACTCAATCATATTAGGGTATCAAGTTTGTAGAGCTTGACAACCATCATGACTGGGTGAAGTAGAATGTGTCTGCCTTTGTCATTAAGACTGGGAGAACTACTCAGTGGCAGGCCGACTTAGCTCCAAAAGAAATGGCCGCCTCTGACATGAGGAACAGACGCCATGTGGAGCCGCTCCTAACATGTAGTACAAACGCTGCTCATCCTGTATCCCTGGATTAGGAGCCCTTACAGGGTACTATCAGCCGGGCCAGCTGAGCCCAGGTTTTTTAGCGAGCTTGTTACTGCTCCCCCTCCTCCTTTTTCATCCGGGCTTGGGACCAGCAAAGGCGGAGTTTAAATATAAAATAAAGTATTATAATGAGGAAGGAAGCTAAATATTTAAACTAACTAACTATATAATTGAGTATTATAAAAGTAAAGCAGTTTTTACTGGTTGTAGGAAGGATAGGTGTATTGTAGTGTGCACCTTCTATCACTTCTCACCTGCCTTTGACTGTTCACCCTGAATATCCATATCACAGCTCTGATTTGTCCTTTCATTCTTCCCATATGTACTCTTCCCTCTCGTTGTCCTTTGTCTACTAACCACTCTCTGTTCCTCCTTTGTATCCCTGTCCACCATTGTTGGTTGTCCCTCTCCTCCTTACTAACCTGTGTTCCCCGTTCTCCCCCGTGTTCATACTCTGTGCCCACGTCATTCACCTCAGAGTACGACTGCCCGTTTGCTAGTATGATTTCCACTCCACACAGCCCTGTAAACTCCCTCTGGAGTTGGGGAAGGGGAGAGAAGGTGGCGGGGTCGGTCTCTGTTGGATGTTAACTGGTAAAAGAGGTAAAATGTATGTCTCCATTCAATATATTTATTCTGGTGTTCCTGAAACCTCTTCTGGGTGGGGACAACCTCACCTCTCCTGTTCAAAATGGAGGCTGAAAGCTAAGCACCATTTATTGATCGCAAACTAACAGACTCGGGTCAGTGACAAAGCCACAACATCAGCTTTGGCAAATTGAGAAATATCCATCTAGTTACCATGGTTTCATGATATAGCCCTTCTCAGTCCAGGGCAGGCTTTGATTTCATGATATCTACATGGGTAAAATGAAATCTTCCGATTTTTCTAAAGAGGTGTTCAGATAATAAAGTGGCTAGGTGAATTCTATGGTTAAAATATTGTCGCGGAGATAAATAAAGCAAGGGCAAATTTGGGAATAAATAATTTATTATAAGGGGTATTGATAGGGGGAGAGAGAGAGAGTGTACAACTTACCCCAAGTTAAAGATAATCCTAATGTCAGCCACCGTCCCGTTTTCCTTATTTACAGATCAGCTTCCGAGAAGCCCTCATACCTGTGGTCCCCCCCCGAGGTCCAGGGATTATTGACAGGTGTCCCATCTGGATGGAGCTACTTGACAATATTGTTTCGCCAAGTTGCAGCTTTGCAGGGTCGTCGACCTTGGTTTCTTCCTTCTTGGTGTTATACACGTTTACCCGAGCGGGTTTCCATACTTAAAGCAAATAAAGAAAAATAAATTACCTTTTAAAGTTATTGTGTTTATCTATTCATTGTCTTCCTCGTAGGTCGTAATCCTCAGTCTTTTTCTAGGTCTTCTCTCTCTCCAATAACCAATGAAGATATATACAATATCTATACTACAAAGGGAATGAAACTATAAAAAGGAATGATTCCTTTGTGTATATAATCTGTTTTAAGTAAATATTAAATATCATAGAATATTTTGAATAAATGTAGGACGCATTAAAATTGATGCAACAATATAGATGGAAATTTTGTGGGTAAAAAAATATTGATCTATATATATAAATGAAGGTCACCTTCCCATCAAAATAGATGCTAAAAGGTTATCTTCTAGATGCCGCTTTGTGTTAGCGTTTATTTTAATGAGAAAGGTGACCTTCTTCTTCTTCTTAGGGTATCAAGCTTGTAGAGTTTGTTGATGGTGTCTGCTGGGGATGAGTCTTCTTCTTTCCTATCTCCAGTCAATCATATTAGGGTATCAAATTTGAAGAGCTTGAGACTTTTGATGGCGTCTGCTGAGGATGAGTAAAGCTCATCAATGGATGAGTCAATACAGTCAATAATGTGGTTTGAGGTTGCAGTTGAGTATTGCACTTGCTACATAGTGGGAAAACCTTGCAACCATTCTGGAATGTCATTGTCCATAGATGACCAGATTTAAGTCTGGAAATTGAAGACTGTTGTTCTCTTGGGAGGTGACTTTTATTTCTACAAACCAATATTCTCCTGGCAAAATATCCATCTTTAAATATATATGGCATTTAATAACTTATTAAGTGGATATTTTCAATCTATATTTGCAGTGTTTTTGTATTCAACATTTTTATACAGTAGAACCTCCCTGTAAAGGACACTTAATTACAGAGCCAAAGTGTCCTTTAGGGAGAAGTGTCCTCTTACCAGAGAGTTACTAAATAGTAAAAATGGTAATTTTGCAAATGAAAAAACTGTCCTTTGTAGAGAGGTGTCCCCTAGCATGAGTACCTTCTCATTGAGGTTCTACTGTATATATAAACTAAATAACTATATTTAAAATATATACATTAAAATAGAGAATGAACACAATGAGTGTGGAAGACAGAGATAGGGGGCACTATATATTTACCACATGGGCTTCTACTGATACAAGTCCAGATTGACTGGTTACTTAGATAAGACCAGACATGGGTCAACTACTTCATGCATGTGCACTTACAGTAAAAGCAGTCGCCTACTTCTACCCACCAGGTCGGTGGAAGGCTGGTTAAACCGTTTGGTTTTCGACCAGTAGGACCCGGGTTCGATTCCCGCATTGGACACTTTTTTCTGTTTAAAAAAAAAAATGCTCCAATGGCCCCCGATTCTTGCAAAAGTCCAACCCCACCAGCGAGTGCAAGTAACCAAACGGGGCTCTGGCATTTGTAAGTGCAAAGTCAAACTGCTTTTCACATGTGTAGACATGTGGTGCGCTTACAGTAAAAGCAGTCGCTAACTACCCACCATGATTATCATGGCCTGTACCATGTGTACTAGGGATAAGTAAAAAAAAAACTTCATGCATTATGTGATATGATGATATGGTTGTTCAACAGTACCTATACTAAAATAGATTGAACAGAGAGAATTAGCATGGCCCATGCACAAGGAGGACACGCAAAAACGCAAAATTGTGAAGCCTTCCATATTTTATCTCAGAAAAGAAGAAAGAAAAATAATTGAAGCTATTGAAATGTAGACATGAAGAAGGCTACTTAGAGTGTCATGGACACAGATATATAAAAGTACAAATATTTCATTTTTAAATTAAAGCAATTTTGGTAGATATATTTATTATATACAGTAGAACCTCCCTGTAAAGGACAACACTTAATCTCAGAGTCAAAGTGTCCTTTAGGGAGAAGTGTCCTCTTACCAGAGAGTTGCTAAATAGTAAAAATGGTAATTTTGCAAATGAAAATTGTCCTTTATAGAGAGGTGTCCTCTAGCACAAATGTGTCCTCAAGAACAATTTTTAACACCTTGCCAAATGCTTTTTTATTTACTTCTCCTGACGAAGACAAGAGATTTTTATCGAAACGTTGAGAAAATAAAAAACTCCAACTGGCCAAAGTGTCTATTTTTTATAGAAATAGTTTATCATTGTATAATATAAATTTACATCCTCCTTTAACTGAAACTGTGTATGTAAATAAGATTGAACTTTTAGCTGATATTGATACCGGTGCAGCCATTACTACTTTAACTAAATGTGTTTGCATTAAATATTTTAAGAATATTAAGTTAAACACAAATGTGTCCTCTCATGGAGGTTCTACTGTATAATAAATATATCTTATTCTCATTGTAAAATAATGGGAAAGAAGCCATGGGACTGAACAATTATTTTAAAATGGAAGATGGCTTTATATTGGTGTAGTGCTGGGCTCGTGGTCTGGTCAAGGAAGGTCATGATGTTCAGGGTCTCGCCGGGCCGGTTGTAGGAGGGATGGAGCTATAACTGTACATTCTAATCACCGGGTTGAAATCCAAATAGGAGGAAGATTAATTTATAATTGGCATGTTATATTTAACACATTGCCACAAAATGGTGGTCAATGGTCAAATACAATTTATCCCTGTTATCTCTGTGGTGCTATTTCTCTGATAAGTAATTAATTGAAATGAAAAAATTAAAATAATTTGTACTTCTCCCGTGTACCATCGTCGGCTACTTGTTGACACACAACAATATATAGCACTGCTTTTATTTTCGATATAAAAAAATATATATATTAAAAAATTATAATAACACAAAGATGTAGTGATGTATAAGGTGTATTGTTCTCAGAATCAATCAATATATCCATGGAATGGTCATCTTGTCCTAAGTGAGGTAATCCAGACTGGCCTTGGCTCGTTCCAGCTCATGGAGGAACTTGTAGAACTGGGGCATGGAGAGTTCTGGACACCTCACACAAATTATAACAGCAAGGAATGCTTTTTCTTAAAGACAGGAGGTTGTTAGGTGATGAAAAAGTGTACAGTCCACTCTCGATAATTTGAAACTCATTAATTTGAATGTCTTGATAATTTGAAATATTTTCCCAGTCCCTTGAAAACAACTCAATAAGTTGAATAAAATCGATTGGTCCCCTCTGTAATTTGAAGTAATAGTATCTTGCCACAAATGATTAAAATAACGAATTTTGGTCAAACTCTTCTTTACTTTTATATAAAAGGGCGTACCTGGATCTGCCTTGCTTTTATTAATTAATATGCAAGATTTTCTACCTGAAAATTAAAATATGAGAAGGAAATTGTTGCTAAATTTCCCACGCTGAGCGGGCTGCAGTTTCGCATTTCAACTGGGCGATTAGCGCATAGGTGAACCGTAGGATTCAATTTTATAGCACGTGGACTATAGTGACTTCCTGCAACTACAGACAAAATCTGTGCGACGGGTGATGCAGCATGCAAATCAACATCTGATCTCATGGAATGGGGTGTTGGAGTACAGCTTTCGTTGATCATGGCACCATGATCCAGTTACACTTTGGTGAAAGTCTGCCTGTATTTTGAGGCCGTTCCTAACATGGAAGCAGACGCCTTTGCCGCCAACTCTAACATGAGTACAGACGCAGCTCCTCCGTATCCCTGGAGTGGGACCCTTGCTGAGGTCTATCAACTGGGTCAGTTGAACTCAGGATTTTTAAAGAGGTCTACTCCTCTTCTAACAATACTGCTTTTGGTTCGCGACTGCTTATTCGTCAGAGTTATTCTGCTTGTTTCGCAGCTGGCCTTCATATCTGAAGGTCGTTACCCTATCCGCCACCTGGGAACGTGCCCTATAGCAGTCAGCTCTGCCAAGGAGCGGGGTAATCTTTACACAAGGGGATAAGAAACAACAACAACAACAGACAAACTCTTCGAAGCAACTATCTTCGCAATCCTCACCCAAAAGGTTAAAGTGAAGCCTTTTAATGTTTGACTGTGTTATTAAAACGAATTCAAGAAAGAACAAGTGTCTTTCCATAAGTGAAAAAAAGCTGTGATTCTAACTGTGGAGGATTGACAATTAAAAAAAGATGTCACCAAACAGTTTGGCTTTTTACACTTCCCACAATAAATTTATTACTTTAAAAACTTGCGGTAAGTCACTTATTTATTCTTGTATCAACATAGTATGTATATCCCGAAAGTGCCAAAACTTCAAACTTCTGTTTACCTGATTTTTTTCCCTCCCGCCCTCTTGGTTGTTTGAACTCCCTGTTATTTTAAACTCTTGATAAATTGAAATATTTCTCTGGTCCCTTGCGTTTCAAAATATCGAGAGTTGACTGTGTCTTTTTATTGTTAGATAAAAGGTAACTTTTCAAACACAAAATGCTAAACTGGAACTCCTCTTCCAGGATGGTTGTAAAGACCTTCCCACAATACACCATCTGCAGGACCAAAGAGACCTCACCAGACCACCTCTTGGAATGTATGGGAGCCTCAAGACAGGACCTATATTCCAACCCTACCAAGATTGTGAATTTGATCAATGAATATAGTCTCCATGACCTTGTAGAATTATACAATTAGGATAATATTTTAAACATGACACATATGATTCTTATGATTTTTATGCCATTACTGAAATGCTAAAATGATAAAGCACATTTGGATTATAGATTATTATAAAACTATTTTAGTGGCGTATTATTCTTTTTAAAATAAAACAATTTCTACTGTCCTTACTGCGATGAAAAAATTAAAGGGAGGGCCTGGCTGATTTTTTTTCATCGCAGTAAGGACAGTAGAAATTGTTTTATTTTAAAAAGAATAATACGCCACTAAAATAGTTTTATAATTTGATAACAGATGGCGCTCTAGTACATCATAACATTATAGATTATAATAAAAGAAAATAAGACCTAATCCAAATAATTTATTAGTGTGTTAACGTTTCGGCAACAAGAGCATTGTCACCATCATCAGACAAAAGAATAAAAATTAAAAATATAAATATATATATTTTAATTCTTTTGTCTGATGATGCTGACAATGCTGTTGTTGCCGAAACGTCACATTAGGTTTTATTTTCTTTTATTGCAAAATGTTTTTTTTTTTCTTATTCCTAGTACACGTGGTACAGGCCATGATAATCATGGTGGGTAGTTAGCGACTGCTTTTAGCGCACCACATGTCTACACCTATGAAAAGCAGTTCGACTTTGCACTTACAAATGCCAGAGCCCCATTTGGTTACTTGCACTCGCTGGTGGGGTTGGACTTTTGCAAGAATCGGGGGCCATTGGAGCAATTTTTTTTTTTAAACAGAAAAAAAGTGTCCAATGCGGGAATCGAACCCGGGTCCTAGTGGTCGAAAACCAAACGGTTTAACCAGCCTTCCACCGACCCCCATTTGCAAAATGGTAAAAATAATGAGAGGGCAGTATGAAAACACTCAAAAAAATTTAACTCCACAAAAAGACTTTGAATTAAAGAGAGAGCCATTTAAATTCAAAGACTTAATACAGTAGAGTCTCCCGTGAGAGACACTGTAGCATAAAACATGGCTAAAGTGGGTCTTTCCTGGAAGTTGTTTATTATCAGAAATGGTATCATGTCAGATCAAGTCATAAGGGGAGTTTTTCAAACAGTCTCTGATAAGAGGCTAATACCTCCAGGAGAGACTACCTACAGTACCAGGATGTAACTGACCCATAAGGATGTTGTGCAGACAACCATCTCCCCGGTCTACCACCAACTTCACCTCCAGGAAGGTATGTCCCACCTTGACCAGCTCACTACTGGCTGCCGTCACTGGGCCCACATATTACATCATGTATGGCACAATTTGGATGATGAACACAAGGTAATAATGACCAAATCTCCAAATAAATAAAAAGTGTGTGACGTTTCAATAACAGCACATTGTTACCATTATCAGACAAAAGTACCAAATACATTCAGTACACAAGGTATTCAAAACACAAGGTGATAAGACCAAATCCAAATAAATAAATAGTGTGTGACGATTCGGTAACAGTGCTGTTACCATCATCAGACAAAAGTACTGAATACATTCAGTACACAAGGTATTCAAATAACATTCAAACATATTTAAAACACAAGGTAATAAGACCAAATTCAAATAAATAAATAATGTGTGAGATTTTGAAAACAGCATTGCTACAGGTAGAACCTTCATATGAGGATACTCCAACTAGAGGACACCTTGACATTTTGTTCTGCAATTAGGATTCCTTTACAGAGAGGTTTTACTGTACCATTATCAGACAAAAGTACTGAATACATTCAGTACACAAGGTATTCAAAACACAAGGTAATAAGACCAAATCTCCAAATAAATAAATAGTGTGTGACGTTTCAGTAATAGCATTGTTACCATCATCAGGCCAAAGTACAGAATTAGAAAAAAAAAATCACACCATGTTCTTGAATAGTTACTGTTATCAAAGGTGTAAACAAGATAGCAGATAAGTAGAAAATTGATTTCAAAGAATATTATATTTTAGGGTTCTTAGAAATCAATTTTCTTCTTATCTCCTATCTTTTTTACACACTTGATTACAGTACAATTTAAAAACATGCTGTCATATTATTTTTCTCATTCAGTTTTTTGTCTGATGATGGTAACAACGTTGTTACCAAAACGTCACACATCATTTATTTGGATTTGGTCTTATTACCTTATGTTTGGTAATAACAACATAATTTTAAAATCTCAATTATTTTAACTGTGTTGGATTATATATTATAATACAAGAAAATAAGACCTAATCCAGATAAATTCATAGTGTGTGACATTTCGGCAACAGCATTGTCACCATCATCAGACAAAAGAATAAATGAGAAAAAATATCACAGCAATTTCTTAAATAGTACTGTTATCTAGTACACCTGATAACAGTACTATTTAAGAACTTGCTGTGATATTTTTTTCTCATTTATTCTTCATTTACTCTCCATTTTGTCTGATGATGGTGACAATGCTGTTGCCAAAATGTCACACACTAATAAATTATTTGGATTAGGTCTTATTTTCTTGAACCATAAATCTTGTTCCCAAATGATGGTGTTATAGTAAGGTTAGAATGTATATCTTCAACTTCTCCCAAATACACATGGCACAAGTCATGGTAGATACTTTAAAAGCGATTCTTACAAGGTTAGTTCACCACACATCTACAGGCATAGAAAGCAGTTTTACTTTAAAAGTGCTTCTTACAAGGTTAGTTCATCACAGAAAGCAAGTTTTACTTTGTACTAAACTCCGCCTTTGCCAGTCCCAGGCCCGGATGACAAAGGAGGAGGGGGAGCAGTAACAAGCTCACTAAAAAACCTGGGTTCAGCTGGCCCGGCTGATAGTACCCTGTAAGGGCTCCTGATCCAGGGATACAGGATGAGCAGCGTTTGTACTCCATGTTAGGAGCGGCTGCACATGGTGTCTGTTCCTCATGTAAGAGGCGGCCATTTCTTTTGGAACTAAGTCAGCCTGCTACTGAGTAGTGCTCCCAGTCTTAATGACAAAGGCAGACACATTCTACTTCACCCAGTCATGATGGTTTTCAAACAGACACCATCAACAAGATCTACAAGCTTGATACCCTAATATGATTGAGTGGAGATAAGAAAGAAGAAGAAGACTTTGTACTTACAAAGTATCACAGCCCCATTTACACTAATGGACAAAACATATGGAAGTGGAAATTCTTTGATTATCATCGGCCATCTATATTTTTTTAAGGAGACACAGGCAAATTTGTTCACACTTGGTTATCTCGTTTTCAAGAAAGATCACTGTGTACATGAAATATCTTTCAGTTATTGTCTAAATCCTGATATACTTTTCTTCTTCTTTCTTATCTCAAAGCCATGATAATCATGGTTGGTAGTTAGCGACTGCTTTTACTGTAAGCGCACCACATGTCTACACATGTGAAAAGCAGTTCGACTTTGCACTAAAAGGTACAACTTCCTTAAGTTTTGTCCATGGGTGTAGTTACTTGTATTCTCATTGGTGGGGTTGGAGACTTAGGCAAGAATCACAAGTCAGGAAAGCAAATTCACAAAAAGTGTCCTGTAATATACCTTGTAATATAAAAGAAGAAAGGAAAGATGAGATTGTTTGCCAACCGCACGCTTCCCTTCACGCTTGAGTGACTTCAAGAGGTGCGCGTGCATCGAACAGTTGTTCTTATTTTTTGTTCTTCAAATAATAAAGTTGATTTTATTTTTTGTATCTTATTTTCATTAATTTAATAAAAAAATAAATAGGAATATAACATGTCCAAAGCAGGATTTGATCCCAGTTTGTGGGGTATTGTTAAACACCAACACAACATATCCCCAACACTAGGCTCACCTCCAAACTTCCACTCGATGTCCACCAGCCGATTAACAGCCAGTACAGCAGCAAGGTTGGCTTGGACCAGCCGGGGATGCACACTCTCCCACTGCACAACATTGGGTCAGTTGGCTGGTTGTTTCCCTTTCTTTAACACTTCCATTACCTAGCATCCCTATTCATAGGTCACTCTTGGGCCGATCATAGCTTCAACATTTCTTCTTCTTTCTTATCTCCACTCAATCATTCATGACAGGGTGAAGTAGAATGTGTCTGCCTTTGTCATTAAGACTGGGAGCACTACTCAGTGGCAGGCCGACTTAGCTCCAAAAGAAATGGCCGCCTCTGACATGAGGAACAGACGCCATGTACAGCTGCTCCTAACATGGAGTACAAACGCTGCTCATCCTGTATTCCTGGATTAGGAGCCCTTACAGGGTACTATCAGCCGGGCCAGCTGAGCCCAGGTTTTTTAGTGAGTTTGTTACTGCTCCCCCTCCTCCTTTTTCATCCGGGGTTGGGACCGGTAAATGCGGAGTTGTTTCAACATTTACATTCACATAACCAGTTGGGGATTTTGAGCCTTTACTCAGGTACCTTGAAGGCGAAGTACGTCAAGATCTTAGAATCCTGGTAGGGCCACCCAAGTCCTGAAGACTCCTCCTGAGGCGTGGGGATGAGTAGACCACCCCAGCTAAGTCCCTGCAAGTCTGTGGACCCCACCATAGAATTCCTTTTCCCACCCATTGTATGAATGTCGAACCAACACAGAAATGGTTGGCGTCCCATTGTATTTGGGATGTAATATATACAGTGGGCCACAACGTTCAATCGCGAATAAAATGATATTACTACTCAAGTACCTATCATACACTTGTAAAGATCTAAGCATCTACTCATGTGCTAGCATATGACTTACTCAATGCCTATCATTGTACTTGTGCAGCTTCAAGATGATAGGTCTGACTCAGTGGCAGAACCAGTATCAATACCCATTTTAACGACCTAGTATTTTTGCTGTTTATTCATCCCAAGAACAAGTAACATGTTAAAATTGGAAACAGAATTTACATCTGAATATCCCTTTTAAATAATTAAATTGTTACTTCAACTCCACCCTTGCCGGTCCAAAGCACGGATGAAAAAGGAGGAGGGGGAGCAGTAACAAGCTTACTAAAAAACCTGGGCACAGCTGGCCCGGCTGATAGTACCCTGTAAGGGCTCCTAATCCAGGGATACAGGATGAGCAGCGTTTGTACTCCATGTTAGGAGCGGCTGCACATGGCGTCTGTTCCTCGTGTCAGAGGCGGTCATTTATTTTGGAGCTAAGTCGGCCTGCCACTGAGTAGTGCTCCCAGTCTTAATGACAAAGGCAGACGCATTCTACTTCATCCAGTCATGATGCTTGTCAGACACCATCAAGGGGCACAACTTGATACCCTGATATGATTGAGTAGATATAAGAAAGAAGAAGAAGGAATAATTGTTACTTCTATATGTAATATACAATCCAAGTCTGCAGGTTTTTTACTGAACGGTTAAGGAATTTTTTGAGTGATTCCTATAATAATTACATAATAAGGGCATATTTCTAGCATAACTGCTCTGTGATTTTTCATAAACTCAACCAAAACTCTTTTTGCATAGTCATTTAACTTTTCCACAAAAAAATTCTCTACCATAATAATTTCTTAATGTCTACCATCAAATTTCGTTATTAAAAATCACTTGAGGCTAAAATTTATATAAATTTTTAATTATTATTATTATTATCCCTAGTACACGTGGAGCGAGCCATGATAATCATGGTGAGTAGAAGTTTGGAATTGCTTATACCTAAGTGCACCACATATCTAAACATGTGGAAAGAAGTTCTACTATTGCACTTACTTACAAGTATACCAGAGAACCCCGTTTGATTACTTAAACTCACTGATAGGATTGAACTTTGCAAGAATCGAGGGTCATTGAACCAAATATATATATTTTTAAATTATAAAAAATGTCCTGGTACACAGAGCTGAAGGGACAAGCACTGGTTCTGTTCTCCCAAGAGAACAACAGTCTCTGATTTCCAGACTTAAGTCTGGTCATCTACGGACAATGATTTTCCAGAATGGTTGCAAGGTTTTCCCACTATGTACTAAGTTTCAACCCGCAACCCCAAAACACATAATTGACTGTATTGACTCATCCATTGATGAGCTCTACTCATCCCCAGCAGACACCAACAAAAGTCTCAAGCTATACAAGCTTGATACCCTAATATGATTGAGTGGAGATAAGAAAGAAGAAGTGATAAGGCACAATTTGGATTATTCTATATACAGTTACGAGCGTCATTCCTCATCTCCTAATCAATCAGTCATCAGTTTTCATCTCTGTCACCGTTTGCTTCTTTTTTGGAATGGCGCCCTCCTATTGGTTGGCTACGGTCACGCGACCTTTGCTCCCCCCCCCACTCGCTATTTCGTCTTTGTAACTATTGTGTTGGACGGGTCGCTCCCTAAATAAATGCTGCATATATTAGATAATAACCAAATGGAATCCTCTCTTTCTTTTTCCCAGTAAGAGACGCCTACCGAAGCCAACAGTACATAGACAGATAAAGCACATAGGCTATAGTTATTAACCAACATATGCAATTATTTAAGGCGCCAATTTATAATTGTAACAAATAGTATTTGAATCAAAACATTCAATCTGGTAAAACACGGGCGTTGCCCAGGTCATTCGGCTAGTAGATTATAAACACAAGGTAATAAGACCAAATCCAAATAAATACACTATTTATTTATTTGGATTTGGGATTTGGTCTTATTACCTTGTGTTTATGAAAGAAGAAAAATGTTAAATGCTGGATTTGATCCCGGGATATGGATGCCAAAAATGAGCAGTTTATACAGCTTGTCCACCAAACTAACCCCATATTTTATGTTAGCCTGACTAAAGTTGAAATACAATTTGGACTTGAAACTTAGGATTTCAGATTTATGATATTTATAGCCAAGTTGCCATTTGTTTACTTCAGACTCACCTTGGGTATTAAATGCCCCACCTTGTCTTCATCAAGACCTGAAACCACCAACATTGTCTATAAACAGAGCATGGACAAAATGACAACAATGAATAACCACATTTCTACTAGCTAAAGCAAGTGTAAGGCAGAGGGGATACATTATAAAATATTTTAGAATAGAAAGATGATGAATTAAATGTTATAAATGTTCAAAAAGAGCTAAGTAGAGAAGATCTGTGTGATGATATAATAAAAGAGCATACGAATATTCAACTTGAAGTTTTCAATGGTAAAAGAGCATTATTGAAATAAAAATCAACAAAAACATTTGTTCTTTTTTTCTCCTGAATTTGGCCAAGATAAAAATGATAGTATTTTTATGGCGATCTATAAAAATTAAACCAAAACCTTCATTAATAAAAGAAGAAACTTTTCATACTCCCTATCCTCAAAGTCAAGATTTTAAGTAGATTATGAAAGACAATTTCTTAAGGTGAGAATACAGCAGTGATATAGAGATCTAAAAGGAAATAAAAGTTGAAAGTTGATGGGATTTCCACATACAGTAGAACTTCCTTGTAAAGGACACCTAATTGCAGAGATAAAGTGTCCTTTAGGGAGAGTCTTACTATCCTCTTACCGGAGAGTTGCTAAATAGTAAAAATGGTAATTTTGCAAATGAAAACTGTCCTTTATAGAGAGGTGTTCTCTAGTGTGAGTGTCCTCTCATGGAGGTTCTACTGTATTTAGTTTGTATACATCCAAACTACAATAATATTAGTTTTTCTATTGTTATGACAGCCAAGATAGCTGAAAGTCTAGATTTGACCCAAAACTTGACTCTGGCCAATATGGGAAAAAGAATGAAGAGTAAAATTGTAGGCAAATACTTGCCTCAGAGCCAAAAAAAAAAAAATTATATAAATACAGTAGAACCTCCAAGAGAGGACAACTTTCTACAAAGGACAATTTCAATTTGAAAAATTAACATTTTTACTATTAAACAACTCTCTGGTAAACAGACACCTCTCCCCAGAGGACACCACTTTGTCTCTGCAATTATATGTCCTTTACAAAGCAGGTATTACTGTATATAATGAAAAGATAAATGGTCTGTTTAACAAACAAGAATGACAGCGAGTCATCCCTATAAGTCTCTTATTAAAATTTTAACTTTTAATAATTCATAATGTATCTTGGGTTGTTGATAAGGTGCAATTTGGATTATAGATTAGAAACAAAAGCTAACAAGGCCAAATCAAAATAAATAAATAGTGTGCAATGTTTCAGTAACAAAGTTGTTACCATCATCAAACAAAAAGTACTACATGAGATGCCTTTCTCTTAATTATTAAATGGTAGAAAAAAAAATTTCAATTTGTCCATAAATATATATATTTAGTAAAATCTCACTAAAAAAAGACCCTTCCTTTATAATGAGAACCTAGAAAAAACAATATTAATGTTACCATAAGAGGCGTGTTCAAAAAGTATCGCGAAATTTGAATTTTCGCGGGTTACGTATATTCGAATTTCGATCTTTTTGTGGCTTTATGTTGGTACTCATGTCTCTCACTTATGCCGACAAGCTCGGCCATTTTGAATGTTCACTTAATTGTTGACAGCTGCTTTGCTTGCAGGTGTTTTGGATCGTCTTCGATTTTTACCTATTAAAAAAAAATGGATCAAAGAACCTGTATCAAATTTAGTGTGAAAAACAAAATTAAGTGCGCGGATGCATTCCGAATGTTGACTGTGGCATACGGAGAAGCTACCTTGGACCGAAGCAACGTTTATCGGTGGTACAAAATGTTCTCAGAAGGCCGAGAAGATGTGAACGACGAAGAGCGTGCCGGACGCCCGAGCACTTCAACAACAGACGAAAAAATTAATGAAGTGGAGAAAATGATATTGGCCAATCGTCGAATCACCGTTAGAGAAGTTGCTGAGGACCTAAACATATCGATTGGCTCGTGCCATTCGATTTTTATCAATGATTTGGGCATGAGACGGGTCGCCGCAAAATTCGTACCAAAATTGCTCAATTGCGACCAAAAACAGCATTGCATGAACATTGCTAATGAGATGTTGGACTCTGTCCGCGACGACCCAAATTTGCTCCAGAGGGTCATAACTGGTGACGAAGCGTGGGTTTATGGTTATGACGTGGAAACCAAAGCTCAATCATTTCAATGGAAGCTGCCGCACGAACCAAGACCGAAAAAAGCGCGCCAAGTTCGGTCGAATGTGAAAGTTTTGCTGACAATTTTCTTCGATTGCAGGGGCGTGGTGCATCATGAGTTCTTGCCACAGGGTAGAACGGTCAATAAGGAATATTACCTGCAAGTTATGCGCAATTTGCGCGAAGCAATCCGCCAGAAACGCCCGGATTTGTGGAAGAACAAAAATTGGCTTTTGCACCACGATAACACCCCTGCTCACACATCGTTGCTTGTGCACGACTTTTTGGCCAAAAACAACACACTAATGATGCCGCAGCCACCGTATTCCCCAGATCTGGCCCCCTGTGACTTTTTCTTGTTCCCTAAACTGAAGAGGCCCATGAAAGGACGACGTTACGCTACGCTTGACGAGGTAAAGACGGCATCGAAGGAGGAGCTGAAAAAGATTTTAAAAAATGATTTTTTGAAGTGCTTCGAAGATTGGAAAAACCGTTGGCACAAGTGCATAATATCTCATGGGGATTACTTTGAAGGGGACAAAATAGGTATTCATGAATAAATAAATAAATTTTGAAAAAACACAAAGTCGCAATACTTTTTGAACACACCTCGTATATATAGTCATAATGCATTAGCGCAGTAGGTTAGTATAAAAATATTTTATTTAAAATAAGCATATGCATCATTAATAGTTCAAATTGCCAATGCACTAGAACATCCCTGCAAAGGAAACTCAGTTGCAGATGTGGTGCTGTCTTGTCCATGGAGCAGAGTCCATGGAGCAGATTAGATCGGTCCGTGCACCCTGATCACAATACCAGCCAACTGAGGTGCCTTGTGTGTATGGATGTCCTCTTCTGGATTGATGTCTGCCATATGGAGGTAGCATATTTCCCACAGGTTCCCCGGACTGCAGGCCCCAGCACGTCGGTTCCCTCAGATGCAGTAGCATGGACTGTCAATTTCTTATTTTGTTGCTCCATGGAAAAGGAGAGGTGTCATTGCCCCGTTAGTCAGCCACATTTCAGAGTTCCCTGTTCACGGTTACCGTAGCGGCTCGGGGCTTATGACACCGTACTTCACCCTACAGGACAGTCTCTTACTTGTGCTGCTTCTCCCTTAATTGCAGATTAAGTCTCCTTTAGAGAGAGGTGCGTCCTTTTACCAGAGAGTTGCTAAATAGTAAAAATTTGGTATTCTTTGTAGAAAGGTGTCCTCTAGAGTGATTGTCATCTCATAGAGGTTCTACTGTGCCACATAGTAAACTATGGCTATACCAAATCAAAAGTTTGGTCCCATTGTGGTTTGCTATGGTGTGACGGTGTTTTGACCCACCGCCAATTTTGAACAGCCCTTTCAACCGCCACCACCTCGGCCGGCTGGGTAAGCTAAGTCGGCGCATGCGCGGCGGCGGTGGTGACGTGGTAAGCACGTGGGAGGATACCATTGTTTTGACGGCCACCACGAGCCAACGTCCATTTTCACTCATCCATTTTCATCAAACCTTTTTCAACTCTTCTTTACTAGATTTTAATTTGTAACAATAACAATTAACATTGATATTTATTTTTATATTTTATTTGTAACTAGCGGATGTACCCGGCTTCGCCCAGGTTTTTCTCGAGGGAATGTTTGTAGTCTAGTAATAAGAAAATATACTACACCCAAAAACTATCAGAGAAAAGAGAAACCACGGAAGGTGAACAGAAAAATGCTTACAATGGATGTTATGTTTACGATATCAAGTTAAATAAAAACAAAGATAAAATTTGCATATGTTGGTCACTATAAATTTGTATATTTGTTAGGCGAAATTAGAAACATGATAAAACAATTGGGTATTTAAAAACAAATGTAGAAATAAAAGTTGAAGTATAATAAACAATGTTAAAGATTAGTTTTAATTATTAATCAAGATTGTGTGTGAATATGTGAGAAAGATGTAATATCGTTGTTGTTTTCTTGGCCGACTGTTTTACATATGGTGTTATCTTAAAATTGCTTGTTTTGAATATTTTTTAGATTGAGATTATTAGCTAGTATGTAAAAAAAATTAACTCTGTTGAAATTTAATTTTGTATTTTTATATAAATAAAATTAACTCTGTTGATTTTTTTTGTATTTAATCGATAACAGCGAAGTTACGCATGTTAATGTTAGGAAATATATTTTGATGTTAAGCAAAACCTGCTCCATCTCGTTTTACATAAATGTTGAAAATTTGGTTGAAATTGATGCATTGTAACGAAAGTTTTTAGTGATGTCCACTTATGAAATTTCCATTTTATTAATATAGATAATTAAAATACCTTGAAATGAATAATTGAATCATTTCTTCAAAACCAGACGAACCACCACAATAGAGAGTTTTGTTGTATTTGAAGAAGTCAAAAACTAGAAAATCTTTCAAATATGATGTTTAACTAATACATATTTAACCAATACATACCTAATTTACCTAGGTCCTCCGCCAGCTGTACTGAGGTTAGACTTTTCTTGATGGCCTCTGAACACAAACTTTGTGAAATTAGGAAAGTCTAGATCATTGCTGGTACCATTTCTATTTGGGATTTTTTTTTTTTTTTTGCTTATCCCTAGTACACGTGGTACAGGCCATGATAATCATGGCGGGTAGAAGAAGGCGACTGCTTTTACTGTAAGTGCACCACATACAGTAAAACCCCTCTATAGTGAACCCCAATGGGACAGAGCTTTTGGTTCACTATAGCCACGGTTCACTATAGCCACGGTTTGGCCATTTTTTTTACTTTTCAAAATTTTTAGACCGTATAATTAAAGGACAGCCATACACACAGCAAGAGGCTGCCTCTTAATAATGGTCACTTTATTTTATTCCCTTAATTGACCAATTTCCTTACATTAATACTGAATAACAATAGAAATCATTAGATGATAGGTTCTTCATATCATTAACATACATGTACCTCTATGTCTAAGTTAAAAATCAAGACAAATCCTAGGCAAAGTTTTATTAAATATATATTCAAAGATATGAAATGATTTTAAAACATCATTATCACATTATATAATACAATTTTTACTTGAAAAAAATGGCTCTAATACCTTGTTGTTTCAAAGCATTCTTCCAAACATTGCACCATTCAAATAAAGTAAGTGTTTTTCTTCCATTTCATGTTTCCACATATTCTTCTAGGTCTAGATTTCGTTTTTTTTTTAAACCTGTCATGCAAAACATTGCTGACTTTAAAATCACCATAGTTAATGGCATAAAAATAGTTTTTGTTTGATCACGGGACCATTTATTTGGATTTTTTTTTTTTAGCCCTAAAACGTACGATCGCGATCGCGGTAAAAGTTGAGGTTGATTCCTCTTTGTAACAATTTTTAATAGCTTTATATTCTATCTTTTATAATAGAAAAGTTATATTCTCTTATTTTAATATGTTCTTAACATTTTGCCTGTGTTGTTTCACTTTGAAAAGTTCTGAAAATGGCCTTTTTTTTTTAAAGAAATAACGCTTTTGTTTTTAAAATGCCTTTATTTTCTTCATTTTGGAAGCCATTTGTATTTTTATATTTCAAATTCAATGGATGCAAAGATATTCTATTTAATAAAAAGTATAATGTGTAAAAATTTATACAACATACAGCAAAAATAAAGTGCAAAAATCAAAAACAAACAATGCCGCTAAATTTATTGTTTTGAAATCGCGATCCGCGAGCTGAAACATGCTGAAAATTTTGTTGTTTCAATTTTTTTTTTAATTACAATTCTAAGTTCGTTATAAGCATAGTATTTTTAATAGATTTTATCATTTTGGGACCCGAAATAGGTTCGTTATAGGGGTAGTTCGTTATTCTAAAAATCGCAAAGTTCGTTATAACGATGGTATTTTCAATGGAATGGAATTGGGAATCGCCGTGGGTTCGTTATAAGGGAAGGTTCGCTATATCCAGGGTTCGTATTAGCGGGGTTTTACTGTATCTACACATGTGAAAAGCAGTTAGACTTTGCACTTACAAATATGCCAGAGCCCTGTTTGGTTACTTGCACTCGCTGGTGGGGCTGGACTTTTGCAAGAATCAGGGGGCTATTGGAGCTTTTTTTTTTTATCAGAAAAAAGTGCCCAATGCGGGAATCGAACCCGGGTCGTAGCGGTCGAAAACCAACGGTTTAGACCATCCTTCCACCGACCCCCTGGGATTATTTTTAACAAGAGAAGTGCAAAATTCTAATGTAAGAAACCTGATTTTCACATGTGTAAACATGTGGTGCACTTACGGTAAAAGCAGTCGTCTACTTCTACCCACCATGATTATCATGGCCTGTACCACGTGTACTAGGGATAAGCAAAAACAAAAAATGAAAGAAACAAAGTAAAGATGGCTTGAGAAATAGTTTCAAAGCAAAAAATGCTTTAAAAATTATCAAAAATTAATAAATTGTATGTACAACATTTCAGTATAACAAGTTTTTAGCAATCTTCAGACAAAATTGATGAATTTGGTTTGTAACCTGTTTCTCATAAGATGATCACCCACTTATTCAAGTATAATCAGGCCTCCTCCATCATCAGCCGGACCTGCTGTCCCGGATCTTTCAAGTTGGTCTCGAGGACCACGGCATCATCTCAGCGGCGAAGTATGCGATCTACGTATTCTTCATAGATTACGAAATACGTGGTGTCGCTGGAGACCCGCTGGCGATTTTCCACCAAACTCTGCAGCGCTGGCAGAGGCGCCATGTTCTTTGTACATAGTATGTTGTTTTTGTTGTCATGCCCAATGAAGAGCCTCAGATGTCTCCATGCATCTCTATCACAGCAGCAGCAATGTCCACTATCTTGGGTATGTAAAGCTGTTGCTCTGGCTCTATGTCAATTTTCTGCAAAGCTGCGGCCATTGCTGGACATGAGAAAAAATGGGTAGGTGTTAGTTCCACACCAGGACAGATTTTGCATGTCCTATAGGTTCTTGTGCCATCTGGATGTATTGTCATTTCTTTATAGTGTTTAGTTCTAAGTCTTGTTATAGTTTTTGTCAGTTTTCTCTCCGAGTTTATTTCACATATTTGATCTTTTTGTACATAGTATCATGCATATACATGTATATATAATTCTCTTTTTTTTTTTTTTAAATAGAGCAGACTGTGTACTTTTGCATGTATTGACAAGATGTCAATAAAATTATTTTGTCAAGGATACTCACCCTGGGCCACAGAGAGGAAACTCTTGACTGCATCCTTGAGTGCTGATTGGCTGACACCACCCTCCAATTGGAGCAGATCTTCCAACCCCTGGGACAATCAGGTTGTGAAGGGAGAT
>CP092869.1:78361579-78413858 GCA_030710605.1 Cordylochernes scorpioides | reverse complement strand
AGATTTTCATCAAAACCCAGTTACTCCTTTCTAATGATCATATTTAACCTGTATTACTATATTCCACAAATTATATATATATGTAGAACGACGTTTGACAATTTTACCGCAAATGCTTCTTTAGAACGAAACTCGTAATTTTATTTTAAGGAGAATTTTACCGCAAATGTTTCTAACGAATGAAAAATCTTAATTTTATTTTTCGATTTTTAGTTCAAGAGAAACATTTGCGGTAAAATTTGTCAAACGTCGTTCTATAATCATAAGCTGCATTATATTGCATTACTTATATATATGTTTGTGCTTTTTTCATTGCTGTTATAAATTTGTGTCTTGCTTCGCAGAAAATTATTTTGCTCACTCTATGATTTTTCCTGTAATATAGGTTTCGTATGTAATGAAACTTTCGTCTTAGCATTTCAAGGTAATGCCAAAATTTCATTACATACGCAACTTATATTATAGTAAAGAATCCTAGAGTGATCAAAATCATTTTCTGCGAAGAAAGACGCAAATTTATAACAGCAATGAAAATAACAAACATGTATATAAGTTGTGGAATATAGTAATAGGTAAAATATAGCAGCGAAGAATTATATACTCTCTTCAACATATTTATTACGAGCATTTTATCTTTTTTCTATATAGAAGAGATGGTTATTTCCTTATAGTTTTTATCCAAGTTTATACAAATGTTCTTTCTCTAGGCGTCCTTCTTCTCCCTCTTCCTAAGGAAATTCTCCAGCCTGACATAATTGTCCATTATGTTGAATTCCTTGTGGAAGGCATCAAACCTCCGAACACCTAACGCAGATGAAATAGATGACCGACCTCCATATTCAACCAATCATTAATAGCAAATTTCAGGTGAGTAACCTCATTCAAATATTCTTTGGAATTTCATATAAATGAAAGATATTGTAACAAAGTATTTATTAATTTTATTATTTTTATTAACAGAGTGGTCAGTTTTAAGTTTATATTTTGCTACTTTGTAAATTTTCCTCGTCGCTTATATTTTGTTCACCATTTATAGTTTGTTCTTGCCTTAAATAAGTTGCTGTCTCATCCCGAAGTTGGTCTTTCCTAATTTTCCACGTGACAATATAAATAGAGTTCAAATTAATGCATTCCAAAGAGAGAGGGAGAGTGAGTTATGAGATCTTGGTCTCGTCGAATCTATTGTTAATCTATTTAATTATTTGACCAGCAGAAGAGGCAATATGTATATTGATCCTTAGTTAAGAATATAAACCAGCCATGATTCTTAATCTAGAGAGATGGAAGTTGACAATTGACACCTTTAATGACATCTTGTCCATACATGGTCGAAGTGTACAATCCCGGAATAATGAGAAATTTACTATGATGATGATCATATTGAAAAAATAAAAATCTATCGTTGCACCAAGTTGCAGGGTCGTCGACCTTGGTTTCTTCCTTCTTGGTGTTATACACGTTTCCCGAGCGGGTTTCCATATTCAAAGCAAATAAATAAAAGTAAAAGTAAATAAATAAAAGTAAATAAAAATAAATTACCTTTCAACGTTATTGTGTTTATTTATTCGTGGTCTTCCTCCTAGGTCGTGATCCGCAATCTTCGTTTCCGTCCTCTCTCGCTCCAGAGAGAAAATATCTTTATTCACGGGCTACTAACCAAAAGTTATGATTTTTGAGCCCAAACTCGATGTCAGGTGGCAAGGGACCCTAGGATCTGGCGGCAGGAGATGTCTCGCAGGGGTGGTGGAAACGTTGGGCAAGCAGGGGAATAGCGCCAGGGTGCAGTGAGGCGGGTGCGTTGAATAGGCCAGGAATCCAGGAGAAGTGGCAGATGGAATTGGAGGCAGAAGGTCCTTGAAGCCTAGAACTTGAGGGCCCTAGACTTCAGGATGGGGCAGCTTGAAGCCCTCGCCTCGTGCTTGTCAGGAAGGCCCTGGGAGCAGCAGTTGGCACATTTGGAGGTGCGCTGGTCAGCAATGGATGGGAAGGTGCGGCCTTCATGGCCGTCTTCACCGCAGTGGAAGCACTTAGGAGCTCTGGTGCATTGGGAAGAGTTGTGGCCGAAGCCACAACAGCGGAAGCAGACGCGGGCGCGGATGGACTCCTCGAAGTTGAGGATTACTCCATCCACCACGATCCTCCCGCGAACGCCCAGGGCTCTAAAGGTCTTGAGGTCCACCTCGATGAAGGCGGTGCAGGTCCCGTTTCTGGGTGCAGAACGGTGCGCCACGCGCACCACCTTGTCCCCAGGAAGCTTTCTAACAGCAGCGGTTTCCAGGAAGGTCTCCTCAATGGTGGAGTTGGATGTCTCCTCATCCACTTTGAAGAGGCAGATTCGCGGCAGGATCTCCTTCTGCTGGCGGACCTTCATTCCATCCAGCTTGTTGGCCAGGGAGGTTGTAACCTCAGGAAGGGTGTCAGGATTTCTGGAATGGAGGACCAGCTTCCCCTTGGTGCGCAGGGAGGCCCAAACGCCTTGGGGGAGAGTGTGAGCAGCGCGGACTGTTTTCAGCATCTCCCTTGGGTCAGCCTGTGGGTCATCTGAGATGACCACTGTGTGGGCCGCCGATTTTTCTCCATGGAGGATCACTTGGGCGGCCGCAGGCTTGGAGACGTGGGAAGGCACAGGTTTTGAAGGACCATTCAGGTTTGTCCTCTTTGCAGGCGGGTTGGGAGCTTCAGACTGCTTCCTTTTGGTTGGAGCAGGTAAGGTGGAGGCAGGCTTCTTGGCAGGGAGAGCAGCAGGAGCAGGAGTGGCGGGCTTGATTGGGTCAGTCTGGGAGCTGGTTTCCTTGCAGGAAGGAGCAGGGCAGGTTTGAGTGCCGCGGCAAGCAGTCTTGGGCTTGTTGGCCTCCTCAATTTCGTCCAACTCTGCGAAGGACTCGAGGGTGTCAGTGAGGTTCTCTACATCGGTAGCGAGGGCCTTGATCATTTCAGTCCGCGAGGCGATGTAGCGGATCAGATCCTCATGCAGGGATTTCAGGGCAGGATGGCCAATGGAGCTCAGGATGCTGCAGTTGCGTGAGATCACCATCTCATCTTCCCTCTCCAGGTCGGCGACGTTCACGATGGGCTTGTAGGCCTTCTTTTTCTTCTTGGCAGGATTCATGTATGCCGACGCTCTCGCTCCAGTAACCAATCAAGATATATATACAATAAATATTACAAAAGGAGTGAAACTATAAAAAGGAATGATGATAATCTAAATATTCTGTTTTAAATAAATATTAAATATCATAGAATATTTTGAATAAATGTAGGTGCGCCCATCGGGTTTATAAAACAATTAAGCAATTTACTCAATAATAACGGATCCTCGTGGCTTACTTATTGTAATGATCCTGATTCACTAAGGAATGCTATCCCAGGAATATTAAGAACTGCGATAGAGCAAACAATACAAAATGACTTAACAAGAATAACCCAATCAAGGTTATATTCCCACTATAGAGATATATATACAACGTTTACCACCGAAGAATATTTCCTAAGTGAACTCCCTTTTCCTGTCATCAGATTAATCGCGCAATTTAGAACCCTTTCAATTTTTTTCAGAGAACACCATCTGATTTTATTGAGGCGTGAAGACCTGAAATGCACTTTCTGTGGATCAGGAATAACAACGGAGATGTTGCACTACTTATTTGACTGTGCTGCTCTGTCTGAGGAAAGACGAAAACTAAATGATAAAACGGGGCAACTTTGTCCTTCATTTCCGGCACTAATTAATGAAATATCAAAGAATAGGTATATAGCGATGGCGATATTTGGATTCCACAAGACTATATCCCGGAAAAAGGCCACACAGTGTTCTCCCCATCCATTGTGAACTGGCGAATCCTGTATAGGGCGAGAGGCCCTAAATAAAGGCTTTTTGTTGTTGTTGTTGAATAAATGTAAGGCGCATTAACATTGATGTAACACTATCTATATACAATCGAATTATATTTGGCGGAGAGAGACATTCGTAAAAAAAGGTCTAATAAATAGACAAATTGTAATGTACTTAACTATTTTAAATTTAGCTAGTCTCCTAACGTTAACTCTTCAATAAGCCATTGTTGGAATCACTGTCTGTATTGTTTGACAGTTGTCACCTGTATAGTTATGGTCAGTAATGTCATTCTGTGAAGCAGACCTCTCAGAATTCGTCATACGATGTCCCTTCAGACTGGGACAACTAGAGAATCCTCTACCGACTAACCTTTCCAGCTGCTCATGTCACTGCCATCATTCCCCAGTTTTATCTGACCCCACAATCAATACCCTCCACTCCAGCCATTCCACCATCAACCACCCTCCCTAGCTAAACTTCCCAATACTCCCCCCTTTCTGTCGATCACCCCAAGCCTTGTACCCCAACTCCCTCCAATCAACCTTCCCCAGCCAATTCCCCCTAACCACCCTCTTCTCCTCCTTTTTTACTTATACTAATATAATTTATATACTAATATACCTAGAGAACAGTATTCATTAAAGTGTATATTGTATATAAGCGATTTGTTTTTATTTTATATTTAAGATATATATATTTAAAAAAAGCACCCGAGATAAACATTTAATACAAGGGTCGGCAATCTTTTTAATACAGGGGTCGGCAATCTTTTGAATTTAGAGAAGAAAAATTACAATTTACAAAATTTCAAATTTTTCAAAGAGCCCCAACAATTGTATTACCAACAATAAATAGTATACTCTTGCATAAATAATATTTGCGTATTGAACTAAAGAGCGGCAGCTTTTCACATCCATAAATCCGCATACTATTAAATACTATTGAAAAAAAAAATTATAACTACAAAGTTTTCTCAAAAGTTCGTAAACATGTGCAAAAGAATTGAAATTACAATATAATTCATCATAATATTATTCGCAGTTATTTATAATGTCTTTGTATAATGTATAAAGTAATTGTATTATTATGTATTCGCCGTAAAAAATATTATTCGACAAGTAATAAGAAAAACGTTTTGAGAAAAACACGAATTTCTGGGACAATCATATATTTCATGGTTTTTTATTTAGAAAAAAGGAGGAGCAAGTTTCGAGCCACGAACTTTTCAATGGGCCATCTTGAATTCTAACTTGGGACAAGTTTATTCAGACTCTGCCAATAATAATATACTAATAAGAAATTTACGAATATGTGGATCCTGTATACTTAAGGAGTAGGTTTTTAGAGATAGTATTTACTTACTTTGTATCTTTGCTTGAAATTCCTAATACTCTGCTATGAAGCCAGTTTTATAAGCAAGTTTTAAAAATGCTGACTCGAATAGTGTTGAAAGTGGAAATTCTATAATATTTATACGATGTAATAATATTGCTATATTTTGTATATTGTTGTAATGTTATCTATGCTAATTTTCATCTTTGTTGAATATCGCAGCTTTGTTAGATTGCTTAGTTGGCTAGCGGTTCTTAGATAGGTCAGGCCGCTGATAGGCGTGAGCTGTTAGTGTATATATAATTTTATCAAGTTAATCTCTTGTCTTTCCTTATTGTTTATAAATACCTTTAAGTAATAAAGGATCTGTGTGATTATCAGCCTTCTTTCTCTTCTACGAATATATAAATTTTCCTCAACAGGTATTATATTAATTTGTATACAAGTTCCAAGTATTTTCGAAGTCGCACCGTAAAATCCCTAGCAAGAATTTACGCCTTTATAATTTCATTCGAAATGATAAATGGTGGGTACAAGTTCTCATATAGATTACACAACCAATTCCATTTTATAATCCAGATGCTTGAAAAAGTTGAAGGTGTGTGAAATATTGACCAAGATATAGGATTACATCTCCCTCCACAGATATATTCACCGGAGGGAGGGGCACCCCGCCCAGAAGTACACTGCGTGACATTGAAAATGGAACACCAAGAAATAGTGGCCAGAAAGTGATGAAACTCGGCAGACAGAGAGAGACAGGGACGAACAATAAGTGATCTTTATTTCAAAATGATAGTCATGATACAGAGCGAGAACGGCGTCGGCTTAGTAGCAAGTAGGACCACCGCGGACGGCGATGCACGCAGCAACACGTCTAGGTAGAGAGTCAATCAGAGTACGGATGGCGTCCTGAGGGATGGCTCTCCATTCCCTCTCAACCATTTGCCACAGTTCGTATTCTGAACGCGGCTGTGGCAAGGCATGCAAACGGCGTCCAATGATGTCCCAGACGTGCTCGATTGGTGAGAGATCAGGAGAGTACGGTGGCCAGGGAAGCATCTGTACATCTTGCAGAGCTTGTTGGCTAATGCGAGCAGTGTGCGGTCGGGCGTTATCCTGCTGATAAAGGGCATTGGGTACCCCCTGAAGGTAGGGGAGTGTCACCGGTCGCAGCACATCATCAACGTATCGTTGGGCCGTCATAGTGCCCTGAATACGAAGTAAGGTGACCTGGAATCATACGCGATTGCGCCCCAAACCATGATTCCACGTTGTCGCACGGTGGGGCATTCCACAATTGCTGCCGGATTGGACCTTTCTCCACGTCGACGCCACACGCGTACACGGTGACTATCACTGGACAAGCAGAAACGCGACTCATCTGAGAACACGACCCTGTGCCATTCCGTCATCCACGTCGATATAGCCCGGCACCATTCCAAACGTTGGCGCCTATTCGGTGGGGTCAATGGCAGTCTTCTTAGCGGACGGCATGAGTGCAAGCCATTAGCAACCAATAGACGGGAAATGGTTCTGGTCGAGATGGAATGATCTAGGGTGTCTTGCACATGTTGCAGGATGGCGGTACAAGTGGCTTGTGGGGCCGCCACTGCTTGTCGAAGGATACGCCGATCCACACGTGCTGACGTCACTCTGGTTGCACCGACATTCCTATAAATTGCCACATTTCCTTGTTCCAACCATCTTCTCCACAGTCGGTGCACCGTGGACGCACCAAGGTGTGTATCAGCTGCGATTTGACGTATGGACCAACCTGCCCTTTTCAGTCCGATCACCATGCCCCTCGTAAAAGCGTCAGTCTGCTTGAACTGCCTCCGTTTACGATGACCTGGCATTCTCTGTTATTACACGTGTCTTTTGACACAAGAACAAAATTTCTACAATGATTTTCCTTGAAGAAATAACGACACGAATACTGTCCTTTCTGCAAGTTCCTTCCCTTATATCTTACTCCATGTGCGCACGAGAGCTGCGCATTTTACATCATTTGCAT
Organism: Cordylochernes scorpioides; assembly: GCA_030710605.1. Lineage (NCBI taxonomy): Eukaryota > Metazoa > Arthropoda > Arachnida > Pseudoscorpiones > Chernetidae > Cordylochernes > Cordylochernes scorpioides. Next base: position 78,406,674 of record CP092869.1, on the reverse strand, counting down.
AACTCGGTTAGGCGCGTCTACCCTGAAATTTGCATAATTTTCTGGCCACTATTTCTTGGTGTTCCATTTTCAATGTCACGCAGTGTATATAACCCCGGTATCTGAGGACAACAGCCATGTCTCCACCGTCACCTTCTGTCTCCTCCTGGCCATCTACCCGAGTCCCTACAAGTTCGGCTAACCTTCATACTACAAGCCCGAACCTTCATATTACAAGCCCGAACCAGCTTACAACAAGCCCGAACCTTCATACAACAAGCCCGAACCAGCTTACAACAAGCCCGAACCTTCATACTACAAGCCCGAACCTTCATACTACAAGCCCGAACCTTCTTACTACAAGCCCGAACCTTCATACTACAAGCCCGAATCTTCATACTACAAACCCATAGCCAGCTTACAACAAGCCCGAACTTTCTTACTACAAGCCCGAACCTTCATACTACAAGCCCGAACCTTCATACTACAAGCCCGAACCAGCTTACAACAAGCCCGAACCTTCATACAACAAGCCCGAACCAGCTTACAACAAGCCCGAACCTTCATACTACAAGCCCGAACCTTCATACTACAAGCCCGAACCTTCTTACTACAAGCCCGAACCTTCATACTACAAGCCCGAATCTTCATACTACAAACCCATAGCCAGCTTACAACAAGCCCGAACTTTCTTACTACAAGCCCGAACCTTCATACTACAAGCCCAAGCCAGCCTACAACAAGCCCGAACCTTCATACTACAAGCCCAAGCCAGCGTACAACAAGCCTGAGCCAGCTTACTACAAGCCTGAACCCACCTACCATAAATACTAAACACAAATTATTGTACCATAGAATAGAGTAATGTTAATATTGCTATAAAACCATTGTACAGAAAATGAAATGTTTTTAAATTAATCTTCGTCAGCATTTTATACTTGCTGTTTTATATCAAAATAATAATAAATATTTATTTATCAAGCTAGTTTTATATATATATAAACCCATATTCACAAATTTTAGACATTCGAATTTGAGTTAGGCATTACAAAATATATAACATAAAACCATCCATGATTCATCAACAACATTTAATAGGAATACAAGTCATTTGCTTACCTCCTTTAAAGTGTTAGTGAATTTTTTTATAGAGAGAGATTGAGATTTTATCACATAGCTTATATATCATTCAAAATATGGCTAAAACAAATCATTACAATATATTTTAATGAGTATAGGACCATATTTATTTTTAAAACTAGACGGGTGACCCGGGCTTCGTCCCGGGATTGATCCGTGTGCATATCTACCCGAGTGATATATATTTAGAAAAGATTTTTTTTTAATAATTGTTTGTTATTAGCATTATCTATTTGTTTGCATCAGCATAATTTAATCTAATCTTTGATAGAGGGCGCTGTTCGTGAGCTAAGTAGAATAATTTGAATATATAGTTTTAATAATTGATTTATATATTTTTAAAAATAGCCTATCGTCTTCCCCGTATTTTTTTACCTATGTATGGAAATTTTGGTTTGAATTAGTGAACTACTGCGAATTTGTATACCGGACATACAAACAAACAAACATACAAACATTGATTTTTCTATATATAGAAGATACCTCTCACACACATGTATCTATATATACAGTAGAACCTCCCTGTAAAGGACACCTAATTGCAGAGCCAAAGTGTCCTTTAGGGAGAGGGGTCTTCTTACCGGAGAGTTGATAAATTGTAAAAATGGTAATTTTGCAAATGAAAACTGTCCTTTGTGGAGAGGTGTTAGCTAGCGGGGTGTCCTATAAAGGGAGGTTCTACTGTATCTATAATGAAAATTAGCTTATATTGAATAAATTCTATTAATTTTGAAAATCTATATTTCAATTAGGTAAGTTATCTATTTATTTCTGGTAAATATATATTTCATCGGCGTGATTTATAAGAAGAATTAGGTTACCGAAATAAGCAGGTTTGTATGTGGTCAGTTTAATATTTGATACAGCTTGATATGTCCTAAAACTGTTTTTTTTTTATTTGAGAAAGAAAAAAAAACATCTCCTTATTGTGCAACTGAAAGTTGCTGATGGCTTGCGCCATCTATTGTATCCTCTTTTTTTTTCTTATACCTAGTACACGTGTTACAGGCCATGATAATCATGGTGGGTAGAAGGGTAGAAGTAGTAAGTGCACCACATGCCTACACATGTGAAATGCAGTTCGACTTTGCACTTACAAATGTACCAGAGCCCCGTTTGGTTACTTGCACTCGCTGGTTGAGTTGGAATTTTGCAATAATCGGGGGCCATTTGAACTTTTTTTTTTTAAATCAGAAAAAAAAAGTGCCCAATGCGGGACTGAACCCGGCTCGTAGCGGTCGAAAAGCAACGGTTTAGACCATCCTTCCACCGACCCCATCGGAATAAATATAAAGTATTCGTTGATTTTTAATTATTCCATAATTGGCCACAATTGGATAGTTTAAGACCATACCCTACTGTTAAAAATATAAACTGCTCCTATTTTCTACCACCATTCACATTTCGTATTAAAGACCATATTGTATTAATCCTGCCCAGAAGTCCAACCCCTCCTCTACATGGTGGGCGGGAGAAGCAGCACAAGTAACAAACTGCCCTGTAGGGCGAAGTACGGTGTCGTGAGCCCCGAACCGCTACGGTAACCGTGAAGGCCTACAGGGAACTCTGAAATGTGGCTGACTAATGGGGCAATGGTACCCCCCATTCCACACACCTTTGTAGGCCGGTATTGTGATCAGGATGCACAGACCCATCTGATCTGCTCCATGGACAAGACACCACCACCCATCTCTATTAATATAATCTGTCGCATCCTTATTTCCATACACTGTATGTTAGGTCATACCAAGGATAGATTCGTTTTAGTTTCAAATGTAAGATACCCTGTGAATATTCAATATGTTTACCCCTATTAACCGTGTGTAAAATTGTATCCAAACTTCAAAATGATGACGTCATAATAAAAAGAGTAAAAGAGTGGGGTTGGAAGACGAGTTTGAAGACGATCTACGTATTCTTCGTAGATTTTGCATTTGCATTTTTACCATTTTTACTATTTAGCAACTCTCCGGTAAGAGAACACCTCTTCCTAAAGGACACTTTGGCTTTGCAATTTGGTGTTCTTTACAGAGAGGTTCTCTCTCTCTCTCTCTCTACTGTATAAATTTTTGAAAATCTGTTCAACTCGCTAATTTTATATTCCGTTGATTTTTTCAAGTTTTCTTCCACACCAAGCATTTTTATAAATGTATACTGTATGGTTGATATATTTATAGAAATATTTGTAAAAGTCCAATATAACAATTCTCCACTTCCACCCCGCCAAGACTGAGACCGCCAACAATGGTTTTCTCACTTCAACAACCCGAGCGATCTAGTAAGCAACTCTAGCGACCTAAGCGATCTACGAGTGATCTTTTGCCACCAAACGATCTTTTGTGACCAAACGATCTTTTGTAACCAAGCGATCCTTTGCCACCAAGCGATCTTTTGAGATCAGAGAGATCTTTTGCCACCAAGTGATCTTTTGCCACCTGGCGATCTTTTGTGACCAAACGATCTTTTGCCATCAAGCGATCTTTTGAGATCAGAGCGATCTTTTGTGACCAAGCGATATTTTGCCACCAGGCGATCTTTTGTGACCAAACGATCTTTTGTGGTCCAGCGATCTTTTGCCACCAAGCGATCTTTTGAGATCAGAGAGATATTTTGCCACCAAGCGATTTTTTGCCACCAAGGGATCTTTTGCCACCAAGCGATCTTTTGAGATCAGAGAGATCCTTTGCCACCAAGCGATCATTTGTGACCAAGCGATCTTTTTCCACCAAGCGATCTTTTAAGACCAGAGCAATCAAGCAGCTCCATGGGTAGCTGCTGCGGCAAGAAGAAGAGACGTAAGGAGTAAGTGGATTTTCTGTTTACTACATATTGTGTAGTTAGATAGAGTTTAACAAAACACCTACATAGATGGAATGCCAATCTATTTCAGCAAAGAAGACCCAACTATGATAAATTTAAGTCTTTGTGGAAAATTGAACAGCTTCAAGTGCTTGAAAAAAACAGAATCAAATGCATCAGATATTTTGTATATGATCAAACTGAGCTAACTTAAGCGCATATATTATTTCCTAAGAATAATTTTCAATTCTGTTAACCACATTGCTGAAATATTTGAGAGGATTGAGAATTGCTAAAGTGCCCACGCTTTATGACTTAGTTATGAAAATTTTATTGTTTAAGGGAATAAATCTATTGATCTTTATTAAAACTTTTCACTTTCAGTTAACACGTGGTTTTGTTTATCCCATGCTCATTTAAGAGCGAATCTCGAGAGAAAGAGGCAGCTGGATTTATATTAAAAACAGATGTAAACATCTGTGAGTTTACAAGAGACCATATTTATATACACATGAACACATATATATAAATAATATATTAAATAACATTTATATAAATTGAATTAATTATTGATTGAATTGATTTAATTATATGAATTAAAGGGTTTTTTTTAATACTGGGGTAAATTTGTAATAGCAAAATTGAAAATGCACTTCTTTTTAATGATCAGCGATAAAGCACAATTTGGATTATAGATTACTAGCGGATGTACCCGGCTTCGCCCGGGTTTTACCCGAGTAAAAGTTTGTCTAACAAACATTTGTTAAAACAATTCTCTATAAACTAATAAAAAAAAGATATATTCTGATAATTTTAAACTCGTAAATTTGAATCTCTCGATAAAGTGAACATTTTTTCCCGGTCCCTTGAAAAATACTCGATAAGTTGAATAAAATCAATATTAATTGGTTCCCTCGGTAATTGGAAGTTAAAGGAATAATATCTTGCCTTGGAATTGTATCATTATTCTTGTCTCAAATAAATTTCCGTGTCATCCTGAATTTTGTCTTTACTAATTTTCTACATTACAAAATCATCGTTTTATCTAGTGAATATTTTTCCCGGTCCCTTGAAAAATACTCGATAACTAACTTTGACTTGTGCGCAATTAATAGGTAGAAAATCTTACTTTTGATAAATAATCTTTAAGATAATGAACTTAGTGATAATAAAACTTATAGATAAAAAAAAAACTTGTTATCATCGTCGCAATGGGGGCGCTGCTTTCGAGTTAAATCTACAAATCTGCAAATAACTCTAAGGATATTCAAGATATTCAAGAAATTATTTTTCAAAAACCTTCCCAGTACTATACTAAATAACTTCCTAAAGTTCCATGGCGTTCCAATGAGTGGTTTGATCAGGCATAAAGGACAGACAGACACACACACACACATACATTCATTTTTATATATATAGATAATACAAGAAAATAATACCTAATCAAAATATTTTAATAGTGTGTGACGTTTCGGCCACAGCATTGTCACCATCATCAGACAAAAGAATGTTGACAAAAGATTATTTTGTCCGATGATGGTGACAATGCTGTTGTCGAAATGTCACACACTATTAAATTATTTGTATTAAGTCTTTTTTTTTGTGTGTGTTTTTCAATGATTAATATTTTAGTAGAGTGAGGGTTTATAGTAAAGAAATAGAGGGAATTATATAGGCAAATTCACAAGGAGAACAATATTCAAACATACAAGGTGTGTCCAATAAATAATGAGACCGGTCAAAAACAAAAAAAAATGAAATGATATTTTTTTTTAAAGTCTATTTAAAAAATAGAAAGCTTCAGCTACACTGCAGTATATCACATCACGTGATTGCGCGCGCAGTCGATAAATTGTAAGCTTGTAAAAAGAACGCTTTGCATAACAACTTCTAATTTGTAATGGATAGAAAATTCGAACAAAGAATTTGTATTAAATTTTGCTACAAAATTGGAAATCGGCTTCAGAAACTTTAAATTTGTTGAAATTGGCATTTGGAAATGAAAATGTAAATAAGCCCACCACATTTAGATGGTTTACACGATTTAAAAATGGAATGGAATAGGTGAAAGATGAGAAGCGTGTTGGACGTCCAATTCTGCACAGGAACCCTGAAAAGGTGAGCCAAATTTCAAATTTGATAAAAGAAAATCCACGAATAGGGTTACGGGACATTGAGGAAGAAACAGGGATATCAAAATCATTAGTTGAATCGATAATTAAAGAAGACTTGCAGTTAAAGAAGACACCTTCAAAATTTGTCCCTAAAATGCTCACAATCCAACAAAAGGAGAATCGCGTTGAAGTTGCCAAAAAATGCTTGAAATGGTGGAAAAAAAAACCTAATTGGAAGGAAAAAGTAATAACTGGAGACGAGACATGGGTTTACGGGTATGACCCGGAAACAAAACGCCAATCCATGGAGTGGAAAGGAAAAGATGAACCAGGAACGAAGAAATTCCGACTTTGCAAGTCAAAAAACAAAGTCTTATTGGTGACATTCTTTGACCTAAAGGGAATTGTGCATAATGAATATTTAGAGGAAGGTCAAACAATCAATAAGGGTTCTTATTTAAACAGACGTGTACGTGAATCAATTCGTCTGAAAAGAAGTGAAATGTGGAGTTCTAAAAATTGGATTATTCATCATGATAATGCACCACCACACACCGCTACATCTGTACTGACTTATTTGGCTAAACACGGTATCCAAATACTTCAACACACACACACAACCTCCCTATTCCCCAGACCTAGCTCCAAATGATTATTTTCTCTTTCCACAACTCAAAATGGCTCTAAAAGGAAGGAGATTTGACACTAGAGAGTCCATCATAGTGGATTCGAAAAGGTCTTGAAAAACATCCCGAAAGATGCCTATTCTAAATGTTTTAAATCATTGGAGAAGAGATGGAAATTATGTATAGATGCGGGAGGGGACAATTTTGAAAAATACTAATAAAAATATTTTTAATCGTTCTATTTTTTCTTTATTTTTGACCAGTCTCATTATTTATTGAACACACCTTGTATAAGCGGTAGAAATAAGCTATTTTTGTGGGCTAACCGCGTTTCCATCAATTTGAGATTCCTAAAACAACAGCATTGTGTTTTTAATGAAGTGTCAAATATTTACATTGAGCAGTTTATCTTTGAAATAGAAAGCTGCTAGAAATGAAGTATCTAAAATTTTGTTCAAGATAGATTGTTAGTTAAATTTTCCTGCTACTGAAATATCCTCTTTAAAATAATGACTAGTAAAGGTTAGATGGTGCACGCAGTGGATAATGTTATTTATAAAAGAGACACACACACAAATATATATATATATATTCTAAAGTAGTATACAAGAAAATAAGACCTAATCCAAATAATTTATTAGTGTGTGAAGTTTCGGCAACAGCATTGTTACCATCATCAGACAAAAGAATAAATCAATAATTCAAAAACAACAACAACAAAAAGCCTCTATTTAGAATCACTGACCCTATACAGGATTCACCAGAGGTATGCATAAGAACAAAGCAGTGAGACAAAGGAAACAAAACGATATAGACAGAACAATAATTAATTTATTCTTTTGTCTGATGATGGTGACAATGCTGTTGCCGAAACGTCACAAAATTATTTGGATTAGGCCTTATTTTCTTATATTATTATCTATAATCCAAATTGTGCTTTATCATCTAATAAAGAAGTAGTTAGATCATTTTAACTATAAAAGCTTCTTCTTCTTTCTTATCTCCACTCAATCATATTAGGGTATCAAGTTTGTAGAGCTTCACAACCATAATGACTGGGTGAAGTAGAATGTGTCTGCCTTTGTCATTAAGACTGGGAGCACTACTCAGTGGCAGGCCGACTTAGCACCAAAATAAATGGCCGCCTCTGACATGAGGAACAGACGCCATGTGCAGCCGCTCCTAACATGTAGTACAAACGCTGCTCATCCTGTATCCCTGGATTAGGAGCCCTTACAGGGTACTATCAGCCGGGCCAGCTGAGCCCAGGTTTTTTAGCGAGCTTGTTACTGCTCCCCCTCCTCCTTTTCATCCGGGCTTGGGACCAGCAAAGGCGGAGTTTAAATATAAAATAAAGTATTATAATGAGAAAGGAAGCTAAATATTTAAACTAACTAACTATATAATTAAGTATTATAAAAGTAAAGCAGTTTTTACTGGTTGTAGGGAGGATAGGTATATTGTAGTGTGCACATTCTATCACTTCTCACCTGGCTTTAACTGTTCACCCTGAATGTCCACATCACGGCTCCGATTTGTCCTTTCCTTCGTCCCATATGTCCTCTTTCCTCTCGTTGTCCTTTGTCTACTAACCACTCTCTGTCCCCTTGTCCCTCCTTTGTATCCCTGTCCACCATTGTTGGTTGTCCCTCTCCTCCTTACTAACCTGTGTTCCCCGTTCTCCCCCGTGTTCATACTCTGTGCCCACGTCATTCACCTCAGAGTACGACTGCCCGTTTGCTAGTATGATTTCCACTCCACACAGCCCTGTAAACTCCCTCTGGAGTTGGGGAAGGGGAGAGAAGGCGGCGGGGTCAGTCTCTGTTGGATTTTAACTGGTAAAGGAGGTAAAATGTATGTCTCCATTTAATATATTTATTCTGGCGTTCCTGAAACCTCTTCTTGGTTGGGACAACCTCACCTCTCCTGTTTAAAATGGAGGCTGAAAGCTAAGCACCATTTATTGATCGCAAACTAACAGACTCGGGTCAGTGACAAAGTCACAACATCAGCTTTGGCAAATTGAGAAATATCCATCTAGTTACCATGGTTTCATGCTATAGCCCTTCTCAGTCCAGGGAAGGCTTTGATTTCATGATATCTACATGGGTAAAATGAAATCTTCAGATTTTTCTAAAGAGGTGTTTAGATAATAAAGTGGCTAGGTGAATTCTATGGTTAATATATTGTTGCACCAAGTTGCAGCTTTGCAGGGTCGTCGACCTTGGTTTCTTCCTTCTTGGTGTTATACACGTTTACCGAACGGGTTTCCATACTTAAAGCAAATAAAGAAAAATAAATTACCTTTTAAAATTATTGTGTTTATCTATTCATTGTCTTCCTCGAAGGTCGTGATCCTCAGTCTTCTTCTAGGTCCTCTCTCTCTCTCCAATAACCAATGAAGATATCTACTTATATATTTGCCTTATTCTGTCTGTTTGTCTGTTTGAAGCTCACGGATGGGATTTTTCATAACCATCGGTGGTTCAGTGGTAGAATGCTCGCCTGCCACGCGGGCGGCCCGGGTTCGATTCCCGGCCGATGCATTTTTTTTTTTTTTTTTACAATTTTTAAAACTCATTTATATATTATACAAGAATGACATCCACGGCGCCAATTTATAATTGTAACGAATAGTATTTGAATAAAAGCATTTAATCGGGTAAAACCCGGGCGTTGCCCGGGTCATTCGTATATAATAATTGTATAAACGAATGCAAGACAAAATCACCGCGAATGTTTCTTTTTTTTTAAGGTAATTTCTTTTTAAGGCAATTATCGTTATTTATCTTTAATTTTTGTTTCGATTTTATTGAAAAAAAACGATATGGTGCCTTTAAAAAATGATCTTTATTACTATGCAGTTTTCTATTTAGTCAATATACCTAAGTTCATGTTGCAAATGTAATTATCTCTATCGATTTAGTAGGTGAAATGCAAAAAAAAAAAATCGACATGATGAAATCTTCATGAAAATTCACATTTTTATTTTTATATTTTCAAGACACACACAGTTTGGGGCGGGACGTTTCACAAGAGAGACATCCACGGCGCCAATTTATAATTGTAACGAATAGTATTTTAATTAAAACATTTTAAAAACACACAGTTTGTAACGGGACGTTTCACAAGAGTGACATCCATGGCGCCAATTTATAATTGTAACGAATAGTATTTGAATTAAAACGTTTTTAAAATATATACGCACTCGGGTAAAACCCGGGCGTTGCCCGGGCCATTCGTCTAGTATACAATAACAATATTACAAAGGGAATGAAACTATAAAAAGGAATGATACCTTTGTATATAATCTGTTTTAAGTAAATATTAAATATCATAGAATATTTTGAATAAATGTAGGACGCATTAAAATTGATGCAACAATGTAGATGGAAATTTTGTGGGTAAAAAAAATATTGATCTATATATATATAGTATATTTTAAACTGTATGACACTTTTAGTATATGTCACATATCTTCCAATTAGTTAAAGTCGATACCTTAAAATATCCTACCCTTCTATTGAAATGTACACTATTTCTATTTACTACCACTCCATATTTTGTATATAAACTATTTGTATTTTAACCCCCTATTTGTATTTAAAACTAAAAATGGTGACGTCAAAATAAAGATCCAAAGAGTGTTCGGTCAGCTGGTGGCAGGGACAGAGGGGAGGAAAAAGCTAACGCCCAGCCCATGTGGGGTCCCGATGGACATTTTGATAGATGACTCCTGAAAACAGGACAGGTTTTGGCAGGGGGTCAGCAGATGGTGCTAGAGTGTGTCCTGTGGCAGACGGCTTCTGTCTCGCTGACACTCGCTCTCCATGTCTCGGTGATAAGCATCCAAGTTTGTGTCATGGCCTCTACCTCTGTCCCCGATCCCTCTCTGTGCTAACAACTAGCCCTGCCTCTGCTTCTTGTTGTCCGCGTGTGGGATGAACATCAACACTCACCTCAGGTACACGACTGCCAGTTCATCCATTCGTCTGCACATTTGCAACAATATTACATATACGAGGGTTGTCCGTTAAATAAGTTCCACGGAGGTTTTTCATAAAGAAAAACAGGTTTATTTGCCCTGAACTATACATTTTCGAAAATATCAGACTTTTTTTCATTTTTCTACATATTCCCCGTTTCGTTCGACGCATTTTTGCATTCGGGATACCCACTTATGGAACCCATAGTCAAAGAACTCTGCCGCCTGGCCGCGTAGAAGCCTAAAACCGCTTCTTCCAACTCGTCATCGGCCTGGAATTGGGTTCCACCCAGGTTTTTCTTCAACTCGGGGAAGAGATGAAAGTCACTAGTAGCTACGTCCGGGCTGTAAGGTGGGTGTGACACCAATTCCCATTCAAATTCTTCGATGAGGGCAGTGGTTTGATGGGCGGTGTGCGGCCGAGCGTTGTCGTGGTGAAAACGCACCCCTTTGGTTAACGTCTCTCTCCTCTTGTTCTGAATCGCGCGTCGAAGTTGTTTCAAGGTCTCACATTACCGGTCGGAATTGATTGTTGTACCCCGACGCATAAAGTCGCACAACAATGGACCATTTCGGTCCCAAAAGACGGTAGCGATAAGTTTCCCGGCAGAAAGTGTTTGTTTAAACGTTAGAGGTTTCGGCGAAGAAGTGTGCTTCCACTGCTTGAATTACTCCTTTGTCTCCGGTGTGGTGCAGTGTACCCAGGTCACATCACCAGTAACGATTGAATCCAAGAATTCCTCTCAGTCAGTTTTGTGGCAATCGATAAATTTCTGGGTCGCATCAACTTGCTGCCGTTTATGGTCTTCAGTCAGCATTTCGGAACCCATATTGCGCAGACCTTTGAATACCCTAAATGTTCACGCAAAATCTTGTCGATGGTGGTTTTACTGACATCAGGAGCCAAATCTCAGAGCTTCCGCACAGTAACACTTAGATCTTCAAGCATTGCCGCTTCGACTTTGGCAATGGTTTCGTCCGAAACCGATGGCCGTCCAGCACGCGGTTCATCGTGGTCGTCTGTTCGGCCGTTTTTAAATTCTCTGACCCATCTGCGCACTATCCCGGAACTCATACACCCTTCTCCTTACACTTGACAGAGTTCAGTATGAATGTCCTTCGCCGAATTATTCTTTGCGGCCAAAAAGCGAATTACTGACCGTAATTCACAGCTGGCGGGAGACACGAGGGGAAGCTTCATCACTAACGGCTGCTCAGCCAAAACTAAGCTTACCAGCGACGTGTCCTTGGTGGGAAATTGGAGTGGGGAGAACAAGCTACGAGCCCGTGTAGTCGGCTCGAGCCTAAAGGGGATCCTCATGACAGTGGTGCCCCGTGGAACTTATTTAACGGACAACCCACGTATATGAAGGTCACCTTCCCATCAAAATAGATGCTAAAAGGTTATCTTCGAGATGCCGCTTAGTGTTAGCGTTTATTTTAATGAGAAAGGTGACCTTCTTCTTAGGGTGTCAAGCTTGTAGAGTTTGTTGATGGTGTCTGCTGGGGATGAGTCTTCTTCTTTCCTATCTTCAGTTAATCATATTAGGATATCAAACTTGAAGAGCTTGAGACTTTTGATGGCGTCTGCTGAGGATGAGTAAAGCTCATCAATGGATGAGTCAATAGAGTCAATAATGTGGTTTGAGGTTGCAGTTGAGTATTGCACTTGCTACATAGTGGGAAAACCTTGCAACCATTCTGGAATGCCATTGTACATAGATGACCAGATGTAAGTCTGGAAATTGAAGACTGTTGTTCTGTTGGGAGGTGACTTTTATTTCTACAAACCTATATTCTCCTGGCAAAATATCCATCTTTAAATATATGTGATATTTTATAGAGCTTATTTAGTGGATATTTCCAATCTATATTTGTAGTGTTTTTGGATTCACCATCCTTATACAGTAGAACCACCCTGTAATGGACACCTAATTGCAGAGCCAATGTGTCCTCTTACCGGAGAGTTGCTTAATAGTAAAAATGGTAATTTTGCAAATGAAAAACTGTCCTTTGTAGAGAGGTGTCCCCTAGCACGAGTGCCTTCTCATGGAGGTTCTACTGTATATAAACTAAATAACTATATTTAAAATATATACATTAAAATAGAGAATGAACACAATGAGATAGGGGCTACTATATATTTACCACATGGGCTTCTACTGATACAAGTCCAGATTGACTGGTTACTTAGATAAGACCAGACATGAGTCAACTACTTCATGCATGTGCACTTACAGTAAAAGCAGTCGCCTACTTCTACCCACCAGGATTAACATGGCCTGTACCATGTGTACTAGGGATAAGTAAGGGGGTCGGTGGAAGGCTGGTTAAACCGTTTGGTTTTCGACCGCTACGACCTGGGTTCGATTCCCGCATTGGACACTTTTTTCTGTTTAAAAAAAATGCTCCAATGGCCCCCGATTCTTGCAAAAGTCCAACCCCACCAGCGAGTGCAAGTAACCAAACGAGGCTCTGGCACATTTGTAAGTGCAAAGTCGAACTGCTTTTCACATGTGTAGACATGTGGTGCGCTTACAGTAAAAGCAGTCACCTACTTCTACCTACCAGGATTAACATGGCCTGTACCATGTGTACTAGGGATAAGTAAAAAAAGACTTCATGCATTATGTGATATGATCATGCATTATGTAATATGGTTGTTCAACAGTACCTATACTAAAATGGATTAAACAGAGAGAATTAGCATGGCCCATGCACAAGGAGGACACGCAAAAACACAAAATTGTGAAGCCTTCCATATTTTATCTCAGAAAAGAAGAAAGAAAAATAATTTTGAAATGTAGACATGAAGAAGGCTACTCAGAGTGTCATGGACACAGATATATAAAAGTACAATATTTCATTTTTAAATTAAAGCAATTTTGGTAGATTTATTTATTATATACAGTAGAACCTCCCTGTAAAGGACAACACCTAATCTCAGAGCCAAAGTGTCCTTTAGGGAGAAGTGTCCTCTTACCGGAGAGTTGCTAAATAGTAAAAATGGTAATTTTACAAATGAAAACTGTCTTTTATTGAGAGATGTCCTCTAGCGCGAGTGTATCTTCTCATGGAGGATATACTGTATATCTTATGCTCTTTGTAAAATAATGGGAAAGAAGCCATGGGAGTGAACAATTATTTTAAAATGGAAGATGGCTTTATATTGGTGTAGTGCTGGGCTCGTGGTCTGGTCAAGAAAGGTCATGATGTTCAGGGTCTCGCCGGGCCGGTTGTAGGAGGGGATGGAGCTGTAACTGGACATTCTAATCGCCGGGTCGAAATCCAAAAAGGACGAAGATTAATTTATAATTGGCACGTTGTATTTAACACATTGCCATGAAATGGTGGTCAATGGTCAAATACAATTTATCCCCATCCTCTCTGTGGTGCTGTTTCTCTGATAAGTAATTAATTAAAATAAAAAAATTAAAATAATTTGTACTTCTCCCGTGTACCATCGTCGGCTATTTGTTGACACACAACAATATATAGCACTGCTTTTATTTTCGATATAAAAAAATATATTAAAAAATTATAACAACACAAAGATGTAGTGATGTATAAGGTGTATTGTTCTTAGAATCATCAATCCATGGAATGGTCATCTTGTCCTAAGTGAGGTAATCCAGACTGGCCTTGGCTCGTTCCAGCTCATGGAGGAACTTGTAGAACTGGGGCATGGAGAGTTCTGGACACCTCACACAAATTATAACAGCAAGGAATGCTTTTTCTTAAAGACAGGAGGTTGTTAGGTGATGAAAAAGTGTACAGTCAACTCTCGATAATTTGAAACTCATTAATTTGAATGTCTTGATAATTTGAAATATTTTCCCGGTCCCTTGAAAACAACTCAATAAGTTGAAAAAAATCAATATCAATTGTTCCTCCTCTGTAATTTGAAGTAATAGTATCTTGCCACAAAGGAACATTTGTGAATAATTGCACAAATGATTAAAATAACAAATTTTGGTCAAACTCTTCTTTACTTTTATATAAAAGGATGTACCTGGATCTGCCTTGCTCTTATTAATTTTATGTAAGATTCTCTATCTGAAAATTAAAATATGAGAAGGAAATTGTTGCTAAATTTCCCACGCCGAGCGGGCGGCAGTTTCGCATTTCAACTGGGCGACTAGCGCATAGGTGAACCGTACTGAAAGGATTCAATTTTATAGCACGTGGACTATAGTGACTTCTTGCAACTACAGACAAAATCTGCACGACGGGCGATGCAGCATGCAAATCAACATCTGATCTCATGGAATGGGGTGTTGGAGTGCAGATTTCGTTGATCATGGCACCATGATCTAGTTACACTATGGTGAAATGGTGAAAGTCTGACTTTGCCTGTAATTTGAGGCCGTTCCTAACATGGAAGCAGACGCCTTTGCCGCCGACTCTAACATGAGTACAGACCAGCTCCTCCATATCTCTGGAGTGGAACCCTTGCTGAGGTCTATCAACTGGGTCAGTTGAACTCAAGATTTTTAAAGAGGTCTACTCCTCTTCTAACAATACTGCTGTTGGTCCGCGACTGCTTATTCGTCAGAGTTATTCTGCTTGTTTTACTTTGTATCTGAAGGTCATTACCCTATCCGCCACCTGGGGACGTGCCCTATAGCAGTCAGCTCTGCCAAGGAGCGGGGTAATATTTACACAAGGGGATAAGAAACAACAACAACAGACAAACTCTTTGAAGCAACTATCATCGCATTCTGCACCCAAAAGGTTAAAATGAGTCCTTTTAATGTTTGACTGTGTTTAATAACACATGAATTCAATGTTTAATAACATTAATGTTTAACATTAATATGTTTAACATTAACATTAATAACAATAATGTTTAATAACACAATGAATTCAAGAAAGAACAAGTGTCTTTCCATAAGTGGAAAAAAAAAGCTGTGATTCAAACTGTGGAGGATTGACAATTAAAAAAAAAATGTCGCTAACAGTTTGACTTTTTACTTCCCAATGAATTTATTGCTTTAAAAACTTGCGATAAGTCACTTATTTATTCTTGTATCAACATAGTATGTATATCCCGAAAGTGCCAAAACTTCAAACTTCTGTTTACTTGATTTTTTTCCCTCCCTCCCTCTTGGTTGTTTGAACTCCCTGTTATTTTAAACTCTTGATAAATTGAAATATTTCTCTGGTCCCTTGAGTTTCAAAATATCGAGAGTTGACTGTATATTTTTATTGTTGGATAAAAGGTAACTTTTCAAACACAAAATGCTAAACTGGGAATTTGAACTATTCATGATGCATATACTGGCCATACAAGACCACTTCACTTCCAGGATGGTGTAAAGACTTTCCCACAATGTACCATCTACAGAACCAAAGAAGCCTCACCAGACCACCTCTTGGAATGTATGGAAGCCTCAAGACAGGACCTATATTCCAACCCTACCAAGATTGTAAATTCGATCTATAAATTTAGTCTTCATGATCTTTTATAATTATACAATTGGGATGATAAAAAAAAAAAGATGCATATAATTCTTATGATTTTTCTGCCATTATTGCAATTCTAAAAATAATGAGAGGGCAATATAAAAACACTCAAAAAAAAATTAGACAAAAAGACTTCGAATTAAAGAGAGCCATTTAAATTTAAAGACTTTTTAGAGTAGTCTTCAATGATAGATTTTAGCATAAAAACATGGCCAAACTGGGTCTCTCATGGGGGTGGCCTCTTATCAAAGATGGCATCATGTCAGACCAAGTCATAAGGGGAGTCTTACAAACAAATCAGAGTCTTTGATAAGAGACTAATACCTCCAGGAGAGACTACCTACTGTACCAGGATGTAACTGACCCATAAGGATGTTGTGCAGACCTCCATCTCCCCGGTCCACCACCAACTTCACCTCCAGGAAGGTATGTCCCACCTTGACCAGCTCACTGCTGGCTGCCGTCACTGTTCAACATCATTTATCTCTATATATATATATATAGATGGCACAATTTGGATTATAAACACCAATGGATTATAATGACCAAATCTCCAAAAGACAAAGGTACTGAATACATTGTGTACACAAGGTATATTTAAAACACAAGGTAATAATGACCAAATCTCCAAAAGACAAAGGTACTGAATACATTGTGTACACAAGGTATATTTAAAACACAAGGTAATAACACCATATCTCCAAATAAATAAATAGTGTGCAATTTTTCAGTAACAGCGTTGTTACCATCAGACAAAAGTACTTCTTCTTTCTTATCTTAAGACTGTATACTAAAAAGTACTGAATACATTCAGTACATAAGGTAATAAAGACCAAATCTCCAAATAAAATAATCGTGTGTGATGTTTCGGTAACAGCATTGTTACCATCATCAGACAAAAGTATTGAATTCATTCAGTACACAAGGTATTAAAAACACAAAAGGTATTAAAACCTAATCCAAATAAATAGTGTGTGGCATTTCGGTAACAACGCTGTTACAGAAATGTCACACACTATTTATTTATTTAGAGATTTGGTCTTTATTACCTTGTGTTTTTAATACCTTGTGTACTGAATGAATTCAGTACTTTTGTCTGATGATGGTAACAACACTGTTACCGAAACGACACACACTATTTATTTGGATTTGGTTTTAATACCTTGTGTTTTTTTTTCCCTCATCCATTGATGTATAAAAATAGAGAAAATATGTGAAGGTTTGTTTGTTCCATATGTTTCCACAATATTTCACTTATCTGAATGAAAATTTTAACAGGGTATAATATCTGATATTTATATAGGTTAAAAAATATCTGATAATATAAGCTTATATCCATAGGTTCCTTAAACACCCCTAAGCTCTGACTTCCTTATTAAATTCACAGTATATAAGGTGGGGGGTCGGTGGAAGGCTGGTTAAACCATTTGTTTTTCGACCACAACGACCCAGGCTCGATTCCCGCATTGGACACTTTTTTCTGTTTAAAAAAAAAAATGCTCCAATGGCCCCCCGATTCTTGCAAAAGTCCAACCCCACCAGCAAGTGCAAGTAACCAAACGGGGCTCTGGCACATTCGTAAGTGCAAAGTCTAACTGCTTTCACATGTGTAGACATGTGGTGAGCTTACAGTAAAAAGCAGTCGCTAACTACCCACCATGATTATCATGGCCTGTACCACGTGTACTAGAGATAAACAAAAAAAAAAAACAGTATAAACGAAAACTAATCCAATACAATAGTAGAGTGGTCTGGAGATTAATTTGGTGAAACCGCTGAGAGGGTTCGCCACTGATTAGCCAAGCCCTCTCATTCAATTAACTTTGATAATTGTAGGAAGGTCTGTAGGGATATTATTTAATAATATACGTGAAAAAAAAACACATTGCCAAAAATAATAATTACAAATTTTGATTTTTTGTTTAAAAGAAACACATGCAGGATAATTTTAAAGTGTCGTTCTACAATCATAAGCAGCATTATATTGTATTATAAATTACTTTATATAATATTTAACGAACGGAAAAATATGTCCAGGGTAGCCAAGTGGACATGGCATCTGCCCGGTAAGCGGAACACTGTGGGTTTGATTCCCATCCCTGAACACTTTTATTTTTCTGTTAATCATTACTCTTCACAAATCATCCTTTCATACTTCATCCCTAAGGTTGGAAATGATCGTTGTTTCTCCTTAAAATAAATTTTGACTTTTCGTTCAAAAGAAACACATGCAGGATAATTTTCAAGTGTCGTTCTGCGATTATAAGCCGCATTATATTGTATTACAGATATTAAGGTAAAAATATCCGGCTTCCAGGGAAAAATTTCTTTTCAAAAAATTTAATCTTTAGCTTTCGGGTATGAACACATTTCTACACACCTGTAGAAGGATGTTCCTTTTTTTTTTATTTTTTTTTATTTTTAATTATCCCTAGTACACATGGTACAGGCCATGATAATCATGGTGGGTAGTTAGCGACTGCTTTTACTGTAAGCGCACCACATGTCTACACATGTGAAAAGCAGTTAGACTTTGCACTTACAAATGTGCCAGAGCCCCGTTTGGTTACAGGGAACACATAGAGTATTCCTGCCTGTAAGCTATAGATTAAATTTTTTTAAAAGAAACTTTTCCCTGGAAGCTTTATATTTTTACCTTAATATTTATGTAATAAACCTAATAATATTATAAAATACTCTGTTTAATTAATTTTTTTTTATTGTTTGGATTTGGCAGCATTGTAATTATTGTTGTTGTTATGAATATATTAAAAAGTCTATGTTTGACATTAGAAAGATATATAATTAAAATTTGTTTCTTAATTTGGTAAAGCATATTTATTTATTTAATCGAAGAGAGAGGAACACCACAATTTATAATAATTATTTTTGGCAAAGTTGGATTTGATCCCAGTTTGTGTGGTGTTGTTAAACACCATCAACTCTCCCCACATGTACCCAACACCAGGCTCACCTCCAAACTTCCACTCGATGTCCACCAGCCGATTAACAGCCAGTACAGCAGCTAGGTTGGCTTGGACCAGTCGGGGATGCACACTCTCCCACTGCACAGCATTGGGTCAGTTGGCTGGTTGCCTTTCTTTAACACTTTCACTGCCTAGCATCCCTCTTTGTGTGATATTGACATATGCATAGGTCACTCTTGGGCCGATCATAGTTTCAACATCTAAATTCACATACATCTAACTCCGCCTTTGCCGGTCCCAAGCCCGGATGAAAAAGGAGGATGGGGAGCAGTAACAAGCTCGTTAAAAAACCTGGGCTCAGCTGGCCCGGCTGATAGTACCCTGTAAGGGCTCTTGATCCAGGGATACAGGATGAGCAGAGTTGGTACTCCATGTTAGGAGCGGCTGCACATGGCGTCTGTTCCTCATGTCAGAGGCGGCCATTTCTTTTGGAGCTAAGTCGGCCTGCCACTGAGTAGGGCTCCCAGTCTTAATGACAAAGGCAGACGCATTCTACTTCACCCAGTGTGGAGATAAGAAAGAAGAAGAAGACATTCACATAACCAGTTGGGAATTTTGTTTCTTTACTCAGGTATCTTGGAGGCCCTCCCTTTAATTTTTACATTGCAGTAAGGGCAGTAGAAATTGTTTAATTTTCAAAAGAATCATACGCGTATATAATAGTTTTGAATATTCATACCTGTTAAAATATTTTTTGTGTCTGTGATTTTATTTTTTGACGTTCAAGATATTTTATAATGATCTGGCACTCTTGTTGTTGTTGTTGAAAAAAAAAAAGGAAGGCTTACCCACACCTTGCTTTGAAGATATTTGTTTAGGATGTTCAATTAAACATTTTGTTAAATAATAAAAACTCTGCTAATTCTTTAACAATACCCTAATGTGATTGAGAGGAGATAAGAAAGAAGAATAAAAATGTTCAATGCTGTATTTGATCCCGGGAGGACATGGATGTCAAAAATGAGCAGTTTATATGGCTTATCCAACAACCAAACATCATATTTTATTTTGAGTCAAAAAGCAATCCATCAATTAAGTTTTTTCAAAAATATTTCGAGAGATTGTTCCCTCTTTATCAATTTATTGCACAGTGAATTTAATTTACAAATTATTGTAGATCACATGAAAACAAATTTGTCATTGGTCAAAAATAATTATTGATATAATACATTTAAAAAATCAAAAATAATAATAATAAAATAAAATATTATGAAAATTAAAGGCTTTTTAGTAATGCAGTATTTTATATAATGTTTTTGAAACAAAATGTAAGGAAATAAAAATAAGAAACAAATGAAGTTGACTGCGATTATTAGAAAAAAAAATTAAGTTAAAAGAGACACATAATCTATGTTAGACTGACTAAATTTGAAACAAAATTTGGACTTGAAACTTGGATCTTAGAATGATGATGTGCCAAGTTGCCATTTGTTTATGTTTGGGACTAAATATATATATCCTATTAATCTGTGAATAAATATATATCATCATTATAAACAACAAGAATAAGATGAAGAATATAAACAATGTGGTGATGTAAAAAGATCAGTATAAAGTTTAATAAACAATTTATACAAATCTCATTCTTAATTATAAAAATATAAACACCAAACAGTTTACTTCAGACTCACCTTGGGTATTAAATACCCCACCTTGTCTTCATCAAGACCTAAAACCACCAACATTGTCTATAAACAGAGCTTGGACAAAATGACAACAATAAATAACCACATTTCCACTAACTAAAGCAAGTGTATGGTAGAGGGGATTACATTATAAAATATTTTAGAATAGCAAGATGATGAATTAAATGTTTTAAAGGCTTAAAAAGAGCTAAGAAGAAGAGAAGTCCTGTGTGATCATATTTCCTCAGATTAATTATTTTTGGAATAATCTGTTACTTATCATTGTAAATATTTGCATAGTC
The DNA here is from genome assembly GCA_030710605.1 of Cordylochernes scorpioides. NCBI lineage: Eukaryota > Metazoa > Arthropoda > Arachnida > Pseudoscorpiones > Chernetidae > Cordylochernes > Cordylochernes scorpioides. The sequence continues at coordinate 78,385,651 of CP092869.1, read as the reverse complement.
ATCACCCCTTACCATGCTTGTAAATTACCACTTGAAAAACCCATTGACACATTTTGCAATATATAAGTGTTATTCAATACAATATAATGCGGCTTGTGATTGTAAAACGACATTTGAAATACTATCCCGCATGTGTTTCTTTTCAACGAAAAATCAAAATTTATTTCAAGGAGAAATAACGATTATTTCTAACCTTTTGGATGAGGTATGAAACACTTTTATTTTTCCATTTATCATTGCTCTTCACAATTCACCCTTTCATACCTCATCCAAAAGGTTAGAAATAATCGTTATTTCTCCTTGAAATAAATTTTGATTTTTCGTTGAAAAGAAACACATGCGGGATAGTATTTCAAATACACCAATACCTCGCTTTGCATCGTTTCGTTTTGCGTTTTTTTCGAAGTTGCGTCGCTGCTTAATTTTTACTGATTTTCACTGTGCGTCGTTAGATTTTCGAAGTTGCGTTGTTTTTTAATCGAGACTTTAATTTTTTTTTTATTTTTTTTTCCTTATATGGCAACACCTTTGTTTTTGATTGCGCCTTCACATATTTTCACTTTGCGTCGTTTCAATTTGCGTCGTGTTTTTTTGGAACGTAACCCCGACGCAAAGCGAGGTATGGGTGTAAGTTTAATTAATAAATTATTTTTAATTAAGCTTACGGAATACTTGTCTTCTCTACCGTGACAATATAAAAAAGAGCATATGAATATTACACTTGAAGTTTCCAATGGTAAAAGAGCATTATTGAAATCAACAAAAACTTTTTTTTTTCTCCTGAATTTGGCCAAAGATAAAAATGATAGTATTTTATAAGAATAAATAAAAACATTAAAACCAAAACCTTCATTAATAAAAGAAGAAACTTTTCACATACTCCCTATCCTCAAATTCAAGGTTTTAAGTGGATTATGAAAGGCAATTTCTTAAGGCGAGGAGAGTACAGCAGAGCCATAGAGAGATCTAAAAGGAAATAAAAGTTGAGAGTTGATGGGATTTCCATATACAGTAGAACCTCCCTGTAAAGGATGACACCTAATTGCAGAGCTAAAGTGTTCTTTAGGGAGAAGTGTCCTCTTAACGGGAAGTTGCTAAATAGAAAAAATGGTAATTTTGCAAATGAAAACTGTCCTTTATAGAGAGGTGTCCTCTAGCGTGAGTGTCCTCTCATGGAGGTTCTACTGTATTTAGTTTGTATACATCCAAACTAAAATAATATTTTTTTCTATTGTTATGGCTACGACCCAAACCAAGATAGCTGAGAGTCTAGATTTGACCCAAAACTTGACTGTGACCAATATGGGAATAAGCATGAAGAGTAAAATTGTAGGCGAATAATTGCCTCAGAGCCAAAAATATTATATAAATACAGTAGAACCTCCAAAAGAAGACAACTTTCTACAAAGGACGATTTCAATTTGCAAAATTAACATTTTTACTATTAAACAACTCTCTGGTAAACAAACACCTCTCCCAGGGGACACCATTTGTCTCTGCAATTAGATGTCCTTTACAAGCAGGTATTACTGTATATAATGACAAGATAAATTCAACAAGTATAGAATGACACAGCGAGTCATCCCTATAAGTATCATTAAAATTTTAACCTTTGATAATTCATAATGAAGAGGAGTAGACCTCTTTAAAAATCCTGACTTCAACTGACCAAGTTGATAGACCTCAGCAAGGGTCCCTCTCCAGGGATACCGAGGAGCTGCGTCTGTACTCATGTTAGAGTCAGCAGCAAAGGCGTCTGCTTCCATGTTTAGGAACGGCCTCAAACTACAGGCAAAGTCAGACTTTCACCAAAGTGTGCCTGGATCATGGTGCCATGATCAACGAAAGCTGCACCCCTACACCCCACATGGAATTCGTATAATCTTCACACAAGGGGATAAGAAACAACAACACAACAACATAATGTATCTTGGGTTGTTGATAAGGTGCAATTTGGATTATAGATTAGAAACAAAAGCTAACAAGGCCAAATCAAAATAAATAAATAGTGTGATGTTTCGGTAACAAAGTTGTTACCATCATCAAACAAAAAGTACTACATGAGATGCCTTTCTCTTAATTATTAAATGGTAGGGAAAAAAATTTTCAATTTGTCCATAAATATATATATATTTTGTAAAATCTCACTAAAAAAAGACCCTTCCTTTATAATGAGAACCTAAAAAAAACAATATTAATGTTACCATATATATAGTCATTATGGATTAGCGCAGTAGGTTAGTAGAAAAAATATTTTATTTAAAATAAGCATACACATCATTAATAGTTCAAATTGCCAATGCACTAGAACATCCCTGCAAAGGACACTCAGTTGCAGATGTGGTGGTGTCTTGTCCATGGAGCAGATCAGATCGACCCGTGCACCCTGATCACAATACCAGCCAACTGAGGTGGTGGTGGTGTCTTGTCCATGGAGCAGATCAGATCGGTCCATGCACCCTGATCACAATACCAGCCAACTGAGGTGGTGGTGGTGACTTGTCCATGGAGCAGATCAGATCGGTCCATGCACCCTGATCACAATACCAGCCAACTGAGGTGGTGGTGGTGTCTTGTCCATGGAGCAGATCAGATCGGTCCATGCACCCTGATCACAATACCAGCCAACTGAGGTGGTGGTGGTGACTTGTCCATGGAGAAGATCAGATCGGTCCATGCACCCTGATCACAATACCAGCCAACTGAGGTGGTGGTGGTGTCTTGTCCATGGAGAAGATCAGATCGGTCCATGCACCCTGATCACAATACCAGCCAACTGAGGTGGTGGTGGTGACTTGTCCATGGAGAAGATCAGATCGGTCCATGCACCCTGATCACAATACCAGCCAACTGAGGTGGTGGTGGTGACTTGTCCATGGAGAAGATCAGATCGGTCCATGCACCCTGATCACAATACCAGCCAACTGAGGTGGTGGTGGTGACTTGTCCATGGAGAAGATCAGATCGGTCCATGCACCCTGATCACAATACCAGCCAACTGAGGTGGTGGTGGTGACTTGTCCATGGAGAAGATCAGATCGGTCCATGCACCCTGATCACAATACCAGCCAACTGAGGTGGTGGTGGTGACTTGTCCATGGAGCAGATCAGATCGGTCCATGCACCCTGATCACAATACCAGCCAACTGAGGTGGTGGTGGTGACTTGTCCATGGAGAAGATCAGATCGGTCCATGCACCCTGATCACAATACCAGCCAACTGAGGTGGTGGTGGTGACTTGTCCATGGAGAAGATCAGATCGGTCCATGCACCCTGATCACAATACCAGCCAACTGAGGTGGTGGTGGTGACTTGTCCATGGAGAAGATCAGATCGGTCCATGCACCCTGATCACAATACCAGCCAACTGAGGTGGTGGTGGTGACTTGTCCATGGAGAAGATCAGATCGGTCCATGCACCCTGATCACAATACCAGCCAACTGAGGTGGTGGTGGTGACTTGTCCATGGAGAAGATCAGATCGGTCCATGCACCCTGATCACAATACCAGCCAACTGAGGTGGTGGTGGTGACTTGTCCATGGAGCAGATCAGATCGGTCCATGCACCCTGATCACAATACCAGCCAACTGAGGTGGTGGTGGTGACTTGTCCATGGAGAAGATCAGATCGGTCCATGCACCCTGATCACAATACCAGCCAACTGAGGTGGTGGTGGTGACTTGTCCATGGAGAAGATCAGATCGGTCCATGCACCCTGATCACAATACCAGCCAACTGAGGTGGTGGTGGTGACTTGTCCATGGAGAAGATCAGATCGGTCCATGCACCCTGATCACAATACCAGCCAACTGAGGTGGTGGTGGTGACTTGTCCATGGAGCAGATCAGATCGGTCCATGCACCCTGATCACAATACCGGCCAACTGAGGTGCCTTGTCCGTATGGATGTCTTCTTCTGGATTGATGTCTGCCATATAGAGGTAGCATATTTCCCACTGGTTCCCCGGACTGCAGGCCCCAGCACGTCATCTCTCTTAGACGCAGTAGCATGGATAGTCAATTTCTTATTTTGTTGCTCCATGGAAAAGAGAGGGTGCTATTGCCGCGTTAGGCAGCCAAATTTCAGAGTTCCCTGTTCATGGTTACTGTAGCGGCTCGGGACTCATGACACTGTACTTCACCCTACAGGACAGTCCCTTACTTGTGTTGCTTCTCCCTTAGTTTCAGATTAGGTGTTGTAGCATCACGCTAAGAAACAATTAAAAAATCTCATTTATTGCATGACACTCTTGGCCAAAAAAAAAGACTTCCTTCTATATATTCTCTACCATATTTACATAATTTCTCAAAACTTTAACCAAATATGTGACAAGTGTCCTTTAGAGAGAGTGTGTCCTTTTACCAGAGAGTTGCTAAATAGTAAAAATTATAATTTTGGTATTCTTTGTAGAAAAGTGTCCTATAGTGTGATTGTCATCTCATAGAGGTTCTACTGTGCCACATAGTAAACTATGGCTATACCAAATCAAAAGTTTGGTCCCATTGTGGTTTGCTATAGAGAGGTTTTGTTGTATTTGAAGCAGTCAAAAACTAGAAAAATCTTTCAAATATGATGTTTAACCAATACATACCTAATTTACCTAAGTCCTCCGCCAGCTGTGCTGAGGTTAGACTTTTCTTGATGGCCTCTGAACACAAACTTTGTGAAATTAGGAAAGTGTAGATCATTACTGGTACTATTTCTATTTGGGATTTTTTTTTTTTGCTTATTCCTAGCACACGTGGTACAGGCCATGATAATCATGGTGGGTAGAAGAAGGCGACTGCTTTTACTGTAAGTGCACCACATATCTACACATGTGAAAAGCAGTTCGACTTTGCACTTACAAATGTGCCAGAGCCCCGTTTGGTTACTTGCACTCGCTGGTGGGGTTGGACTTTTGCAAGAATCGGGGGGCCATTGGAGCATTTTTTTTTTTAATCAGAAAAAAGTGCCCAATGCGGGAATCGTACCCGGGTCGTAGCGGTCGAAAACCAACGGTTTAGACCATCCTTCCACCGACCCTCTGGGATTTTTTTTAACAAGAGAAGTGCAAAATTCTAATGCAAGAAACCTGATTTTCACATGTGTAGACATGTGGTGCACTTACGGTAAAAGCAGTCGTCTACTTCTACCCACCATGATTATCATGGTCTGTAACACGTGTATTAGGGATAAGCAAAAACAAAAAATGAAAGAAACAAAATAAAGACGGCTTGAGAAATAGTTTCAAAGCAAAAAATGCTTTAAAAATTGTCCAATTAATAATTTGTATGTACAACATTTCAGTATAACAAGATTATTAGCAATCTTCAGACAAAATTGATGAATTTGGTTTGTAACCTGTTTCTCATAAGATGATCACCCACTTATTCAAGTATACTCGGGCATTCTCCATCATCAGCCGGACCTGCAGTCCTGGATCTTTTCAGTTGGTCTCGAGGACCATGTCATCACCTCAGCGGCAAAGTACGTGATCTATGTATTCTTCGTAGATCGCAAAATATGTGGTGTCGATGGAGACCCGCTGGTGATTCTCCACCAAACTCTGCAGTGCTGGCAGAGGTGCCATGTTCTTTGTACATAGTATGTTGTTGTTGTCGTGTCCAATGAAGAGTCTCAGATATCTCCATGCATCTCTATCACAGCAGCAGCAATGTCCACTATCTTGGGTATGTAAAGCTGCTGCTCTGGGTCTATGTCAATTTTCTGCAAGGCTGCGGCCATTGCTGGGCATGAGAATATGTGGGTAGGTGTTAGTTCAACACCAGGACAGTTGTTGCATGTCCTATAGGTTCTTGTGCCATCTGGATGTATTGTCATTCCTTTATAGTGTTTTGTTCTAAGCCTTGTTATAGTTTTTGTCAGTTTTCTCTCTGAGTTTATTTCACATATTTGATCTTTTTGTACATAGTATCATGCATATATATATAATTATCTTTTTTTTTTTTTTTTTAAATAGAACAGACTGTGTACTTTTGCATGTATTGACAAGATGTCAATAAAATTATTTTGTCAAGGATACTCACCCTGGGCCACAGAGAGGAAACTCTTGACTGCATCCTTGAGTGCTGATTGGCTGACACCACCCTCCAATTGGAGCAGATCCTCCAACCCCTGAGACAGTCAGGTCGTGAGGAGAGATACGGAAAGCCAAAATTACACATAACCTGATCTGTACCACACTAAAACAGAAGAATTCTAAGGCTGGGCCCAAGAATGACAATAATTTTTGCTCAAGATCAAATTTATCTTTTAAATCTCAACCATCAAACACTTAACCATAAGATAATAAGGCACAATTTGGATTAAAGATTATAAACAGAATTAAATAAAATTAACAGATTGGAAGAAAGAGGAAATATAAATGATATTTATAGATATGCTTTTAATTATATCTAAAAAAAGAGGGTTTTTTTCCACTTTTAATTCTAAGAATAATATTCTGTGTTTCTCAGATAACTATCTTGTATCTTCTTCTTATCTGCTATCTTGTTTACACACTTGATAACAGTAACTATTTAACCCTTAGTTACTGGCGCCTATTTTCCTTACACAATTACTGGCGTTCGGCCTCTCAGGCCGTCTTTTAAAATCAATAATAAACCATGTTATTTATAAAATAAAAAGAAATTAAACGTATACACATAATTTCCAAAGAATAAATATTTTGTTTTTTTTCGAATAAACAGAGCTCTAAACAAATTTAAATGAAAATGTACAAGAAACTCTTTCTATCTAAAATATTCTATATATATTCTAAAAAATTCGATCTAAAATATTTTATTCAAGATTAGGTGCACAATTCAAGCATATTTCAATAGAATGATCTTTGCAGATTGGTTCTTTGTATTTTTTGAATTGCATTTGAGTTCGACGATCTTTTTTACATAGGTAGCATCTTTTGCGTTTTTTGGACCAAGGACTGCCGCTTGTGGATTCCTAGATGACACATATTATTGATATTTCGTTTGAATATCAAATAAATATTTGTCTACCTCAAGTGATGAAGTTCCAGCATGCTTCTGAATTAATACTTGAAGATCTCTTGACAAATTTATGGCTTGATTTCTCATATTCAAGGCATCTCTCATTAGTTGTAGAGCAAGCTGCTTTATAAAATCTTTTCGAGCCATTCCACCGTCTTGCTTGACAGCCTTATAAATTACTGCTGAATTTATTGCAACCACATCCAAAAAGTTGGAAAATAAACACAGGGGCCATCTTTTGGTTCTTCTTCCAACTGAATACATGTCTGATCAACTACATCTACACCACCTTTGGTCATATTATAAAATGTGATTATCTCGGGCTTTTATTGTTCAGCAGTTTCTTGATCAATTGTTGTGGTCGAATAAATTGTGGAGAGTAATATAACAGATTTTCCAATTTTAGGGACATAGGATACCAAATTTTTGTTTTTTGAAAAACCAAAAGTGGAACCGAACTTCTATTATATTATACAAAATTACAATCACAAAACACAATTTAGAATGCATATAATTGAAGCAAGAGTAATAAAAAAACGAATGCTCAACTTATTTGATGCGTTTGAACGTCTATAAAACCAAAAGTGAAACGGCCAATAATAGGGGCACTAAAATTCCCAGTGACGTAATTACTGGAGCTCGGCTTTAAAGGCCGTTTGATTTAATAACTCGGGATATACAAAATAGATTTCTCTTAAAATGAAAAGTTCTTCAAATAAATGCATTTTATTAAGCTACCAAAAATTTTGATGAAAAATATTGCATTTTGAAAATTTTGCAAACATTTTTAATTTTCACACGGCCTTTCAAACCGAACGCCAGTAATTACGGGTTAAAACATGCTGTGGTAGAATTTCACATCTCTCTCATTTAGAATTTAGAATTTCACATTCAGTACTTTTGTCTGAAAATGGTAACGCTGTTACCGAAATGTCACACACTATTTATTTGGATTTGGTTTTATTACCTTGTTTTAAAACCCTAAACATATTATCTGCCTACCAAATTCAATTAATATTATGCATTATCGCGCCATCTGTTATGAGATATATAAATTATTTTTTACGTGTATGAATCTTTTTGATATAAAACAATTTTCTACTGCTCTACTGCAATAATAAATTATGAGATGGGCTCTCCTATTATTTTATCATTACATTAGGGGCAGTAGAAATTGTTTTATATTTCTCTAATCTAATTAAGTTATATATAATTAATATATTTTTCTCTCTGTAATGGTGCTTCAAACAACAGGTACCTAAACATCGCATATCATTTTTTCATTGTGGTTCTTGATCTATAATTCATGTGTCAAATTCAAAAATGGTGCTTTGGCAAACGTATAACTCGACATCCTTTTCTAAGAATTACAATTTAAATAAATTTACTTTCTATATGTTTTAACATACCTCCTTATGAAGTAGATGATTTAGGCATATAGTAGTTAGGGTTTCGTATTGCTAAAACAAAAATTATAGTTATTGATTTTTTTCGACTGTTAAAAAAAAAAAATGAGATTTACCTCAAGACTTAATTTATTTAACAAATTAAAATCCTTTATTATTTTTTCAGGAGGCGTACCGGTACAGAAGTGATAAACAGTAGCCATGTTTATTTTGTTTTGAAAACAATCAGAGAGCTAAATATTACTTTTAATTTTCACAGAGTACACATACTCTATTTTACATTTAGGCAAAATAAATTGCCATTTTATAACATTTTAAAGAATTTTTCATTTATAAATTAAACGGTCAATTCCAATCAAATATACCATAGAAAAAACATTATAGAATAGATGCGTGATAAAATCGTCAAATTTTTAAGGTACATTGAAACCTTCTTTGAGAGGTCCATCTAATGAATGACCACTTTAGAATATAATAATGATTTTATGCTGAGACATAACCCATCTTCCAATCTGAGACCACCTCCAGGTATACTCACTTTTGTAAGAAGTCTAGTAGGAGAGCAAGCTGTGTATAATTTCGAAATATTTTCCCGCGTACAAGTTGTGAAATCAAAAAGGCTATATGTGTGATTTTGGTCTCTTAAAATAATAGACCATAAAAATATCCAATGAGCGATAAAATATTACGAATATTTAAATATTTGTCTTTTGAAAAATGCCTTACCCACTTATCTATTGGAAAGAGCTCACAAAAGGGTTCGCCGAGTACTAGTATTGGAAATGAATAATGTAAGCTAATGCAAATTGGAGTGATCGCGTTGAGGCCTCTGAAATTATATTTATTTGCGAAGGCGTTAAAATGAATAACTGAACCCCGACGGTAATCCAGCTAAGTTCCCATGTTGGGGCACGTTTTTGTAACCATACCCCAACAGAAGGCGTATGTATAATCAAATCAAATGGATACATGGCTTCCCTCCCACATAGACTTACAGACCTTTTTTTTTTTGCCCAGAAACTTAGACACTTGGTGACACCAGACTTCCATGCCGAAAGCTGATGCCTGGTAAAGAAGAAGACATCCAGAGACATCCGAGCTGGAAACTGTTGTTTCATATGTACATATATTCCCCTCACCAAAAATTTAGGTAAAGGTGACCAGAAAAAAAAGAGAAAAATGGAGAAGGAAGATCTCTAAAGACTGAACCTTATAAAATATCTTTCCCGAGAAAGGAAAGCATCACATTACAGTCCAGGTAAAAAGGGCCTGGGTCAATTTTAGCCAAGACGGGGGCGATATATATACCGTCCCGAGAATAAGGGAGGATTGTATTTCAATCCATGTGGAAAGGGGGGGGGGCCTGGAGTCTGAAATCTTACACTAGTGCCGTGGCTGTTTCTCTCTTTAGATTTTTTTTTGTTTTGGTAATACTATATGTTCTATTTTGATGGGAGAGGCCTGGGGCGTCTATGAAATTGATACTGGAGCCGTTGGCCATTTTGATTGGTGTTTCTTTCGGCGAATGAAAATGGAGAATGAGATGAATAAAAGAAGGTTCTTTGCCAAAAGGCAAGATTCGATCTGAGTCGCTCAGTGAAAGGACAGTCTTCAGACGGGAGACCAGACCTTTGCCGGCACTTTCGAGAAAAGGTAAGCCATTTGTCATTGTGACTTAGCGCCTTCCCCCCCCCCTTTTTGTGTAGTAGCCAACCTAGATTTCGCATGGGCCCTAAAAGGCTATAAAGTAACTTCAGGTCACCTCTATCTATATTTTACTATGTAAATAGCATATCTCGTCAGTATAGACATGTTCCCAAATTTTAAGATATTTAAATAAATATCTAGAGAAATTTTCTTGTTTCCTCTGTTACCTATTTCATACATAATTTGCCTTATGGTGCTACTCCCACTGTTTAAATGAAATGTTGTATGTTTCTTACCTATTTGAAGGGAATGTTACTAATAATCAAGTCTCCCATAAATTACCGGCCACATACATTGTCGCGAGTGTCTGTGTTTCAGTGTTTTATAGATTGCCCAATTTAATAACGATTTCATGGGTTGCCTGATGAAATTGTATACTAGTGTCGCGGCTGTTTCCATCTTTAGACCGTTGTTCTGACAATATTATATGCTCGATCCTTGCTTTAGCTCAACTCTTAATCAATTACAGAGTTTTTTTCCCTCTTTTTTTTATTTTATTTATCCTGTTTGCACAAATTGCATTACATGTGATGATGTAAAGACATATGCCGATAGTGCATCATTGACAGCTGTGCTGCTATTATACAACATTAAGGTCTTGCTGCGGGTTATATACATGGGGATGTTGGCCTAAATTGCTATATATATATATACTTAAGTAAGGAAACTTTAATAAGTCACATCGTGTATCCTCCCTTTTCAATTATCCAAACCGGGAACGCAACAATGGTTTATTTTATTTATCCTGTTTGCACAAATTGCATTACATGTGATGATGTAAAGACATATGCCGATAGTGCATCATTGACAGCTGTGCTGCTATTATACAACATTAAGGTCTTGCTGCGGGTTATATACATGGGGATGTTGGCCTAAATTGCTATATATATATATACTTAAGTAAGGAAACTTTAATAAGTCACATCGTGTATCCTCCCTTTTCAATTATCCAAACCGGGAACGCAACAATGGCCCCACGTTGGGCGCCATTGTTGCGTTCCCGGTTTGGATAGTTGAAAAGGGAGGATACACGATGTGACTTATTAAAGTTTCCTTACTTAAGTATATATATATATAGCAATTTAGGCCAACATCCCCATGTATATAACCCGCAGCAAGACCTTAATGTTGTATAATAGCAGCACAGCTGTCAATGATGCACTATCGGCATATGTCTTTACATCATCACATGTAATGCAATTTGTGCAAACAGGATAAATAAAATAAAAAAAAGAGGGAAAAAACTCTGTAATTGATTAAGAGTTGAGCTAAAGCAAGGATCGAGCATATAATATTGTCAGAACAACGGTCTAAAGATGGAAACAGCCGCGACACTAGTATACAATTTCATCAGGCAACCCATGAAATCGTTATTAAATTGGGCAATCTATAAAACACTGAAACACAGACACTCGCGACAATGTATGTGGCCGGTAATTTATGGGAGACTTGATTATTAGTAACATTCCCTTCAAATAGGTAAGAAACATACAACATTTCATTTAAACAGTGGGAGTAGCACCATAAGGCAAATTATGTATGAAATAGGTAACAGAGGAAACAAGAAAATTTCTCTAGATATTTATTTAAATATCTTAAAATTTGGGAACATGTCTATACTGACGAGATATGCTATTTACATAGTAAAATATAGATAGAGGTGACCTGAAGTTACTTTATAGCCCTTTAGGGCCCATGCGAAATCTAGGTTGGCTACTACACAAAAAGGGGGGGGGGGGGGGGAAGGCGCTAAGTCATAATGACAAATGGCTTACCTTTTCTCGAAAGTGCCGGCAAAGGTCTGGTCTCCCGTCTGAAGACTGTCCTTTCACTGAGCGACTCAGATCGAATCTTGCCTTTTGGCAAAGAACCTTCTTTTATTCATCTCATTCTCCATTTTCATTCGCCGAAAGAAACACCAATCAAAATGGCCAACGGCTCCAGTATCAATTTCATAGACGCCCCAGGCCTCTCCCATCAAAATAGAACATATAGTATTACCAAAACAAAAAAAATCTAAAGAGAGAAACAGCCACGGCACTAGTGTAAGATTTCAGACTCCAGGCCCCCCCCCCCTTTCCACATGGATTGAAATACAATCCTCCCTTATTCTCGGGACGGTATATATATCGCCCCCCCCCCCCCCCCCCCCCCGTCTTGGCTAAAATTGACCCAGGCCCTTTTTACCTGGACTGTAATGTGATGCTTTCCTTTCTCGGGAAGGATATTTTATAAGGTTCAGTCTTTAGAGATCTTCCTTCTCCATTTTTCTCTTTTTTTTCTGGTCACCTTTACCTAAATTTTTGGTGAGGGGAATATATGTACATATGAAACAACAGTTTCCAGCTCGGATGTCTCTGGATGTCTTCTTCTTTACCAGGCATCAGCTTTCGGCATGGAAGTCTGGTGTCACCAAGTGTCTAAGTTTCTGGGCAAAAAAAAAATGGTCTGTAAGTCTATGTGGGAGGGAAGCCATGTATCCATTTGATTTGATTATACATACGCCTTCTGTTGGGGTATGGTTACAAAAACGTGCCCCAACACCCAGAGATTGACAACATCATTGCAAGGTCGACTTAACCATCAAAAAGGGTGACAAAGAAGTTGTGGTGCAGATGAAGAACAGTTGATAGCAGAAATCCCTGAGCAAGGCCAGGTCAGCGGCAGTGTATTTTTATTAATGTTGCTAAATTAAATTCTGTGCTGACTTCATGCCAATGCGGTACATCAAGGCACTGGAAGAAATGTTGGGAAAGAAGGCAGTCTTCCAGCTAAAGAAGATGACTGACCAATTTCTGGTCGGGCTGGAGAGCATCGAAAAGGCTTAGCGTCTAAGAGATCCTTACCATCGGGAACACCCTTCTCACAGTGTTTCTCTATAGAAAACCTCTCAATCGCTGTAGGAATAAAGACATTGTCGCCGGGCTGCGGTCCTACTGCAGGATTGTCTCTTTGACCCATAAGGTAGTGGCAAGTAGTGGCTACACCTGGGCCACCTTCAACAGGGAGGCCTTCGTCCTTATAAATGAAGGATTTAAACTCCACCAGCTTCATGTAAGGTGTAGTAAATACCACCGTCAAGGACATCGACAAGCCACATGGCCCTTGGGGATTAATAGGGGACGTTGGACTCATCTGACTCATCACCAGGCATGGTCCAGTGTCGAAGCTTCTCTACTCCAAGCCCATGCCCTCAAACAACTCTGCTTTTCCTACATCAGTCGAGGAGCTATATACACCCATCACGCAGACCCATTAAAACCATCCAGCCCTGCCGCGTCTTCGCTCAGGGCGAACTTCCAAGCCTATCCCCAGGAGACTCCAACCCCTGAGCTTCCTGTTCCAGCGTCGATCACCAGCCAGGTGCTGTTACGACCAGAGCCCTCCTTGACCATTACTGAGCCAACAGCGGCTCCTGCGAAAAGGACCAAAAACAGAACTGCACCACTCATCCAGTCTTTCACCTTCGTGGCCCAAACCATGCGGCCTCTTGAGAACTCTCAGGAGAAGAAGCTCGAGGAGGAGATAGAGAAACCTTTTGAACAATTAAACGTTCTTTGAGGAGGTTTATGAGGATTAAGTAGTGGATGCGGTTTTGTAAGGGACTACTCAGGAAACTCTCGCCTGGAAACAAAACCATTCTGTGTGAATCCTTCAACAATGCAATTGAGCATTTTGGGGACAAAAACTCAGTTATAAGCAATTGCCTGTCCAAACACAGGGAGGCTTGTAACATTTTATATAATCCAGACGTCTCTTCAAAGAAGGCTTCGTCTGATGTAAATACATATAAATTTGTTTTATTTTCATGCCTGTAAAATTCAATGTTATTCAAAATTTATTTTTCTGTTAACTATAGTCAATAAAGTTTTTAATTGTATTCTTTCTCTGTACTAGTCACTATTTATAAGAAAAGGTGCACTCTGAATTCATTAAACAAAATTTATTACTCATTTGTCTAATTAGAGCCAAATGGAAAATATAAACATCGCCTTCATTTTCCGCTTTAGAATTCTTTGTTCCGCCTTTTTACAACTTGTCCAGGTATTCTGCTGTCTCCTCGACAATTTCCATGTGCTTGAGACCTGTTGGCTCTAAGTTGGCTGAACAAGGCTGTAACCATAGTCTGTAATGATCATTCCATTTGAATATTATGATTGGCGTCCGCATAGGATCCAACCAAAAACAATCTCTATAGCCGTTGGTCTTGATTTCAACTCCAATGTTTTGCCAGTCAGATATTCGCCAAAATAATCATTCACAATCAAAATATCTATTTATTTGACTAAAAATCTCTAGTGAATCCTACATTGTGGTAAAGATGTTCCTGCACCCAAGGATCGATAGGAATAAAGGTCTTCTTACTACAAATGGTAATTTCCTCTAAGACATCAAGAACGATCATATTTTCCTTTTCCAAATCCAATTTGGTTTTATATATACTAGTATGATACATACTAACTACATACTAGTAGATAGTGTGATGCCTTTACTTCAAATAGATATTTCTGTAATTTCTCTTGTACAAACTTTACAAGGTTTAACTCGCTGATCAACGCTCCTCTTATGTAGATTTTAAGAAGTTGGTGGGACGAGTGGTTAAAACCCTCGATTCCCGACAGTCATAGACCGGATCAAATTCCGCATTGTACACTTTTTGTGTTAGAACCTGTCCATATTTACCTTGTATCTATATTAATAAAATGGAAATTTCATAAGTGGACATCACTAAAAACTTTCGTTACAATGCATCAATTTCAACCAAATTTTCAACATTTATGTAAAACGAGATAGAGCAGGTTTTGCTTAACATCAAAATATATTTCCTAACATTAACATGCGTAGCTTCGCTGTTATCGATTAAATACAAAAAAAATCAACAGAGTTAATTTTATTTATATATAAATACAAAATTAAATTTCAACAGAGTTAATTTTTTTTACATACTAGCTAATAATCTCAATATAAAAATATTCAATACAAGCAATTTTTATATAATTATCATGTTTCTAATTTCGCCTAACAAATATACAAATTTATAGTGACCAACATATGCAAATTTTATCTTTGTTTTTATTTAACTTGATATCGTAAACATATACATCCATTGTAAGCATTTTTCTGTTCACCTTCAGTGGTTTCTCTTTTCTCTGATAGTTTTTAGGTGTAGTATATTTTCTTATTACTAGACTACAAACATTCCCTCGAGAAAAACCTGGGCGAAGCCGGGTACATCCGCTAGTATAACATAAGCTAGGTTTATCTTTTTGAGCGGTACCTAATGAAGTTTTTTTAGAACAGGATGTAGCTTTTCTGACTTTCGGAATTGAACAAAATTCGCACCATTCTTTGTCTTTTCAAATCGACTAATCTCGCTGAGATGTTTATTTGAAATACTTCATTCGAGTACACTTGATTAGCCATTGATGTTGAAGGATTTTCCTTGCGCTCTTTTTTAAGATCTAATTTCTGTTTATTGATATCCGATCGTTCGTTAGTCCCCTTGGAACAAATTAGAGCCACGTATCCGCCCTTACAAACAAAGCATTTGACACCACTTCTACAATACCTCTCTTGCCACAGGAATCTTTCTTAAACACCGAAAGTAAACTATTCCCGCCGCAGCCGTTTGTTGGCGTTGTTTCAACACTATTTGTCTATCTCTATTACAAATTTTCTCGACAGATGATTAGGCATATATCACAAAATACACACACTATTCTCACGCTTTGGTTTAAGCGATGAGGGGCCGTCGGGGATGTCCATTTTATGATTTCATGCGTCTCCCTTCCTTTTACTGTTGTTTAAATTCCGCTCTTAAAAATACAGTCGTTCAGCTTTTTTACTTCTTACTTTATACAAGTTTATAGTATGACCCGCGGTGTCTTCTGAATGATAACCTGCCTCTGGTTTCCGCTGCCATATCTGCAATACATAATCGGGTAGGCTGGATTCAACCATGGAGTATAAAAATAAGCATTTTAACCTGCAGTCCCTCTCACACACACAGTGATTCCAATGATATCAATGAAGCCATAAAAATGGGTCTTATAAATCGGCCAATGACTTTCTTTGCGAACTTGACTTTTCAAAAATCGGCTTCAAGAGTCGCCTTACATACATTTCTGTCAATATAACTTTGTCTCTAAACCTTCCTTTCCGAGCATATATGGACTTTGAATAGTTGCCTGCGGTGACGCTGTACCCTTTTGAAAACTTTTGGGCCCTGGAACCCTTTGATATTGCCTGATGGAGGTAATGAAATTTATCCATGTCGCTCAAAGTATCGTCCAGATGTATTCTCTCGAATTGCCCCCACCATGGCAGCCATTCTTCAAAGGTTCCACTAAACGTTGTGAGTTATAGCGTGGGGAATTTTCATAACCTCTTATACCATTAAAGTAGAGTTAGAAAATATTTCCTTCCCACTGATTCGATGAGGATGATTCCAAGAGGTCTTGTACTTCAACCTCGATTTCCATCAGTATGAACTCATACACATACCAACTTTCTAATTCTGCTGAGAACTGATATTCCGTTGACTCTTCCTCCAAAAGTAAGGATTCCATTCTATTATTCCTTTTCTTTAATTTTATTCTAGTTGTGTTTTTTTTTTTGTAGACGAAACGCCAATAATATTTTTCTTATTCGCAGGATCCTCTTCTATAAGTTTCTTGATTTCGGCCACTCTCTTTCTGTTATTGATCCTCTCAAAGGCAATCTCATCATTAAGATTTCCATCTTCCTTAGGGTATCACGTCTGGGTCATCAATTATGTATTGCGTTATCTATTATAAGTGACTACCAGTTACTATCCCTACAATAAAATATATACACTCTAAATTCATTAAATAACATTTATTTCTTTTTTAAATATAGTTCCAGATGAGAAAATATTTACATATTTACAATAGAAAATGCTAAATTCTCTCCAAAATACTTTTTGTTTTTCGTTACTACTTCCCTAACACTATTCTTTGCTATCTCTTTTGTTCTCTTCTTTTGCTCTGCTACTCGATTCTTCCTTCTTATGCTCAGCTACCCGATTCTTCCTGCTACTTCTCCACGATGTTCTCTTCAACTTTCCTGATACCCGATGCTTCCCACTGCTGCTGCTCCGTTCCCTGGTGCTTCTCTCGCTGCTCCAATCCCCGGTACTTCACCGGCTACGACAGTCCCCGATGCTCTGAACTCCTACTACAGTACTCGATGCTCTGAAATTCTGCTCCAGTCCTTGATGCTCTGAACGCCTGCTACAGTACTCGATGCTCAGAAATTCTACTACAGTCCTCGATGCTCTGAACGCCTGCTACAGTACTCGATGCTCTGAAATTCTACTACAGTCCTCGATGCTCTGAACTTCTGCTACAGTACCCGATGCTCTGAAATTCTGCTCCAGTCCTCGATGCTCTGAACGCCTGCTACAGTACTCGATGCTCTGAAATTCTACTACAGTCCTCGATGCTCTGAACTTCTGCTCCAGTCCTCGATGCTCTGAACTTCTACTACAGTACTCGATGCTCTTAAATTCTGCTCCAGTTCTCGATGCTCTGAACACCTACTAGAGTACCCGATGCTCTGAACTTCTACTACAGTACCCGATGCTCTGAAATTCTGCTCCAATACCAGATGCTCTGAACTTCCACTACAGTCCTCGATGCTCTGAACTCGTACTACAGCACCTGATGCTCTTATATTCTGCTCCAGTCCCCGATGCTCTGAACTCCTACTACAGTACCGGATGCTCTGAAATTCTGCCCCAGTCCTCGATGCTCTGAATTTCTACTAGAGTACTCGATGCTCTGAACTCCTACTACAGTACCCGATGCTCTGAACTTCTACTACAGTCCTCGATGCTCTGAACTCGTACTACAGTACCTGATGCTCTGAAATTCTGCTCCAGTCTCCGATGCTCTGAACTCCTACTACAGTTCTCGATGCTCTGAACTTCTACTACAGTCCTCGATGCTCTAAACTTCTGCTCCAGTCCTCGATGCTCTGAACTTCTACTACAGTACTCGATGCTCTGAAATTCTGCTCCAGTTCTCGATGCTCTGAACTCCTACTACAGTTCTCGATGCTCTGAACTTCTACTACAGTCCTCGATGCTCTAAACTTCTGCTCCAGTCCTCGATGCTCTGAACTTCTACTACAGTACTCGATGCTCTGAAATTCTGCTCCAGTTCTCGATGCTCTGAACTCCTACTACAGTACCCGATGCTCAGAACTTCTACTACAGTACCCGATGCTCTGAAATTCTGCTCCAGTCCTCGATGCTCTGAACGCCTGCTCCAGTCTCCTAAGCCCCGACCAGTCCTTCTAAAATCCCTGATTATCTACCTCTCTTGTGTACCTCGCGATGATTCTCTTTTTATCTTTCTAAAGGGTGCCATGTGAGACGCACTCTGTAGCACTGCAGGTATTAATACCTTTAAAAAAACGTTCTATTTCTACAAAATTGAATATATAGTGATAAACTCCCTTCCAGCGGCACATCAACAGTCAAACCTGTATTAATCGAACATTTAAGAGCGATGTGAAGGTTTTCATTTAAATATTTATTATATTATTTATTTAAGTAACCCAGGTTCCTGGAGCGTACAGAAGTCGCCAACTACCCGGGATGTACTTCTGAACTAAGTTTTCTTGGATTTATATACAATGCCAGTGGAAGTCCAATTAATGAGGTGTCGCCAGGCAGATTTCTTTCTTGGGAGATTTTCTAGGGATGCTGGACATATGTTGGTGATACCTAGGAGAGTGGCTGTCTGGAATCTTTGGTATTGGAAGGTTGGGCAAGTGAAGAGGAGGTGGTCTACGGTTTGGTCTTCATCTTGGTAGTGGGGGCAAATTGGGTCTTCTTTCGATACCGTTGCAAGGTCTGCCTGAATATAACCATGGCCGGTCAAGATTGTTGTGGAGGTAGATCCATGCTTGATGTTTCGAAGCATTTGGAGGAGTAGTTTCGGGGGTAGCAGCAAATCTTCGTAGATTTCTGGTGGAGTAATCTTGGATGTAGAGGTCTGTCCACATTTTGAGGGCTATCTGTTCTTTTTTACCGCGTGCGACGCTCTTTGGGATTATTATATGTAGGGCCATAGTGCTTCAAAATGTTATTTTTGAAGATCACGCGTTACATGGATGATAATAAACTATTTATTTTGAAATTATAAGGTAAAACTGAAAGAGAAAGAATAAAGAGGCATAGATTTATAGGCGAAAATATTCTTCTTTAAATATTCCTTTATTAAATAAATTGTGTGAGGAAGAGACATGCATATTGGGATGGAGAATATAAAGATAACGAGTATAATCTACAGGTCATTCTAGAGAAACTTTTATTGACACGTTTAAGTTTGACAGCATTATCAGAGTCAGTCACTGGACTCCAGATTTTTCACTGGGAATCAATCTGTACTGATCGCGTTTCTAGTTGTGTCACACTAGCCTTTACATACGTTGTCTTAACTAGTAGGTCTTTGGAAGAAACTAATAGGTTTAAGCATTTAAGGACAATAAAAGATTCCTGTTAAGATCGTTAGGTCTTTCTTGAATGGAAACTGTTGTGTCGTCGTGTCTCTCCAATCACCAACACGTGGTCAAATAAGGCTTTTATTGACAACACAAGATAAGGTACAAGATTAACTCAACGTGCTACTCTGGACTGTCGCTCTAACACTAACAACGGCATTTATATCTTCCAAAAGCACAATTAATAATTATGCAAAATAATGCCATCTTCTAAAAGCATAACCTACAACTATGCAAAATAGTGCAGATACAAGAAACAAATAGTCTAATACACAACAGAAACAATCTGTGGATCCACCCTTCCTGGCTTTGGTCTTCAAAATGAATACCATGCCAAGAAAAAAGATACCTTATGTGAAGTGAAATAAACTATCCTAGGGATCTAGTTAGGTAGTTACAGTTACTTCCAGTTAGCTAGAGATACGATAACTGATTGAGCAAGAGTATCATTTTGTGAAAGGATGAAATATGAGGATTTTAAAGGTAGTACCGGCAGAGCATTCCTTTCAACCCAGTCCGTTTAACAGCATAACTAAAAAGTAAAAAAAAAAAAAATGTAGAAGGCAAAATGATGCATCTCTCTTCATATGAATTGAAATATATACAGGGTATTAAATACACAATTGAAAAAACAATGCAAAATTTTCTTAAACAAGAAACTTTTAATGGATTTTAAATTGTATTTTTAATAATATTGTCACGGTAGTGATAACAAGTATAACAAAAGTTTAAGTAAAAATAATTTATTTATAAAATGCAAACTATTTTTAAAAACTTATTTACAAGTAATAATATACAAGAATGGAAAGGGGTGATGACTATGCAAATATTAATGATGATATACCACAGAATATTTAAAATAATTATTCAGTGACATTGCCCCCTTCCTAGATGAACAGCGTCCCGCTGTAATTATCACTTGAACAGATCAGCTTGGTCCTCAGGGTCATGGTAGGGTTTCATTCTCAGTACATGGACCAGGTCTCTTGGTTTGCGTCTCCTGGTTGGTTGGTCCACAGGTTCAACTTCGAAGGTCACGTCAGAGAGTTCCCGAGTAACCCTGTATGGCCCGAAGTACCTTTTCATCAGTTTTTCTGAGAGTCCCACCTTTCTTATCGGGATGAAAATCCATACCAGGTCACCGACGTTATAATCCATTGATGCTCAAGCTGATTGTGCATCGGCCGATCGATGTAACATTCTTACCTTCAGCAACTTTCAGAGTCATTCCGCTATACTTGAACATGATCTTTTTTAATTGTCGTCTTAATCCATCAGAGATAACTGAAAAAGAAGAACCTGAATCGACCAGAGCAGAAAATGCAATGTCATCAATGATGATTTCGACATAATTTTGTTGTAATTTAGCGGCTGTCGACGATGGAGGGTTTTTCACACCCGCGGCTTCCCCCTCGAAAGAAGACGGGACGCTTAGTTTTTTTTCTAGATTGTAGCGGCGTGGGGATTGGCTTGTTTGGCGGCCTGGGGAAATGGACTGGCGTCTTGGGGATCTTCCTCTGTTTGGATACGGCGATTGTCTGCGGTAGGTTTGGCTTCTTTTGGCTTGGTGGTTACCCATTTGAGGTTCTTGGGTGCTTGGTGCATGTCCTTCGGGTCTCTGCGTCCATTGTCGGCGTTCTCTACAATATCGCTTAACATGGCCTGGGCGGCCGCAATTAAAACATATTGGGATGTTGTCATGCGTCCTCCATTCGTCCGTTCTTCGTTGTGGTGGCGTCTGGTTATATATGGGTGTTTGGGCAGGGTACTGACGTCGTGGAACCTGGCTGAATGTACGTGTTTGGTTGGGGTACGACTGTCGTGGCGGAGGCCTTTGAATAGGCTTCGAAATTGAAGCTACGTTTTTTTCAATCTCTTCTCGGATAATTTCTTTCAGAGAAGATGGTTCAGGGGTAGTTGACTCGGGATTTAGTGCGCGATGAACTTCTTCACGCACGATGCGTCGGATTAAGTCTTCCATTGATTCAGAGTCTGCTGAATCGATGGCGGCAACATTCGGTAGTCTGTCGAATACTACACGTTTATTTACACGTTTTTTATTTGAAGCCTCGATTTTACGGCACCATTTGATGAACTCATCGATAGTTGCGATGTCTAAAATGATTATTGACTGATATATCTCCTCCGATATCCCTTTCGTCAAGTGTGCGACTATTTCATTTTCCATCATAGCCGGATTCACTTCTCTGCACAGATGGAGAACATCTTGAATGTAAGAATCACTGGTCTCCTCCTTCCCCTGAGCTCGAGTTTTGAGGTTCTCTGCGAGCTGATCTTTTTGGGTGACATGATGTCCGAAATTCTGAGAAAACATTTTCACAAAAATATCCCATGAATTAATTTTCTCTTCAACATTTTCGTACCATCTGTGCGCTGTTCCTTGGAGGAAAAAAATAAACATTTGCGAGGCACATTGAATCATCCCAGCAGTTGTAGCGAGCGACGCGATGGAATTCTTTCAACCATTTTTCTGGATTCTGGTTGCGTTCTCCAGTAAAAATAGAAGGATTTCTAAAAGGTTGAAAGTGGTACTGACCCATTTTTGTTTGTGTCTCCTGATTGACCATAGCGATGTTTTCTTCAGGTTCTAGTCCTTGTAGTCTTCGGCTTCTTCTAACGGCTTGGGCGTCGAGGGAATATTCCAGCTTCTCCACCAGTTGTCACGGTAGTGATAACGAGTATAACAAAAGTTTAAGTAAAAATAATTTATTTATAAAAAATGCAAACTATTTTTTAAAACTTATTTACAAGTAATAATATACAAGAATGGAAAGGGGTGATGACTATGCAAATATTAATGATGATATACCACAGAATATTTAAAATAATTATTCAGTGACAATATTGATGAAAATATAATTGACTGAAATATTTATAGGGAGTATTAAAAATTATAAACTATATTTCATTGAAAAGTTAATCCCATTTAATATTTTATTATTGCAGTTAAGGTGCAAAGAAGAAAATTGTTTATTTGAAAAACGAAACATAGGCGCGTAAATAGTTAACAATTTTGAATACAGATGGCGCGTCTATATCGTGTAATTAATAGATAGAGTTTTCACAACGCATCATCACGAATTCATGCACGCATTACAAAAGTATATCATCTCTTTATATGTAGTGTATGTATGTTTGTCGGCTATACATGTTCTCAGTCAGTACTTAATCTGGCTGAAATTTAAACAGGACATAGAGTTAAATCTGGAATAGTTTATTGTCGCATTTCTAGTCAAGAAAAATAAAATTGACAAAGTCCTGGACAAAAATATTTATTTTATAGTCAGAAAATGATGATGTCAAGATTGCTGTATCATATTTGATTGTTAGAAACAAATTTTTTTTGGGGGGAAAACCCCTTAAAGCAGACTACGGGCGAAGCCAGATCATCCTTTTTAGTAGGCAGTACCAAAATTCTAACAATAAAACATTCACTCGAGCAGAATACAGACGAAGCTAGGTCATCTCTATATATAAAATTTCGCTTCTCGGCCTTTTGGCTAAGATCATAGTGCAGTATATCTATCTATACATATATATAAGTCAATCTATTTAATAGAGAGTGGATGTTTTCTCCAGAATTTTAGGATCCGACCCCTCAGGAACCAAACAAGATGACCTCCAAGCTGGAAAAGGCGGAACTTCTTTCAGGAGTGTCGGAGATTCGTCCGGCGAAGAAAACCGAGGTCCCTACCGCTTCAGATCCCCCAGAGGACAAGAGTGAGGCACCAGCTATACCTAGAAGTATAATAGGTGGCCTCACTCATGATCCTGGGGGCTCCCCTTCATGGACCTATAAATTTGAGAAACAACAAGGACCAGAAGGAACTCCGCCTTACCGGAGCCAGTGTCAAGACCCGTCTGACCCAAAGGAGGACCGCTTTCCCATGACCCAAGACCGGAGAAGAACCATGGACCGGAAGAAGAAGAGGAGGAAGCCGTGTGCATTGATGACCACCAGGAATCCTACCCCACCAGACCCCCCAGAAGACAAGAATGAGGCACCAGCTCCACCTAGAAGTAAACTAGGTATCCTCATTCATAATCCTGGGGCTCCACTTCAAGGACCTGTAGACTTAAGGACCAACCGGGTCTAGAAAGAACGCCAACGTACTGGAACCGAAGTCAAGACTCGCCTGCCCCAGAGGACCACCATTGTAAATACAACAGGACCCAGGATAGGAGAAAGACCAGAGACCGGAAGGAGCAAAGGAGTGAAGCCGCAGTCCCCAGACACCAAAAATGGAGTACCCCGCCCTGGCCCTTTCTTCAAAAGTTGAACCTATGGCCGGGAACCCTGCACCCCAAAGCCTATACTGTTTGAATATTTAACTAATCCAATCTAGCATTGGCAAGCATGCTCTAGTGAATACTTTTCCGTAATCCCTTGTATTTTTTAGATGCCTTCAATAAAA
>CP092869.1:78350571-78361479 GCA_030710605.1 Cordylochernes scorpioides | reverse complement strand
TTGGTAAAATAATGAACCAGTAAAGAATACTAAAAAATGAGCCACAACGCCAGTTTCGGCAAATTCGAACAAAAGTCAACCAGTACACCATGTTTTCGTGCTATACCCCTATTAGTACAGAGGCAGCTTCGATTCCATAACATTCTGCTTGAGAAGTTAGGAAATCGCTCGAATTTTCCAAAAAGAAAGTGTTTAAGCTGGTGGAGTGGTCGAATTTCAAGCTTTAATATAACCTAAAGTTCCGGGAGAGGATGGTATTCATGTACCAAAATTAGCAACTTTATATTTAACTAGAGAATGCACCCAGCTTCGTCCGAGTTTTATTTGAGTGAAAATGTGGCTAACAAATATTTGAAATGAAATATTTTTTCAGAAAACATCCAATCTCTATTGAATAGATTGACTTATATATATTGTGGCGAAGAAATAATTTATTATTTAATATAATTTAATTATTCAGTGAAAATAGTTGAAAAACAGATTTATTATTTTATATTTGTAAATCATCATTTAGTTGCCTAGCTTACTTACTCGATATTCTCTAGCTGTAGATAGTTTGGTTGATAATTGTCGACTAGTCGCCGTGACGTCATCAATAAATACTTTCACACCTTCAGATATACAAAGACCTGATTTCTACGCTACAATATAGATAGATAAAAAAACTTTTATTGAAGGTATCTAAAAAATATAAGGGATTATAGAAGAGTCTTCACTAGAGCATGCTTGCCAATGCTAGATTGGGTTAGTTAAATAATCAAGCAGTATAGGCTTTGGGGTGCAGGGTTCCCGGCCATGGGTTCAACTTTTGAAGGAAGGGCCAGGGCGGGGTCCTCCATTTTTTGTGCCTGGGAACTGCGGCTTCACCACTATGATCATAGCCAACAGGCCGAGAAGCGATATTTTATATATATAGAGATGACCTAGCTTCGTCTGTATTCTGCTCGAGTAAATGTTTTGCAGTCAGAATCTTGTTCCTGCCTACTAAAAAATATGATCTGGCTTCGCCCGTAGTCTGCTTTAAGGAATTTTCCTCGAAATAATTTTGTTTCTGACAATCAACCATGATACAACAATCTTGTCATCATCATTTTCTGACTAAAAAATAACTATTTTTCCCAGTACTTGGTCAATTTTTATTTTTCTTGGCTAAAAATGTGACAATAAACTCTTCCATATTAAACTCTATGTCCTGTTTAAATTTCAGCCAGATTAAGTACTGACTGAGAACATGTATAGCCGACAAACATACATACACTACATATAAAGAGATAATATACTTTTGTAATGCGTGCATGAATTCGTGATGATGCGTTGTGAAAACTCTATCTATTAATTACACGATATAGACGCGCCATCTGTATTCAAAATTGTTAACTATTTACGCGCCTATGTTTCGTTTTTCAAATAAACAATTTTCTTCTTTGCGCTTTTACTGCAATAATAAAATATTAAATGGGATTAACTTTTCTATGAAATATAGTTTATAATTTTTAATACTTCCTAAAAATATTTCAGTCAATTATTTTTTCATCAATATTATTAAAAATACAATTTAAAATCCATTAAAAGTTTCTTGTTTAAAAAAATTTTGCATTGTTTTTTCAATTGTGTATTTAATACCCTGTATATATTTCAATTCATATGAAGAGAGATGCATAATTTTGCCTTCTACATTTTTTTTTACTTTTTAGTTATGCTGTTAAACGGACTGGGTTGAAAGGAATGCTCTGCCGGTACTACCTTTAAAATCCTCATATTTCATCCTTTCACAAAATAATACTCTTGCTCAATCAGTTATCGCAGCTCTAGCTAACTGGAAGTAACTGTAACTACCTAACTAGATCCCTAGGATAGTTTATTCCACTTCACATAAGGTATTTTTTCTTGGCATGGTATTCATTTTGAAGACCAAAGCCAGGAAGAGTGGATCCGTAGATTGTTTCTATTGCGTATTAGACTGTTTCTTGTATCTGCACTATTTTGCATAGTTGTAGGTTATGCTTTTAGAAGATAGCACTATTTTGCATAATTGTTAATTTTGCTTTTGGAATATATAAATACCGTTGTTAGTTTTAGAGCCACAGTCCAGAGTAGCACGTTAAGTTATTCTTGTACCTCATCTTGTGTAGGCGATACAAGTTTCATTCGCCCAGGCAGTCGTGTTGGTAATTGGAGAAACACGACGACACAACCGTTTCCATTCAAGAAGGGCCTAACAATCTTAACAGAAATCTTGTATTGTCCTTGAAAATTTGAACCCTTTAGTTTCTTCCAAAGACCTGCTCGTCAAAACAAAGTATGTAGATGCCAGTGTGACACAACTAGAAACGCGATCTGTTCAGATTGATGCCCAGAGTAAAATCTGATGAGTCCAGTAACTAACTCTGATAATGCTGTCAAACTTAAACGTGTTAATAAAAGTTTTGCTAGAATGACCTATATATTATACTCATTATCTTTAAATTCCCCATCCCAATATGCATGTCTTCCTCACACAGTTTATTTAATAAGGGAATATTTAAAGAATAATATTTTCACCTATAAATCTAAGCCTCTCTATTCTTTCTCTTTCAGTTTTACCTTATAATTTCGAAATATTTTTTTTATTATCATCCATGTAACGCGTGATCTTCAAAAATAACATTTTGAAGCACTATGGCCCTACATATAATAAATATTGAATTGAAAACCTTCACATCGCTCTTCAAATGTCCTATAAATACAGGTTTGACTGTTGATGTGCCGCAAAGCCGCTGGAAGTGAGTTTATCACTATATATTCAATTTTTGTAAAAATAAATGAACGTTTTGTTATAAGTAGTAAGAAAAAAAGGTCTCGCTGGGTGGCGCTATACAGTGTGTGTCACAGAGTGCGTCTCACGTGGCGCCCTTTAGAGAGATAAAAGGAGAATTATCGCGAGGCACACAAGATAGGTAGAATATCAGGGATTTTAGAAGAAGAGGTCGGAGACTAGGAGACTGAAGCAAGCGTTCAGAGCATCGGGTATTGGAGTATCGGGTGAAGCACCGGGGATTGAGGCAGCAGCAGTGGTAAGCATCGGGTATCAGGAAAGTAGAAGAGAACATCGTGGAGAAGTAGCAGAAAGAATCGGGTAGCTGAGCATCAGAAGATAAAATCGAATAGTAGAGCAAAAGAAAAAAACAAAAGAGACATCAAAGAATAGTATTAGGGAAGTAGTAACGAAAACCAAATGGTGGTTTGGAGAGAATTTAGCATTTTCTATTTATATATGTAAATATTTTTATATTTTTCATCCGAATCTATATTTTGAGAAAGCAATAAATGTTTCTTAATGAATTTAGAGTGTATATTTTATTGTAGGGATAGAGACTGGTAGCCACTTATAATAGATAACGCAATACATAATTGATTAGTCAAAAGTGATACCCTGAGGAAGATAGAAAAATTTATTTAGAGACAGAGTACTATTGACGGAAATGTATGTAAGGCAATTCTTGGAGCCGATTATTGAAAAATCAAATTCTAAAAGTCATTGGCCGATTCATATTACCCATTTATGGCCTCAATGAGATATTTGAATCGCTGTGTGGGAGTGACTGCAGTTCAAAACTCTGTCTTTATACCCCATGGTAGAATCCAGCCTACCCGATTATGTATTACAGATATGGCAGCAAAGAGCAGAGGTAGGTTACCAGTCAGAAGACACCGCGGGACATACTAGCTCATAGATATTTCATAATATTCTACAATTTATAAATGAAGAAGTATAAAAGGAGCTGAATTACTGGATTTTGTAAGAGCGAGATTTAAACAACAGTCAAAAGCACGGGAGATGCATGAAATCAAGAAATGGACATTCCCGACGGCCCCACATCTCTTGAACCAAAGCGTGAGAGAAGTCTGTGTATTTTGTGATATATGCCTAATCATCTGTCGATAAAATTTGTAATAGAGATAGACAAATGACGTTGGAACAACGCCAACAAAAAGCTGCGGCGGGTAAAGTTTACTTTCGATGTTTAAGGAGTCCTATGGCAAGAGAGATATTATAGAAGTGGTCTCAAATGCTTTGTTTGTAAGGGCGGATACGTGACTCTAATTTGTTCCAGGGGGACTAAAGGGCGATCGGAATCTATAAAAAGGAATTAGATGTTAAAAAAGAGCGCAAGGAAACTCCTTCAACATCAATGACTAATCAAGCGTACTCGAATGAAGTATTTAGTTAATCCAAAGAGACAAAGATTGGTGCAAATTTTGTTCAATTCCGAAAGTCAGAAAAGCTACATCCTGTTCCAAAATAACTTTATTAGATACCGCTCAAAAAGAGAAACCTAGCTTATATTATTTATTTTATGTATATGTTATTTATAATACAATGAAAAGAATTTAAAGGTTCTAACAGAAAAAGTGTACAATGCGGGATTTGATCACGGTTCATGGCTGTCAGGAATCGAGGGTTTTAACCACTCGTCCACCGACTTCTTAAAAGCTACATAAGGGGAGCGTTGATTAGCAAGTTAAACCTGGTAAAGTTTGACAAGAGAAATTACAGTAATCTCTATTTGGAGTAAAGGCTACTGAAGTAAAGCCTCACACTATTTACTAGTATGTATCTTACTAGTATGTATAAAAACAAATTGTATTTGAAAAAGGAATGTATGATCGTTCTTGATGTCCTAGAAGAAATTGCCATTTGTAGTAAGAAGACCTTTATTCCTATCGATCCTTGGGTGCAGGAACGTATTTATCACATTGTAGATTTTTAGCCAAAGAAATGGATATATTAATTGTAAATAATTATTTTGGAGAATACCTGACTGACAAGACATTGGAGTCAAGATCAGGACCAAGGGCTATTAAGACTGTTTTTGGTTGGATCCTGTGCGTACGCCAATCATAATATTCAAGTGAGATGTCCAGTAGAGACTATGGTTACAGCCTTGTTTAACCAACTTTGAGCCAACTGGTACCAAGCTCAGCACATGGAACTTGTTGAGGAGACAGCAGAATACCTGGACAAGTTGATAAAAGGAGAAGTAAAGAATTCTTAAGCGGAAGATGAAGGCAATTTTAGCATTTTCCATCTAACTCTAATTAGGCAAATAAAAAATATATTTTATTTAATTAATTTAAAATGCATCTTAGGTATAGTGACTGATACAGCGAAAAAGAGACAATTAACAACTTTATTGACTTCTAGTCAACAGCAAGATAAATTTTGAATAACATTGAATTTTACAGATATGAAAATAAAAAATGTGAATATATTTACATCAGATGAAGCCTTGTCGGAAGAGAATTCTTAATTATATAAAATGTTACAAGCCGCGCTGTGTTTCTACAGTCCCTTGCTTGTAACTGAGTTTTTGTCTCCAACATGCTCATTTACATTGTTGAAAAATTGGCACAGAATGATCCTTTTTTCAGGCGAAGTTCCTGAGGAGCCCCTTCCTCAGGGCGTTACAAAACCGCGTCCACTACTTCATTCTTATAAACATCCTCATAGAAAGGCTCTCTGAAAGAGCGTTTAGTTGTTCAAAAAGTTTCTCTACCTGCTCCTCGAAACCTTCTCCTAATAGGTATCAGGAGACTGCTTGGTTTGGGTCATGAAGGTAGAAGACTGAATGGAATAGTCTTAATTTTGGTCCCTTTCGCAGAAGTCGCTGTTGGCCCAGTCATGATCAAGGAGGGCTCTGGTCGTGACTGCAACTGACTGGTGATTGACGCTGGAACAGGAAAATCAGGAGTTGGAGTCTTCTGGGGATAGACAGGGAAGTTCGCCAGGACAAAAACGCGGCAGGGCTTGATTGAGTTAATGGAGTCTGTTTGATGGGTGCAGATAGCTCCTCTGACTGATGCAGGAAAAAGTGGAGTTGTAGGAGGGAATGGACTTGAAAAAGGGAGATTTCGACACTGGGCCCTGCCGGGTGTCCCCTATTAATTCCCAAAGGTCATGTGGCTTGTCGATGTCCTTGACTGGCATTTGCTACACATCATGTTGTAGGTGATATAGGCAGGCGTCGATTCGCCTTTCGAGACAATCACGAGCTTTACATGGAGCTGTTGGAGTTTCAATCCTTTACTTAGAAGGATGAAGGCCTCCCGTTGACGGTGGTCCAGGTGTTGCCACCACTTGTCACTACCTCATAGATCAAAGAGACAAGCCTGCAGTAGGGCCGCAGCGCCGCGACAATGTCTTTATCCCTTATCGCGATTGGGAGGTTCCCCACTACTATCTTCTCTGCGCGTTTCCTTTAGAGGAATACTTTGAGAAAAGTGTTCCCGATGACCCCTCGGATAGACACTAAGCTTTCTCGATGCTCTCCAGATCGACCAGAACTTGGGCAGACATTTTCATTAGCTAGAAGACTGCCCTCTTTATCAGCAATTCTTCCAGTGCCTTGATGTGCCGCACTGGCCTGAAGTCAGCACAGTATTCAATGTTTCAGCACTCGGTCAAATTACGCTTTCGCTAACCTGGCTTTGCTCAGGGCTTTCTGCTATCGACAGTTCTTCAGCTGTGCCACAGCGTCTTTTGTCACCCATTTTGATGGTTGAATCGACCTTGCTGCGATTCTGTAAACCTTTGGAACCTTAGTTGGAATGCCTTTGGGTTCCAGTTCTTTATTTTAGCGCCTTTAGGGTTTTGGTAACCTCCTTAAATAGATATATTTTCCGAGGCCTCAACGCGATCACTTCGATTTACATTGGCTTTCATTATTTATTTTCAATAATAGTACTAGGCGAACCCTTTTGTGGGCCCTTTCCAATAGATGAGTGGTTAAGGCATTTTGCATAAAAGCAAACATATAAATTATCGTGATATTTGATGGTTCAATGGATATTTTTATGGCCTATTTTTATTTTAAGAGACCAAAATCGCACATATAGCCTTTTTAAATTGCAACTAATACGCACGAAAATATTTTGAAATTATACACAGCTAACTTTCCTACTGGACTTCAAACATAAGTGAGTATTCCTGGAAGTGGCCTAAGATTGGAAGATGGGCTATGTCTCAGCATAAACTCATTATTATATTCTAAAGTGGTCATTCATTAGATGGGCCTCTCAAAGAAGGTCTCAATGTACCATTAAAATTTAATGATTCTATCACGCATCTATTCTATAATGTTTTTAATATAGTATTTTAAAAAGGATTTTAAAAGGATTTAATCGTTTAATTTATAAAGGAAAATTCATTTTGCGTAAATGTAAATAGAGTACTTAAAATTATATCCATTATTCCTGTAGAAGGGCAGCTTACGCCCGAAAGCTCGAATTTATTTTTCAAATAAAGAATCTTATCCTTTTTGAATCTTTTCGTTATTATAAATAGAGTATGTGTACTCTGTGATTATTAAAAGTAATATTTAGCTCTCTGATTGTTTTCAAAACAAAATAAACATGGCTACTGTTTATCACTTCTGTACCGGTACGCCTCCTGAAAAAATAATAAAGGATTTTAATTTATTAAATAAATTAAGCCTTGAGGTAAATCTCATTTTAACAGTCGAAAAAAAAAAAAATTAATAACTATAATTTTTGTTTTAGCAATACGAAATCCTAACTACTATATGCCTAAATCATCTACTTCATAAGGAGGTATGTTACCGCAGATAGAAAGTGAATTTATTTAAATTTTAATTCTTAGTAAATGATGTGTCGAGTTATACGTTTGCCAAAGCACCATTTTTGAATTTGACACATGAATTATAGATCAAGAACCACAATGAAAAAACGATATGCAATGTTTAGGTACCTGTGGTTTGAAGTACCATTACAGAGAGAAAAATATAATAATTATATATAACTTAATTAGATTAGAGAAATATAAAACTATTTTCTACTGCCCCTAATGTAATGATAAAATAATAGGAGAGCCCATCTCATAATTTATTATTGCAGTTAGGGCAGTAGAAAATTGTTTTATATCAAAAAGATTCATACGCATCAAAAATAGTTTATATTTCTCATAAAATATGGTGCGCTTATGCATAATATTAATTGGATTTGTTAGGCAGATAATATGTTTAGGGTTTATCAATTTGTTTACCACACCTAAACAACCACAAGTGTTTTATATAAGGGTAGGTATATGGAAGTTGAGTATGGGGAGGATTAAATATTGAAAGACAATCTTTCTGCCCACCTTATTAGCTAATTCAAATAGCTAATTCTCAATCATTGACCTAAGAAGGGAAGGGAATTTTAAAGGTATGTTCTTTTTCTTCTTCTTTCTTATCTCCACTCAATCATATTAAGGTATCAAGCTTGTAAAGCATGAGACTTTTGATGGTGTCTGCTGGGGAAGAGTAGAGCTTATCAATGGATGAGTCAATACAGTCAATAATGTGTTTTGGGGTTGCAGGTTGAGAATTGCACTTAGTACATAGTGGAAAAACCTTGCAACCATTCTGGAAAGTCATTGTCCGTAGATGACCAGACTTAAGTCTGGAAATAAAAGACTGTTGTTCTCTTGGGAGGACAGAACCGGTGCTTGTCCCTCCTGCTCTGTACCAGTCATGTGCAGCATTAGATTACCATTCCTGCAGGCATTGGGTTTTGATGGTACGGAGGAGGTCTCTTTTGTCTATGTTGGGTGGTAGATTCTCTGGCTTCAGGTAGGCAGGTAGATATGTTGGGAGATCTCTGAACTAGTTCCCATGTTTACTAACTATTAAATAATTTAATAGTGTATGATGTTTCGACAACAGCATTGTCACCATCATCAGACAAAAGAATAAATGAGAAAAAATATCACAGCAGTTCTTAAATAGTACTGTTATCAAGTGTTTAAACAAGATAAAAAATAAGGAAAAATAGTTTTTTAAGACAACTTGAAATATTCTTCTTAGAATTAAAAGTGGATTTAAAAAATATATATAATTAAAGGCATATATCTGTCTCTTCTTTCTTATTTCCACTCAATCATATTAAGGTATTGACAACCATCATACTTGGGTGAAGTAGAATGTGTTTGCCTTTGTCATTAAAACTGGGAGCCCTACTCAGTGGCAGGCCGACTTAGCTCCAAAAGAAATGGCCGCCTCTGACATGAGGAACAGACGCCATTTGCAGCTGCTCCTAACATGGAGTACAAACGCTGCTCATCCTGTATCCTTAGATTAGGAGCCCTTACAGGGTACTATCAGCCGGGTCAGCTGAGCCAAGGTTTTTTAGTGAGCATGTTACTGCTCCCCCACCTCCTTTTTCATCCAGGTTTGGAACCGGCAAACGCGGAGTTCAGTTCACAGCAAGTTCTTAAATAGTACTGTTATTAAGTGTTTAAACAAGATAACAGATAAGGAAAAATAGTTTTTTAAGACAACTTGAAATATTTTTCTTAGAATTAAAAGTGGATTTTTAAAAAATATATATAATTAAAGGTATATCTGTAAATATCATTTATTGCTGTTGCTGAAACATCACACATTTGATTTATTTGGATTTGGTCTTATTTTCTTGTATTATAATCTATAATCCAAATTATGCTTTATCATAACTCTATCTAAAAGTGTTTATAAGCCATGATGAGGTTAGGTAAGGTTAGATTAGGGTTAATTAACATGGGAACCAGGCCTGAGACTTCCCCTGTAGGTTCTATCTTATCTACTTATATAATTGCCTTATTCTGTCTGTGTGAAGTTCACTGTGTGAAGTTCACGGATAGATTTTGGTCATCAACGCGCGCATCATCATTATGATCATTATCATTATCTAATGATAATAATAATTATTATTATTATCTACTTATATAATTGCCTTATTCTGTCTGTGTGAAGTTCACTGTGTGAAGTTCACGGATAGATTTTGGTCATCAACGCGCGCATCATCATTATGATCATTATCATTATCTAATGATAATAATAATTATTATTATTATACTTATCTACTTATATAATTGCCTTATTCTGTCTGTGTGAAGTTCACGGATACATTTTGGTCATCAACTTATATAATTGCCTTATTCTGTCTGTGTGAAGTTCACGGATAGATTTTGGTCAGAATGGATAAAATAAAAAAAGTTTCAAGGGATGGGAATCGAACCCACGACCTTCCGTTTACCGGGCAGATGCCATGACCACTAGGCTATATATTATATATAAATTAAATATTAAAACTATATATTCAAATTATTCTACTTAGCCCATGAACAGCGCCCTCTATCAAGGTTATAAATACGTTTAAAATCGAAATCTTTTCAAAATTTTATTAATAATAGTTTGCTTACTAATTAGAATACTTGATCTAAATCGAAATATTTATAGACGCTCGCTCGATTTGAAGATTTATATCGTAACTAATCTGACTGTAAAGTTTGGAGCGGGACGTTTCACAAGAGTGACATCTACGGCGCCAATTTATAATTGTAATGAATAGTGTTTGAATAAAACATTTAATCGGGTAATGGTTTATAAACACAAGGTAAAAATAAGACCAAATTCAATTAAATTAATAGTGTGTGACCTTTCAGTAACAGCGTTGTTACCATCTTCAGACAAAAGTACTGAATGTGAAATTTTACCACAGCATGTTTTAAATAGTTACTGTTATCAAGTGTGTAAACAAGATAGCAGATAAGAAGAAGATATAAGAAAGTTATCTGAGAAACACAGAATATTATTCTTAGAATTAAAAGTGGAAAAAACCCCTCTTTTTTTTTTTTTTTAAAAGATATAATTAAAAGCATATCTATAAATATCATTTATATTTCCTCTTTCTTCCATTCTGTTAATTTTATTTAATTCTGTTTATAATCCAAATTGTGCCTTATTATCTTATGGTTTAGCGTTTGATGGTTGAGATTTAAAAGATAAATTTTGTCTTGAGCAAAAATTATTGTTATTCTTTGGCAGAGCCTTAGAATTATTCTGTTTTAGTTAGGTTTAGATCAGGTTAGGTGTAATTTTGGCTTTCCAT
>CP092869.1:78301869-78350471 GCA_030710605.1 Cordylochernes scorpioides | reverse complement strand
CACTGAAAAGGCTAGTGTGGAATCAGCCGCGTTTTAGTCTTCGCTTTCCTCATCCAAATGGACCACGACATTCGGCGATTCTATTAATCTCCTCCGAACGGTGTCTTCGGTCTTGTCGAATATATATAAACCAAAAAGAAGACCTTGATCAAACATCATTGTATTCATCCGGTTATATATTTGTAGAATACCAGATTAAGACAAGGATAAGTCGCTCAAGAGTTATTTTCTCTGATTCTACAAGAAAAAGCAATCAAATATTGTATGCATTATTTCATCTTGTATTCTGCCATTACATAATATATATGATAATATTAAAAATAATAATAATGATGACAAATTATCAAAATTTTAGAAATATTGAGATAATTTAAAATATATATAATAGAACCCACCAAAATCTTTTTGAAAAAAAAAAGATCCACTATTGAGCAGATAGACTGTCTTTTTGATCATTTTTGTGTATTGGCATATTTGTTTTTTATATTTTACTTAGTTGTTAGTTATGCTATTTTGCATAGTTATTAATTGTGCTTTTGTAAGATATGAATATCTTTGTTAGTTTTAGAATAACAACCCTTTAGCACGTTAAGTTATTCTTGTATCTTATCTTGTGTTGCCAATAAAAGTCTTATAAAAGGTGTTGGTGATTGGTGAATAAAGAGACACGACGACACTAAAATCACAATATAATTTTAATTTAACTATTAAAATGTCAGACGAAGTGCCGTTTATTCGCTCGAAATCTCGTTTTTTTTTTTTTGTTTTAATAATATCACACATTGCTAGGTTATGTAGTAATATTATAAAATAAATAAAGCTTCCAGGGTTAAGTTTTTTGAACAACTTTTTATTTTCAAGCTTTCGGACTTGTCAGTCCTTCAACAGAATTATCAGGTTAACAACTTAATAATAAATACAATTTTATATACACATC
Organism: Cordylochernes scorpioides; assembly: GCA_030710605.1. Classification (NCBI taxonomy): domain Eukaryota; kingdom Metazoa; phylum Arthropoda; class Arachnida; order Pseudoscorpiones; family Chernetidae; genus Cordylochernes; species Cordylochernes scorpioides. The sequence continues at coordinate 78,349,534 of CP092869.1, read as the reverse complement.
ATTATATACATATTTTAAATACTTATTATATGTTGAGAGAAATATATATTACATTATTTCTGTTTGAAAAACAATTTTTTTTTGATACCACGCCACCACGGACGTATATTTTCAAAAGTTTTCAAACTGAAATAATGTTGTATATTTCTCTTTCAACATATAATAAGTATTTAAAATATGTATATTAATATATATATATATATATAAATTGTATTTATTATTAAGTTGTTAACGTGATAATCCTGTTGAAGGACTGACAAGTCCGAAAGCTATAAAATAAAAAGTTGCACAAGAAACTTAACCCTGGAAGCTTCATTTATTTTATAATGTTATAAATCAGGGAAGAACGTTTATGTAGTAATATTATTTACATATTTTCCAGCAATGCTATTATTATTTTAAAACGAAATATTTGAACTTATACATCTTATGGTTTAATGTTCTTGTATGGCATATATTTAATCGTATTTAAAGATCTTCAGACACCCATTCAAGTTGTGTTTGTATATTTCATAGTATTATTTGATTTAAATACTATATTGATCCGTATTTTGAATATCTTTTGGTCCAAAATATTTCCATATATAAAATATTTCCCTGTATCACCTGTCATTTTAAAAATTTCTTACACTCTGGTGCAAGATATTTCTATTTTCAGTGCATATATAAATTTTAATGCCATAAATATTTCACATTTTTTCCCGATATTTCATATGAACGGTGAATATGTAAATGAAAATATTACACTCAATTTATACTCCTTTAAAATATACATTAGATTATAATAAATACAAATATATTAATAATTTTTTAATATAAAGAATTTTCGATTAGCAAATAAATACTCTAATGTATCAAAATTAGAAATATATATTTGCGCTAGCTTTCATTTTAAATATATATATACACCTATCCCCCGATTTACACGGTAGATATGTTCCTGAGAAAAACGTGTAAATCGGGGGATAGGTGTACACAGAAATAAAAATAAAATGCATTGACAGGTTGAAATATGTAGTCAGCACATAAGCTCGGGATTCCTCGTGAGATGTGTACACAGCGCATGTGTTCAATCACAGTAGCATTTAGTATAGTGCGATAAAAAAAAACTAATTTGGAAAACCGTGTAAAAGCGAAAACGTGTAAAACAAGTACCGTGTAAATCGGGGGATAGGTGTATATTATAAATAAGAAAAATATAATATTTCTGTTGTTTTTTTTTATCATTGTTGTGTTGTTTATCTTTTATAAACTACAACTTATATATTTATTATTTAATTATAATTATTTATTTATCACACACATTTAAATTTAGTAAAGATTAATTATATATTTACAAAACACAGTCAGTGTATTGTTCTTCTTAATTCTCTTTCTTATATTCACATCACTTATATATTTCACACTATTCTACATATTCCTCCCTTGTTTAGTTAGTATCTAATCATGTCCTTATATCTAGAAGGAACATGTATTTGTCTTCCACTTCTAGTGATGACAGTCTTGTTTTCATTCTCATTAGGTGATTCATTTGGGTATAAACAGTCCATATCAGATATAGCAATCTGCTCTTCTGGTACAATATCTTCTAAGGTTGCTTCTTGTTCTGGTAGATACCTTGAAGTACTAGGAAGTTCCATTCTAATTTCTGGAGTCTTAATCAAAGTGGTATTCAAATCAATTCCTTTGTTAAAATCTTGTAAGACATTGGCATGTCTTAAATGCTTTGCATTCCTAATGATAAAGCTACCTGTTTCTGTATTGACTAACTTGAATGAATTTGGAGATATAGTCTCTAGAATGATAAATCTTTGGTTGTCATAATTTGGTGTCAACTTGCTTTTCATTTCAGTGTTTGCGACAAAAATAATATTACCTTTCTTGAAGTCATGAGGCAAGGCCTTATTCTTGCTATCAGCATATTTCTTCATTCTTTCTTTATAGGCTTGATTATGCTCCATCACTTCTTTCAGATCAACACATAGTCTGATTTCTTCAGTACCCTTTTTTGGAACTGCCACAATGTTTGAGATCCATTCAGAAGCTTCATGGACTTCCTCAATAATGCCATCTTCTATCATTTTGTCTAGCTCTTGATTGATGGCTTCTACCATTTTATATGGAAAATGTCTGCATCTCTGAGCTACAGGAGTAACATTTTCTTTTAGAGTTATTTTTTGACTAAAACCCTTCACATTTCCTTGACCTTGAAAAAGGTTCATGTTTTCTTGTATCAAATTATATATATCCTTCGGAATAACTTCCTGTTGAATATTCCTTATTTTTGTTCCACGCTTTATAATTTCTAATTCGAAACTTGCTTTCTTTCCTAAAAGAGGTTCTGCTTTACCTTCAATCACAAAAAGCTGTTCCTTTATAGACCTTTCACCCCATGAAACATCTGCAAAGAAATATCCACAACATGGAAGAGGTGAAGTTTGTCCATAGGCATAAAATTTCCTTTCTGTACCATTTAAAGTTGGCATTTGAGATTTAGGAAAAATATTTTTCAAATTTTCAAGTCCTATGAATGTTGTATCACTACCTGTATCAATAGTCATTGTTATTTCCTTTCCATCTATATAGATACTTTCTTTGTTATCAGAGCCTAAAAAGAAAGTGTATTCATCTGAGTCTTCATTATTTTCTGAAATATTTTGAATATTTCTTTTCTTTCCTTCAATATTTTTATATTTATTTTTATTTCTACAAACTCTATTAAGATGACCCATCTTGTTACAAAATGTGCATTTCATATTTCTAGCTCCACATTTATATGGAGGATGTGTAGTTAAGCCACATCTATAGCATTCTTCCAAATTAGGTGCACTTACCTTGGAGGTGCTTCCTTTTTGATGGTACACATTATGAGCTTTTGGTCCTTTAACAGTTGATTCATTAGCTGCTTGGAAATTATTTTTATAGTTTACTCTATTTATTGAGGTCATATCTTCATTTGTCAATACTCTAAATTCTTCTTTGGCTGTTTCAAACATTCTTGATATCTCAATTGTTCTTTGAAGATTCAAATTATATTGTTGCAACAACTTTTCTTTTAATTGCCTATTATAGCATTTTTCTATTATCTGATCTCTGATCATGTCTTCTTCTAAATTTCCAAATTCACAGGATTTGACTAATTCTCTTAGGGCAATGACATATGAATCAATATTTTCATCTGTATTTTGTTTTCTTTGCCTAAATTTAAATCGTTCTGATACAATATTTTTTTGTGGTGTGAAATATTTAGTTAAAGCTTCTTTTGCTTTTTCATACGTATCTTTTTCTTCTGGCAAATTAAAGAAAATTCTTTGGACTTGTGGTCCAAGGCAATGCAAAAGTGTTGCCCTTTTAACGTCATCTTTCTTTGTTGAAACACCGCTTGCTAATTCATAAATTAAATATGAATTCATCCAATGTTTGTACTCGGAATACAAATCTGTAGCATTAAGGTTCAACGGTAATGGAGACGTCAAATTATTTGCCATCTTCTGTTACGCTTATTTAATTTTTTTTTTTTTTTTTAATCCTCGTCGCCAAATATGTTGTGTTGTTTATCTTTTATAAACTACAACTTATATATTTATTATTTAATTATAATTATTTATTTATCACACACATTTAAATTTAGTAAAGATTAATTATATATTTACAAAACACAGTCAGTGTATTGTTCTTCTTAATTCTCTTTCTTATATTCACATCACTTATATATTTCACACTATTCTACAATCATGTTGAGGATTATGGTAATATAATTTTGATCAGTAATTTAATTGAACTAAAGGAATATATAAAAGAACATAATTTGATAAAAGTAATGCCTGGCTTAAGGCGAGTAGAATAAGGAAAACAAAAGATTATTTACATAATGTACAAAAGTTTTGAGCCGGCCATTGAGATAAAACAACAGCGAGTTTTTATAGGGGAGGCGTGACCTTTGGCGGTCGATTTAGCAGAGTATTTGAATAAATGAAATTATAATTTAAAATAAAATAATATTTTTATATAACATATAAATAATTATGACGCATTAGCGCGCCATCTGTTATGAAAATTCGAAACTATTATAGACACGTATATATAATTAAAACCTATTTTATAGCTCTGAAACTACGATGATTAAAATTTGAAAGAGAGTATCCATGACTCATTGTTCATCATTGTTGAATATTCCCAGAGATTTCGCCATTTAATATCAGTTGGGAGAGTTCACTACTGATGAGCTGTGCTCTTCCTCTTTTAATTTTTGATTATTGGAGTATAAAGTCTGTATAGAAATAGGTTTTAATTATATATTTTTTTTTTAAGTAAAGCGCAAAATATATTTCTAATTTATAAAATAAAGGATTTAAAAGCGCGAATGTTTCTTTTATACACAAAACGAACTTCTACTGTCCTTACTGCGATGAAAAAATATATTGGGAGGGCTTGGCTCATCAGTGGTGAACCCTCCCAGCGGTTTCGCCAATTTAATCCACCAGACCGCTTCTCAGAGCTCTAATACTGTACTAATGAGCCAAGCCCTCCCAATATATTTTTTCATCGCAGTAAGGACAGTAGAAGTTCGTTTTATGTATAAAAGAAATGTTTAAATCCTTTTATTTTATATGTATAGATGGCGCGTTATTGCTTTGTGTTAATTTATTCCTAACTGGCCTTGTATTTATAGCTTGCTGAAGAGCATTGCTCGAAGCAAATATTTGAATATAATTCTACTGTCCTATAAGCTTATGTCCATAGTTTACTTGAAAACCATTTCTAAGATTTCATCCTTCAGTGTAGCATATAAAAGCAGAATGATCCAATACAGTATTAGAGCTCTGAGAAGCGGTCTGGTGGATTAAATTGGTGAAACCGCTGGGAGGGTTCACCACTGATGAGCCAAGCCCTCCCAATATATTTTTTCATCGCAGTAAGGACAGTAGAAGTTCGTTTTATGTATAAAAGAAACATTCGCGCTTTTAAATCCTTTTATTTTATATGTATAGATGGCGCGTTATTGCTTTGTGTTAATATTTCTAATTGTCAACGATAGAGGGCGCTAATTTGATTATAAAAGTTTAATGTATGCCAATTTTTTAACATACATACAATTACCTCAATACCTATGTTTAACCATATAATGATGGACCTATTTGTATTTGAAAATTTATATTTTTTGGGGAATAACATATCATTTATACTTTATATACAGCTATATATACATAGAGCATTATTAAGACCAACGGTCTTATATAGATTCACCGCAGGAAGGAAGCATAGATGGAGCTCCTATACTCCAGGCAGCACAGAACCCAACAACAGACTCCAAGTCCGACGCATGCTCAGTGGCCACAGATTCCACCGTACATACAAGTACAACATACGTATAACTTGTATGTCAAGGTTAGCGTATCACTAAAAAGACGAGTGTGAAATCAGCCGCGTTTTAGTCTTCGCTTTCCTCGTCCAAATGGACCACGACATTCGGCGAATCCATTAATCTCCTTCGAACAGTGACTGCGGCCTTGTAGAATTTATTATAAACCAAAGAGGACAATTTGATCAAACATCATTGTGTTCATCCAATTATATATTTGTTGACTATCGGATTGAGACAAGGATAAGTCGCCCAACAGTTCTTTCTCTGAAACTAATATAGGTAGAGATAAGAGACATTCAAGAGATATACAAGAGGCATACAAAAGAGAGACAAGAGGCATTCAAAAGATATACAAGAGGCATACAAAAGATAGACAAGAGGCATTCAAAAGATATACAAGAGGCATACAAAAGATAGACAAGAAGCATACAAGAGATATACAAGAGGCATTCAAGAGCTATGCAAGACAAGTAGACAAGAGACATTTAAGAGATAGACAAGAGGCAAATAAGAGAGAGACAAGAGGCATACAAGAGGTAGAAAAGAAACATACAACAACAACAACAACAAAAAGCCTCTATTGAGGACCTCTCGTCCTATATAGGATTCGCCAGTTTACAGAGTAAATGAAGAGAAGAGAACTAAGAATACAGAGAGAAACCTATATGTAGTAGGTATAGTATAGTATTTTCTACACTGTGACTATATACAACAGCAGCAACAAGCCTCTTACTGGAATCAAAGTCCCATACAGGATTCGTCATTTTAATCCTGACATAGATTATTTGCATATAATTATTTACATCAATTAGATTATGTATATAGCCTCCTCTTCTCTTCAGCCGTCTTCCAAAATTTGAACAACGCAAAAGCTCCAGCTCTGTTTCTCACCACCTCATTCAACAGGAGCTCCAAAGAGAGTCCCTCAAGGGAAAAGAGACATACAAGATATAGACAAGAGACATACAAGAGATTGACAAGAGGCATACAAGAGATGGACAAGAAATATACAAGAGGCATACAAGAGATAGAAAAGAGGCATACAATAGGTTGACAAAATAAAATATTCAATAGGTAGACAAGAGGCATACAATAGATAAAAAGAGAGGCATACAAGAGATAAACAAGAGCATAGAAAAGAGGCATGCAAGAGACATACAATAGGTAGACAAAATAAAACATTTAAGAGATAGACAAGAGGCATACACGAGATATGATATACAAGAGGCATTCAGGAGCTATACAAGAGGTAGACAAGAGGCATATAAGAGATAAACAAGAGGCATACAAGAGATAGACAAGAGGCATACAATAAATAGACAAGAGGCATACAAGAGCTATAAAATAGTCATTGAAGAGATAGATAAGATGCATACAGGAGATAGACAAGAGGCATACAAGAGGTAGACAAGAGGCGCATAAGAGGTATGATATACAAGAGGCATTGAAGAGCTATATAAGAGTCATTCAAGAGATAGACAAGAGGCATACAAGAGATAGACAAGAGGCATACAAGGGATAGACACAAGAGGCATACAAGATAATATACAAGAGGCAAACAAGAGGAATACAAGAAATATACAGGAATTTTACTAGAATTATTCGAAAATAAAGTTGAAGGAAAAAAACGTATTCATGAGGAAAACCTAACAAAGAACAAACAGGACTTTTGTTACATTTTCCATATAAATATACGTTTTTTTCTTCAACTTTTTTTTCTAGACCAATGGTTCGTCTTTAAGTCACCCTTGTAAACCTTGGACTGACAGCTATCGTGTCTGAAGCTGCATTTATGAAGTCAGTAACTAGGGAAGATATAAAATTGAGAATATTACAACTGCCGCATGTATATGCATATTTATAGCGACGCTGGTGGTGACACGGCTAGGAGACATTAAAATTCATTAGGCTTATGATCAGTTTCGTGTAACGTTTCTTGGACTGCTCGTCCATCTACCAGACGAACGTTGCGTGAATCGTCTGCCCTCTAATTGGCGTTCTTGGTCGATATATTCCCAACAGATGTTAGCTCTCGGCACCCTATACTTGAGATAGGGGACTGTCACGTGGATTTAATAGCTATTTCTTTGTAATTTCATTGGCTTGTTGACAGCTGTTATCATTGTTTATCGCCTTATTGCCTATATGTATATAAGTATTATTTTAATTATTTATTTCAATTTAAAGCGCTATGTATCTCTAGATACACTTGCGCTGTCATACATGTATGCCTTTACATTTGTCTATACATATACTGTTAAACCTATCTATATAGCGCCCCCTCTAAATAGCGCCCCCCTCTCTATAGCGCCCGATTTTAAATACGTAGTACGATGCGATTTACATTAAAAGTGACTTGTTTATAGCACTCCTTCTCTATAGCTACCTCTTTTGGTGAGTCCCAAGAGGGGGCGATATAGACATTTTTAACTGTATATACAATAATTTAGGCCGTGATAGAATAGTCTTATGATATCATCATTTATAAAGAGAGAAAAAACGATTAAAAAAAAGAAATGTGTATAAAAGAAAGACATGTCTGGGAATATGTACAATCAGCATAATATAAATTATCATTTTCTTTAGTAGATCCCTAGGCCTTCAAGTTTTTTATTCAAAAAGTTTTTAATTCTAATTTTTGATATTTCCTTGGGCTTAGAATTATCAAAATTCGACTGTATTAATCATATTAAATATCTTTATTAAGATTTGATCAAAAATATTTGAGGTGTTTAATTTACGCCATTCGTATATATGTGTGTATATTTTATTCAAGAAATTATTAAACTACTATGAGCTTTTCAAGAGATATACAAGTAGACTTAGTATATACAGTGGTACCTCGACATACGAGCGCCCCAACATACGAGTTTTTCGAGATACGAGCCGACGAGCAAGTGATTTTTTGCTTTGAGTTACGAGCGAAATTCGAGATACGAGTTCGGTTCGGTAGTGTTGAAGATATTAATCTGTGATTTTAAATGTTTCTTTTTGACCGTTTTGACCTGCTTCGAGATACGAGTAATTCAAGATACGAGCAAGGTTGCGGAACGAATTAAACTCGTATGTCGAGGTACCACTGTACAAGTATACCTGTATATATATCGTATATTTTAAACTGTATAATAATGACACTTTTAGAATATTTCACATATCTTCCAATTAGTTAGAGCCGATAATTTATAAGATCATACCCTTCTATTAAAATGTACACCGTTTCTATTTGATACCACCTCTATATATGTATATATGCTATATCTTTATTAATATAACCTGTACACCCCCTTATTTGTATTTAAACTAAAAAATGATGACGTCAAAATAAAAAGCCAGGCCCTCCCATTAATTTTTCTATTGCAGTAAGGGCAGTAGAAATTGTTTTATTTTAAAAAAGAATCATACGCGTCTATAATAGTTTCGAAATTTGATAACAGATGGCGCGCTAATGCATCATAATATAAAAGTTCTTTTTTTATATTAATAAATCATAAGTACTTAAGATAAGTATATAAGTGTATTTATATAAATATTCATATTAAAATTTAAAAAGGCATATCCTGACCATGAGCACATGAACCTTTTAGACTATGAGCGCCATCTAGTGGAACAGAAATCAACTGAACGTTGATTTAGCCAGTTCCCTGATATTTGGCCAACCCCTTTTATTGATAAATCAAGAAAAGCAACTACGAACGTGTTTCAAGCTGTTGGCTATTTTTTTCAATAGACAAGGTCGATACAAATAATAAAATAAGGTAATTGCGCAAGAAAAATATACAAGGTAGACAAGAAGTAAGCTAGATCTATAAAAATAAAGAATAATTCACAAAATTGGCAAGAAGTAAACACGCTCTTTACAAGAAATAAAGAAGTGCACAAGAAGAATTTAGAAAGTAGCCAAGAAATATAAACGCTCTATATATGAAATATAGAAAAAACTCACATATTCAATAGTCATAATACATTTTAAAATAAAAGAATATAAAAAATAAGTATTCAAAACTACTTATTTGATTGTGCTGCTCTGTCTGAGGAAAGACGAAAACTAAATGATAAAACGGGGCAACTTTGTCCTTCATTTCCGGTACTAATTAATGAAATATCAAAGAATAGGTATATAGCGGTGGCGATATTTGGATTCCACAGGATTATATCCCGGGAAAAGGACACACAGTGTTCTCCCCATCCCTTGTGAACTGGCGAATCCTGTATAGGGCGAGAGGCCCTAAATAAAGGCTTTGTTGTTGTTGTTTGTTGTATTCAAAAAAGACAAGCAGTATATAATAAATATATATAGAAAAGTATAATATAAGAAATATACTAAAAAAAGGAGAGGCGATATAATTATACAAAAATAGATTATAAGAATTACATAACAAGTTAATATTTCTCATTAAAATACATTTCGTGCAGTTTTAAAATAAAAATGTTTGAGTCTTACTAATTCTAATTACCAGTTGAAGTTAGGTGGAATAATTTAAGACTCTTTCAAATCAATGCAAATATTTGAAGGCAATATGTAGGTTTTTTATATATATTTTCAAGATAGAAAGAATAGAGGATTAAAGAGAAAGTGAAATTCATTTGATACCCTTAACCTCATCATTATGTGTGCCAATAAGATTCTAAATAAATTAATCGAATAACATATATATATGTTATATTAAAATATTATTTTATTCAAAATTATATTTCAAAAATTCAAATACTCTGCTAAATCGACCGCCAGAGGTCACGCTTCCCCTATAAAAACTCATTGTTGTTGTTTTCCGATGGCCGGCTCAAAATTTTGTACATTATATAAATAATCTTTTGTTTCCTTGTTCTACTCGCCTTAAGCCAGGCAGTATTTTTATCAAATTATGTTTTTATATATCCCATAAGCTCAATTAAAGCTCTCTTTGATAATTATTTTCATTAATATCAATTATTGCCACGACTGCATTACCAATATCATTTAGTACTAAAAAGAACCAGCAAATAATTCCATAGCATAATTCACAAAATGATCAAAATTCAACAGAAAATCTCTTTTTTTTTTTTTGTATTATATATAAATCTCTATTTTTTTATAAATTACTATTGCAAACCAACTCTTTTTATCATAAAATTATATGTAATAAATATTTGCTTTTTTTAATATGCTGTGCAAATAAAATAAACACAGAATTCAATAAAACGCTTTCCAAAAATTTGTCATGAGAATTGTCGATAGTACTTCTTTGAATGTAAAAAATGAAAGTCAAATATCTGCAAATTTCAAAAGAAAATATGAATTTTTCAATCAAGAAAAACTATTTATAAAGGTTTTTTCGTATATATTGTAACGTTTTATTTTTGCTTTAACTTTTAAAGAAATGTTTTATTTTGAATCTTTATCTAATTTGTTTGTTTGTTTTAAATAAAGAGGCAAATTTACCATGTTGTTGTTCTTTTGTTTATTAATTGTTCTTTTTTCTAATGATGATCAGAGTTATTGATCACACATTAAAAATCAATGAAAAACCAATTACAAAATTAATTACAAAATTCAGAAACGTGTCATATCCCTCGGCTTGAAGGATTTATTTTCGCAAAATAAATGGTTTCAATTGTGACACATGAACTTTAACCAAGGAGGAATCATCTTTCAATAATTCACACGTAACACTAGATATTATTCTTGTTATTTGAAAAGGACCCTCATACTTTGGGGATGTTTTGACCATACTTGGATCATTACTAGCTATTTTACGAAGGACCAGATCACCAACTTTGAATGACGACTGCGGATGTTTTGCATCGTGTCGTGCTTTCCACTTTTCTCTATGCTTTGCGCTATTTTCTATTGCTTTCTTCCTTGCATTTTATATGGTGAAATGTGGTGATTCGGAAAATTCTGGTATTGCACAATCACCAAAAAGTAGGAAATTTGGAGAAAACCCAGTGACACATGGGGTGTGCTATTATAATCTTTCACAATTTTGGCAAGTAATGATGACCATTTTAGTCTTGGATTCTCTTGAAGGTTTGTTCTTGATTTGGTGAGTATAGTGTCATTCATCTTTTCACACAGTCCATTACTCTGCGGATGATATGGCGTCGAATAGGTGTGTTGAACTTGATGCTCATTCAAAAACTTGTTAAATTCTTTTGATGTAAAATTCTTTCCGTTGTCGGTTAAAATACATTTGATTTGGGGAACAGTTTTGTTGATTTTGTCTAAACATTGAATTACTGCTTGAGAAGTGTTGGTGACACAGTAGGGAAAGCCCAAACAAATCTTGTTAGGTGGTCAATTATTACTTGAATGTATTTGTGCTTGGTTTCATTTGCTGCAGAGCCTAGCACAATAGTATCCATTGATATTAATTCCAGTGGTTTCTGATCAGAGTTTGGTGCAACATATTCCCCAATAAATGGTTTATGACTGCATTTAGTTATTTGACATATTTTACATGAGCGAACATAGTCTTTGATGCATCTGATAGAATTCGGCCACCAATAAAATGGTGTTATCAATCTTACTGTCTTGTTAATTGAGGGGTGAGAATGATTATCGTGGTATTCTTTGAGAATTTCTTCTTGGAATGATTCTGGAACAACTGTTTTTAGAACTCCATTATGTTTCACCATAATAAGATCTCGATGAATATGAGAGTTCTTTACAAAACTGAGATCCGCTTTTTGTTGGTGTAGTCGAAGAGTGGGGATTGATATATGAAATGACACTGGTGATCTTGACAATGCATCAACATGCGTTTGCTTTGATCCTGATCTGTGAACTATTTTCATTGACTTGGTTGATAATTCAATTATCCATCGGAGATATTTTGCCATTGGTTTCTTTACGTTGAAGAGCCATTCCAAAGCCGAATGATCTGTAATGACTTCAAATGTATTGTTCTCAAGAAAAACTTCAAAGTATTCAACTGATTGAACTACAGCAAAGCATTCCAACTCAAATGCAGAATAGTTCTGTTGATGTGGTAGAAGTTTCCCTGAATAATAGGAAATTACATGTTCTTGATTATCATTTCCAATTTGAGCTAAAATAGCACCAATTCCCAGTTTAGATGCATCTGTATAAAGCTTACATGGTAATGAAGGATCATATGTAGAAAGAACTGGATCTGTGGATAAATGAGACTTTAGTTCCTGAAATGATTTGTTAACTTCAGTAGTCCATTTGAATAACTTATTTTTTCTTGTGAGGCTTGTTAAAGGATCTGCAATTTCACTAAATTTAGGAATAAATTTCCTTAGTAACCTGCTAAACCCAAAAACTGCCTTACTTGCTTCACTGTTTTAGGTTGAGGGAACTCATTTATAGCCTTTGTTTTTTCAGGGTCAGGTTTAATCTTGTTATGTCCTATGATATGACCTAAATATCTTATTTCTTGTTTTGCAAAGGAGCATTTCTTCAACTTGAGTTTGATATTGTTTTCTTTAAGCTTGTCAAATATTTTCTTCATGAGTTCAATATGATCTTTAAAAGTACTGCTGTAAATTAGAATATCATCTTGATAATTACAAACACCGTTCCAAAGAAGATTTCCAATAATATGCTGAATTATTCGCTGAAAAGTACTTGGAGCATTTTTCAAGCCAAATGGCATAACCAAAAATTCATAATGCCCGTCATTTGTAATGAAAGCAGTTTTCTCAACAGAGTCTGGATGCATTTCAACATTCCAATAGCCCCATGCTATGTCAAGTGTTGTGAAGTATTTCGCATTATGTAAGCGATCAAACATATCTTGGATGTATGGAAGAGGCTGCTTGTCATCAATTGTAATTGCATTCAGTTTTCGGTAATCTATGCACATCCTTTGTGAACCATCCTTTTTAGAGACCAACACTACGGGGAAGGCCCAAGGTGACTGAGATTCTCTTATTAGTCCCTTTTTACTCAATTCTTCAACTTGTCTTTTTATTTCATCATATTCGGCAAGTGGTCTTCTATATGGTCTACAACTGATGGGTGGATGTTCAATTGTATGGATCTTGTGTTGAACAGCAATCCTTCCGATGTCAGTTTCATGCTGGCTGAACAATGCTTGATTTTCTTTAAGTAATTTATTAAGCTCTTTTTGCTGAACAGATGGAAGATGCGTTTCAGGAGATATAAAAAAACATTCATTTCCTTTAACATACACCGCTTTGTCTTTTGTGTCAATTATTAATCCAATTTTTCCTGCTACATCAAGTCCAATAAGCAATGGATAGCTAAAGTTTTTCACTACATGAAGCTTACACCTGACAAGTTTAGAATGGATTTTCAAAAATACTTCTACTGATCCTAAAGTATATGCAAAACTATCTACTTGTTTAATTTTGATTCTATCGTTTACATTCAATTTTAACTTATGTTGTTTTAAAAGCGAACAGCTCATTAATGAAATAGTTGACCCGGTATCAATAAAAGATGAAACTGGAATATTATTAAGTAAAACTTCAACATTAACAAATCTAAAAGGAAAATTGGTATTTGCTATGCAAAGTGAATCAGCTATGGTTTGTTCAACATCTGTGGTGATATTAGTTGCTTGGTGTTTAAGCTTGTCTTTATAATTAGGATCATAATCTTTGCAATCACTTATCCAATGTTTAAAATACAATCCTTTTTTCTTACAAATAGGACACCAATATGGGCAATTTTTTGAGATTGTAGGTGTAGTTATATTAAAAACCTTGGTTTTACTTCTCTGTTGTTGCCTTATTTGATTATTGTTTTGTTCAATCTCCATGGCAATCTGCATCCAATGTGATGGATCTTTAGGCTGGGCTGTTACGAGTTAATTTTCCCAATCTAATGGCAATCCATCCGTTAACATTTTTAGCTTCTCGACATTATTGAGGCTTGTTTGATTTAATAATCTAATTTTATCTCTAAAATAATCTTTCACGGTTTCTTCTTTTTTAAGTCTTCTTTTTGATGCTGCAACTATAGGGCTTTCAACTTTATAACCAAAGCGCTGAATTAATTTGAGTTTAACAGTATCCCATTTTTTAATGGATGCGTTGCTCAATATTTCATCAGCAAACCATTCTAAAGCATCTTTTGATAAATAATAAATTAGATTATTGATTCTATCGACTTCATCTAGTTTACTAGTTTCCAATTCATATAGTTTAAGCCATGATTCAGGCCGAATTGAACCTTTATCACCGCTAAATTTCTCTAATTTGTTTACATTTACTGCCATTGTACTTACTTTTTCTTTCGTCGAAGCCTTTTTTGATTTATATTTTAATCCTTTCGTAGCTGCGCCAAATATTTTATGTAACGTTTTATTTTTGCTTTAACTTTTAAAGAAATGTTTTATTTTAAATCTTTATCTAATTTGTTTGTTTGTTTTAAATAAAGAGGCAAATTTACCATGTTGTTGTTCTTTTGTTTATTAATTGTTCTTTTTTCTAATGATGATCAGAGTTATTGATCACACATTAAAAATCAATGAAAAACCAATTACAAAATTAATTACAAAATTCAGAAACGTGTCAATATAAAAAAAATATATATTTTTTGAATTAAAGAATAAAATGTTATTTTCAAAAATAAAATCAATGTTTGCTTTTTTATTGTTATCTTAACATATAAAAAAGAAATAAATATTCACAGAAGGATCGTTCAGTGATTTTGTGATCAATATCAGCTTGACAACCCAGCGAATTCTTTGCATTTTTTCTAGGAAATATTCACAGGTCAAGTTATCAGAAAAATATATTGATACACTGGAGCTCTTTATTAGATCGGGTCTAAGAATTTTTCATTTATTTTTCATAGACAGTATATCTAGATTTTTTTCATTTTGCACCAAAGTGTTGATTTTGCTATTATTGTCCACCATTGATATTTTTATCACCTTTTTGTTTCTTGTATTTTCTCATTTTTTACTAGAATAATATCAAATATATAATTTGCTATGCTTTCAAATAGGATTAATTATATCATTTTAGAAACATACCGAAACAAGCAGTGATAATGTGAAAAATAGTACAAATGTGATATTGTACTGGGATAAGGTGGATAAATTAAGAAAAAGGCATCTCCTTATTGTACAACTGAAAGTTGCTGATAGGCCGCCATCTATCGGAATAAATATCAATTATTCCAGAATTGGCCAAATACCCATTCTTGATTAATCAAGAAAAGCTAACCACGGACGCGTTTCGGGCTGTTGGCCCTCATCAGCGTGGTGCAAGCTATACCTCAACGACCAAAAAATTGGTCATTCAAGCATCTTGAAAAATCATGAAACGGGTAGTTAAGGCCAGAATTGCGTGAGACCGTGACACAATGTGAAAAAATAGTACAAATGTGATATTGTACTGGGATAAGGTGCATAAATTAAAAAAATGGCATCTCTTTATCGTGCAACTGAAAGTTGCTTATGGCTTGCGCCATCTATCGGAATAAATATCAACTATTCTTGTTGATTTTTAATTATTCCAGAATTGGCCAATTGCCTTTTTATTAATCAGTGATAAGTTTCTATATAAATCATTTAATCATACCGAAACACTCGATCTTTATATTCATGAAATCTTTCTAAATATGTGAATTTATCGTTAATAATTTAATAATACTAATACAGTAGATCTTGTATAATTCTTAGGTCTTTAATTCGAATATTTATATTGGTTCTTTGACCTTTAAGCCTTTTATTCAAAACATTTTTACTTCGAATTTTTGGATAATTAAAAATGTTTTAGTCCCTTGGGCTTCTAATTATCAAAGTCAATCTGAAGTTATAATAAATAATTTTATTCAGATTTGATCAAAAATATTTGAGGTGTTTAATTTACTCCAATCAATTGGGGTATGTTCGTATTTCTTTAAGAAATCCTTAAGGTACTATGAGCTTTTCAAGATTCGTGGATGGCTTTTCTTGATTTATCAAGAAATTGAGTTAGCCAAATATCAGTGAACAGGCTAAATCAATGTTTAGTTGATTTCTGTTCCACCAGATGGCGCTATTTCTTCTAAAAAGCACATGTGCTCCTGGTCAGGATATGCTCTTTTTATTTTTAATATATATATATATGATAATTTAAACCAATAACCCTATATTATGTAATTTATAACAAGATTGTCATGTTGTATATAGAACTAATTATAAACTATAACTAATTATATGCATAATTGACATGTCTCCTTGCATCACCAAATGTAATGTACTGAGGATGAATAAATAAAAATATATAATAGATTAAAAGCTGAGTTAAGAGCCAGAGAGAGAATCACAAAGTAACTTCTAAAGATAGATGGAAGCCAACAGACTGGTGCCAGTGTCGATTTACGGACACGTGCAGAAAGGCAATACTTCCTGGTCCCCTTCCTGGTCCAAAAAGTTGTATAAATAGGACCCCACGTAGCAACAGCCAGTTCAGTTCTAGTCAGTTCCGGTCAGCGTCATCCCTTATCGCCGGTTGTCACCAACTCATCGACCATGTAAAACAGTAAGAAACCTTCTCGATCTCCATCTTTGCTTTTGGCTCGACTTTTTATTTATTCAAGGAACTTTCTTTCAACTGTGTCGCTTCGTTTTGTGTGTGTGGACATTCCCAGCTTTTCCACTCTGCCTCGACCACGACTGCCTGTACCCTGTGAGAACTGTTAAAGATCCTACAAGGTGCAGAGAGGTATTGGAAAACTCTCCACCCCCTGACTGTCCCTCTCGGTTACTACAGGTTTGACCCTCGGTTGCCACAACTTATAGCGAGAGTCGACGAGGTTCTACAACAGGCTTACCAAACCCCAACATATTATTACAGAGAGTCAACAGGATCTCAACACAATATTACAGCTAGTCGACAGGATCTCAACACATTATTACAGATAGTCGACAGGATTACCACAGCGAAGGAGACCACAACGAAGAAGGTAAAAAGACTGTCCAGATAGATAGAAGAGCCAAGAAGCAAGATGGAGGAACAAGCACGCCATTCCAACGAACCGACCAAGCAATCTTCCCCCCAACGACACAGCCGAACATCCCGCAAAATAAGCCGGTGAGAAGTTACCCACCTTCGACCTTACAACGCAACCATCCAGACGACATGCCACCATCGCCAAACAGAAGTCACAAGCTTCTACAAGCTCTACATGGGACGCCTTCCACGTCATCAGGACAACAAACAAAGACCAAGTCTCCTGACTGAACAATCATAAAAACTGTGAGTTTTTAAAAAATCGACTTAACTCTTTCTTCATGCTAACAACTTGATTTTCCATAAATATAATGTTTATTTTTACTGTAATTATTTTTAAATCAAATTTTACCATTTTTATAGCATTTCAATTCAAATTTTAAATATTGTACACCTTCATTTATCATTTTTTACTTTATTTTAAGCAACTTTTAAATTTTAATTCATTACTTTCAATTTTACATAAAAACTCATATTATATTTAAATTACTCGAATCATAATTCTAAACTTATTTGTGTGTTTCTCTTAATACCTTATTTTTTATACCAAAAAACACCAATGACTTACTTAAATACACAAAACTTTGCAAAAATCATTGTTATGTTCACTATTTTATGTACACACCCCATTCAAATTATAAGTCACTATCTTGCCATTGCCCTTTTACAAGTATAATTTTCGCACTAACATAAGCAACGATTTAAAAAATATATTCAAATTTTAATAAACATAGGTGAAACGCATTTTTTAAAAATACAAAAATCGAAAGATACAATATCTTCAAAAGCACAACTAGAAATGTAACTGTCCTTCCCCAAAACAAGTTAAAAATTCCAGCATAGCTACACTCCCTCGTCCTTTTCTTTTTACATGCATAATTATTAATAATTCACACATCCCTCGGAACGAACTTCAACACATTCCCACCTTACTTTCTCCAATTGGCCACATCTATTAACGCGCGATTTAACACGTCCAATTTCGAGCCACACGAGCTCCATATCGTCGCGAACACAAAGATTTCACGATAAACATGCCACCTCTATAACAATCTGAAAATTCTCGATGTGTTTCGTACAACAACCACCCATGACTAATAAATTTGTTATTTTTCGGAAACAAGTTAGATGCTGTACCAAGAACAGACTTCACGTGACACCTTTCTATTCAATCCACTTACTAAGTGTCACACAGCGCACCACAACAATTTTCTCACTTAACAGGCCCAAGACGCCTTCATGCCTGTGACACCTCACCAAAACGTGTCCACGTCGGAAAGTCGCACTTTTACGCACATCTAACCTGACATCATTGAATAACATTTTTTAATAAGTCCGCAACAACGTCGAAACACAACACTTACGAACACCAAGAAAACTATATTTTCAAACAGAATAGAAATTTGGCTCAATCAAAGACTGAGCAAGGGATGATATAGGCATGAACAAGCCCTTGCATTTTCAAACAGGCAAGAGAAGATAACTCAATTCGGGACGTAGGCCAGACATGACATCAGGTGTCAGTCGACAACAAAGGGTCAGCAACAAAGGACCGCCAACGAAAATAAACAACCAAGCTATGTCGGTCGGCATCAAAG
Organism: Cordylochernes scorpioides; assembly: GCA_030710605.1. Taxonomy (NCBI): domain Eukaryota; kingdom Metazoa; phylum Arthropoda; class Arachnida; order Pseudoscorpiones; family Chernetidae; genus Cordylochernes; species Cordylochernes scorpioides. Next base: position 78,330,655 of record CP092869.1, on the reverse strand, counting down.
GATATCGACACCAATTACAACCGCCATGTTAAAATGACACCTCCAGTTGCAGTTCGCCTGTACCTGACACATCATCCAACTCGCAGGACAGATAGATTGCAGCACTTATAACTAATTGACTTACCAATCATTACCCAATTTAACATATTACCATGAACATGTCAGATCACATATTCCCAGTTTCAGAGACATAGAAACACCAATGTTTACCAAAAGGGAAATGACCTAGTTACACACCACAGTTGTAACTTTTATTCCAAAGAGACAATTTTTGTTCCATTTTTCCCTACTTAACATTTATCTAATCATTAATAATTTTTAATTATATTATAACTTTGTATAAAATCTTGAATAATTATTTTTATTTTTTTTTACTTTTCAATTATATAATCAAATTTTTATTCCAACATTTTTTAACAACTTTATTATAACAATTTTATTTTTCATGATATTATTTTAGTATGACAAAACATTTAATTCTTTCAATAATCATTTTTAATTCATTATTATATCTTTTATATATTACTAATTCTCATTATTATATCTTTTATATTTTACTAATTCATTATTATGTCTTTTATATATTACATGTTTGATCTTATCCACTTATACTGTTGTTATCCGCAATCATATTTCTATCTTTTTATTCACCATATTTTATTTTTGTTTAAGTAACTTTATTATATGACAATGTTTATTTATCAGCAACCACCGGGCATACAACAATCGTTTTTCAATAATCCTACTTACTAATCACTTCCCTATACTTTTTCACTACCTATTTCAGCCAGTGCTCGTAGAAACGACAGTACTGCTTGACAATTTTTCTTTTGATTTCGTAATTCAATAAACTCTTTGAAAACACCGTTCCCCAGAAGTACAAGTCTCGACTTTTGGTCTGAACACGTTTCAAAAGTTTATTTCAATCATCCGCAGAGCACATCACCAACGCATGCACAAAGCGTTCACTTTTTTCCAACTTTCAATTTTTTTCAGCTCTAGCGGACCACAATCAACCTTTGATTTCAAGTCAAGTCAGACCACCTACTGTCGATACAACAATTCTACTTATCGCATGGCTCTACCACCCCTTTCAATCATATTAAATCTTTTCTTCAACAACTTTCAACCCAATAACCCTACAATTGTGACAAAGCACTGTAACCTTATACAGGATCACAGGTGAAACATTGCCTAGGAAGACGCACAAGTCTATATCCTCGCTTTGCACCTGGATCTCAGTATTTGATTGTCTGTGCAACACTTACAATTGCATATTCTTCAACCCCTAACCCTTTCCAACGCCCGCCAACAATCTTTTAGAACATCATTTGTTATCATCATTAATTTTTTAGTAAACAAAGGTTTTATCTACAGTTCTCTTTTATAATGAATATCATAACTTTTAAATTAAACATAAGTTTTATTTTTACAATTTTCAGATATAGCCAAATAAACATCTTGTTATAGCCCTTTACCCTCACAGTTTTAATTAATTAAAAGAAAATTTAATTACTTACCTGTGTTAGAGAGGCTTTACCCGCTTAAACCCGGATAAACCCTTTCACTCACGGGGCCCATCTATGATAATTTAAACCAATAACCCTATATTATGTAATTTATAACAAGATTGTCATGTTGTATATAGAACTAATTATAAACTATAACTAATTATATGCATAATTGACATGTCTCCTTGCATCACCAAATGTAATGTACTGAGGATGAATAAATAAAAATATATAATAGATTAAAAGCTGAGTTAAGAGCCAGAGAGAGAATCACAAAGTAACTTCTAAAGATAGATGGAAGCCAACAGACTGGTGCCAGTGTCGATTTACGGACACGTGCAGAAAGGCAATACTTCGTGGTCCCCTTCCTGGTCCAAAAAGTTGTATAAATAGGACCCCACGTAGCAACAGCCAGTTCAGTTCTAGTCAGTTCCGGTCAGCGTCATCCCTTATCGCCGGTTGTCACCAACTCATCGACCATGTAAAACAGTAAGAAACCTTCTCGATCTCCATCTTTGCTTTTGGCTCGACTTTTTATTTATTCAAGGAACTTTCTTTCAACTGTGTCGCTTCGTTTTGTGTGTGTGGACATTCCCAGCTTTTCCACTCTGCCTCGACCACGACTGCCTGTACCCTGTGAGAACTGTTAAAGATCCTACAAGGTGCAGAGAGGTATTGGAAAACTCTCCACCCCCTGACTGTCCCTCTCGGTTACTACAGGTTTGACCCTCGGTTGCCACAACTTATAGCGAGAGTCGACGAGGTTCTACAACAGGCTTACCAAACCCCAACATATTATTACAGAGAGTCAACAGGATCTCAACACAATATTACAGCTAGTCGACAGGATCTCAACACATTATTACATATATATAATATAGTTTTTCAGATCAATAAATCATAAATCAATAATCAAATGTTTTTCTTAACTTTAAATCTTCACGCTAGAGCTTCGCGTAGTGGCTGCATTATTATGTCAGTAACTTGCTGAAAGTCTACGGAAGAATAGCTATAGGGACATTTAAGCATAATTTATCATTTAGAAAGATGTCAATATATAAATTTTAGTTATGAAAATTATCCATGCTTACATTTCGAAGCAACAATGAGTACGCAACATAAAAGAAAATAAAGATCTTTAGAATTAAATTTTTTAAAAATAAAGAAAGGCATATGCTGACATGAGAATCTGGTGAAACAAATATAGACTAAAGGTCGATTCAGGTTTGTTACATAATATTTGGACAATCCATTTCTTGATAAATCAAGAAAGGCCAACCACATAAACGTTTTGGGTTGATGGCCCTCGTCAATGTAGTTCAGGCTTTACCTTAGAATAATAAATTCAAACTATTTTTTCAAGTAGAACAACTTATTATAATACCTTTTTGCCGCCATGGAAAATATTGAGAAGAGCTGTTTTATTAGTGGTGAATTTTCAAAGCGTTTTTATAGTTTAGTATTAACAGTGGAGTTAGTTGTTATATTGGACAATAAAATTCTCTAAATAGTTTATTTTTACGTCCAACTAATTTTATTAGTTTTATCTTTAAAATTGTGACCTGGGGTCGCCGAAAAGTCGGACAGTAAAAACTTATGGTTGACAAGTGTTCATTATTGTAGTTAGTGTCTGTAATGATTCTATATGCAGATTTTATTCTTGGAGAAAAAAGTGCAGCATATATGTAAATATGTATTAATTTTCTGATAGAAAATTAATCATGTAAAAATGATTGGATATATATAGAGTGTAAGAGGAGAGTGAGAGGTATCCCATTTTATAGAAATAAATATCTTATACTGTATAGTGTTCGTCAACTGCTATTTTGTTAGGTAGAGAACACGACAGTGTCCATCAAGTCGAGTTCGAATTTAGGTGACAATATGGACAGATATTCTCCACTTTAATCTGTTAGTCAACATCACTGGCATCTCATCTAGTGACCTTCTGGTAGTTTTCCTGACCCTTTCTAAAGACCTCATTGCATATCTTTCTCTCTTGCTTGTTCCTCTTTTTCCTACTATCAACATCTTTTCTAAACCATTTGCTCACATTATATGTCCGAAGTGAATCAGTCTTTGTTTAAAAATTTGGATTCTAGGGATCTAAGGAATAATCAGGATCATGAATAATTTCATTTAACATTGAAAACATATGACCTTTTATCTGTCCTGTAGTTTATCTGAGTAGCTTTATTCATGTCAACATTTCAATTGTCACAATTATTTTATCTCTTCTTTTCTTCTTCTTCTTTCTTATCTCCACACTGGGTGAAGTAGAATGCGTCTGCCTTTGTCATTAAGACTGGGAGCACTACTCAGTGGCAGGCCGACTTAGCTCCAAAATAAATGGCCGCCTCTGACATGAGGAACAGACGCCATGTGCAGCCGCTCCTAACATGGAGTACAAACGCTGCTCATCCTGTATCCCTGTATTAGGAGCCCTAACAGGGTACTATCAGCCGGGCCAGCTGAGCCCAGGTTTTTTAGTGAGCCTGTTACTGCTCCCCCTCCTCCTTTTTCATCCGAGCTTGGGACCGGCAAGGGCGGAGTCTTCTTTTCTGAGAATCCAGAATGACCACAGGGAATTTCAATGCCTGTATATTTGTCTGAGTGCTCAATATTGTATCAAACCCAACCGACAACTATGATTTGATATAAAAATACATCTGTTGTCCATAAACAAACTTCGATTAAAAATATATAAAGCGGCCACTAACTTTACAATAGAGTTACGTTTGAAAGCCCTCCTTCTCAATAAAAAAAAAACGGAAATAAAGTCGCTAAAGTTAAAATGGAGAAATCTATAAATAATAACACTTTGTGTTTTTGAACGGAAAAATAAAAGTGTCCAGGGATGGGAATCGAACCCACAGTGTTCCGCTTACCGGGCAGATGCCATGTCCACTAGGCTACCCTGGACATATTTTTCGGTTCGTAAATATTATATAAAGTATTTTATAATACAATATAAAGCGGCTTATAATTGAAGAACGACATTGGAAAATTATTTCGCATGTGTTTCTTTCGAACGAAAAATCGAAATTTATTTTAAGGAGAAATAACGATTATTTCTAACCTTGGGGATGAAGTATGAAAGGATGAATTGTGAAGAGTAATGCTGAACGGAAAAATAAAAGTGCCCAGGGATGGGAATCAAACCCACAGTGTTCCGCTTACCAGGCAGATGCCATGTCCACTAGGCTTCCGTTCATCATTACTTTTCACAATTTATCCTTTCATACTTCATTCCTAAGGTTAGAAATAATCGTTATTTCTCCTTAAAATAAATTTCGATTTTTCGCTCAAAAGAAACACACGAGGGATAATTTTTGAATGTCGTTCTATAATTTCATTGTACCAGAAGAGATATTTCTCGTTTAGATGCATTTAAATTTTATAAGAAGCGTCTAAATGTGTGGGAAGATTCGTTTTCTATTATTATATATTTTAGGCGGATAGGTTAATTAGAAGAAAATATATATTCTTATAAATTTTCACTTTGCTAAACGTAATATCAAAATATATCTTATCTGTATCAAATATTATATACGAAAAGTCCCCTCTGTTTTCTAAAAACCCATTAAAATATTAGAGTCAGTTTATCACTCCATTACAAAACGCCATGATGGTGATAAAGAATTAGCCACACAAACCAGTTTGGTTGAATTCATACAAAAATTCAACCTGAATGCTATGTTTGAACTTTGGCCTCATCAATATAGGGGCGGCTTCGATTTCATAACATTCTACTTCTGATCTAAGGGAAGAAAACCAACTTTACCTGACTAATACAAAACAAGCTGCTTGCAATAAAGACCAATACATCAAGTTTAATAGATTCTGCAGGATATATATTTTGAGGCGAAAGTGTTAACTGTACATATTTCAAGCTACTACTTATAATTACTATATGTAAAATTTGACATCGAACGTTTAATTTTCATTATTCCCAATGTTCAATTGTATTAATTGTATATAATTTGAAATATGCACGCAATTATCCAAATTGTGGATATGGCGTGTCTCTCCCAACTGTTAAATAAATAAATAAGGAGGGTTATGAAATCGGACGAATTGGGCAAAATGTTGTTTAAGCTAGTAAAGTGCCAGAACCGATTTTCAGGCTATAATACAAAATAAAGTTGCTGAAGGTTGATATTCATGCACCAGAAGTGGCACCTCTCCTTTTTGACCAATTCGACCGATTTCATTACTCCTCTTGTAGAATGTTATGAAATTGAATCCTCCCCTGTACTGATGAGGGTTAAAGCCCGAAACCATGGTATACAGGTTGGCTTGTTATCTGAATTTCTTTAAACTTGTGTTGTGGCTAATTCCTTATGACCACTTTTACGTTTTGTAATAGGGGGATAAAATAAATGTTCCTTTAATAGGAGAGGTGTCACTTTCTGTACATGAATACCATCCTCCCGCAATTTAATGATATATATATGTTATGAATATTTTTGTTGTTGTTAGATAAGGCTTGATAAGACAAAGGATCGATAAGATAAAGGGTTGAGGTGCAGTCGTGATAAGAAAAAGATAATCATTTACCGTCAAGTAGCTTTTATTTTCAATTACTTGAGGAAATATTACACATTAGTTATTTTCACATTATAGAATTTATAAAGTTAATCCTATATTAGTGATTTAAAAGGATATGTTATGTTAACTACGCATATTTACAACAAAACTATACAACAAAACTGAAAGTCTTTCTAAAAACGATGATAACAAAAGTAAAATTATCAATGAATAAAATAAAATATATATTTTTTTCAAATATAGAAATATTTGAGTTTTCATATTATATAATATATATATATATATTATATTATCTAAAATGCAAATATTTTATTTTTCAAAAACATGTATTTTATTTTCATCATTGACTATTCTTTTATTTTTGACCATAGATTTAGAATACTTTGAAATTTTGTTGTAAATATTGTTGCATCATGATTAATGCGCGTATTTCTTATATTATTTATAATATTATTTTAAATATATTTAAAATTTAAATTATATATTTATTTAATTCAATAAAAAACAGATTATTTAGATTATCATCATTCCTTTTCATAGTTTCATTCATTTTGTAATATTTTATTGTACATATATCTTGATTGGTTATTGGAGCGAGAGAGGACATAGACGGAGACTGCGGATCACGACCTACGAGGAAGACAAGAATAAATAAACGCAATAACTTTGAAAGGTAATTAATTTTCATTTACTTTTATTTATTTGCTTTGAATATGGAAACCCGCTCGGGAAACGTGTATAACACTAAGAAGGAAGAAACCAAGGTCGACGACCCTGCAAAGCTGCAACTTGGTGCAACAATATGTATAGTTAACCTACCTATTTTTTAATTCACGAATAGAGAATTCATTTTATATATTCTATATTACTGGGATAAATAATTTTATGTCTAATTTGCTTCAAGTAATTCAAAATAAAAACAACTTGATAAGTAAATAATTTATTTCCTATTTTCACGACTACACCTCCAATTCTATCTTTTTCAACAACAAAACAAAATAATCATAACATATCTATATATACATTTGTTCTGAAAATAGAGCAATCCATACTTAAATCATTAGATATTAAAAATGCATATATTGGATTGAATAAAATATTTATTTGCCTTCCCGTTTCAAATAATATTTTTCTAGGAAAATTTGTGCTAACAGGATCTTTTAATATTAAAGAAGGTGGAATTATGCCTTCGGCGAGACACCTTTGATTAAAATGTAAGTTTAATTTCCAACTGTTGATAGAAAGTCTAAACCTTTCCATTGTTCTTGCTAGGAGAAGCACGTCGGTACCAAAACTGGTAAAATCGTTCTGAAAATAGAGCAATCCATACTTAAATCATTAGATAATAAAAAGGCACATATTGGATTCAAAAAAATATTTATAAACAGGCATATATATTATTTTTTCAATCCAATATATGCTTTTTTATTATCTAATATAATAAGCTTACAAGGTTTTTGAATTTTTCACAGAAGATAGGCGAACAGCCTCATCGAAATATTCAAATTTAATAAATATTTTGATCCAAAATATGCCTCTATTTTAATTAATATATATATGTAGTAATGTAGTTGTTGTATCTGTTGGATGAATGTAGTGTGGCATTTTGGTTGCAGTCGTGGTGGCCACAAAGTTTTTCAAAGTGGGTTCAGGCGTGAATGGGATTACACAAAAGGACGAGGCATGTTAGATGTCACCATAGAGATGGCGAGAGAGTAATTGTAGCCGACACCGGTCAGGGGAGATCAGTCTAGAGGGGTCTTTCAATCGTGTCTCAAAGCGGACTAATCTGTTTGAGCAAGAAAGGGGCACACCTTGGAAACCGACTTGTTTTTTCGGACCATTTTCCTCCTACTGGCGCCGACTGTCACTCACTCGAAATCTTATTTGTTACCTTGGCAATTAAATTATAACTATACAAGACATGGAGACATAGGTATATATTGGAGTATATTACAACATATATATATGTGTGTGTACAAAAGGTGGCACCATTCCTTCTAAAAATGCATACAGTATATTGAATAACACAATAGATTTCTCTCTGAGGCTAAGTATCATTTCATAGTATATATATATATATATAGTATAAAAGGTGGCACACCTTTCCATAGATTCATGAACTTAATATCTTTAGTTTGACTAAGACATAAATAATTGAAGAATATCTGACATCACAATGAAGCAATAAGGCAATTAATCTGCAAAAATTATCTTACATATAAATATTAACTCTAAATTTTAAATATTATACAATCTGGTTTTCTTTTTAAAGACTCAAAACATCTTGTATCGAGGTTATATAAATTGAAACAATCTCCATATCCAACATAGCCGTCCGTGGAATTCTTAATGTGGAGTCAAGTTTGGCTAATCAGTGAGAAACTTAATTAAAATTAGAAACTTCTAAATATTCTCTCCACTCTTGCATCTTCAAATTTAATAAGCTACCACCTCAGCTTTTTAATTCGACGTGTCTGGATGACAACTGACTCCTGAGGCCTATTTGCTTGACTCCTTCCAACAAACACCCCGGGGGTGATGAAACAATCGGCCAGACTTCCTGGATGGTCTGATAGCTGGAATTATATTGTCATAGATGATTTTCAATCAAAACTACATATAAAGCATTCAACTTTATGTTAAACATTGTTTGAAACCTGGTAAAAAGTTTAATTGGGATTTATTTTAATACTGACTAAATCGCTAATCATAATATTGGCATAGATTATGTTCCAATCAAAACTACATATAAAGCATTCAAATTTATGTTAAACATTGTTTGAAACCTGGTAAATAGTCGATTGTTTGAATTATATACTAATGAAATCGCTTAAAAGGTGTTTATAGATAGATAATCACAACATTGGCATAGATGATGTTATATTAAAACTGAATATGGAGCGTTTAACTTTATGGTGAGAATGTCTTGAAATCTGTTAAATGGTCTAATTGTGAATTATTTTATATACTGATGAAATAGCTTTAAAGGTGTTTAGAAATTGCTAATCATAACATTGGCATAGATGATTTTCAATCAAAACTACATATATAGCATTCAACTTTAAACATTGTTTAACACCTGCTAAATAGTTTATTTGTGAATTATCTTACATACTGATGAAATCACTTTAAAGATTTTTAGAAATTTCTAATCATAACATTGGCATAGATTATTTTCAATCAAAACTACATATAAAGCATTCAGCTTTATGTTAAACATTGTTTGACGCCTGCTGCATACTATATTTGTGATTCATCTTTTATACTGATGAATTTGCTTCAAAAAGGTGTCTAGAGAATGCTAATCATAACATTATCATAGATGAATATTCAATCAATACTGAATATAGAGCGTTTAAATCTATGGTAAACATTGTTTGAAACATCTTGAATAGTCTAATTGTGATTTATCTTATATACTGATGAAATCGCTTTAAAGGTATTCAGATATAGCTAATCATAGCATTGGCATAGATAATGTTATATCAAAACTGAATATAGAGAGTTTAACTTCGTGGTGAAAATTGTTTGAAACCTGGTTAATAGTCTATTTGTGATTTATCTTATATACTGATGAAATCGCTTTAAAGGTATTCAGATATAGCTAATCATAGCATTGGCATAGATAATGTTATATCAAAACTGAATATAGAGAGTTTAACTTTGTGGTGAAAATTGTTTGAAACCTGGTTAATAGTCTATTTGTGATTTATCTTATATACTGATGAAATCGCTTTAAAGGTATTCAGATATAGCTAATCATAGCATTGGCATAGATAATGTTATATCAAAACTGAATATAGAGAGTTTAACTTTGTGGTGAAAATTGTTTGAAACCTGGTTAATAGTCTATTTGTGATTTATCTTATATACTGATGAAATCGCTTTAAAAGGTGTTTATAGCTAGCTAATCATAACATTGGCATATATAATGTTATATTAAAACTGAATAAAGAAAGTTTAACTTTATGTTAAACATTGTTTGACGCCTCTTAAATAGTCTGATTGTTTGAATTACATACTGATGAGATCGCTTTAAAAGGTATTTAGAAATTGCTAATCATAACATTGGCATAAATGATTTTCAATCAAAACTACATATATAGCATTTAACTTTAAACATTTAAACATTGTTTAACGCCTGCTAAATAGTTTATTTGTGATTTATCTATTATACTAATGAAATCACCTTAAAGGTGTTTAAAGATCACTAATCATAACATTGGTATAGATGATGTTATATTAAAACTAAATATAGAGTGTTTAACTTTATGGTAAGCATTGTTTAAAACCTGATGAATAGTCTAATAATGTGAATTATCTTATATACTGACTAAATCGCTTTAAAATTGTTTTGAGTTCGCTTAATCATAGCATTAGCATAGATGATGTTCAATCAAACCTATCGTAGTATATTTCGTAGTGAACCATTTCGAAAGAAACATGCATCTTGTGTTTTCAAATTTTCACTTTTTTAATATTGTTTGTTCTTTTGTAGCGTTGATGATATTAAATTATCGTTCGAATTGTGGTAGAAATATATTTCTAAATTTTTAAATATTGAATTAACATGTCAAATTTATTGAAAAATCTTTATAAAAATTACAATATTTATACCTCTATCACACAGAGTGTTAAATTTATGTATACTCAGTGAAAATTAAATTTGAATATTTTTTCTTTAAATAATTGGACGTATTCAAGTCTCTTTTTCAAACAGATTTATTTATTACAAAACACACACTCTTTATTTATACTCATTGACAAAACTTAAGGAAGTTGTACCTTTCAGCATGTATATCGGGATTCGGACAACAACTCTGAAATATCGAAATTATTTTAAAGGCGTAAGATTCTTTTTGAAAATAAACAATTTATACTGCCCTTACTGCAATGGAAAAATTAATGGGAGGGCCTGGCTCATCAGTGATGAACTCTCCCAGCGGTTTCGCCAGTTTAATCTACCATACCGCCGTTATATTGCATTTTTGGAACTTCCTTTTATAGTGATACTGTTGTTACACTCTTGGAATGGGTATTTTAGAAGAACTATGGACATAAGCTTTGAGGACAGTAGAATTACATACATTTATAAATTTATAAATATATCTGAAATATATTTGATAAACAGTGAGTCTTAGTGAAGATACACGAGATAACCAAGTGTGAACAAAATTGCTTCTGTCTTTCAAAAATACAGACGTCCGTTTTTATATCAAAAACTTTCTACTTTCTTAAGTTTTGTCCATGAGTGTAGATATTTGCGCATAAATATTATAACTATTCTATATATATACATATTTCTCTCTAATATTCATATATATTAAATAATAAAAAGGCATATATTGGATTGAATAAAAGATTTATTTGCCAATATTTCGGTTGGCTGAACGCCAACCTTTATCGAGGCATTATATTTTTGTATAAACTATTGGCAAATAAATATTTTATTCAATCCAATATATGCCTTTTTTATTATTTAATGAATTAAGTATGGATTGCTCTATTTTCAAAACAATTCATATATATTAGGCATATCCTGATCACTAATATGAGAGTTTTTTAGATGGCAACACACACACACACTCGGCCGTGCGGCACGCATTTGTCGAGCTCCGCCTTTTTCCCACCCTGGCGGGTGTATGGCTACCGGCAGTACGCCGAATTTAGCACGGGCTGAAAGCCCATTAAAAGCTGATCAAATGCCTGAAAGGCACAGCAACGTAGCACAGCCCTGTGCAAAGAAATCTGCAATTTTCAATTCGCAGAGAAATATCTCGAATACCAACAAGAGAATTGAAACTTATGCAAATTCTCCCGCCGGCGGAAGATATGTAAATTCGGCCGCGCCGTTCAACTTGGCGGCTCTCCTTCCAACCGCGGTGCCGATGCCCAAAGAAACTGGGCAGACTATGCCGAGAATGTGAATTCTGAGGAGGATGACAGCTTCACAGTCGTAAAAGGCAGGAAGAGGCGCCGCAACTCGCCGGATCTGCCTGCCATGGCCGCGCAGTCTAACAGCGCTGGCACTTCTCGCCGACAGCGACCGTCGACGGGACTGATACCCCAGGTCCAGGAAATCAGGACCACGAGGGCACACGTCATGGAGGCCAGGGCTCGCCAGGCGTCCTGCACCGAGGAGCAGTGCTGTTTCCTCGAGTTCTGTCCGGAATACCAGACCTACCATTACATGAAGGCTTTGGAAAAGGTGGTCGGATGCACAGGAAACATTGTCCAGTTCACTAAGGTGAACGGGCAATACTTGGTCGGACTCGCCAACAGATCCCTGGCGGAGCGCCTAGTTCGAGAGGGCCTCGAGATCGAGGGAACCCTTCTCAAGACCTTCCCCTTCAGGAGAACTTCAATCAGAGTTACGATTGGGAACCTCCCCTTCTTTGTGGGAGACGCCGCCGTCATGGATGCTCTCTCCAGATACGGCCGAATAACCTCCATCGCCCCCAAACAGCTTAGGGTTGGAGAGTTTAATTTCACCGACGGCCGCCGGGAGGCCTTTATACTCCTCCATGACGGCATAACCGTCGAAATGCTCCCCTCTCGATTCGAACTGAGGATCAAGGGCGAGCCATGGCCAGCATTCCTGACCTACGGAGTCAAATGCTCGAAATGCCGTGGTCAAGGTCACCGAAGAGCAAACTGCCCCCAACTCCATGGGCGTCCTACTACCGCCAGACGGGCCTCACCGCCCCCTTCCACCGGCCTTCCACCATCGACCGCACCTGGGCTGCCTGGACTGTCTCCGGCCGCGCCAACCCCGCCGGCGCCTACCAGCCCAGCTGTCAGGCTTTCCGGCGCTCAACCAGATGCCCGAGTTGCGTCCCCACCATCTACGGCGCCCCGGCCGTCTACACCAGCGCCTCCGGCCTCATCTGTGCCGGTGGCGGCCCCTGTTCCTCCATCAGTGGCCCCTGCACCTGTAGATCCCGCGGGCCCTCGCTCGGCAGCAACTGAGCCGACGCCTCCCGCCCGGCCGGACTTCATTGCCCCGTGTGGCCCTCTGCCTGCACAGGGGACCCTCGGACCTGCGACCCACACACCGGATGTCGACATGACCACCACTGAGGAGCCCTCTGCTCCCTCACCAGCCGCAGTTTCAACACCCCCACTGCCTGCGCCTCAGCCTGCTGGGCCGACACCTTCTGCTCCCCACAAAGAGGATCCGACACCGGCTATGACACCTCCGTCCCCACCACCTACCCCGATGGAGGAAGACCTGCCGCCGAACTCGGGTGATTGCATTGATAGAATTTTAACAGAGATCATCAGTTCCAAAATCGACGTTGGACCCTTGGTCGATGATGAAACCTCCTGGACCGACGCCATTGATGCCATCCTACATCCCCATTCTAGGGCGCCTTTCCTTGCGAGACTCTCGCCTATCTTGAAGAAAAACTACGCTGTCTTTTTCGAGGCGGCCATCGAGCGCGCTCGGGATTCCCATCCCAGGATCCTCAGCGGGTTGTCCGAGCTCAGGAGGGCCTTGGCTCCCAAGACTAGACGTCACCGCGGCAAGCGCTAACCTAATGTATATACCCCTCTCTTCTCTCTTTCTCTTTGAGATGTAACATTGTCTAGAAGACAATAAATAATTTTCAATTGTCATTGTCACACACACACACACGGAGTCTGCACCCTCATCTAGCTCTTTAGCTGCGGCCGTCGTGCTGCGGGGGACGGCTACGCCGTTCCTCAACGGCCTCACGACCCGCTCGGCCCGACGGGCCCTGGATCGTCCGCGCCTCGCCGCCACGCCCATCTCCAGATTCCTGGCGAGATGGACGCCCACCATCAATCCACCATCCAGGATCGACTGGGCCTCGCTGCGGCGCTGCGCCTATTCGGGTCACGAGGCCGACGCAGCTCTCAAGCTAGCCCTCCACGCCCTGCCCCATCCGGCCCATCCTGCCTCGGTCGGCCCCTCCTGTCCTGCCTGCGGGTCCATCGACCGCTCCCTCGGCCACCGTTACTGGTGCTGCCGTTCCATCAGGCCTCTCATCAGAGAGGCCTTCAACATCATAGGGCGGCCCCCTGACCTGCAGGCTTGATTCTTCGGCGGGTCCGGCCTTGAGGACGACGCCCTTTCCATCCTGGCGTCGGCAAAGTTGCGAATCTATCGCTACTTTGTCCAGGTTGGGCTCGGAGAAGCGATAGAGGACCCGCTCATCGCCTGGTCCAGGACCCTCCAGCGCCGAGGTCTCCTACTTTTAGCCCCCTTGTAAATTTGTATATTATATATGTATATATTTAATTCTTTTTGTATATATTTTCTTCTCTCTCTCTCTCTCTCTCTTTGATATGTAACATTGTCTAGAAGACAATAAATAATGTTTAATTGTCAAAAAAAAAAAAATTGTCACACACACACACACAACACACACACACACACACAGAGCGCTATCTAGTGGAACATGACATCTAAAAAACGCTCGTATTAGTGGTAAGAAGTGGTAAGTTTTTAACATCAATACCTGACAATTTTTCTCTATAAAAACTCATTGTTGTTGTTTCCCGATGGCCGGCTCAAACCTTTGTAATTATGTAAATAATCTTTTGTTTACCTTGTTCTACTCGCCTTAAGACAGGCAGTACTTTTATCAAATTATGTTTTTTATATATCCCATAAGCTCAATTAAATCTATTTCTAATCTCATTCTTTTATAAGATTAATTTTATTATTTTAATTTCAAGATTTGAACCACGACTGCGTTGACATAACATAATCCTCAAGATAATCAAAAATCAGCAGAAAATTATTTTTATTTTATAATATATATATATATACAAATCATTTCTCGTATTAGAGAGAGAGAGAAAGTGAAAAACGAACAGAATATGGTAGATATTGCTGAAGAAATTATATATGATATGCAAAGTTATTAGTGACAACTTTTATGAGCCAATCATCTAATCCCCATTTCCCCAAGTGATTCATTAATTCCCCGCAGAATGAAGGAGACGCTGTCCATATCCCAACGGCATAAACATAGTAGCGCTACCAAACAAACCCATCTAAACAACCACGGGAACATTAAAGGGCACTTAGGCCGGTGAAGGGACGGGTTGGTGTGGGTCATAACCGTCGAGGATGATGGAGGTACGTGTGTACGAAGTCTTTATTGCCCTCTCCTACTGCTTTTATGTTGGCTGCCCTTTAGGGTCTACAAACTGGTCTAGCAATCAGCATCGTTTAATATTAATCTGCCAGCTTGCCACGATTGTAAAAAGACTAATTAGCCCACTGAATATTGCACACATACCCTTTTTTATATCTACATTCACTTTCTTTTGAGAGAAATATTCCGTCCAGAGAAGACTCGAGCTTTTCCATCTTGGAGCCCTTCCACAGGGGGAAGGTTCATGTCCATGAGGGGCAGCGTTATAATTAACCTTACTACTGTGGAAAAGCTCCAAGGTCCTAAAGCTTGAGTCAATCAAATTATATTTTTGCAAGACATTCTTCCCTGAATGAATATTATTTTTGGAAATTATCTTTCTTGTTTCTTTTTTACAAGTTTTTTTTTTTGTCTGTATGCAGATTCTTGAATTGAAATTGTGTGTGATTGTTTAAATATAAAAAATAACGTTATATATTCATTCTATCTGCAATATATTCTAGCCAGAAGATTCGAAAGTATTATTTATTTTCAATGCAAACAAGAAACATAGTTAACAAGATTCCCAACTAAAATACCAACCCGTCTATATGCACAAACACTATATATAAATATATATACACACAATTAAATAAAAACATTTTTTAGACTAATTAGCTAATATATTACACTATCCTCAACATAGAAATTGCGCTATAAAATGTTCAATTAGATTGTCCAACTTGGCTTTAGCGTTTGTTATATTTTCCTTTAAGAAAAAGAGATTGTTTTCGAAACTAAAATGGTTAAAAATGTCTAAAGTTACAAAATATCTTCTTATAGGTTCCTTAAATACTATCACTTAGAAAACGCTTCCAAGTGAAGACTATATAAGCAGAATAAACATACATTATACACTCATGGACAGAACTTGAGGAAGTTTTACCTTCTAACATGTATATTGAGATTCAAATAATAACCCTGAAATATATTTAATATACAGTAACCTTTATTGTAGACATACGAGATAACCAAGTGCTAACAGCCTCTGTATCCTTAAAAAAAACAGGCTACAGACTCTCTACTTCTTTAAGGTTTCAAAATAAAAACAATCATAACATACTTAATTCCCATTTCATACAAATATGTGTGAAAATGAGAAAAGGATAATATATTTCACCCAAGTGTTGATATTAAAAACAAATAAAAAGTATCATCAAAAAATTTGCTTGGCCAAATATCATGGAACAAGATTAATCAACGTTTGGTTGATTTTTGTTACACTAGATGGCGCTCTGTTATCTAAAATGCGCATGTGAGCAGTCAGGCTATGCATTTTTGCTTTTAATATTTATATATATTCATTTCTGTGTGTGAGCTTCAAATATGTAAAATATAGTAACCGTCATTATATTTGAACCAATTATATAATATTTGGATTTAACATATGCAGTAAAACTTAGCTAAAGAGAATCAGAAATATTGTGAACCTTCACTCGTTACAAACCTAAACCTGAATATTCCCCAATATCAATGATACCCTATATTGAACAATAGATATAGGTAGTCAAACTTTCAACCCATTGGAAGTTTTTAGAGCGAGGTTTTTTCTGTACATAGTTTTAAGACACAGGGTCGCACATTATCTTTCCCGCATTATTAGTAGTACAATAGTGAAGCTCCATTTACATAACTCTTATTTTTCAAACACACACACACAACGATGGATAAAAAAAAGATTTTACTTTACACTAAACCTAGAAATCAAACAATGCATTTGAAAAGTATTCTAATCTATTTTTTTCTCAATTTTATTTGTTTATTTTGGTAGTTTTACACTTAATTCTAACATTAGTGTCTTTTCAAGTCATCTCATTTTATATAATTATAAAATGAAAAACATATTCCGATGACAGAGGCAATAGACCAAAACAATGATCTCTAAATCCGCCAAAACTGGTGTTGTGGCGTTGTCACCGACCCGAGTTTGCTAGGTTGTCGAGACATTCAATAGATGGCGCAAAGTCTTTGGGTCGGTTTTTTTTTATCTATAGAGAAGTGTCTTCATTTATTTTCATGATATACCTTTTCTCAGCAAGATACTCGTCTAGATATTGACTATATAGATAACGTTGATATTTTTTTAATATTATAATCCTTCCGGGGTAAAATTATAAATAAAACACAATTTTTGCTGAGGAAGAGCGAATTGTCTTTTATTTATAAACATCGATTTATTATAATCAGAAGATTTTTATGATTCTGTTGGGTGCATGGAATAAAGAGATAGTGCCTTTGTAATCTTTTCTATTAATTCTTGAAGTTTTTAAAGATAAAAATATATATATATATACTTTTATGATGAAATTAATTTTTATTTTAATAATGAAATTAAAGCAGAAAAAATTAAAATATTATACTAAAACATATTTACAATCAGGAAAACAACTAACCTGTGTGCATCTAGCTTCTCAGCCAAAACTATTATCTCACTTTTTAATTAACTAAAAAAACATATGCAAAATCATCTATTGTAGATCAATCTGGCACAAGAATTTTCATATATAACTCTTGGATTTCAACAAGCAATATTTTAAATATACAAAATTAAAAATACAAATTTTTAAACAATGGAATTTACACATAATAAAGATTTTAACATTTAATAAAGACAATGGAAGTTTAAACATTTAACATAAAGATTATCACATCCAACAGATTCCTTTATAAATCTTATGAAATTGAAGCCCGCCCAGGACTGACAAAGTCCATTAGCATGATATCATGGTCTCCAAATGACCTTTACGAAATTACAATGGTTGTTGTTTTGGCTTCGCTTGTAGCGACGCTCCCAAATATTAACTTTTCATATTTCCATCATAAGTTTTAATTTGTTTAATAACTATTTAATTCAAATATTAAATATAATATTCATCTGCTTATAAAATATACTTTATTAAAATTATATGAATTAACATTAATATCACATTATTTGTTGTCATAATAATATAATAAAAATAATTATACATCATTCTAAATATAAATCATATAAAATATAAATATGTATCTATAATATATCAAACACATAAATCTAACATTTTATAATATTGAAATGTTATTTGACCACCACACACAAAAACAAAAGAACGTCAACAAGTATACAACAATTTAACCCCTTCTGATAATTTGTTTTAAATAAATGTAATTAAAAGTTGATTTTACGATAAATAATTTGTTTTCTGACTCCACTTAGAATTTCATACCAGCCAACAACACGCTAATAACATGAATCTGCTAATTTTCTTATACCGTCAATAGATGGTGCATATGCTGGCACCTGTTTTGATCAGAAAGATGCCATTTGTTATTTTTATATTCAATTTATCTTCCCGTAAAGAAGGATACATCTATAAAACTTTTTTAGAAGTAAGTTTTGACGGAAGTATATTGATATATTAAATGAGTACTCATCTCTCTCATCAAAATAGACGATAATACTATGCGCCATATATTGGTCACCTATGCAAACTTTTATAGTTCTTTAAAATGAGAAATACTTCGGCCAGAATAGGGTTTTTTTTCCGACGAGGACAAAAGAATTTTGTCGAAACGTCGAGAATATGAAACATTTTCTGGCCAAAATGTCTCTTTTTTTTTAAGAACATATTTGACAAAGTGAAAATATAGTACAAATGTAATATTGTACTGGGATAAGGTGCATAAATTAAGAAAAAAAGCATCTCCTTATCGTGTAACTGAAAGTTGCTGATGGCTTGCGCCATCTATCGGAATAAATATCAACTATTCTCGTTGATTTTTAATTATTCCAGAATTGGCCAAATACCCATTCTTGATTAATCAGCCAACACAGCCCGAAACGCGTCCGTGGTTAGCTTTTCTTGATTAATCAAGAATGGGTATTTGGCCAATTCTGGAATAATTAAAAATCAACGAGAATAGTTTATATTTATTCCGATAGATGGCGCAAGCCATCAGCAACTTTCAGTTGCACGATAAGGAGATGCTTTTTTCTTAATATTTGACAAAGTCAAGTTTCCAGGCTGGTCTGAGTTTGTCAAAGTTGTTTATGTCACTATGTCAACAACACGAGTTCGCTAATTTGCAATTTTTATGTACATGGTGTACATAGTAATATCATTGTTTAAAAGTTATTAGTTTTACACTATTTTCTTAAAGATATCTTTGACTTTAAATTGTACATATAATTTCTGGATGTGATTTGTGTAGTACACACTTCGGTGAAAAAAAAAACTCCTGTAATTACCTTTAAATGAAATAGAAGTAATAAAATAATAAAATCTCTTTATGAATTTATGACTTACTTTGATGTTTCATAATTATTTTCATATATAAAGGATACCAACAAAGGTTTTAATTATGAAGTTTCTAGCGCTATCTCATTCAATGATATTGGACTCTACATTAATCTATATTGTAAAATGGATACCTCCCGCCTCACTGTATGACAAGATATCCGAGAGGCAAAGATCCCAGGATGAAGTTGTGGAAAGATGGATGAACTCCAGCTACGGAGGATGGCCATGTGTGTGTGGGGGGGGGGGGGGGGGGGGGGACAGGCGCCAAAAACAGCATTATCGTGTGGGAGAAGGAGAAATAACGATTATTTCTAACCTTAGAGATGAAGTATGAAAGGATGAATTGTGAAGAGTAATGATAAATGGAAAAATAAAGTGTCCAGGAATGGGAATCGAACCCACAGTGCTCCGCTTACCGGATAGATGCCATGTCCACTAGGCTGCCCTGGACATGTGGGGGACAAGGAGAGTCTGATCACATCTATGGCAAGTAGAAGACCTAGGGAGTTGCCTCCGGGCGTGTGGATGATCCTGCAAGGCGGTGCCAGGAGAGCCTGTACATCGGAGCGGTCTACTGGAGGTGTTAGTGTGGAGCAGAATGTTTCACAAGAGCGACATCCACGGCGCCAAGGATTCTTCTGACGGGAAGGTTGAAGGAAAGTGCCACTTATTGTACACCTTCTGTTCAGTGCCACATATAATAAAGCGCTAATCTTTGATGAATCCCTTACGAACTCACGTGTCTATCTTTGTGGCATCCTGATCAGACAAAAAAAAAAAACGAACAACGTCTGGGTACGACGTAACGTTATTCATCAAAAATGTTCTTATTTTTCTTTCATAAGACAAACACATTTTATCTATTAAAATATATATATAATCAGCAATTAAACTTTATATTTTAAATCTATAATTAGTATAATTTATTCAGCTATTATAATGAAAATTCATTATTTATTATTCACATTAAAAATCAATATATAAACCATTTTCACGTTTATTATAAATCAGCAGATTTTTCAATTGTTCTCTTTCAAAATTTTTGGGTATCTTTTTCTGAAGAAACTAAAGGGTACAAAACGATATATACATAGTGTAATCAATAATTTCTAGGAATGCTAAATATTTAAAGAAATACAAAAGTATAATAAAGTTTTATTTAAAATTTCTCAAAATGATCACCGTCACTATCTATACACTTGTTCCATTTTTTTTCGCAGATATCAAAACACCTCTCGCTTGTTTCTCTCGCTTGTTTGACCATCTTCAAATCGTGCAAACCATTCAAATGTCCTTGATTGTCATAGGACATCTTCTTTAAAAGCCTGTTTCAAAATTTGAAATGATTCGGAAGCTGTTTTCCTTAATTTAAAGCAAAACTCTATGCAGACTCGCTGTTTTTCAATACAGTCCATACTGAAGTTAGAAAATGTTCTGATATACTCGAGCTTATAAAATCGAAAAAACGTGAGCGCATGCCTCTGTGTAATCAAATTTTTTTCTACGTGTTAATAAATGTTTTATCTATAAGGTTCTTATAGAATTATTTCATTATTTTGAATATTTTACGTGATCCAGTCTCATTCCTGGAAATTATTGATCACACGTTGTATATATATCCAAATGTTCCTTTATATATTGAAAGTATCCCATTTATGTCTTCAAATTACTACTAATATTAATAATGCTAATATATTGTTAATAAGATAGTTATATTTAGATTTAACTTGAATAATACGTGAGCCTGACTTCTTTCAGTTCTAAATCCGATAGTAGAACGGACAATCGGCTGTTTCCATGATACCTTCAAACCTCTGTTAGCAAAATTGGGTGTGGAACACAAAGCCACTAACATTTTACTTATCAGAATTTTAATATGTAGCAGCGGTATTTTACGCTACTATAATAAGTAATTACAAGAAAATTCTAAAAAGCAATCTACATGTGTGACGGGAGATAATCTAGCCTGACCTCTTTATGAAAATAATTACATTGATGCACATTTAACATGCACGAGTCACGCCCCAGATAAAGGCATGTTTCAGATAACTTCAAACGACAACGTGTGAAAGACCTTTCATTATGCAGAAAATACAATAGCGTCTTTTGGGTCATTATTGTACTGCATTATTTTTATAGCATTGTTGTAGTATATGTTGATAGAAAAGTGTCGTAGTGTTGCTACAATAATGATCTATCAGCAATACACACTACAATAATGCTATAACAATACAACATTACAATAGAAGGAATCACCGGATATAATTGCTAAGAATAGACCAAAGGTAAAAGCGACAATAATGCATTAACAACAATACACTACAATAATGCTCTAGAACATTGTTGTAATGATTTGTTAATATGTAATTATTGAAATGTATTGTTGTTAGAGCATTATTGAAATGTATTGTTGTTAGAGCATTATTGTAATGTATGGTTGATATAACATTATTGTAGTACATTGTTGTTAGATCATTATTAAAATAATTGTTGATAGAGCATTATTGTAGTGTATTATTGATAGACAATGTTGTAGTGTATTGTTGATATAACATTATTGTAGTGCATTGTTGTAGTATATTATTGATATAACATTATTGTAGGGTTTTTCTTAGAGCATTATTAAAAGGTATTGTTGTTAGAGAATTATTGTGGTATATTATTGCTAGAGCATTATTGTAGTGTATTGTTGGATTATTGTAGTGTGTGTGTATTGTTGATAGTTCATTATTGCTAAGAATAGACCAAAGTTAAAACCGACGGGTTATTTATTAATCGTCGCTCTCTTTTACCTTTGGTCTCTTCTTAGCAATTATAACCTGTGATTGCTTCTATTGTTGTGTTGTATTGTTAGAGTATTATTGTAGTGTATTGTTGTTAAATCATTATTGTAGTGCATTAATCGTCGCTTTTACCTTTGGTCTCTTCTTAGCAATTATAACCGATGATTGCTTCTATTGTAGTGTTGTATTGTTAGAGCATTATTGTAGTGTATTGTTGTTAAATCATTATTGTAGTGCATTAATCGTCGCTTTTACCTTTGGTCTCTTCTTAGCAATTATAACCGATGATTGCTTCTATTGTAGTGCTGTATTGTTAGAGCATTATTGTATCGTATTGTTGTTAGAGCATTATTGTAGTGTATTGTTGTTATAGCATTATTGTAGTGCATTAATCGTCGCTTTTACCTTTGGTCTCTTCTTAGCAATTATAACCGATGATTGCTTCTATTGTAGTGCTGTATTGTTAGAGCATTATTGTATTGTAATGTTGTTAGAGCATTATTGTAGTGTATTGTTGTTATAGCATTATTGTAGTGTATTGTTGATAGATCATTATTGTAGAGTATTGTTGATAGAGCATATTTATTCCGATAGATGGAAGCAAGACATTAGTAACTTGTTTACTAGTAACTAGTAACTTCTTTATGTATCAGGTGTTTTGAAGAATTTATGATACTGTTACCGCTACAGTTTTATTGAACTTGGGAGATTGATCCAAAGTTTTCACTTGAGAAAATAATTGTCTACATACTTTCCTTTCAACTCAACAAATAAATTCTAATAAATGTTCTCATGATGATTATTTAATCATTCTTAAAAACATCTCAATCCAAAATACAATCTTTTTTTTTTTTATAAATAAACTAGCCGAATGACCCGGGCAACGCCCGGGTTTTACCCGATTAAATGCTTTTATTCAAATACTATTCGTTACAATTATAAATTGGCGCCGTGGATGTCATTTTCGTATAATATATAAATGAGTTTTAAAAATTGTAAAAAAAAAAAATGCATCGGCCGGGAATCGAACACGTGGCAGGCGAGCATTCTACCACTGAACCACCGATGGTTATGAGAAATGGCCATATTTGGGTATTTATTCCATTCACAAAAGCAAACGGTGACAATTGATTATTAAGAATTGTTACTTAATGACTCTGATTAGTGTATATACGAGAATTAATATATGAGTAAATTAGCTTACATAAAGAGGAAGTATTGTACGTGATGTGATTTCTTTCATAAATTTGCATATCTAAGTTATCACATCAAGGAAAAACAACAGTACAGAAGATGTACTACAGAAATCGACTTTTTGAATAGAAGCAAATCTTGGAGCGTAAATGTTCTCACGCGATTGGCCGTTTCCTCGATTTTTTTTTTCTAAATATTTGCATATTAAAGTCATCAAATCAAGGAAAAACAACAGTACGAAAGATGTACTACAGAAATCGACTTTTTGAATAGAAGCAAATCTTAGACTGGAAGCGTAAATGTTCTCACGCGATAGGCCGTTTCCTCGATGGGATATCCGAATTTCTTTTATCATCATCACGGCTGGACCAATCACAATGGAGTGAGGTGAAAGCTTCATAAAACAAAAGTCACTCGAACGGTGACCTGGTCTCCAGAGGCTGAGGGGAAACCAATTTAGCCTTTTTCTTTCTGCTTGAACCTAATGGTTGGCCGCTAGAGCAAGGCTTGGTCACGTGCCTGTGGGCTTGGCTGCCAGACGATTTCTCTCAATCAACCTCTTCTGTGATTGAGGCCACCTTTTTTTTTTTTTTTCGTCTGACTTCTTTTTTTTCTTCTCCTTTTCTTCTGTCTTAAAAATTGCGGCGCCTATTTTCCTGTGTTCTTCTGTTTACTCTTTTTATTTCACCTCTTTTTTACCCTTTATTTAGGTGAATTTGTTTTAATCTTTTGCCAATATATATAAGAATTTATTGGCCATGGGATATATGTCCTATTATTTTTTAAAGGTATTCTGTGATGAAAAAAAATGTGACTATTTCTATATATAAATATATTTTTGTTTGTTTACTTATATATATTTTTTATTCAGTTTTAGAAAAAAGTGGATTTTTGATCATTTTAAAAATTTGACTATAAAGAAATACTTATTACACATTGATGTACCAAATGCCTGTTCGAAATTTGTTGAATATTTTAACTTACATTTTAATAACTTGTGTTAGCTAAGTTAATGATAAAAATATTTAACTGAGTACACCTATCCCCCGATTTACACGGTACTTGTTTTACACGTTTTCGCTTTTACACGGTTTTCCAAATAAGTTTTTTTTTTGTTGTTTTTATCGCACTATACTAAAATGCGATATTCTACTCTATACTACCTATGTTGAAAAGAATATTGGGAGGCTCTGATTCATGAGGGGGCGAACAGCTATTCAGATTTGACAGTTTAATATACACCTATCTCTCGATTTACACGTTTTTCTCAGGAACGTATCTACTGTTTAAATCGGGGGATAGGTGTATTCTATATTTACATACTGTCTTAATAAGTGAATAAATATAATTTATATTCTAATAAACCATCAGAATCCTAACTATATAAATATTAGGAGGGATCGTCGAATATCATTTCTATGAAGATATAAAAAGATAACGGCGACAAACTTGTATTCGTATTACAGCTTGTTGAAACACGTTATTGTTCGAAAAGTTCGCCAAGCTTATATCTTTTTGATAAAGAAACTTTTTGCTGTTAGCTTTTATCTCTTTATAGTTTAACAGGAAGTTGAAGGATAAGAATTACTGATATGTCATGTTTTGTTATGGACCGTTGTTATAAAATCATAGGTCGTGGAGAGCTTATTTATTACCTGAAACTCCTTTCTCCTGTAGTACAACGATGGAACGCTTCACGATTTTGCGTGTCATCCTTGCGCAGGAGCAATGCTAATCTACTCTGTATCGTTCCTATTGTAGTAGTTGTACCTCCGAACGCAGGGTCCCTGCTAATATTCTCTGTATCTTTCCTATTGTAGTAGTTGTACCTCCGAACACAGGGGCCCTGCTAATATTCTCTGTATCGTTCCTATTATAGTAGTTGTACCTCCGAACACAGGGGCCATGCTAATATTCTCTGTATCCTTCCTATTGTAGTAGTTGTACCTCCGAACACAGGGGCCATGCTAATCTTCTCTGTATCCTTCCTATTGTAGTAGTTGTACCTCCGAACACAGGGGCCATACTAATATTCTCTGTATCCTTCCTATTGTAGTAGTTGTACCTCCGAACACAGGGGCCATACTAATCTACTCTGTATCGTTCCTATTGTAGTAGTTGTACCGCCGAACAAGAATGTAGTACAATAACGTTATAGACGTTTTAAGAAACGGGCAGTAGAACCATTGATGCTGCCTAATGTTAAAATTTTCGCGAGACCGCAAACATGAATCGATTCAATCATCGCGTAGCGCAATAAACATTGAACGTGTGTCCAAAGCCGTGGACCAAAGTCCAAAAAGGTCAATTCAGCAATTGTTCCGTCAAGTGCTTATTCTGAATATCAGTATATAGAAAATCCTTTACAAGTTTTACAGTTGTATCCATATTTTAGATACTGATGATGCATTAATTGTGTAACCAATATGAGGCTTTGACAAATAATATTTCTGTGATTGGCTAATCCTTACATGCGATAAATTTGTGAAACACCTTATCACCTCCTTGGAAGATCTTTTTCACCTCCGTATTTATTTTAATAAACAAATCTATTGAGATTCTAGAATACAAAATCTGAAACTACTGCATCAAGCGCCATTGCACAGTGTCATGCTTACTATATGATAAATTAAGAAAAAAGCCCTTTCCTGATCGTTTAACAGAAAGTTGCTGATGGCTTGCGCCATCTATCGGAATAAATATCAACTAATCGTTGTTTTTTATATTATTCCAGAATTTGGCCAAATATCCATTCTTGTTTAATCAAGAAAAGCAAACTACGTACGCGCTTAGGGCTGTTGGACCTCGTCAACGTGGTGCAAGCTGTACCTCAACGACCAAAATAAACTGGTGTATGATACAGGTACAGCTTGCATCACGCTGATGAGGTCCAACAGTCCTAAACGCGTACGTAGTTTGCTTTTCTTGATTAATCAAGAAATGATATTCGGCCAATTCTGTAATAATTAAAAAGCAACTATTAGTTGATTTTTTTATTCCGATAGATGGCGCAAGCCATCAGCAACTCTCAGTTTCACGATCAGGGAATTCCTTTTTTACTTAATTTATTCACCTGATCCAAATACAAATTCAATTTTGTATTATTTTTTGCTATATGGTGTATAGTGAATCTCTCTGTTTTATTGTGTACTAGACGAATGACCCGGGCAACGCCCGGGTTTTACCCTATTAAATGTACACTGTTTCGCCCGTGGTCTCTGTTTTTTGGAATTTTTCCCGATATAATTTTGTATCTGATAATCAAACTAAACCCAGTATTCTTTTACCTATGTATGGAAATTTTGGTTTGAATTAGTGAACTACTGCGAATTTGTAGACGAATGACCCTGGCAACGCCCGGGTTTACACGATTAAATGTATATTACATATGGAAGATGGACGTAGTTCCCGGAGGGCACCCGCGAGGTCACTCTGCCCCCGCGCAACTGTCCAACTGGGAGCGCCCCGCGCCGTCAAAATCGTCACGCGTTCTAGAGGGCGCTGCTCGGCCGGCCGTCACCCGGGAGATCTCATTTACTCGGCGGGGGGGGGGGGGCAGGGCAGTCACGTGCTGCGCCGGCAGCCAATCGTCGCGCGCCACCGTCGCCCGCCTGAGTGTTCTAGAGGGCGCTGCTCGTGAGCTAAGTTGAATAATTTGAATATATAGTTTTAATAAATGATTTATATATTTTTTAAAATAGCCTATCGTCATCCTCGTTATTTTTTACCTATGTATGGAAATTTTGGTTTGAATTAGTGAACTACTGCGAATTTGTATACCGGACATACAAACCAACCAACCAACAGACAAACATACAAACATTCATTTTTATATATATAGATATGATAGGTTCCTATTTTATAATGAACATAGCGAAACTGTTATAGTCACCATTGAGTGGCCCAACACAATGTGTTACAAGCATTATTTACTCTTAAAATTAAACGACTTCGTCTAAGGAACGAAGACACCAATACTGCAGTAATGTCACTATCAACCCATTGGTTACATTTTTCGTGACGCCTCATCTTCAGATTTGGTAATATTTATTGTTCCTCGAGATTCACGATCTAAATCTACCGGACTATACAAAGCAATAACACGCCATCTATATATATATATAAAATAAAGGATTTGAGCACGAATGTTTATTTTATATACAATACAAACTTCTACTGTCTTTACTGTGATGAAAAAATATATTGGGAGAGCTTGGCTTATCAGCGGTGAACCTTCCCAGCGGTTTTACCAATTTAATCCACCAGACCTCTTCTTAGAGCTCTAATACTGTATTGGACGGTTCTGTTTATATACGCAGCACTGAAGGGTGGAATCTCAGAAATGGTTTTCAAGAAAACTATGGACATAAGCTTATAGGACAGTATAATTAAATATAAATATTTGCATCGAGCAATGCTCTTCCGCAAACAACCGGACTATTTCATGTGGGCTTATCGAAAGGAGAAGGTGTACACTATAAACCCAACTATCATCAAACAACTAGTGGACAGCATATCCGAATGGATAAATCATTCATACATGTTGAGAAATCCTGCAACAAACTATGCTGAACATGACTGCAAGGGTAAAAAAATGCTTGTCAAGCTGATGACCCCATCTGATGAACGTAATCTAATCATAAACCAAAATTCACTCCCATCCTTTGACTATATATTT
Source organism: Cordylochernes scorpioides (assembly GCA_030710605.1). Lineage (NCBI taxonomy): Eukaryota > Metazoa > Arthropoda > Arachnida > Pseudoscorpiones > Chernetidae > Cordylochernes > Cordylochernes scorpioides. The sequence goes on along the minus strand of CP092869.1, from coordinate 78,302,488 downwards.
CTTATTTATTATTTTTTTTAATTATTTCATCACACAAAACGCGATATCCCGGCAAGGGATAATTGCATCGATTTACATTTTTTTCAACAGAAACACTTATAAACATATACAAGAAAAAGTAATCAAAATAAAAAGAGAAACAATAATATATATTAGGAACCTGAAACATACTGGTTAGAAAGATAATCATGAATATATTTACAGAAATAGTTAAACCTATGATAATTCTCTCTGCTATTTACAAATTGATATAGATCTACAACATTATTTATTGTCTGTTGTCTAGTGATAAAGAAGAGTGGGCATTCCAGCAGTAGGTGTCTCGAGTCCTGGAATTTGTTGCCACAATGACAGCTAGAGTCTTCAACCGCTCCAATTTTATATATATTCCAATTCTTTATATATACAAGTAGATGTATGTACTTGTAGATGGTGTGTTTTTACTTTGTATTAAAATTCGAAACTCTTTCAAAGGCATAAGATTCTTTTTGATATTAAACAATTTCTACTGCCCTTACTGCAATGGAAAAATTAATGAGAGGGCCTGGCTCATCAGTGGTGAACCCTCTCAGCGGTTTCGCCAGTTTAATCTACCATACCGCTGTTATATTGCATTTTG